>JANAVB010037018.1:3362472-4033040 GCA_029216955.1 Iris pallida | reverse complement strand
GATGGCTGAATCGAGGCTTCCCATCGAGCCGATGTGAGCAATTGGGAGCGTGAAGTTGGCTGGGACTGAGGCTGCGCGGAGCAGTTGTCTCAATCTATGGAGAAGACGACGAGAAAGCGGCTGTGGTGGACGCTAACATCGCAGAGGTTGATGCTCAGATGCGCCGTCTTGAAGACCACGGGGCCAACTTCAACTAGAGCTGATCGTGTCCTGGCTGAACACGTGGCATTCAAGCCGGAGGAAGCGACTCTTACTCAGCGGACCCTTGCTTTGGCTCAGCAGCGACGACAGCTTGATGAGAAGTATGAGAGTAAACTTTCGCTGAGGCTGTCAGGTTAATGTGTCAAGAAGCCGAGCTGCGAGTCCAGGCGACTGTGGAAACTCGCACTGCCGATCTGAGACGTCGAGTCAGAGAGCTCTCATCCCATCCGGGAGAGGATCGGGGACTGTAGCTTCTCTTCTTTTTATGTGTTTTTGCAATTCTTGCTGGGGGAAATAGCGTATTTCTGTACTCTTTTTTTTGAAAAATAAAGAAATACACTATCTTTGTGATGTGTTCATTTTTGATCTCATGAACTTGATGATTTATGAGGACCTATTATCTTTTGCGCACCTTGGTTTTTAGGTACAGATAATAAGTTTGAAGGAACCAACATGTTTGCTCAGAGGTAATGTGGACATGGCAATCATTAGGTTCAAATGATAGAATCCTCCTACTCAGAGGTATTTATGGACGTGGTAGGAATGATCCTGGGGGATACGCTGAACAACTCAGAGGTAATGTGGACGTGGAAGTTCTGCGATCAATGTACGACAACACAGGAGTTGTTTGTACGGGATGTTTACTCAGAGGTAATGTGGACGTGGTAAACATGAAGGATAGCGTAAGCTCACGAAATGTAAGGTTCCGCTTTGTAGGATGTAGAGAGACAACTCAGAGGTAATGTGGACGTGGTTATCTTTCTACGGAAGGATGCCACGGAACAGCTGGGTTCCGGAAGCGTTTAATTTTGTGAAAAGAGGTTGTTTGGGGAAATACATGTCATGGAGGATGTCAAGAATAGTACTTCTTTAGGAACTTGCCGTTGATGGGCATCATGAACAAGTCCCCATTGGGTTTGGCGAGCCGGTAAGCACCGTTTGAGTATACCGTCTCAATGATGAAGGGTCCTTCCCATTTGGGCTCGAACTTCCCTGGTGTCTTGTGAGTTAACACCATTGGCCTTCTGACTGCTAAAACCAGGTCGCCAACTTGGAAAGTTCTTTGCTTGACCTTCTTGTTGAAAGCCTGTGATATACGAGCTTGGTAAAGTTCGAGGCGTTGTTGAGCTAGGAGACGCTTTTCGTCAAGTGCCTCCAGTTTCCGCAGACGACGACGTTGATTGTCTTCTTCTGTGAGATCGTTTGTGATTGCCACGCGGAGCGAAGGTATCTGTATCTCGAGAGGCAGTACTGCTTCGCTCCCGTAGACCAGGAAGAATGGAGTGTTGCCCGTTGGGGTCCGTACCGTTGTTCGGTAGGCCCAAAGGCATTCGCCAAGCTTTTCGTCCCAGTCGCGTTTGTTGGATGACACGACCTTTTTGAGTAGCCTGACGATAGTTTTGTTGAACGCCTCGGCCAATCCGTTTGCTACCGGATTGTAGGCGGTTGAGGCCACGTTTTGAATACGATTCTTGTCACAGAACCTGCTGAAAATGTGGCTGATGAACTGGGGACCATTGTCATGAATGATTCGCCTGGGTATTCCGAAACGGTAAATGACATGGTGTTTGATAAAGCTGACCACCCTGGAGCTTTTTACTTCCGTTAGTGGGACTGCTTCTGCCCATTTGGAGAAGTAATCGGTGATGGCCAGGATAAAACGATGTCCTCTTGATGAAGGAGGGGTGATTGGTCCTACAATGTCCATGCCCCAGGCTTCGAATGGCCAGGAGGCGACTGTAGGATGTAGAGGTTCAGACGGTGTATGTATGAAGTCTGCATGAAGTTGGCATGCATGGCACTTCTTAGCATATTCCACTGCGTCGGCGGCCATGGTTGGCCAGTAGTAGCCCATACGTCGCAGTCGATCTTGCAACTTAGGACCAGGTTGGTGAGCTCCGCAAGTTCCGTCATGAGCTTCTTGAAGAGCTTCGGCCGCTTCTTCGTTAGACAGGCATCGAAGGAGAAGCCCGTCGAAGGAGCGTCGGTACAGCGTTTTGGTAGCTGTATCGTAGTAGAATCGAAGAGAGCGTCTCCTGACTGAGACAGCTTCCTTCGGGTCCTCTGGAAGGATTCCGTAGACAGCGAAATCGATGAACGGGAACCTCCAGTCTCGGACATTAACCCCAGTGTTCGTCGGCATGGCGTGGGCCACTTGCAAGCACAGGTTGTTTCTGGGACAAATCAGGTCTCGGCCAGTCACCGTGACATAGTGTTGAGTCCCAAGGGGCGCTGCCAATGAGGCTGCGAGGCCAGCCAGAGCATCGGCCTCCAAGTTTTGTAAACGGGGGACATGTTCGATGAAGAACCCGGTGAAGGTTGAAATGATGTTCAACGCGACTTCATGATAAGGGATTAAATCTTCATGGCGAACCTCGTATTGCCCTCGAATCTGGTTTACGACGAGTTTCGAGTCGCCGTAGGCTTCCAGATGATCCACCCCCAGCTGTTGTGCTAGCTGGAGTCCCATGACGAGTGCGTTGTACTCAGCAACATTGTTAGAGCACGGATTCGAAAGAGAGTATGCGCGCTGGATGACCAGCTGATCGGGGGAGACCAAGACTACCCCCACTCCTGCGATGATTTGGCCGTTGGAGCCCGTTCTTGAAGCGCCATCGAAGAACATCCGCCAAACGGAGCTTCCTTCAGTGACGTTTGATTCTTGGACTTCATCCGGGATGTCTTCATAGAGTTTTGAAGATTCCGGGATGGGGTGTGCAGCTAAAAAGTCAGCCAGAGCCTGACCCTTGACCGCCTTCTGCGGGACAAACACCATGTTGTATGGCGTTAGTAGGATCGCCCATGTAGCCAGCCGGGAGTTTAATGATCCAGGCTTCGTCATGAGAACTCTGAGTGGATTGACTCGGGAGATGACGTGAATTGTCTGGCCCGAGACGTAATGACGAGTCTTCTGAATGGCAAACACCAAAGCCAAGCACTCCTTTTCAACGGGGTTGTACCGGTGTTCGGCCCCGATGAGTGGTCGACTGAGGTAGTAGATTGCTTGCTCGTAGCCTGCATCGCTGTTTTGAGCGAGTAAAGCGCCGAGGGAATGATCCATGGCACGGACGTAGAGGAGGAATGGTTTGCCGGTGACAGGTGCCACTAGGACTGGCGGGCTTGTCAAGTAAGCCTTGATGTCGTCGAAAGCCTTTTGGCACTCCTCTGTCCAGACGTAAGAGACTCCCTTCTTCATGAGCTGAGTAAAGGGTTGACATTTACCGGAGAGGTTTGCTATGAACCTCCGGATGTATGCCAGACGTCCCTGTAAGCTCCGAAGTTCTTGAAGGTTCTTCGGAGGGTCCATGTTGAGGATGGCTTTAGTCTTCTCGGGATCGACATGAATGCCTTTTGCCGTGATGACAAAGCCTAAGAATTTGCCGCTAGAAACCCCCAGGAAGGGTTTAGCGGGGTTCATTTTGAGTTGATGTGCCCGCATGAGATCGAAGACCGTCTTCAGGTCCTGTAGGTGATCTCTTTTGAGGCGGCTCTTGACTGCGATGTCGTCAACATAGCACTCAACTGTCTTGCGAAGATGTTGACGAAAGATGGTACTCATCGCCCGTTGGTATGTTGCACCGGCATTCTTCAAGCCGAAGGGCATTACTGTGTAGCAGAAAACACCTTTCGGAGTCCTGAATGACGTGTGTTTTGCGTCATCGGGGAACATCTTGATTTGATTGTAGCCTGAATACCCGTCCATGAAGGACATGCATTCAAAGCCACATGTGTTGTCGATCATTACATCGGTAATTGGGAGCGGGAATTCATCCTTCGGGCAAGCAGAGTTGAGATCCCTGAAGTCGATACAGACTCGTATCTTTCTATTTTTCTTGGTGACAGGGACGACGTTGGCTACCCAGTCCGGGTGTTGTTCCTCACGGATGAAGCCACTGGTCAAGAGCTTGTCCACCTCCTGATCGATGGCGTTCATGATGTTCGGGCGGAAGCGTCGCTGTTGTTGTTTGATAGGTTTGGCATCTGGTAAGATGTTCAACCTATGCATCGCGATCTGTGGATCGAGACCCGGCATGTCTTCGTAGCTCCAAGCGAAGACGTCAATATACTCTTTAGCCAGTTGGACTAAAGATTCTCGGTCTTCTCCTTCCAAGCTTTTGCTGATGAAGATGGATTTAGAAGAAGACCCATCCCCGAGGTCGATCTGCTCGACTTCGTCTTCGGTGGGAGGTTCTCGTAACTCAAAACGAGACTCCCATTGTTCTCCTAGGCGCCTAGGGTTCCTCTTCGAAGGGTTCCGGCGGTTGGTCTTCGCCTTCATCTTTCTGAGGTTGCGCCGATGTCATGTTAGCTGACAGCACTTTCCTGAAGACTGATCCGATACTGGTATCGGAATCCCACGTCGATGCTTCAGACGAGTGGGAATGTTCTATGTCTTCTGCGTCTGAACTCTTTGGAGTTGATGGCGGCGTGACATAGCCTAACCCCCGTCGAGTCCGATTATAGTAATCCTGTGGCTTTTCATTGGGCATCGAAAGCCGGACAGGGAGATGCCGACCCTTGCCATAGTTTAAGCCTTTGTTGCTTTTCAGGTCGTAGCCCATCTTTTGGATGATGTGCTTAGCCGCATCTGTGTACCGATAGACTTGTACTCTGCCGGTATCAAGTTCGGGCTCGATTGACGGGAGGTCCCGACGACGCTCGATTTTGCCCGAGATGATAGTGCCTTGGTCTCGGCTCCGTGGAGGGACTATGAAGACTCCTTGAGACGGGACTATTTGATTATGGTAGACGGTCGTTACTTGTGTTTGCAACGACCGTAGAGCGTTGTCTAATGTATACATGGCATTCCAGTGTGGAAGACAAGAATAATTGAAAGACACTCTATTATTGATAAAGTACGAGATTTTATCCCGTAGGATTACATTGTCGAAGGAGGGTGCGTCTACATCAGTGGAGATATATTCGCCAAGCTCCTCATCTGTAAGTACTGGGGCCGGATCAGGAGAGTCCTCCACCGCTCTGACTTTAGGGTCTGAGAGGGTTATGTGAGCCCTCTCCGGCATCTTGGATGACTGCGGCGGCTTGCCTTTAAGACGCACCTTGAGAGGTGCCTCGGTTGCGCCTCCGATGAGTGGTGCCTTCCCTTGTAATTTTACCACCAGGGGAGCCGCTGTTTGAGGTGGTTTTCCCTTGAGGCGTATCTTCAGGAGAGCTTCGCGAGCCGGCGCTTTTTCTGATAGCTTGATGCTCATTGGAGGCGCCTTCTGGGGTAGTTTCCCCTTCAGACGGATTTTCAAGGGGGCGTCGGGAGTCGTCTCAGGCTCTATGTCCGACTCTGTTGCCGTCTCTGCCTCATCATCAGCGTCATTGGCTTCCTCCTCGTCAATGGGCTTGTACAAGTCGGAATCGGTGAAGTAGGCCTCAATCCCTTTGAAGGGATCGATATCTGCAAACTCCGTCCGGATGACGCCGTTGGTGGATACATATTTCATGCATAGGTGGAGCGTGGAGGGCACCACCATGTACTCATGTAACCATGGTCGTCCGAGTAAGATGTTGTAGTTGACCTCGGCATCCACCACATAACAAGTCACCTCAGTTTTGAGGCTGCCGATGTGACACTTCAGCCGGATCTTGCCCAGTGGCTCGCTCTTGCTAGCGTTAAAGCCACTGATGGTCGTATTGGAGGGCGCCAGCCGGTACATTGGGATCCCCAGCTTTGATAGCAGCGCCTTTGGAATGATGCTTAGGGAAGACCCCGGATCGATCTGAATCCTGCTCACCTTTACCGAACCGATGTACCCTGTGTAATACAACGGTCGGTTATGTCGGTGATGCTTGAGCAGCATGTCTTGTTGGGTGAAGGTTATAACTTCATCCGTACAATGACAGTGTGCACAAGTAGTTGGGATCTTCAGGCTGCTTGACTTGACTGAGAAAGGATTCGGCATCCTTCAGTGCTTCGCAGAGAGCTTCTCGGGAGTCCTTAGAGAGACGCAGGAGCTCGAACAAAGACAAGCGTGCAGGAGTACTGGCCAGTTGCGCCAGAATGTCAAAATTGTGGGGCTTGGCTAGCCCCGAAGAATTTTCTTTCCGCAGAGGTCTGTCGAAACGGGCCTCCACTTGCTTTTATTTATTGGCTGCTGAGGACTTGGATGGACCCTCCTCAGGGATGGTGCTAGGAGGCACCACTTCGGCGGCAGCTTCACCGGGCTGGGAGTTCTGTTGTGCACGCGTCTGCACAGGAAGCGCCTCTTCCATTGAAGAAGAGACCGTGCGGCAAGACCTGATCTTCCTGCCTTTTGCTTTGGAGGTAGGGCGTACCTCCGGTTGAGTTACCTCGGAGACGAGGTCGGGGTGAACCCAGAGGACCTCTCCTCGAGATGTGGTGAGTGGGACAAGTCCACTCACATTGTCACGGGTGGGTGGCAAGTTCACCACCTCCATTGTCGCCTTAGGGATGGAGACGACGCCATCTTGTGTGGTAGTCGGCGGCAAGGTGCCGAACTGAAGTGACACCACATTAGCTGACACCGTCTTCTCTTCATAGTCGATGGAGATTACATCCGCATTGATCATGCGCTGGATGTAATTTTTGAGGACGTAGCAGTCCTTAGTCGGGTGTCCGACAAACCGATGGTAGTGACAGTACCTCGGGTTGTCCACTTTCCCGACTTCATCGGGCCGCTTTGGGTCCGAAAGCTTGATCTTGTCACCCTGCTTCAGTATCTCAAAGAGTTGCAGGGTGTCGTCATCATTGAATGAATAAACCTCCTTGGGTCTCGGTGCCAGTGGAGGCTTTTGAGTAGGCGCAGATGCGCCCTTCGAGGCATTAACAGTCAATGCCTGTTTCCCCTTTGTTTCTCGTCCGGAGTTGTTGACTGCGGACTTTTTCCCCTTATCGTCAAAGGCGGGGAAGCTAACACCCAGAAGACGTGCATTGGCCGCCTTCTTCTCTGCAGCTTCAGCTTTGATGATTAGGGAGCTCCAGTCGGGAGGGGGAGTAGAGTTAAGCCAAAGCTTTACTGCAGGCAGCATGTTCATACTGCAAGCGGAGAGGAGCGCATGCTCTGGCATGCCTGGAGGTAGCCTGAAGCAGGCCTGACGGAAGCGTTTGATGAATGCCCGAACCGTTTCCTTGTCCTTCTGGCGTATCTCAATGAGAGACGCCATCGTCATGTCCTTCCCACCGTCGTAGAAGCGGTCGAGGAAGAGGCGTGTCAGGTCGTCGAAGGACGATATGGAATTATCGGGGAGGCTGCAGTACCAGTCATACGCCACCCCTTTCAGGGCCCCAACAAAGATGCTGGTGAGGAGGGCGTCCTCCTTCGGAAGATGCCCTGTCTGCGACTGGAAGTACGTCAGGTACCGTCGTGGAGAGTCCTTCCCGTCATACGACGTGAGTGTTTGTGGTTTATACTTTGGGGGATAAACCACCTTGTTCCACTCAAGGGGATAAGGCTGGGGAATGCCCATCTTCTGGCGCTCCTCCTGCCTGTTCTTGGACTCGAAGCGCTCCCGCAAATCTTTGATCATTTCGACCACGTCCTCCGTGGAGCTAGGAGTCGGGGAAGGAGGTACCACCTGGAGTGGAGCGTTTGAGGGCTCCGACGTCCGGGGTGCTTCTGTGTCTGAGGGTGTCCGTTGGAGGGGCACACTCGACTCTCCATTGGCTCCTGGGTCGGGACCATTTGAAGGTGTCCTGATCAAGGCCGACCGCATCTCAAACACTGCTTGAGTCAGTGCTTGCATTGAGGCAGAGAGGGTTTTGAGTCCTCCCTCTAGCGAGTCTATGCGCTGGACAATGTCCTGTGGCGGCGCATCAGTCTCAAGATCACCCCCGGTCATGTATACTGTCATGACACGGCCGAAAGTGGATGGATTAGTTGAGGCTTCGCTCTCAGCCTCGCTCTTATGTGGGGGAGTCACTTCTCCTGGTGTTTGGCCACCCCCAGCCACATTCTGGAGTTCGTCTTCGACAGGCGCATCTGTAAGGGCCTGACTGCCCTCAGCTCTGTCTTGAAGGGCCTCTTCGTTTCCAGTACTACCCCCGGCGGTGTCCTGGAGGACATCGTCATTTTGAGGGGCTTCAGGGAGGCCATCTTCGCCTTGATGAAGATCCGCCGCAGCTGTGCTTTGGACATCTTCGTCTTCGGAAGGAGGCTCGACAAGGGTCTGGCTACCCCCAGCTTCCTCCAAGAACTTCTTCCTCGACCGAGTGCCTTCGAACACTCCAGAGGTTGTGACAGCTGCCTTGGTTTTCCTCGGCTGGCTTTTGGATGAAGACGAGGAATTGGCAGTCGTCTTCCGGACAGATGAGGAATTGGAGATCACGTTGCATGAAGCAACCTTTAGCTCCTCTTCTGCTGACACCTTCGTCCCAAGGCGATGTCGGAGGGGTGTCGATGATTGTAGCCGTTGGAAGACCGACTGCTTTGGCGGTACTGCCGTCTTGTAACAGCAGTTGATGGTGACCACTGCACAAGTGTGCCCCGTGAGAGGCGCATCGTGCTTGTTGGTCAACTCTCCTGACCGGCGCTTGTGAGTGATCACGTTGCGCAAGTCGTTGGAGGAGAGTGCTACCCTCGCACCCCTTTCAGGCGCATGGCAGGGCCAAGCGCCGGGGTGGTCGGATGAGTGCTGCGCCCCCTGATCTAATACCAAGCAGGCATCACGATCAGTAGTGGGGGAACCACAGCATTTGAAGTGACTTGAACGGACCTCAAACACACAACCAGAGGAGGTGCGGGAGTTCAAGACCACTGAGTTTGCCTCTCTCGGTTTGGTTGTGCACGCAGTGAATGCGCCCAAGCGAGATGAGGACTTTGAAGGTCGACTCGTTGTCGGTGCAGAAGCACTTGAGTCAACCTTGTACAGCTTGCCATCGGCAGCGCGCGTGATTATAAGCGCGTGCCTCTGGCCGGCTGCTGGCATAGCACGTTTGTGGCGCATGGCCCGTGCCGCCTTGGATTTCTTCGTACCAGCCCGCTGGGGCGCATAGTACTCAGCATCCAAATTCTCCTCGCCGTTACAGCGAGTGAGTCTGTCAAAGACAGAGGCTCTTTGTGGCGCATCAGAAGTAATGCGCGGGGCATTGGCTGCGCCCCTGCTCCGTCGACGTATCTTCCTCGCCTGAGAGGAAGATGGCTGGGGAACGTGGTCAGCCACACGCTTCCCCGAGAGATGTGCTGCATCAGCGGGCGCACCTTGACTGCTGAGGACGTCAGCAGGAAGGGAAGGCTGGACGGGCGCATCCCCTTCAACGGTGGTGCCCGAGGCGTCGACTTTGCGCACCCAGACTGCGCGGGTCTTCTTCGGCTTCGACAGCCGCTTCGAAGGACTCGCACTTCCTTCAGAAATGAACTCCTCGTACGCCTGTTGATTGAGGCGCACTACCAGCGTCTTATGGGAGGAGCCCACCTTCACGTCGTCGGCCTGTGACACGACTTTCTCGGTAGAGGAGAAAGAAGTCCCCAGCAGAGTCGCCAGCTTGTTTGCCATTAAAATTGTTTTGATTGAAATCTTAATACAAACAGAATAGTGATACAATATAGGACTTAGATGTAGTCCTAGGAGTACACTTTTATTTAAGCTGGGTCCTTAGTGCCAATGGAGCGAGTGGTAATGCGTTGACTCCGTTGACCGGCTGACGGCGGTTATCGGTTCTCTGAAGGTGTTGATTGCTCTGGGTGCTGGAGCTTGCTGAGAGGAGGAAGACGTTGAGTGTCTAGGACTGCCTCTCTGGTGATTCTCTGTTGTGGATTCTTTTTGAGTCTTGTGGGTTCTGAGTCTCTGTGTGTGTGTGAAGGAGATGACCCTTCTATTTATAGTTTTGCAGGCTGGCTGCTCATGCGCACATGCAGGATGCGCCGGTGTGGGGATGCCACGTGGAGGTTGCTGATGGAGGCGCACGGATGCTGCGCCCTGATCGAGGGGGAGAACTCTTCATACTGCTGTTGTGAGCCGGCACGTAGCAGAGAGAAGATCTTTCCGTTGCTGAAATCTTGGACGAGTTGAGTCAAAAGACACGTGTCGTCGACTCATGGTTCGAAGATCTCGGATTTGGTGGAGAGGAGTGATCTGGTGGGCTGCGCCTTGGATTGGGCGCAGGAGGAGGCTGCGGCTCATAACCTTTAGGAGTTACAAACCATTTGGGGCGCATGGCTTTTGAGGCGCATGCAGGCGACTTTCCTTCTGTCTTTCGGGATCAGAGAGCAGTCTGAGGCGCATGGCTTTTGAGGCGCATACTGATTTGGACGCATGGCCGTAGAGGCGCATGCTGATTTGGACGCATGGCCGTAGAGGCGCATGCTGATGGTGGAGTGACCACGTGGCAGTAGCCGTCGAAACAAAGTCATGATGATGCTGACGTTGCCGACGCTTCGTTTTCTGAAAAGCTGTCAACTGTTCAAACTTTGGGAGGCGTGCTGCCAACTCTGTCAGTTCAGCATTTAATGTTGGTGACGTTCGATGGACAGCTGAGTGGGCGCGTCGGTTGGCGTTCCACTCGGTATGGAGATGTGTGAGGGCGCACCCTCTGTAATGCGCCGAGTATTGTAGGGCGCGTCTGTGTGATGCGCCTGATGCCGAAGGGCGCGTCCGTGTGATGTGCTGTCTGGCTGGCGCATCGGACATGTCTTTTAATGATGCGGCTGTCTCGCTCTTCGAGTGCCATAAATAGCCGTTTGGCTGAATTCGAGGCGTCCGGTTCATCCATTTAATGTAAATTCATTGCACGGAATTCGGAGGGCCATCCACTTGGCGCGTGGGTTTGATCTGCCCGGCCTATAAATAGTGGCATGGAGAGAAGATTTGCTTCTCATTCCCTCACGTACTTCCAACATGAACTTGAACGTGCGGGTGCATTCTGTTGACGAAGTGCTCCCGAGGGTGAAGATGAGACGCTGTGTTGTCTTCGATGCACTTGAAGGTGACTGTTACATCCAAAAGACGGGGTCGAGGGCTTCTGAGGCAGGCGAAAGGTGCCTGTTGCATCCAAAGATAGGGATGCTCGAGCCTCGTCTCCGTTATTCCGGAAGAGCCGTAGATCGGAATGGCGGTGCTAGGCTCTCTCTTCCTTCAAAGTGGGTGTCGCCCATTTTGATTGTGTTGAAAGCTGCTCCTTTAGCGGCGGTTTCGATCACGGTCTTCCTTCGGCTTTGGAGGCTCTTTTGAAGCCTCCCCTGGCCACAGCATTTACGGTGCTCTTCTCTTCCTTGGTTCCAGCCAGAGGGTTAAATGCTTTGTGTATCGAAGCATTTATCGGGCGAGCCTGGTTGGAAGAGCGGCACGGGCTCTGCTCGGCCAGGTGAGCCTGGCTGGAAGAATTTGGCTGAAGGGATGCACATAACTGAGCTGCTGAAGAGATGATGGGATGCGCCTGGATGGAGGCGCATGATATCTGCTGCGCCTCACTGGTGGCGCATAGTGATGCTGCGCCTATCTGGAGACGCATGGTGGCCGCTGCGCTTATCTGAAGGCGCATGGTGGCCGCTGGCTGTAGACTTAGGCTCTTTCCTTTGTAGAAATTTTCCTTTGTACAACCTTTTCTAGACATGTAATAGACTTTTATATATATATAAATAAAAAGTTCTTCTTCAAATGTCTATACTTATTGACTTTGCTGTGAAGTTCTTCGTCTGAGTTCTGGCGCATGTAGTGTCTGGCGCATGGGCTTTCTGGTTGTGAAATTCCATGCTTCTACAAGTACAGGTTAAGTATGAAGGGGACACGGTTGGTTAGGAGGTGCTCCCAAAGCCAAAAAACCTACAAAGACTAAGTGCCAACCAAGTCCTTAATACATGAGTAATAAGTTTAGATATAGAATGCCTTACCTGGTTCTGGTATAATGCCTAACCCGGATGCATGGCTCTTACTATCAAAGTGCCCTGCTTACATAGAAAATCTTCCAGTATAGGACAGTGTGGAGAAACCCAGAAGATTCAGTCACATAGAGACCTATGATAGGTATCAAGGATTTCAAAAAATGGTGTATCCTGTGACAACTAAGACAGGAGAGTAGGAGACCTGGGTTACCTATGGCTCAGGATTCCTGAGTTGACAGTGGCCTATTGGCCAAAGCATAGCCAGGTACCCTGCCAAAGGCTAGGAACAGTTGGGAATGAGTGGAGGATTAGGAATTTCAATAATGAGCAATGCAAATTTGTATACAGGATTCCAGTATCAGTAGAATTAAATAAAGATGTGAGCAATCAAGAACCCAAAACATTGGTAAGGTAATACCCTCTAACAAGTAAAGTGGTCGGGTTAGCCAATGTTGCATAGCTGAACTGTAAGCACAGTTTGATTGTTAAGGAGAATAGGTATAACATGTACTTGGGTATACAATTGACAAGGTTCTGTGTCCTGCATATCACAGTAGTACTGAGAGTAATCCCTGTGTGTGTTTAGCAAGGCACACTGGAATTGATTAAGGAATTGGGAGTATCTATTTAGAAGAGTATTAGATATGAATAGATGGACTATAGGAGCTATCCTTATTGGAACTGGTTCATATACTGCCTATGTAAACATAAGTATACTGCCAGTTAATGGGACTTATGAATGTAATTACTAATGAACAATGAAGGGGTATCCTAGGTCAAGTCTACAAATAGGAAAACATGTAGGCTTGACCCTAAGATACACAATATACCATGTTGCATAGTACAAAATAGGTTTGGGCATTAGACAGTATTGATCCTATTCTAGATAGATTCATTGAATTCTGATGTATTGATCCCACTGCTCTATAATTAGGTTTTAGGGTTTTTGATTCGGAGTCTGACCCGTGCCAGCAGCGCAGGACCACATGCAAGTATACCTTGCCTTCCTCTACAGTTTTACTTATATGCAGTTCCTTTCATTTTACTGTCTTGGATCATTTATGGACATGTGCTTTTCGTGTTGTTTTCTGTGGAGTTATTTTTACTGTGTATAGCCGTGTTCATGTTTGGCCTTGTGTTTTCTTACTTGGAGTTCTCACCAGTACCTTGCTTTGAGTCGTATCATAGAACGAGTACGTGTAGTGAACTGCCATAGCCTTGATTATCGTTGTACACAACAAGAGAGTCCACACTCGGGACGAGGGTTGTTTGGTGCACCAGAGAGTCCACACACGGGACGAGGGTGTTTGTCGTGATCATTGGCACCAGAGAGTCCACACTCGGGACGAGGGTTGACCAATTACACCAGAGAGTCCACACACGGGACGAGGGTGTCTTGCCGTGAGCTAACCAGAGTGTCCACACTCGGGACGAGGGTTAGTGCTTAGTTCAAACCAGAGAGTCCACACTCGGGACGAGGGTTTGGTTCTTCTATTGATCTCGTGTATCGTTCATCCGGCAGTTCATTTATACGTGGTTGTTCTAGTGTTCGTGTTCGTATTCGTGTTCGAGTTCGTGTTCGTGTTCGTATTCATGTTCGAGTTCGTGTTCGTGTTCGTATTCGTGTTCGTGTTCGTATTCGTGTTCGAGTTCGTGTTCGTGTTCGTAGTCATTGTCTTGTTCTTGTTCTTTCTTGTTTATTTTCTCCCGCATGATAAAACTGTTAGATAGGCATGTATATTATGTATCTTGCTATGTCCTCTGAGGACCTGATGATCTCTTCAGGTTTAGCGATTGCATGGAGTTAGCTAGTAGTTTTGGATGGCGGAGGATTTGCGGTTCTTGTGGGATTCAGGTATCATTATTATGTTTGTTATCCTTTCATGCTCTACATTTCTTATCATGAGTATATCCTATTTATTGATTCAGTTTATAGACTCATGTTATTTTTTGGAGTCTAATCGGACATGTATGCTAGTGGGCTGCAGACCACGACCCATAGTGTTCATTCATGTTTCGTATTCTTATTGTGGATTGAGATATAGATTAGTTTGCCATGATTTGGCAGTATACCAAAGCCTTGACAGCGTTTACGTATTCGAGTCGGGCTAGAGTCCGCTCGATACGTAGCTGGCTTGCTCACGTGCTCGTGTCCGAAAAGCGGGTGCGGGTCGTGACAAGTTTTTTTGGTGGCCCATGCAGGTGAGAGCATATCGTATCGGTTACGTAACTATACTGATACGAGCCTGCGCATCTGACTAAACCATTAGAAATCTCAATCCACTCTGCCTTGAAAATTCTCCTAGAAATTTCTCTACCGTCTTTGAAACTTCGTATTCGTTCTCGATTATTCTCCCTTGCCTTCTTGTACCATTGATTCTCGTCCTTTTCCTATTCCGAGGTGACGAATGACCATGCTGTCTAGGATTCATTAGAAATTCTTAAATTATAGTATAATATTGCTTGACTATTGAATGTTTGTTTGTTTATAGATATGAGGGAGTATAGATGCCATATGCCTAGATATCTGCCGGTAGAATTGTTAGCAACTAGTTAGAAGACCATAAGACTTTAGTGACCGTATTTTGAGGAGTAGTGTGACCAAAGGTGGGTAGAAGTCCTCGAAGTTTCGTAGTTACGAAATGACTAGAGAAGCTTATAAAATATTTTTGAGGAATTAAATTGAGGAGATTAAGGTAATAGTGGACTTTAAAATTTTAAGAAATAGTTATGAGTTAGAATTTCGAGGACGAAATAATTTTAAGGTGGGTAGGATGTATACCCCTGTCATGAATTTTTTTTAGTAATTTTAAAATTTATTTTATTATTAATTGGATCCAAGATAGTGATTTTAGTTTTTGCAAGCATTTTTTACACTAGCATAAATATTTAATTTCTAGAGGTTTATTCATAGAGGATATGTATGTATATATACATATAAGAGGTTTTATATATATATATATATATATATATATATATATATATATATATATATATATATATAACTAGCATGAGATGATGATTATGCAAAAACCATTTATAGAGAGACTTAAGTGCAAAAGGGGCATATTTAAACTTCTCCTAGCCGTAGGCTCCAGCCTGTAGATAGATTCAAATCACTTGCTCCCTTGGCCGACTGGTGAATCAGAAGGATTGGATCATATCGAAATCAAATCCGATTTCTCCTAATCCTATTAGAATTCAGGTTATATATGCTACCTGGATATATATATATATATATATATATATATATATATATATATATATATATATATATATATATATATATATATATATATATATATATATATATGTGTGTAGGTGAGATCAGCCGCATCCTCTTCTATAAAACCCTAGCAATTAACTCGTTCCCCTGTCGCAAGGAGGAGGAGGAGCAGTCAAGACTGGTATTGGACAGGTAATCCTCTTCTCAATAAAACCTTGCCTTTCGCTTCCTTTAAACTAGATGTTTGTGTCCTGCGCAATATTGGTGTTTGGGATTATGCCAATGAGACCCTCCTGGTATCATGAACTTCTTTGTGACCATCAGTCGGATTTTTTCTTGTACCAGCCCTCTGTACAAATCGGCACAGGACTTAGAATATATCGGGTATCCTAACACCTACCATCTGACAACCTTGTTGACATAGGGCATGGCCTAGGAAGCTATGTGCCTGCAACAAGGGGCAATATGCAGATGGCCTACTGGCAGGATACAGGGGACCCTAATGTCAAGTGGATACCATAGATGAGAAATCCTAATATCTAGTGGATTTGACTTGGTAATTTACTTGCAGGCAAAATACAGGTATCATGTGGTCCCTGTTAACCCTTAGGTAGAGTCCTACGACCTACACCCTCTCATATGGGACCACAGGAATTTAGGCGACACTGGATATCATGTTTCATCCTTGGGGTCTGTTGCAAATAGAACACTAGTTGGAGTACCTGGGATACGAAGGGGGACCATGATTGCACATGAGCCAGGGTTACCTATAAGAGGGATCCTAAGCTAACTCTGATACATAATTTGAGTATCAGATATAGCCGGGCATGACTTAGACCTAGGGTCAACTGATGCCTAGAGTATCATAAATACAAGACAGGGGTTGGACACTATATAGGGTAGGAAGTAGGTTCCTTGTCTAAAGCCTAAACCTGAGGTTGAGTGTGTAGAGGGTACTGCTATAGTACTAGAAAGTGTTAGACTAGACCTGACACCATCACCTGGCACATCAAAACCTGAATATTGAAGAAGAAGTCACATCCTCTGTTAGCATTAATAAATAAGTACTGTCATAACACACATAGAAAAATCATATGAAGTACTGGGCTAGGGGAAGACATTAGGATACATGGTACCTGATAGAGATGTTGACATCAAGTGGTACACTGGGATACTGGTTAGATTGATGGGGCTCGTGAACCAACTGTAATCACTCAACCTGATAGTCTAATAGGTTTCTCGCAACAAGACCACCCCTACACTCTACATCAGGAAAGAGTGCAGAGTATGGTCTGCAGGACCAGGTATCAACCTACCTATGCAGGGGACTACCACTTTGGTTGTCTGATGCTGGAATTGGGAAGCACCCATAGCTTCCCTTTGTAACCAGGGGGCTCCTGAACCAGGGGTTTTCCTTTGGTATCTCATAGATCCTAACAAGAGTGATGTGTAGAGTAGAGTACAGGTTAAGTATGAAGGGGGCAGGGTTGGTTAGGAGGTGCTCCCAAAGCCGTAAAACCTACAAAGACTAAGTGCCAACCAAGTCCTTAATACCTGAGTAACAAGTTTAGATATGGAATGCCTTACCTGGTTCTGGTATAATGCCTAACCCGGATGCATGCTCTTACTATCAAAGTACCCTGCTTACATGGAAAATCTTCCAGTATAGGACAGTGTGGAGAAACCCAGAAGATTCAGTCACATAGAGACCTATGATAGGTATCCAAGATTTCAAAAAATGGTGTATCCTGTGACAACTAAGACAGGAGAGTAGGAGACCTGGGTTACCTATGGCTCAGGATTCCTGAGTTGACAGTGGCCTATTGGCCATAGCATAGCCAGGTACCCTGCCAAAGGCTAGGAATAGTTGGGAATGAGTGGAGGATTAGGAATTTCAATAATGAGCAATGCAAATCTGTATACAAGATTCCAGTATCAGTAGAATTAAATAGAGATGTGAGCAAACAAGCACCCAAAACATTGGTAAGGTAATACCCTCTAACAAGTAAAGTGGCCGGGTTAGCCAATGTTGCATAGCTGAACTGTAAGCACAGTTTGATTGTTAATGAGAATAGGTATAACAGGTACTTGGGTATACAATTGACAAGGTTCTGTGTCCTGCATATCACAGTAGTACTGAGAGTAATCCCTGTGTGTGTTTAGCAAGGCACACTGGAATTGATTAAGGAATTGGGAGTATCTATTTAGAAGAGTATTAGATATGAATAGATGGACTATAGGAGCTATCCTTATTGGAACTGGTTCATATACTGCCTATGTAAACATAAGTATACTACCAGTTAATGGGACTTATGAATGTGTAATTACTAATAAACAATGAAGGGGTATCCTAGGTCAAGTCCATAAATAGGAAAACATATAGGCTTGACCCTAAGATACACAGTATACCATGTTGCAGAGTACAAAATAGGTTTGGGCATTAGACAGTATTGATCCTATTCTAGATAGATTCATTGAATTCTGATGTATTGATCCTATTGCTCTATAATTAGGTTTTGAGTTTTTTGATTCGGAGTCTGACCCGTGCCAGCAGCGCAGGACCACAGGCAAGTATACCTTGCCTTCCTCTACAGTTTTACTTACATGCAGTTCCTTTTATTTTACTGTCTTGGATCATTTATGGACATGTACTTTTCGTGTTGTTTTTTGTGAAGTTATTTTTACTGTGTATAGCCGTGTTCATGTTTGGCCTTGTGTTTTCTTACTTGGACTTCTCACCAGTACCTTGCTTGAGTCGTGTCATAGAACGAGTACGTGTAGTGAACTGCCATAGCCTTGATTATCGTTGTACACAACAAGAGAGTCCACACTCGGGACGAGGGTTGTTTGGTGCACCAGAGAGTCCACACACGGGACGAGGGTGTTTATCGTGATCATTGGCACCAGAGAGTTCACACTCGGGACGAGGGTTGACCAATTATACCAGAGAGTCCACATACGGGACGAGGGTGTCTTGCTGTGAGCTAACCAGAGAGTCCACACTCGGGACGAAGGTTTGGTTCTTCCATTGATCTCGTGTATCGTTCATCCGACAGTTCATTTATACGTGGTTGTTCTAGTGTTCGTGTTCGTATTCGTGTTCGAGTTCGTGTTCGTGTTCGTATTCATGTTCGAGTTCGTGTTCGTGTTCGTATTCGTGTTCGTGTTCGTGTTCGTATTCGTGTTCGAGTTCGTGTTCGTAGTCATTGTCTTGTTCTTGTTCTTTCTTGTTTATTTTCTCCCGCATGATAAAACTGTTAGATAGGCATGTATATTATGTATCTTGCTATATCCTCTGAGGACCTGATGATCTCTTCAGGTTTAGCGATTGCATGGAGTTAGCTAGTAGTTTTGGATGGCAGAGGATTTGCGGTTCTTGTGGGATTCAGGTATCATTATTACGTTTGTTATCCTTTCGTGCTCTACATTTCTTATCATGAGTATATCCTATTTATTGATTCAGTTTATAGACTCATGTTATTTCTTGGAGTCTAATCAGACTGTATGCTAGTGGGCTGCAGACCACGACCCATAGTGTTGATTCATGTTTCGTATTCTTATTGTGGATTGAGATATAGATTAGTTTGCCATGATTTGGCAGTATACCATAGCCTTGACAGCGTTTACGTATTCGAGTCGGGCTGGAGTCCGCTCGATACGTAGCTGGCTTGCTCACGTGCTCGTGTCCGAAAAATGGGTGCAAGTCGTGACATTTAAGTGTATTATTAATATTGTTGTCGTTAATTTTATGTTATTATTAAGTTAGTTTCAAATAATTTCATATTAAAAGCGTATTCTTAATATAGGAATAATGATTTTAAGCAAAATCTATTTATTTACTATTTTGGGAAAAAGTATTATTTCTCTTCCAAAAAGGGTTTCTATTACCAAAATAATATTTTTATGGTTTCTACCTATTTATTATTATCTATTATAGTTAGATTAGTAACTTTCGCGTTATTAACAAATTACTTAAATATTGTTTATTAGTAGTTAATTACCACCTTAATTATATTTCTAAAAATAATATTTGTTATTTATAAATAAAAAATTCTTGTAATATTATAACTATTGGAATGGTTTTCTTATTTAAAATATCTATTAAAATATTTCGATTAGTTTATGTAAATAAAATACTATTTAATTTCAAAGTATTTTCAAGTATTTTATATAAGTAATTCTAATTATAATATTTTACGAAAAATCGTTATCATTTACTAATAAATAAAATATAGTTTTTCCGCATTATTTATAAAATAATAAGCTTTATTAGAAAATTATTTTTACCGAATATTATTATACGTGGTTTAAAATATTAAATAATTATAGTTTTATTTCTCTATAAATATTTTGTAACTAAACGTTTGTTATTGTAATTATTGGCATTATTAGTTAAACCTTTGGAATGATTTCTAAACGAAGTATTACATTAATGTAGGGTTCATGACCTATGTCTGAGATCCTTTTTCATGTCTCAACCTACAGTATCGAAAACCAAGACAAGTTTCATAATATTCATGTTCGTATTTTATTTAATAATTGAATGTACTGCATCAATAGGACTAGATATATATTGTATCGACACTGATTCACAGGGACTCCCTCTCAGACCCCAAATTGATTGCTTGATTGACTCATTGACTCGTTGACTCGAAGATTGGGGGAATAGTATAGCATCTGTGACTAAAGACATTGTTACTAATATTGCCTCTATCGCGCTAACCCCTACTGCACAGGGGGTTGAGCCGTAACGTATATTAGCATTTGGCCAAAATGTTAGTATATGTATTGAATCTACCAGCCGGTCACAAATATGTTATACACTTAAAATCACTATTGAATCATTGTAGATTGTATCATTGTAGCTTCTGAGATTTCATTGTCATGTTGTCTTCTTTATTATTATCTAGGAAATATAATAATGTTTTTAAACTGCCCTTGCATCATTTATTATTATTTAGAATGCTGGATGTGGATATATGTTCTTATTATCATTCTAACTGGAGATGAAAATTCTAGGTGATTGCGAAGATGAGGAGCTCGCCTTTAGTTCATGCTACGGACCCGATCCGAGTTCTGAAGAGGTAGCTGAACCTGACCAGGGAGCCTATAACTACTAGTTGTGTCCATTGCTTAGTTTTTCCATTTTCAGTTGCAATAAAGAACATATGTATTAACTAAATATTTATTTGCTTGTGTGGTTATTTCACCTAGACATTTAGCTCTAAATTCCAAAGTTCAAATAAAACTTTTTCTTATTCTCGCATTTTATAATTATCTGCTTGTGTACTATCGCTTGATACATCTTACTGTCGCCGTCTCACAACGGTGCAGGCTGAGCATGATCCGATCGGACCCAGTATATTGGGATCGGGTTGTGACAGTAGGACTGCCAGAAAATTAGACAGTCCTATTTTGCACTTGTTGAACAGCAAGTCTATTATTGTTCATATTGTTTGCACTTGTTGAACACCAATATTAAGGTTTCCACCAATATTAGGGTTTGTACATTATGAGGAGCTTTTGGGTGCCATCGGAATTGGAAATGAGAAGAAAATTAGGGTTTTGATGGAGATAGTGAGGATGAAAATGGTGGAGAAGAAGAAAACGAGAAGAAAAAACATCCTACAATTTTTTTTTTTTTTTGTTCTTGTTCTTTTTCTTGTTCTTCTTGTTCTTGGATATGTTGAGGAAGAAGACAAGAGCAAAAATAGAAAAAGTAACTTTTATACCTAGAAATAGGATAGCCACGAGTAATTTTTTCAATGGCAAACTTGTAAATAAATCAAACTTATAAATGTGATAGTCCTGATCGAAATATGATGTGCCCTTATAAATAATCTTATGAAGGCACTTCAATATTTACTCAGGGCTAACATTTTTATTATTTATAAGTTTGTCACTGAAAAAAAATACTCATGACTAGTCCAAATATTGGTATATAAGTCTTTTTTTTTTTTCTATTATTCTTTCCTTCTCCCTCCCAAAACCCTAAACATTTTCTCTTCTAAATCTCTTTCAATCCATGTTCATGTCTAAATTTTATCTTCTAGTAACTAAAATTTGATTTAGTATTCATTATAGACGAATTTTTGAAGTTTTGAACACATTTTAGGGTTACGAACTTCAAAAATTCGTCCACAATAGCGACGGGGACGATGATGAACTGTCAAAAAAATTCTACAGTCCTGTAGGTAGTCTGGACTATTAAAATTTTTCTACGGTCCTGAAATTGACTGAAAATACACTCCTTGCAACATATAGGACTATAAAAATTTTTTGCAGTCATGGAATTGACCGAAAATACAGAGGACTGTAAAAAATTTCTACAGTCCAGACAACCTACATGACTATAAAAGTTTTTTACAGTCATAGAATTAACTAAAAGTACACAAGATTGGAGAAAATTTCTACGATCCTGACAACAGATATAACTGTGGAAATCTTCTAGAGGCCTGAGTGTTCCCAGCCGCAACTGTGTCGGAATTTTTTACTTCGAAAATTATAGGTTCCAAATTTCAAGTTTTCTCCAAATTTTCATTCTCTCAAACCCCATTTCTCCAAGCCTCATTCCAATCATGCCCATAGCATTAAATTTCGACAACGACCATTTCAATCTTTGTTTTTTTTGTCTGTTGTCAGTGCTAAAAAATGGTGTATGAAAGTTTCGGCAATGGGCCGAGCTCGTCGGCACGAGGAGGAGGAGGAAAATAAGTTTAGATCTGGAAGAGAATGGTTTTGGTGAAGATGGAGTTAGTGGAGACAGTGAGTTTAGTTTATAGAGTGTTTGAGGAGAGAGAGAGAGTGAAAATTAAAAATGAATATGTTTGAGAATATTTTTTGTAGTCGTTGGGGGAGGGGGGACAGCCCCTAAAAAATGGACTGTCCTAAGTAAAAGTTCCTCTAAACCGGGCTAGCCCCAATCATGGACTAGCCTTGAGTAAGAAATGATGTGCCCTTATAATTTGTCCTTTTTTTGCAATTAATAAAGGCACTACACATTTCACTTATGACAGTCCAATTTTTTTATTTACAAGTTTGCCATCGAATTTTTTTAATCAGGACTGTCCAAGTTTTTTTTTCCTTTCCAATAGTTAGGATTGTCGTAATTTTTGATAGTCCTACCTATTGGAAGGACTGTCAAAAATTTTAACAGTCCTAAAACTTTACGACTATCGGACTTTTAAAAATTTTGACAGCCCTCAACGACAACGAGAGAGGCCGATGCCGTAGCCTACAAAACCTCTCCTCCAACTCTGACGAGCTCCTCTACGACGTCGATCAGATCCGTCGTCCTCGATCCCAACTGACCCTCCCTTGCCTCCAGTGCCGCCATCCTCAACATGTTATTGGTAGGGAATAGCAAATAGTTTTAGCGGAGAGGAGGAGGCCGAAGGGGGCAGAGGAGGAGGAGGAGGAGGAGGAGGAGGGGTCGGATAGGAGGAGGCCAGAGGGTAGCGGGAGGAGACCTCCTTTGCCTCTAGCACCGCCGTACGTCCTCAACATGTTCTTGGTAGGAAAGAGCAAGGCGTTGCGGTAGAGAGGAGGAGGCCGGAGGGGGGGGGGGGGGGGCGGAGGAGAGGGAGGAGGAGGAGAAGTGGGGGCCGGAGGGGTAGCGGGAGGAGGAGGAGGAGAAGTGGGGGCCGGAGGGGTAGTGGAAGGAGGAGGAGGAGGAGGAGGAGGAGGAGGAGAGGGGACCGGCGGGGGTGGGGGGGGGGGGGTGCGGGTGGGGAGCAGAAGGTGGACAAGATAGTGGCAGTCCCAGTAAATTTTGGATTGGTCTGAGTAAAAGTTCCTCCAAAATGGGCTAGTACCAAGATTTTGACTGTCACGAGCAAACTTTGGTGTGCCTTTAGTAATTGCGGTTTTTTTAGTCGACCCGAACGATGTTTGCAAGTTCAAGCTCACCTAATTTGGGATTGATCTTTATGGAAGGATTTTATTAAATGCACACGACACGTCCATTCATCTATCAATCTATCTCTACTTATCTAGTCTAAGCCTTTTGTAAATCATTAATTAATTAATTAAGAATAATAAAATATTAGTGATAATAATTTTAAAAACTAACTTTTTTTTGTTAGCATAATCCTCTCTTTTATTCACATATATATTCATAACAAATTTAATTAAAATATAAACAAAACATGATTTAAATACAAATATATATAAGAAGTTTTAATTTAAACATATTAATATTTTTTTTAACAACATAAGAAAGAACACGTGAATTTAGTGGTCTACTAATATAATGCGGAACGGCTCAAAATGAGTCGTATATATATTTTTAACAATATAAACTATATGTAGTGTATATAAAAAAATTCTAACTAGTTAAACATATAACAAATTATAATATTTAAATTATATTTAAACTAAATTAATGATATTCTCTAACTAGACGCATATCCCATTTTCTTAGAATATATACTTATAAAAAATCCTAATTAGTTTTTTTTTGTACACGTAACAACACATGGTAATATTAGAAGGGAATTATAAATGTTTCCTATTTTTTAAAAATAAGTTATCAAAACTACTCTTAATTTATCACGGTTTTAGAAAATAAAATTTATATTTTTTTTATAAATTAAGAATAATTTTAATAATATATTTTAAATACTGTAAATGTTTTCTATTACTTGACAATTACAATTCTCTGTTAAAAATTAATTAAATAATTACAAATATAATTACTAAAAATAATAAATATGACTGTATTATATTATTGGACGAAATTACCATTCATCGTTACCACAACCACATAAATCCGTCCCACTCAATCATTTCTCCAACATCAGATCTAAACGTTGGACCAGACCCAATGGCACAAACAACACGAACCCAGTCGATCCATGCCGTACCCGCCGTCGATATTAGCACAGACGGTTCCGATCAAATCACCCTCCCCCAAGTAAAAACCATCACCAGTAGCGTGGGTCCCACTCTTCCTCCCTCGTCTTCCCCAAACACGAAACACCTAACGTGTCCAATAATAAACCGACACGTAATTATGTTAGGAGAGAGGACCAGTATATGACGAAGGGGGAGACGGCTTGCTACGCCCATCCTCGTCTCTCTCTCGGGGGCTTCGATCACGTGTAAGTTCCAAGAATCAAACGAAAAAATAATGGAGACATATAAAAAAGTAAAAATGAAAAGATTGCCTATTGATTTAATTTCCCCTTTTTTTTGGTTGGATTTAAATCTGAATTAATTTTTTTATTATTTCGTTCGATTTAGGTCGGGTGGGATGTGATATACTGTTATATATTGCGGAACGGCCTCTGCTCCCTTCGAGATGATGATCGAGAAAGGCCACAGAGGTGATCCAGATCCCTCAATTTTTCTTCATTTATTTTTTCCTTTTTTTTTTAAACGATGATCTCAGAAATTTATTCTGATGGGGGTTTTGTTGTTGTTATACTCTGATAATACATTTTTGTAAAAAAATGTTTCATGGGCAGTGATTATTTTTAGGGTTGTTGTTGAGTTGAGTGATCTATTTTTGGTAGATTATTCGAATTTTTGGAAGGAATGTTGAGAAATTGAGATCTTTGCTTGCTTTTCTACGTACTGCAACAGAAGTCCTATGTGGCTGCGGCTGCCACTTCTATGTGTAGACAATCAACCTCGAAATTTCTCTGTTTGCTCTATTTTATGTCCTGTTCGCAGCATAGAAGGTTGACGACACGGTTCTAATAATTATAGGACACGGAAGCAAGCAACAGTTTTGTTAACAAAATAATAGTAATAATAATCATAATTGCCTAATCCCAATACTCCAGACAATGGATTTGTATACCCCACGGCGTCATTTACCGACAACGAAACATTGTATTTGCAACACCAGCAACCAAACAGTGTTTGCAGCACCAAATCGCTACTTTTACATATACAACCAAATGGTGCTTTAATGTGGATCTAGGAGTGATTGGGGGAAACCACCCGTCTATTAGAACAATCTAGGGGTGTGCCAAGGCAATCACAAGCCCGAGTTTGACTTGTTTTATTTGTATCAAGTCACACATGGCTGACCAAGTTTGTTTGTTTGTTTTTTTTGTTTTTTTGCATTGGATTAAGTTTTCTTTTGTTTTCCTAAATCTTTATATAGACTCCTTGTAGAGTTTGCATTAGCAGCCGATACCGATACGATATGACCGATAACAACCGCTACTGATACTGACGTTGGGGGTCTCTTTTCTAGTCAAATTGATAGAGAAAATTGAACAAAAAAAATCAACAAGGGTGTAAAAGCATAATAAGATTGTAGAAGCATGTAAATGAAGAAAATCTATTATCGCAGGTAAACCAATCAACAAAGGTGACTATTATTTCATTTAATTTCAAAACTACTAAGAAGCAACACACAAAATACTTAGAAATATGCCCAAATGTATGAAAAAAATCTAAAATTTCAATTTTTTTAATAGTAATTTACTTTTTGATACCAAAAATATCGATACACCGATCCGAAACTGCCGATAATGCGTATCCCGATACTTATAAGAATGGTCTGATTTCTGATATCGATATTGCAAACCTTTTGTAGTCTCCATGAGTTAGTATCTTGAATATTAAAATTTCTTTTGAGAGACTTGTCTCCTTCCTTGGTTGGATTCCAAGGACTTGTGGACTCAAGCAACCTCATGGACTCACGGCGCTCCACACACAGTTGTTTGTAAACTTGGATAATCTTAGAATCGACGGCCGTCACACACTTAGTTTGTAAACTTGGATAATCAAGGAATCGATGTCCGTCGATCGACAATTCTGCATCAACTTAAGTTTTTGCGTTTTGTGTGTTCACAAACCAACCTCCATTCTGCTTCAGCTTTTGTAGGATTCGATCTTCACGGTCCTTCCCTGCATCAAGTAGAGTTCGAGACATGAGGGAAATATTGCATGTAGAAATACTAGAAAACTAGAAAGATAACCTCAGGAACAACAATTATGACTTTATCCCAAAATTTTGAGTTTGGCAATTTGAATCATTTTCTTCCAATATAACCCTTTTAAGGGTCGCATCTTTGTACTTTTTTTTTTTGGCAAATAGCAAATACCATATTTTTTTACAACCTCAATCTAAGTTCATTTAGACATGATCCTACTTCTAGTAGCTCTATTAACTAATGTGCAGTCACTCTTCATAACAAGTAATCTGTTGGTCACCTTTGTTATATGTCCGAACCACCCGACACAATTTTCTCTTATTTGGCCACAATTTAGCACCTCCTCCAACCTCTTATAATGAGGCGTATGATTACACTCATTTGTTATCTATCTTTTTCAACCTATCCCACTCATCCATCTTATGGAGGAAGAATGACTTTGCCGAAGTGTTTTCTACATTATGTTGGTTGCATTAAAGCTTTGTACTATCTGCATGTATATGGGTGTATGCTTAACTTAAGATGTACTCATTATACAACTGGTGATCACGTCTAATTAAATCTAGTTAATACTGCAAGTAATCTAAAGCAAATTTAGAGAGTTAGAAAATCCAAATTCAAATGGACACAAGGGGCTGTCTTAATCTATTCCTCTTAGCCTATATTTATTCAGCCTAAGCATTTTATCGGCTTGCAACCACTATGTTGGACGCTGTATACCTTTTAACTATGCATTCTTTGCCGTCTTTACACAAACTTAGAGAACACCATCTACAAGTTGGGCATTCCGCCATCCAGTGTAACCACTTGCTTGTCATTGTTGTGTATGACAACCCGAATAATATTTATAAAAGAGATGAAGATTGTTGTCTAACAAGGTTGTAAAAGCACTAGTCGGGCGGGCATCGGGCGCCTAGCCCGTCTAGGCTGTCGCCTAGGCGAGTGCGGTTAAAAAAAGAAAAATAAAACCCCCTAAAAAACTACTGTAATTTGCCCAAAAGAAAAGTCCATAAAGTCCAAAAACATGCATAGTCGGGGGGGGGGGGGGTGCTAGGTGGGTGCCTAGGCGGGCACCAGGTGCCGCCTAGGCCGATTTTTAGAACAATGCTCTCTAACAACATACATTCACTCGGTTTCATATAGATTTACTTTACATAATCTCACAACTAATTTGTGGCCGAAGTATGATTTTTGTATTGAACATTTTTTTTAGAATAAGGGCTAATTTTGTTGTCCCCGTAGGTTTCAACTTTGAACCTCAAGAATTTCCTACCAAATGTTACCATTGGGTTGCCCAACTTTTGGTAATTTTCTATTGAGCTTATGGCAATAGAATTGCTCAAACAATGCTCATAAAACAACTTAAATTCACGAGAAACAAATATGTTTATTGGGCAAAAAAGCAGAATAAGACGAGCTAAAATGTTCTGATAGTAGCAGCCACTAGGTAGCGTAATTGGGTTGTTTTTCATCTACTTTTCGATAGCTGATGACAGTGCTCCCATTTAGGGATAATAGAATTCTTTGACCTTCATGAGTGCCAGAAACCGGTTAGCACATTCCAAATGTGAGTGTTTACTCCCAGTTCACCATGCCTAATCAGAGTAAGCACATTGCAAATGTGGAGTGTTTCCTCCCAGTTCACGAAGTCTAATCAGAGTATCATATGGAGTGTATTGACCTACATATTAAAAGAAAAAAGAATCCACTGGTGAGTAGCTTGTGAAGAAAAATTCATGTTGAGCTTACTCTGATTAATATGTGGTGGTGGTGGGGGGGTGGGGGCTAGGTGGGTGCCTAGGCGGGCATCGGGCATGCACCAGGCGCCGTCTAGGCCGATTTTTGGCACAATGCTCTCTAACAACATATATTCACTCGGTTTCATATAGATTTACTTGACATAATCTCACAACTAATTTGTGGCTGAAATATGATTTTTGTATTGAACATTTTTTTAGAATAAGGGCTAATTATTTTTGTCCCCGTAGGTTTCAACTTTCAACCTCAAGACCTTCCTACCAAATGTCACCATTGGGTTGCCCAACTTTTGATAATTTTCTATTGAGCTTATGGCAATAGAACTGCTCAAACAATACTCTTGAAACAACTTAAATTCACGAGAAACAAATATGTTTATTGGGCAAAAAATCAGAATAACACAAGCTAAAACGTGCTGATAGTAGCAGCCACTAGGTAGCGTAATTGGGTTACTCAACATCTACTTTTCAATTGCTGATGACAGTGCTCCCATTTAGGGATAATAGAATTCTTCGACCTTCATGAGTGCCAGAAACCGGTTAGCACATTCCAAATGTGAGTGTTTACTCCCAGTTCACCATGCCTAATCAGAGTAAGCACATTCCAACTGTGGAGTGTTTTCTCCCAGTTCACGAAGCCTAATCAGAGTATCATATGGAGTGTATTGACCTACATACTAAAAGGAAAAAGAATCCACTGGTGAGTAACTCGTGAAGAAAAATTCAAACATGGAACTTACCATGTGAGAGACGTGCTAATTACAGTTTCAGTTAGCTATTGTTAATGGTAATATTCACTTTAACGTAACCTACTATGCCTACTCAGTGTCCTCATTCCGTAACAGACCACAAATCTGGTAACCCTACCTAGTGCTTTTAAAATAACTGACTGTAATATTCTGCCAATAGAACCATTTCTGCTATGAGCATTTGATCATGATCAGAAAAGATTTAGGAGTTCGGTGAATTTGTGATCCTGAAGGTTCATGGAATCATCTTCTGCATCTTCCTGGTTGGAGACATAGACGACATGGACTTCTAGCATTGCAGAACCCATACTTGAAGATAGCGGATATTAGAGATGGCAACCGTTTTACTTGCACCCGAGTGGTTAGCTGCCCACTGTATCGACCAATTCTGGTTGAGTTCAGGCGGAATTGGGATCAGTAGTTTGGTCGGTCATCTGATCCATCTAATGATCGGCTGACCGTTCCAAAGAGTTGTTTTGCGGGACTAACAACATTTCATGTTTGGGATTTTCCTTGTATGGGTCTTACCTAAATCTAACATTGGAGGTTTTTTCTGTGAACTCAGAAGATTGTAAACGGAAGAGGAGTCCTTTCCCTATAGTTTTGCTACGTTATTAGGGGTTAGCCCCCTTGTCAACATTCATTATGTACTGTTCATCTTACTTCCCAACAGAGGTCAGAGAGAAATAAAAGGAGAAGATAAAGTTCACCTTAAAACATACATAAACCATGCTATAACTATCTTAAAGACTTAAACACAAGGCTAGTGCATCAATTTAATAACCTAATCAATTGTCAAGTCATCATCAGAACTATTTAAATAAATGAAATCATTCACTAAAATCCATTGGCTTACAATTTTTTTTGTTGAAAAGATTACCTTGAGAAGCCAACTTATTTGATAAATCTTAATTTATGGTTAGGATCTGTGGGATAGGAGGTGCGTACTGTATCTGTGGGCTTTTTTTGGGGGGGGGGGGGGGGGGGTTGGGGGGTGGTGGGGGGAGGTGGTGAGTGCGGCGATTAGTGGGGGAGGGTTGGTGTTGGTCCAACTTTATCATGCTAACTATTCATGCCTTTCGGTATAATTTATGCAGCAGTTATACATAATATATTCATTCATTCATTTCTTTTTTGGAATGTTGACTCGGTGACATGTTCTTGTAGCTGCAGTCTCATTTATGCCTCAACTTGCACCTTCCTGTAGTCCCACACATGCACCAAATCTCCAGTCTAGATGTGTGAGCAAATTTGTGGCAACCCGTGCATACTTTGACTTCACAAGCATGCATTTGCACCCATGAGATCATGTTTCAGATATCACACGCACTTCAGCAGTTGCATGCACATGTGCATGCAGGCTATGCAGCAATGTACATTTCCCTGTCTGAGCATAGCACACTTGCACCACACGGATCTCCTGTTGTCCATTCCTCAGGAAATCATATGTATTTGTTTTCGCACCATAAACATCATTTGATTCTGCGTAACATGCCAGTCTATCCTATGAGCTCCTTTCTCTCCATAGAGTCATTTCTCCTTCATTTAATTATATTACGTGTTGAGATCTTCTCACATATTCACTAGTTACGGTTATTGTATTGTGCTGCATTACCAGACTGTCTTACTTCACCTCAGTGGCGGTCTTGAATTTGATTTAACAAGTTCATAAGTTACAAGTTCCTTTTTCTATATATTACTGCTGTTTGTTGCTTTCACATGCCAGCAAAAAGAGAGATGAAACTAATATTAAGTCTAGTCCAATAATTCAAGCTTTCTATTACAAATAGGAAAATGACTTCCCTTCCGCCCTTCTAGTTGTATCAATACAAGAGATGCAATCAAAAGAAAATTAAGTACCTAACCTGTATCCAAGAGGATCAGTCATACCGAATACAAATATAGGAGAGGCTGAGTCATTTTTTTTTTCTTAGCGAGAAAAACACTTCTTAGTATCTCCTATCAAGTTTCTTTAGAGGTTCTGTAGAGCCTATTCTTGATACAAATATGATGAAGCACATGATCCCTATGGGTGAGTTTTCCCTAGTAATACTAACCATGAAACGTTTGAAACTCCTATTTCTCCCGCTACAATATTTTATTTATTCCATATTATCAGTTTATCACGATCCAAGGTTCAAATACTGGCTAAAAACGATAAATTTCGGTTGTTTCATATTGGATTTATAGGTACTCGGTCCAATACCAGCACGTCAAACCATTTCTGTTCGATGCCAAAGAAAAAAAAGAGAAGAATGGAAGAAACATAGGAGGAGAGAGGAAGCGACTAACTTATTTCAGGGTGAGATATGACTTATCCGGCGACCATGCTACTCCATCGACAACGGTGCCTTAGTTTTGGCTCCCTTTCGTCTATGCGCAAAATTGAGAAGAGCTATGGTATTTGAACTGTATGTTGCACAGACACTGATTCGACACCTGTTTTGGCATGCCCTAGTGTATTTTGGAGTGTCCGTGAGTGTCCAATAGTGTGTGTGTTTGACACGACACAACATGAATTTTGGAGTTACCTTGCTTCTTAGGAACTGGTTAAGCCGTCTAATAGTGTGATAAGTGGGGTTTGTTTCACTAAACACGGTATGCTTCTTGTTCTGTTTAGTGAATATGACTTAGGTTCTGGTTCGGTGAGGAAATATAATATGTTCGCTTTAGTTCCATGGCTTTAATGCACATGGGAATTTTATTCTAAGCTCAATTCTGTCTGTGAATGGGTTGGCATCCAATATAATGATGTGTAGCTGGTTTTCTTGTTGCAGTAAAGGTTGGTCGGTCAAAACTACATGAGAAATAAGATGCATTCCCTGTATTAACATTAAGCAAAGAGCCTCCCTATAATTGGAAAAAGGGTAAGTTCTGGTCCGATTCGACCGTATTATGTTAAAAATGATATATGCTTTGGTCAGGGTCTAACTAAATTTAAATGTGTCCAATATATTATAATATTAACAACATAAAAGTACAAAATAATTATAATATTGGATATCCATAATTAGTTAACTATAATTTTAATATATAGTAGTTAATGTTGGATGTGTTGAAACATCATACTCCGGTAATAGAAACCACTGGTGCCAATACTCACAGAGATTGTGATACCCAATACTAAAGCGTGGTTTTGAACTTTGGTTACAACCCCAGTACTTAAATATTTAAAATCCAGTATAATTACGGAACCTGCATCATAAGCACCTAGCAAAAACTGAAAATAACATATTCTCATATGTTAATATACGCCTTTGGGTCGGGCAATTGAATATTCACATCCTTCTAGAATCAGTTTGCATTTACTCTGCTGTTAAAATTGGATGTGATCAAGGGCAGTTTGCATTGGTATTACTGGTGGATATGCCTTGCAGTATACTTATGCTCTATGCCTCCTCCAAATTTTGTTTCACAGTTGGCTATTGCTTAACACAGGCTGTGTAACATTTTGGAGTTCTATTTCCATTTATTATTAGTCTAACAGTTTGGTCACTATTGTTCTAATTAGGTTTTGATCCTAAATTTGGCTAATTGGCTTTACTTGACTCATGGGAGTGAAACTTTTTACATTTATCTCTCCACCCGACTGAACTTTGTTTGTGTTTTCATACATCTGCAGATACAATGCAAAGAAATCTTGAGGCATCCGTAGGATATCTCAGGACTAAGGCATTTCAGTACAACTTCCAACATACTGGTAATAATGAAGGGTTCTCTCAGCATAGAGATGAAATGCCTTCCCATCCGGGAAATGTTGTGGAGTCAGAAACCTCTTTCAATAGGGAGGCGTCTGCACCTCCAAATTCAGGCTACCACAGACCATTCTACCAACAAGACTTTCGAATGTGGCCTAACGTTTATCCGGATGTTCAACAGCTTCAGCATGGACAATGGAATGCATATGGAAATCATTACCAGCCAATGAACAGAGAATACCCATTTCATGTGGAAAATGGAACTCCCTATCAGCCGCCCAAGATGTTTTATCATAGTTACACCCATGAATTCCAATTGCAACATTTTCAATATTTTGTGGTTATCGACTTTGAAGCAACTTGTGACAAGGAAAGGAGTCCTTATCCACAGGAGATCATTGAATTTCCATCTGTTTTAGTTAATAGTGTGACTGGGGAACTAGAGGCTTGCTTTCAGACATACGTACGACCTTCATATCATCAACATCTCACAGATTTCTGCAAAGAGCTCACTGGTATCCAGCAAATTCAGGTTATGATGAGTTCATGACCTTGCATATTTTTCTCTCTAATTATGTGGATTGCAATTTTAGCAGCAATTACATGGTGATTTCTTCTTTTTAGATAGAGGTGCAAGTTGAAACAACAATGTTCTGTTTTTTTGTATAGCTTAATTATTTTTGTTATACATTATTCATGTAAACATGTTCCGAGTAGTTATATTAGACTATTAAGGATATTCATGATGGAGTTACATTGACCATTGGGACTATTGGAGATATAGTAAACCGTTGTCTATTACCATTGGCTTTCATCAAGGATCAACACTAAGACCTTACATTTTTGCGGTAGTTGCAGATGAAATTACTAGGCATTATCTAGGAGGAGGTATCATGGCTTATGATATGCTGACAATGTTGTTTTGTTTGATGAAAGTAGAGAAGGGTTGGACGCTAAAAATTGAAGGGTTGAGAGAAACTTTGGAATTTAAGGGTTTTAAAATTAGTAGAACGAGAATGTAGTATATGAAATGTAACTTTAACCAGAAGTTAAATAGAAATGAAGGGGAGTTCGTATAGATGGACAAGGAATACCTAAGAACGATAGTTTTCGATATTCATGATCAATCATTCACCACGATGGAGAGATTGGGAAACATCTCATGCATAGGATTAAAACAAGATGGTTGAAATGGAGTGCTTTGGGAGTATACTGTTGTGCTTTGTGAACACAAGATACCTATAGAGTTGAAAGAAAAAATCTACTAGACTACTATAAATTAAAGGATTATATTGTTGGGCAATTAAGAAACATGTCTAGAAATTAGTGTAGATGAAATGAGAATGCTAAGATGGATGAGTGGCTATAAATTAAAGAATCAGATAAGAAATGAATATATCCAAGAGAAGTTAGAGGTGGCTCCAATTGAGGATAATATGAGAGAAAATCGGCATAGATGAATAGATGCTCCCGTAAGGAGCCATAAAATAGTAACTAATGGAGCCGCTTGGACTAGAGGTAGACCTAGACGAACATTGTTTAGAGTTTTAAAAAGATGTAGTGTTTGTTAGTGTTACATAGGACATGTTCCTTAAGAGATACAGCTGATCCCAAAAAATTTGGAAGGCTTCTTTGTCATTAATTATTTTTGTAAACATAATTTGGTGGACATGTTTCATTTATAGTCCTTATTATTTATATTCTGATTTATGTCGAAAAACAATAACAGTGCAGAAGGTTCTAACTTGAAGAAGCTGTCCACCCTCAAGGAAGGCAGAATGTTAAAGTTCAATTTTCAAAAAGAAATACTTGTTTTATGGCAGTTAATGTGATATTACACAAAGAAAGGTGTGTAATGAAAGAAAGGTGTGTACCTCATGGGATAAATATAGTTAATTTGATATTACACAAAATGTTCTGTACTCCACTGTGTCACAAGAGGGACATGCATCACGTTCGACAAGTGGTACACCATTACAAATGGTACGTAATGCACCGAGTCGAGTGTGATGCATGTTGATTGTTGCATGAGTATTGGAACAATGTGAGGTTTGCTCACATCTGTGCTTTTGACAAAGTCGTAACGATGTGATTGCAGTCGCATTAGGCTGGTATAAAGACTAACATCAAATGCTCACGGTGTAGCACAATGCTATAGAAGTCATGGTGCAGCGCAATGCACTGCACAACTGCTGCAACAATGGTCTGAGGTTGCGTGTAGCAGAAACCATCAGCGCCTGCAACAACAATCGTTTGCAATAGCAGCACAGAAGCATGCTGTTGCCGCAACAACATTAGACAAGCACTACAGCAGATTGGGGAAGAAGTAGGAGTTGGTTTTGGGTGGTAACTCATGGGTGTTCATGGAGGTAAGGAGATGGAGATGGTGGTCTAATCGGTTTTTTCTTTTTTTTTGGGGGGGGGGGGGGTGGTGTATAGATGGGTTAGTGATGGATATAATGCTGGAGAAAGAAGGTAGGATTGGGTGTGCTGGAGTTAGATTTGGATGGTGAGAAAGAAGCAAGCTTGTCAAGGAGTGGTGAGCCAGCGAGGCTCAGATGACCAAGTTAAGACAAGATTGTGGTTTATGACGTGGATTTTGATTTAAAATATGAAAAATAATAAGGGAAATAATTGGAAAATTACATGTGAGAAGGGAAACACCTTAGTGCCGTAAAGTTGAAATTCAACCAAGGGTGTTAAGGATCATTGCCTCTGCCAGTGAGAGATTTATATGGAGAGATGAAGACTCATAAAGATAGACTTACTTGTTGGTGCTAGGTAGCGGGTTCAGAGGTCGGATTTGGTAGGCTAGCACAAACACAAAACAGAAGAGAATCGGGAGGAAAAAATGGCAAAGGTTATTATTCCTTCTCTCTTATTTATTATCTATATTAAATCACTAATAATATCTATAGCAATTAAGTTCTTGGGCTCTTCTTTGATATCTATATTAAATTACTAATAATATCTATAGCAAATTAAGTTCTTGGGCTTCGACCAAGTTCCAAAATTACAAAAAGTTGCTTGGGTTGGATGACATTTAAAGAAAGGTTTGCACTATCGGTCGACATTGATACGAATCGATCGTATTGGTTTTGGCAAGTTTGATCCGATACTTACCCATCAGCTGATAGTGAAGTTGTGGTTCCCTTTTGCCGTCAATTCAGCCAAGAAAAAGTTTAGAGAACAAAGAAGCACAACAAAACACTATCTCAACAGAATGATTTGAGTATGTCGGAGATCAACATGCTACAATGTGTAGCAGTAATTTCTTATTGACATAGTGTAACCACTATAGCTTGTCAAAGTTGTATACTATAAATTCATAAGGTTCATACTTCATACATCTTATTATTTCATTCAGAATTAACTATTGTAGGGGTACTTTGTCTAAAACCAAGTAAAATTAACAACAATATCAATTGCAGGTGAAAACAATCAGTAATGTTGAATATTATTTCATTCAAAACTAATATGAAGCAACAAATAATGCATAAGATTATGCCTAGATGTACTTTTTTCTTTCTTTCTAGTTTTAAGTTATTTCTTATTTATCTTTTGGCTTCCGAAACTCCAATCCCTAATTGTTGAAACAAACGATATTTATACTCACAGAAAGGATTTGAAACCAATTTAGATATCGATTTATAGTTCGAACTTTGATTTAAAATCATGGCAGGTTGAGGCGGTCACCTAAAGGAGGCAAGGTGCCAGAGGATCTGAAACGTCAACACGACGGTGTCTAAAACCTTAGGAGGAAGGTTGGTAGAGATGAAGTTAGTGGTGTGGCCAAGTAGAGAGTATAGGTGTTGAGTCAAGGGTTGGATGTAAGGTTGTCAAAGGGTCTGGTTCAAGTTGAATTCATGGATAATCCGAATATGTCCAAACTTTGCACCTGAACCTGACCCCAATGCCATTCATGTTCTGGTTTTAATATCTGTACCCTGTTCGGGTTGACATGTGATGTCTAAAAAACCAACAAAAAAGATCATCCTTGTATAGCTGGCACTGGGATAGAACCGTGAAACACTTGTAAGAACACACATCATGTTACCACTGAGCCATTGGCCAACTGATGCGCATATATAAAGCATAATATATTTATATATATTTCAAATCCGAATCAGATCCAAAAATCTTTCAACTTTCAAATGTTGTACCCGACCCTGACCCGAAAATCATTTGGGTTCTACTTTTTACATCCAAACCTTATTTTTTGTTAAAGATCGGGGCGGGTTATCGGTCACCATTGACATGCCTAGTTGGCTAGTTGGATGGTGTAAGGAAGAGGGTCACGAAGGAGGGGTTGGTGCTAATTAAGAGGAAGGAAGATTGGTCAGACTAGTGGAGAAAGGAGTAGTGGTGCTGATGATGGTGGAGAAAAATGAAATGGAGATGGGTTTTGTAGTGGAAGGGAATGGTATGTGTTTTTTCTTTTGTATGTAATTTATAAGGAGGAAGGAGAAATGAGGAAAGCAAGGAAGGAGAACAAAATACGATAATTGTTGCGGAGGCAGTCTTCAGCACAGTAGACGTGTGATGCAATAAGATGGAACAAAGCAAGGGATAATTTGGGTTGACATCACACCAGGGGCATCACATCCATCCCCCCAAAATTAATCCTAAAACTCAATTCTTCATTAACTCTTCAATAAGAAGGCCTCTTTACATCGTTATCTATAGCCTTTTAGATTTGCCCATCAAGTGAACAAGTTCCGAATAAAAGAAACTCCTAAATGAAGTTTACCTGTGATCCTCCTAATCGTAAAGCATGACTTAATTAATTAAACTCAAGACTGATACAATGAATAAAACAAACATCTCCCCAACACGAACTGGATCTCAAAATCTATCATGCATGCTTACAAACATGGGGCAAAAGAATTTTATGTGGCAATTTTCAATCGATGGAATTCAAATTTTACTGATATAATAGATGTTCCGACACGGGTTTGTTGTTTTAGTAGACTCATGGTTGAACTAGTGATTAACCCATCTTTTGCTTGCCATCCTTTTTTTTTTGTATCAGCTGTTTGGCATTACTAAGTTTTGAGGCAGCATGCTATAGAATCAAGCCTAAACCTTTTAGTGATATATGGACTTCAGGTGGACAGAGGAGTTCCTCTAAGTGAAGCTCTGCTCATGCATGATAAATGGTTGGAAAGCAAAGGAATCAAACACAAAAGCTTTGCTGTGGTAACATGGTCTAATTGGGATTGCCGTGTGATGTTGGAGTCTGAGTGTAGATTTAAAAGGATCAGGAAGCCTCCCTACTTTAACAAGTAACTGCCCTTACTTTTACTCATAAATTTGTAAGCTTCGCTTGTGCTAAGATCTTGTGATGCTTGCATGGAGTTTGTTATCTCTGACATGTTTTGGATTATTCTATATGGATTCAGATTTTCTACTCAAAATAATAGGTTAACAAGTACTTACCGTGTCTACTCAATAGGGCTGAAAATGGATCAGATATGAATTTGGTGTTGGTAGCCATATCTATGTCTTCTACCTAGCGGATATAAATACCAAGGTTCTAAATGGTGTTAGGCTGGTGCACGGCTGCCTAGGCTCCGTATAGACACTTGATACATTTTTACTATTTTACCACTGTTTTTTTGTTGCATAATATGCATATTTTAAGGGTCTATTATGCATAACTAAGTTGTAAAACAAAAATTTATGAAGTTTCAGTCTTGTAAAAGTGAACCATATGTTCATAATGCTTGCAAAATTGTTTTGCCAAAACATCTAATCAGGTATTGCTCTGCCTAGGCGTCCGCCAAACCTCCTATGGTGCCTACTCCACTGCTAACCGCAAAAGCGGTGCGGATAACGGCCACCTAGCGCCTAGGCGGCCGCCTTGACTGCCATTTAGAACACTATAAGTACTGACAGATATTTGTCGCTACAATTCTTTTACGTTTAGGTGGTATAAACAATTACATATATGGCACGTTTAATAATGCATTTCATATGGCAATTTTTTTTACCTATGTGGTATAATTTTGTCTGATTTCTTTCACTTACTAGTCATAGATTCCATGTGGCCCATTTGAGAAGAATCTATCCCTAGAATATTAGTTTATATATTTCATGGAGATCATCTTTTATATAAGTCATGCTTATGGATTATACATAGGCAATGCTTAACTTGAAGCACAATATTAAGATCTAGTCTTGCGATTATATTGATAAGTGTGTGTTTGGTTGATGAATTTGCAATTTTGTACTTGTCTATGTTAAAATAGTTTATGAATTTGGTTTCTAGATTCTTATTTGGCATTTCAGATTTTTATAGAACTCTGTAAAACTAAATGCCATCATTTTTTACCAAATGCGGATCTGAATATACAACTAAAGATTCAATTTATCGACATCAAGACCTTGGAGGCCTAAATTTAAGAGTCCAGCTTTATGACCATGCATATCTGTAAGTTATTTTTAGATGAAATCACTTGCAGCTAATCCAAAGTATCAGAGGCACTCTTTGACCTCATGAAGTTGGTAAGGTAACTGTACAGCCCTAAATCTATACTTTTACATCTCATTGTATTGTTCACTGAGGTTCCAATTGAGGGAGAGGTCCCAAGCAACAGTACATCCTTTTCTCCATTCTCCCCTCCTACCCCTGTTACTCATCCCCACCCCTTTGGAACTGCCTTTTCAAGAAATTAATGCCCACTATGTTACTACGCTCAGAAAACGTCTTCTCAGGCGCAGAAAAGAAAAGATAACTTATTAGTTATTAGCCATTTTATGTTTCTATGAGTGCTTAGAAAAAGTTCATTTCCGGAAAACAGACCTTTTTCTTTTTGTTCCTACAGTATTGATATTTCCATCAAAAGCTTCTAGAATTTTCTTTCATATAGAGTATACATTTCAACCCTTTGGATGTAGAATCTTGTTATACTGACATTGTTTTCACACTTGTTTGTGCAGTTCCTTCCCTCTTCTAGTATTTTATCCTTTTGGAGCTAGCTTTATACTTTTGCCTGATAACTTAAGTTTGTTATTGATTCTGTTACCTGCCCAAGTCGAAGTGTTGTAGGTAGTATTGTTAAAGCTTAGTTAAAATTTGGTGTTTGAGGCATCACTTAGCACCACAGTAAGGTTGAGGCTTGCATCCTGGGGTGTGTGATTTTGAGCCTCGGAGACCTCTTCATATGGGGTAAGGATATACACATACTTGATGCTCCCCGAACCCTGCATTAGTGGGCATTGTTTAGACATCGGAAACCCTTTTTATTTGTTTTGGTGTTTAGGATATTGAACTTAGTGAAAACCGCCAACTAGTATGAAGTTAGGGTTTGATACATATTATGCAATTGTTAGAGGATGTATAAATTACTGATGTTGTAAAGTGTAACTCCATAATGCATTATTAGTTTATTAGTGTAGGAGAGAATAATGGGATAGTTATTATTGATATGAGAGATTACATATACAGGAGAGAACTAGCCTTCTCACTATTCTCTACCCGATGTGGGACTAAACAACTAATACTCAACACCCTCCCTCAAGCTGGAGCATAGATGTCAACTATGCACAGCTTGTTACAAGGAAATTGAACACGAGAACCTATAAGAGACTTTGTAAATATACAGCTATCTGATCGTCGGTTTTCACGTGATGAAATGTTATCATTCCCTTTGATATTCATCACGGACGAAGTGGATGACGATTTCAATGTGTTTCCTCCTGTCATGGAATACGAGATTGATATCAATATGAATAGCAGACTGGTTATCACACCACATATCTGCTACTTTAGATCCTGCTTATTCTCCCTTCTCTTTTAGAAGATGCTGCAGATATAACAACTCTGTTGTGCCATGGGCAATAGCTCGGTATTCCGCTTCCGAACTGGATCATGAGACAACATTCTGCTTCTTACTCTTCCACAATACTAAGTTTCCGCCAATAAATACTAAATAGTCAGATGTAGACCGTCTATCCGTAAGACATGCACCCAGTCAACCTCCGTAAAGCACTCGAGATGAGTAATGTCCTTGATTCTTCATCCGAATTCCTTTTTTCGGATTCTGAGCTGGATATCGCAGGATTCTGAGGTCTGCCTGCCAATGCGAAACTCGTGCAAAAGCCATAAATCTACTCGCGACACTTACAATAAAGGAAATGTGTGGGGGAGTCATGACTGCCAGGTGATTGAGTTTTCCAACCATATGACGATACTGATCATGATCGATCATCAGTATCCTCTCATCGAGGAGTAACTTTACCCCTGGATCCATGGGTGAGGTTATTTCCTTGTTTGCATCATTCCTGCTTCAGTTAGGATATCAAACACATATTTTCGCTGAGACATTACAATGTCTTGCTTTCCCTTTGTGAATTCAATGTCCAATAAGTACTTCAACGATCTCATATCTTTAATCTGAAACTGCTCATCCATAAACTTTTTCAGCCCTGCAATATCTTGACTATCGTCGCCCGTTATCTCAATGTCATCAACATAGACACCGAGTAGTATCCGTCCGGTTAATGTCTGTCGGTAAAATATCAAATGGTCCTTCTTTGATTGGCACATGTCAAACTGGATAACAATATGGGTAACCAAATCAAGCACAAATTGATTGTTTGAGATCGTAGAGCGCCTTTCGCACATGACATACTTAGCGGACAACTAAGAATATGATCACACACACAGAAGTCATCCTGACAACTGGGAGAATGTCCCAAAATAGCCTTCACCATAAGTCTGAGAATACCCTTTTGTCATAAGACGAGCTTTCGGCCGATCAAGTGTGCCATCCGATTTCACCTTGATTGTGAACACCCATTTGCAATTTAGTGTCTTTTTACCAGAAGATAAGTCCATCAAGTCTCATGTATTGTTCTTTTGAAGTGCTCGTATTTTTTCTTCCATAGCAGCGTGCCAAACAAGATGTTTGATTCCTCCTTCTGCAAACTTGGGGATCTGAATTCCATCAATAGTAGCTACCAAAGACTGAGTATTACTTGCGAGTCCTTTGTAGTTGTCAACATACAAAGGATGGTCGTGACAGGCACGACGAGAGCGAGCCAATATTCCAGACGGTGGTGTATCGGTAGAGCTGGAGGATGCTGATGACGACCAATATTGCATAAATCGGATTAGGTGGTCGACTAGTCACTAGTCGGCAGTCAGCCGCCAACGACTCGAGTTGGCCTATAGGCGGCGAGATTAGTTGGCATGACCCTTAGTGGGGTCAAGTCGACCGACTAGGACTCGTCTGTCGACTAATCGGCCCATAGTCGGCTGACTAGGCCTCATTTAAAGAAAAATGGTAAGAGTATTGGTCCCGACAGGAACCCGATAAAGATCCAATAAGAAGACTGGAGATTTGGCAGTGGCTGTACGTACCTCTTGATGTCGAAGTCTTCGCCGGGGATGGGGGTGGGGGTGGTGGATGGAGTTGAGATCGACGGAGGAAAGGTCGATGCTGTGGCGCTGGGCGGTGGCTTTGATGTCCTCCATGGAGACTACGTCTGCCATGGCTACTTCTTCTTGATGAAGATGTCCGTTGAGGATTAGGGTTTTTGTTGGCGTCGACACTGGTGATGGAGATGGAGGAGGGCTGGGGTTAGGATTTCTTGAAGAGATGAAAGAAGGAATATTTTGGCTGTTATTCATCCAAACAATGCGGTCAAGGTCGTGTCATCAAACGTAAACCCGATGTTCATTCAAAATGGTTCGATTTATTCATACATACCATAAAGTTTGTTTGGCAAGTGTTAGGTGTAGGTGGGTTTCTACTTTTGGGATGGGACTTTGAGTTCATATATAATCTCACATCCTTGCTAATCCTCGTCCATACTAACTACTCCTAAGTTTTGGGTTTATAACACGGGATACCTTTACTTTTAAACTAATTACACTGACCACCCTTCCCTTTAGAAAGAAATTTAAAATAGAGGTACTTAGTATTATAACTTTTTATTTTTATCTTAAAGTAGGGGTACCCTGTGTAATATAAAACATAGGGGTGGTCAGTGTAATTAGTTTAAAAGTAGGTACCCGTGTTATAAATCCAAAACTTAGGAATAGTTAGTGTAAATAACCTTTATTATATATATATATATATATATATATATATATATATATATATATATATATATATATCAGGCGTGGGCTGACGTGCAGTCGCATCATACGTAATGGAGAATGGAGGCCGGACTCTTATCGGTTCACTGAGGAGCTGGGTGGGAGCATTTTGTCTACTGTCATTGATCCGACTTTGCCTGCGGATCGGTGGATTTGGGAGCCGACTGGTGCTTCTACAGGGACTGGGGAGTTCCAATTCCGTAGCTGTTTCAACCTTATCAGGCGAGCCTTCCCGTTGAGTTCTGATTACGAGTTCGTTTGGTTCAAGGGTCTGGCCAGGAAGATGCAGTTGTGTGTTTACAAGCTTCTACTGGGCCGCCTCTTGACGAGAGATCGCCTGAGTTCGTTTGGTGTGCCGGTTCCGGACCCCAAATGTGTGCTTTGCGGTTTGGAGCCTGAATCTATAAAGCATATCTTCTTCGAGTGCACTCTGGCATGACAGATCTGGTCGGAGCAGAGTCGTGTATTGGGTGTGTGCGCCTCCGGGAAATGTGTTGGGGACATCATCACGGTGATCCGAGATAGCAGGGGTAGAGGGCAGGACTGGTTCCGAACAGCCAGAGTTCGTCTGGCTGCTGCGGTTTGGCATGTATGGCGGGAGCGAAACCGTTGGATCTTTGAGGGGCTGGTCACTCCTCCAGTTGGCATTCTCCATAACGTCGAGTTTGATGTAAATGCTATGGAGAATTGATGAGTGATGAGTGGGAGTCCCACTCTGTTTGTATGTTGTATGATTATGGCTTTTCATTTGGAATAAAATTCACCTTTTTTCCAATATATATATATATATATATATATATATTTTTTTTTTTCCTATATATATATATATATATATATATATATATATGGTAATTGTGTCGAACGTCCCCCACTGGGAATCGATCTCCTGACCACTCGGGTCGCATGCCACACCACTATATATATATAAAACTGATTAATCTGACAACTCCCTGACTAGTCTTCGATTAATCACTGGTCCCTGCGAATCGACTAGCGAGTTTTAGAACCTTGATGACGACACCGAAATGCTTGTTCTGATGGGGTGGGCATTCGCTGACCTTGGGACGATAAGACCGACGACGTTGGTTCTGACTGAGCTGGTGTTCGCGAACCATTGGACTGTAAGACTGGCTCGGTAGGGGAGGGCACCCTTACGGGAGATTGCTATGTTTGAACTGGATACAATAGAAAGTCCTCTTATGGGTACACTTTTGGAATATATCTTTAGTAGAAGGGGGTGGGGAAACTCGATTTCAACAAAAGTAATATCACGAGACATAAAATACCTTTTCAATGTTAGAGAGAAACAACGATACCATTTCTGACCTTAGGATACCCAAGGAACATACACTTTAGTGCCTTCGGTTATAATTTAGAAAGATCAGCTTGAGTATCTCGAATGTAACACAAGCATCCAAATTTTTTGAGAGGTAGAAAAAAATGACATAGGATTGGAATATAACCGAGAAAATAGAGTAATGCCATTGAAAACAGCAGATGGTCTGCGATTGATCAGATAGCAAGCCGTAAGGACAACATCCGACCAAATTTTCTGGGAGTACGGACAGGAAACATAAAACCACACCTTATTTATAAAAGGTGACGATTCTTATGTTCGACGCGTTATTTATAAAAAGTGACGATTCTTATGTTCGACCACTCCATTTTGTTGTGGTGTATAAGGACAAAGTTTGGTGAATAATTCCATGTCTAGCCAAATGAGAATTGAACTCTCGAGACATATTATTGTCGCTCCGAAGACACTTGAGGAACCCCAAATTGGATTTTAATTTTAGCATAAAAATTGCACAAAATATCAAATCATTTAGAACGATTTTTCATCAAGTAGACAAAAGTGACTCGTGAGTAGTCATCAACAAAGAAAACAAAATACTTGAAACTCATCACATATTCAATAGGGCATGACGCATACATCATAGTTCACTAACTCGAAAGGAGCAGAGACATCTTTAAAAACTAAAGATGTTTTGCCAAACTACACGACTAACAATGAAAATGAAGTCAATAATCTAAAGATGGACACATTTTTTTGAGAGCTTGAATAGATGGGTGACCTAACCGACATTACAACTCGAACGAATCGAGTGACACACTGACACCAACAACAAAATAATTCATTGCAAACATGTACAAGCCTCGAGCCACATGTCCCTATCGATAGTCTTTTCAGTCTTCAGGTCCTGAAAATACAACCATCAGAAAGCAAAGTTATCGAGCATCATAAGTCACGAGTAATCCGGCTAATAGATAATAAGCTGAATGGGTTTCCAGGTGTATGTAGCACTGAAGTGAGTGGCAGACCGAGAGAAAGGCGGGTACTTCATTTTCTACGAACTTTCAGTGATTACCATTTGCAATAGTAATATTGGTCACACGACCCACAAATACATAATCACCTAACATACTTGCGTCGCATGTCATGTGATAAGACGCACCAGAGTGAATCATCCATTGCTTTGGCCCTACCACACATGTTGCTGAATATTTGGCTGAGGTTCCAGATATAGAAGCTTCACCATGACGCTGAGCTTGGAATTCAGAGAATTCTGCATAGGTATCTGCCATCATCTGCACGGATAACCCATCATTGTCATGAGCATCTGATACAACATTGTCGTGATACGGTCTTCTTCCATCACGACCACCATTACCTCGTCGACCATTGCGGCCACCACGTCCCCCACAAAATCCACCACGAACAACACCTAAAGCAAATCGATCGGGTCCCTATTACTTTCACTGTCCATAGGACACGAAAGTAGGATTCCATGAGAGATGGATTCTCAGTCCCAACAACAATCTGAGACCGTGCAGAATCTGCATCAAGACAAAGTAATCCGAGATACACTGTTACATAGAGCTGCTGAAGTTGATACCTTGCCTCATTAAGATTCATTGTCATAGTAAGACACGATCAACTTCATCAGTTATGGTCTTAAAGGCTTGAAAGTGATCCTGATGTGACTTGTCTCCTTGATCAGCTCGATGGATGCCAACAACCGAGTCGTAGGTACAAGATAAATCGCGTTTGCCATCAAACACGGCTGCTATGACCTCCCATAACTCCTTCATCGTATCCGTGTTCTGAACCATATCCTCGACGAATGGTTCCATCAAATTCATTAACTATCTAAACGGTCTGCTATCATCAGTCTTCCACTGCTCATATATGGGATTATTCTTCTTTGGAGGGTTGTCAGTAACATGCTTGGACAACCGCATTTCTCGAAGCGTCTTCTTGACATTCTTCCGCCATGTGATGTAGCTTTTCGGACCATCCACCCTTCGATCGACAAATCGAACCAAAGAAATTATTGTACAAGTAATCGGTACCCCCGCTTCTATATTCCTGACGCTGGTGCTATCAACATTGCTATTCACCGCAGTATTCTACATCCTTCATGTTTTCGATTCGACTATCGATTATCGTCTCGACCTGATATTCACATCAACCTTTCCAATGCGTGATCAGCATTGTCAGAATTGGCTCCTCAATGTTGGTAGAGATCGAATGTGTATTACACAAGCAATAACAAAGATTCACGCAAACCGAGGCTCCTCTCTGTTAGATCCTGATGTGGATATCAGGTCAGGAGCAAAGATTCACACGAACAATTAAGTTTGCTCTCTGTTAACTCCTGATGTTGTTGTCGAGGTTCGGAGGTTCACGTGGACTATTATAGTTTGCTCTCTGATGATCTCAACTCCGACGATTTTTTTGGGAAACTTCTAGGGTTAGGGTTTCGAGAGATGGAGGCTGGCGGCTAGGGTTTGTATGGTGAGGCTAGGGTTAGGGTTTAGGCTTAGGGTTTGCATGGTGGGGTTGGGTGGCGGTGACAGAGGCAGGGGGCAGGCAGGCGGCAGAGGGGGGTGGCTGTCTGGGGGGTGGGTGGGGGTGGGGGGGTTGCGGTGATTGTAACCTTGAATTGATGCAATTACATATAGTATGCTTGATGTGAGTTTGTTAAAACTGTTTGCTATGTTATAGTAATTAGTAACCTTGATCGATGCAATTTATCCATTACAGAAGTCTACAAAACAATCATATTCTTGTATCTATGACTGTTTTTTTTTAGAGTAGCATCGTTACACCCTAGTAGAATTATAAAGTAGCTAGGGTTGGGATAAGAAGCCGGAAGCATTGTACTACAATAGTTTCACTATGCAGTACCTAATAGGCAAAGGTTCATGTTTAATGAACCGGTATGGTTCAGGAATGAAGTTTATTAGTTGGTCTTTATTAGCCAAATAGAACAAATGAGTTTAGAAAAAACTGGTGTGCACAGGCTAAGAGAAATGTTGATATCATTTGTTTATTGGAAATAAGTTGGTCTGCAAGACATCTAGAGATGTTAAAAGTATTGGACAACATTGTTGGTATAGATGGAAAGAGTAACATGGAAACATACAGGCATACTAATAGGTAAAATGCTAAAAGAGAATACTGTAGATATGAGAGTATGGATGAACTATGTTGCACGGACATGGCAAAATTGTCTTTGTATTCGTACTGTTTCTGTATCTGTGTCCAGCTTCATGCAACATAGGCAACTACTTTTGTATCTACTTGAAAATGACCATATCCCTTATCTATATTGTGTCCGTTTCCATATTCATGTTCCTACCCGTGCAACAAAGAGATGAAGCTTTGTTGGAAAGACCTTCTAGAATTATGTGAACTAATACATAGAAATAAATTATTATTATTATTGTTGTTGTTGTTGTTGTTGCCAGAAGGAACTAAAGCATGGCCTAAAGGACCGTGGCCCTCTTTGACTTTTGAAACTTTGAAAATGTCTAATACAACTTAATTTTTTGAAATATTCAGTGTATTCCCCACCACACCACACCACCACCAAACTCTTATAAAAGTATATGCTTATGTTCTTGGCCTCCTTGTCATTCAATCTTGGTTCCAACCCTGCCTCTTGCTGCCGGTTCATGCCATAACTGGGACCATTTGGAAATATTGGAAGAGGGTTTTCGAGAGGATGCTAGAAAGATAAGCATGAATATTATGTTGGATAATGTTGTGCTTTATGAGATTGATGCATATATGGACTGTAGGATGTGGGATATGATCAATGTGGCCAAAGCATATTATGACAACAGAAACTAACATTTTACTTCTTGTCGTGGTGCTATTTTCTTAATGCTATAAAAGAATATAATATAGAGATTAAAAGTAAAAAAGATCTAAGCCAACATCAAAGGTTTGTGGTGTACTACATACACATCAAGATGTGGAAGATGGAAAGAAGGATAGAAAAGAATAAGGGACGAGGTAGAAAAGCTTAAAGGAGTGATTCTATTACTTCTTATATGGATAAAGTAATTGTCTTATAACGTGTGGTTTACCAAGGATCGATATTAAGTCCTTCCTTTTTTTCACTATGGAACTAGGCATTTTGAAGATGAGGTTACATGGTGTATGATATTTGTTTATGATGTTCTGTGGCTTTGATGAAATTAGAGAAATATTATGAACTAAAAATTTGAAGAGAAGGTTTTCAAAATTAGTAGGGCAAGCACAACATATGAAATGTGTAACCTACTAAACCAAAAGTCTAAAAGAAATGAGAAATAAGTGTACATTGATAGACATGAGATATTTAGGAGTGATAGTTCTTGGTATTCATGATCAATCATTCATCGAGAAAGATGTTATTCGTATAAGTAAAAATTCAAAACGAGATCGTTGAAATGGAGTAGTGCTTCTGGAGTGCTTTGTGATTGTAAGATGCCCTTGAAGTTAAAAGAAAATTTCTTTAAGATAGTATATTACCAATCATAATTTATGTCAAGGTTCCCAAAGTCGGTACCAATACCCAAACTGTTGGAACTACTGAAATCGACCGACTCAAGACCATATAAAACCAAACCCATCCAAATCGTTAGAAACTTTCAAAACCATTATTCATAGGAATGTTCCAAAACTGATACTACCAACCTTGCATATTGGATCGGAGTGTTGGGGAATTAAATACCATGTTCAAAAATGAGTAGCTGAAACAAGAATACTAAGCAGTATGAGTGGCAGCAATATATTGGAAATTGAAAGACAAGAAATGAGTACTATGGAAAGTTAGAGGTGATGCCTATCGAGGAGAATATCAAAAAAAATCTTCTCAGGTGGTTTAGATATGTGCAATGTAGACCAATAGATGAATGAGTTAGGAATTAGTGATAAGATAATAGGTAAAACTAAAACTAGGGGGTAGGCCTAGACGGAACTTGGATTGAGTCTCCATGAGGAAGTAGTTGAAAGGTGTTCATTGAATGCTTGACTATTGTGTTCCAAGCAAAGTATTTACCCATTTGTAGAAAAAAAGGCTGTTGCAAGGATCTGACCCTTAACAGAGCTGAATGGAAGAGAAGGATTTAAACAGTCGCTCCTAGAATATTGGTATAAGGGTTTTGTTGTTGTATATGTATAAAGTAATTGAAGAAAGATGGAAAACAAATGAAGGAATGGGAATCATAGGAATTAGATGTTGAGTTACACCAAAAAAAGTTTTAACTAGATATTTGGAGGATGTGGATATAGTTTGTTGCCTACTAAAGAAGGTGCCTCAAGGCAAGAAGTTGTTAAAGCAAAAGGAGGAGTGGATGTATAAATAAGCGAAACAAGAAGCGGACATAGTATCTAAAGCAAGTAGGTGTTGTTCATGGATTTGAGAGGAGATGTAGGCTTGCAAAACCAGGTTTCTTATGTTTCCCTCTTCTTCTTCTTCTTCTTCTTCAGTTCCTCTTCTCTTTTGCTGTTGGCTCTGTTCTGCTAGATGACGACAAAGAAGCAAAAGACTGCTCTAGCTCTGTTCATAGAATACAGTTGGTAGCAGCCAGGTTGACCATCTGTCACATCCAACAGACAACATAATATAGGAGAAGGAAAGGAGAACTTTAGTAATTGTTAGTTAGTGGAAGGTTGTTGCTCTGATGGAGGGTCACCAGCTGGGAGGAATTGGGTCTTCTTTGGTTGCTGTTCTGGGAGGATGTGACACCGAAAGAGAACTATAACCTCCAGAAGAACTAGTTTGGGAATAATTGGAACATCTTTTATTGGATAGTTTGGGTGTGTATATATATATATATATATATATATATATATATATATATATATGGGACAATCTTCATCATACAAGTCTATCCAATGTGGCAGAGTGGTACTAACATAGAATACATAGACGTACAAGCACTAAAACTCTAAATATAACACAATATTTATATATATATATATATATATATATATATTTTATATATATATATATATATATATATATATATACTGGGGACAACCTTCATCGTACAAGTCTATCCAATGTGGCAGAGTGGTACTAACATAGAATACATAGACGTACAAGCACTAAAACTCTAAATCTAACACAACCCTCTCAAGATGGAGCATGTGAAACATGTCCGTCTTGTTACATAAAATAGAAATTGAAAGAAAACAAGAAGAGCAAATCACCATATTAGAAGTAACAACAATAAAGGTCAACACACGACCTGAGAGGGAACAATAGTAGAGTTCGGCGCGCACTAGGATGCACGACAAAGTCAACAGTAGAGCTCGGCACATGAGGACACAACAGTGTCGAGAGTATAGTTCGGGGCATGACATTGTCAAAACTCGGGAGGTAGGCATATGGGAATGCAAGACATAGTCAAAGATCGATTGGTCGACGCACGGAGACCCACCACAGATTACAAGTTGAGAGGCCACCGAGAAAAGCAGCGTTGTCGAGAGAGAGAGAGACGAGTAGTCTGTACCAGGATATGTGGCCAACATAACCAAAACTAACCCAAATCTTCTAGTTGGCTTCTTATTAGATTTTTGATGATGTTACTCCAATTAATAGTATGCATGCCCCCCCCCCCCCCCCCCCCCCCCCCTTTTATGTCTCAAATTGGTTTATATAATATAATATAAAGGAAGGTAGAATATCCACTCTGCTTAATTGAAAAAGTGAAGTGGCGGTTGCTACCCAGGCAAGATGCTTTCTAGTGCACTGGCAATAATGTATACATCAAAGTAAAAAGAGAGAAGACAACTTGATGAAGCAAAGACACTATGCCTTTAGGTAATGTTAAGTATATTGAAGGCAAATGCGTTCTAGAAATGAGCAAACAAATGGTAGATTGAAACGTTGAGTCAACAAGTGCAGGTACTGTTGGAAATTTGGGGTCAGAAAACTAAGATGCTAAAAGGAAGATATAATGGGGAAGTCTTGAGGGTTTGATCATATCGCTACTGGGGATTTGGGTTTGTTTGGTATTATTGTTGGAAACTTGAGAGCAATAGTATGTTCAACCACTGAATCCAGTGGAGAAATGTCTGATAAATGATAAGTGCATTCGGTAAGTATATGTAAAAGTAGAAGAGACGCTCAATGTTCGGTGTCAAGGAATCAGATTTGCTAGAGGCATGATGAAAGCTTTATAGAGAGATTCTAAAATTTTAGATTTGGAGGTTGTTGAACGATACCAAGACAGGAAAGCAGTCAGCCCCATTTATTGATTGCATTTGAGGGAGGTCTCAAATGGAATCTTTACTTAGTAAAGCAACTGACGAGGAGATGTTGGTTTCATTCAATTTACATAAGACATGTAATGGCATCTTAGAGGAAAACTAGGATAGGCTTAGAAAATGTGCTATATTTTCGTTAATGTGATTAAATCAAATATTATGAGTAATTACTAGCACGAGGCCAGTGGAATCGTTGCTGTTACCTTGCTTGTCTGATGTCTAATGGGCTCAGTTCAAGCAGATATATGGTCTTGTCTGGAGACTTCGCCCGAAATTGTTCATCTAGGCCAGATCCCAAAACATCTAAGCAGATTTTAGTTATACACTTAGAGGCATGCTTACCAGAGTTCTTTCTTTTAACCATATGAAAATATGAGCTCATCATTTGACTATCTTTTTACATTCAATTGATTTGATTTTTCTAATGTTTTTCTTTGTTGATGTAACCATTTGTGTTACAGAGTACCGATTGTGCTAATCACTTGGTTCTTATTTGCTTCATTCGAACAGGTGGATCAACCTAAAGGTGCCATTCCAAGAAGTATTTGGTGGTGTTCGCTGTAATCTCAAGGATGCCGTTCAGCTGGCTGGCCTGGCATGGGAGGGCCGTGCCCACTGTGGCCTTGACGACGCTCGTAACACTGCTCGCCTTCTCTCTGTCATCATGCGCCGTGGCTTCCAGTTCGCCTTCACCAACTCGCTGATGTGGCAGCCAACGCCTTCACCAACTCAGGCTACCCCCCTGTTGCCATCCCAGAGGCCTCAAAAGGAGGCAGCAGCAGGGCCCCCCACGCTCCAATTCCACGCCCTCGTGGACTCCATTGGGAGGGAACATTACTGTAAATGTGGGGTGAGGAGCAGCTCCGCAGTGGTGCGAAAGCCAGGGGCCATGTATGGGAGATGGTATTTCAGATGCGGCAAGTGGACAGTAGCCAGGCGTGCTGAATGTGATTACTTCCACTGGGCATGAAACCGAACGGAACAGGAATCATCTCTGTACAGAAATCTCAAGGGTTGGGTTGAGTTGATCCTATGGAGGTGTGGGGAAAGCAATGAGCTTAGGTATTATTGCTGGGCATATACGTAATATATAACGCAAGAGTTCCTCTTTTGGTATTCAATCTGCAGCAGTGGTGAGAGGTCTTGTAGGTGGTAGCTTACTAGTTTTTATCTAACCTATGATTCTGGACTTTCTTATTGGTGCACGGCATGGGAAGGGACATGCTTGCTTATGTTGAATAATCTGATGTGGACTATTGGACGGACTTTGTTTGCCTTTTTTTCTTCATTTCTAATGGAATTCTGAGCTTGCTTGGTTGCTGATATATAGATATATAGTCTATATATTGAGAGTTTGGAATTGTATGATAGATTGATAAGTATGACATAAAATGTGTTCTTGAAACTTACATGTATGGATTCAATATTTGCTTCGTTGCTGATATAATGCATCTTTTACATTTCTTGAGAAAAAAAAAGATGATTAGTACAACAATAATGTGGTTTCATTATGAACCCGTTTGGTTGGAGAGGAGGAATTGGAGATTCAACCTCGGTGGCAGGGACCAGTGACGAAGATTTCCAAGTCTTTTCTTCTTCTTCTTTTTTCTTTAGTTTAGTTTTATTATTATTATTATTATTGGGAGAAATTTTCATTTTAGTTAACTCTCATCTTTTCCAATTTAGGCAACAAACAAAAACGGTTTCTAACGAAAAAAAAAATCAATGAAATCAACAAAAGAAGAACATAGCTCCCATTGCCTTTCCTATGGATTTTGTTTGGTTGCAGAACAAGTGAAGCATTTTAGTTATTGTAGTTCCTATTTGAGTTTCTGTAGCCAACTGCACAAATATTGTTAGTAGTCTGTAGAACACTGAACCACACAAACCGTATAGCAGCATGCATAACTTGCTAATAAGTTTCGACAGCGCAACCGCAAATAATAATGAAGCAAAGCTGCTAGCAAAAAAAATATGTCAATAAAAAGCAATAAAAACTACTGCAAATTGTCCCCACTGGGGTGATTAAGATTATCGTTGTTGAAAGCGAGATTCGACTATCTTTGTCGATTTGCTTCTATGATCTAACAAGTTTGGAAGAACTTCTGAAACTCTCTTTTATCACATTCACATCATTGACAAGCACTAACGTGCTATTGGACTCTCAAACTAGCACGGATGCACTGTTCAAAAGTACTCGCTAGTAGAGAATTCCCTCTTTTGTTGCAAAAGAAAATTGTCCACTACATGAACACCAAGGTGTTGGTGCTCTTCTTAAATAGGAGAGCCAGCAAAATGTCCACTAATTACGTGAGGAAAAACCAGGAGTTCATTACGGACTGGCAGGGGCGGACGCAGGAATTCAAGAGAGGGGGGTCGGTCTTAAACATAAAGAGTGTAAAAATAAAATCACATTCTAAAAACACAAAATAATTTTCAAAACACATACATGCGTTCATTGAATAATGTCTTACAAAACACAAGATATAGTAATCTCATATTACAACAACTAATTTCAGATTACAATACTCCTCTGCGATTGCACATCTTTTGAAATCGTTGAATAATGTCTTCATTGCTTACAGTCCCAGACATGTCTTTCTCAATATAAGCAATCAAACAGTCATTCATAAACTCATCTCCAAGTCGATTGCGTAGCTGAGTCTTGATAATTTTCATAGCTGAAAATACTCTCTCGACAGTTGCTGTTGCGACGGGTAAGATCAATGCCAACTTCATAAGCAGAAATACCAATGAATATTGTCGATGCCTCTTGGTTTGAACCATTTTTCTAGCAAGTCCACTAATACCTGTAACATCAGAAAACTGCTCGCTGGTACGGACGTCCTCAATATAGTTTGAAAGTTGATAGCCAAGACATGAAATATCATCTTCATCAAAATCAGAGGGGTAAAACTCAGCAAATCGTATTAACTTATCCATATCAAATGCTGAGAAAGAATCGGCTGGATCAAGACATGACATACACAACAACAACTCTGTATTCACCTCGGTAAATCGATTATTCAACTCTTGAAGTTGTAAATCTATAACGGAGTAGAATAATTCAACACGATAATAGTGAAGATTTGTGCATTCTTCAACATTACGACGTGATCTTCCATGAACTTCAAACTTGGCTTCCATGTTTGGGATTCCGATTCCATATTTTGTACAAAATAACGATACTTCATTCAACAATGATTCCCATCCACCATCTCTCATTCTTTGGAGTGTTTGCTTTGTTATTTTCACAATATTCATAGCATTAACAATGTCTTGGTCTTTTTTTTGTAATGCTTGTGACAAGTCATTAGTAATTCCCAAGATCATTTTCATTAAGTGTAAGCAGAAGACAAATTGAAAAGATTGAATTCTCTCACATAGATCATCTGCTTGAATTCTGTGAGCTACCTTATGTGCATCTTCTCCTATAACCAAGAGCATATCGATCACTGAGGAAAATAAGTTAATCAAACTCACTATTGTACCAAAATGTGAACCCCAACGAGTATCGCCCGGTCGTTGCAATGTTGTTTCTTGATTCAAACCTCTCCCCGTTAATATTTCACCATCCCCAATTCTTTGAATAAGCTTTTCAAATTGTTTCTCTCGAAGAAGATCTCTCCGTTTGCAGGAAGCTCCAACAACATTTGACAAAAGTGCTACAATATCAAAGAATGCACCAATCTTTGTATGATTTTTAGCAACAGCTACAAGTGTTAGTTGTAATTGATGAGCAAAACAATGAATATAATGGGCAGCTGGATTCTCCATCATAAACAAAGCTTTAAGACCATGGAACTCACCTCGCATATTGCTTGCTCCATCATAATCTTTGCATTCTGATCCTGGAGTAAATAAAAGAGAAGCTAGCTGAAAATCAATAACCTAATTTCTATAGAAAAATTGAGTGGAAAATCAAAAAAATGTGGTTTCTTATAATCACTGATTTTTACCCTGATTTTTGTCCTAAAATTTCTTTAAAAATTGTGGTTTCTTATCCTAATTTTTACTAAAACTTAAAAATACTTGGTTTAGAAATTTTAATTTGAGAGAGAAAGATAGTAAAAATGAGATAAAGAGAGAGGGGAGAGAGTCGATTAGATGTACCTCCTTGGCTCTTCTTCTTCTTCTTCTTCTTCTTCTAACGGGCTGCAGCTGCTGCTGCTTCTTCTTTTTCGTCTTCTTCTTCTTTTTTTTCTTCTTACTTTTCTTTGTTCTTTTCTTTGTCTTTTTCGTCTGCTTCTTCTTTGTCTTTTTCTTCTTCTTACTTCTTAGCCTTAGGCTCTTAGCTGCTGTGTGCGGGAGTACCAGCACCGCTCACATGAAAAAAAAAAAAAATTTTTTTTTTTAAAAGTCAGTGGGGTCACGTGACCCTGAGTGGGTCCGCCACTGCGGACTGGCATCCAATGTTGGCTAAAGACCAAGAGTAACTCTCGGAGTAGACAGTTACTTCTAACAGTCTACATCGAGGTTAGCAAAAATAGTGTCGCTGTCTACATAGCTCAGCAAAACTATACCAGTGCATCCCCGCTTCGTTGCCACCGCACTACTGCAGCCTCGCTACAACGCGCCCTTCGCAACAAAAATGCTCTATCAAAAGGCAATTTTGCGTCCTTCATCCGCGTCCGAAGGGATTTGAACTTCAAAGGTACCTAGCTCCAAAGAGATTTTTTCAATAAATGATAACAAAAATAATAATTCTAGTGGGTTTTCTCCAAGAAATAGTGACAAAACAATAATTACAGCAAATTTTGAACCTTGTCCACTAGTAAAACCCTCGTCATACTAACTTTTTGAGCTAACACATATCATGTGTGCAAGTCAATAAATAACAACATAAATATTATAATACACATATTTCAGATTTATCTTAACATAAAATGATGGGACCGGATCACTAATGACCAAATTAAGTAAATCCGAATTTTTTTTCTTCTTCAAAATGGTGTCGTAAAAGGAGTTAATAATAGTAACTAAAGAATAAATAATAATTTAGACTATTACTTGGTAGTGTCATTAGTACTTTCTTGAAGTTGCAAAGAAGAGTGGCCAAAAAGTGTGTTTTAGTCCCACACCGGTTAAAATCCAGCAGCCCATTCCCTGGGGGAGCTATATATAGGTGTTGCCATGATCCTCGCTATAATCACGCAGCTGCGTGGTGAGCACAGAGCGAACTATTATTTCGCCTTTTACTAAAGAATACCGTGTGTTCGTCACATTAAGCAGCATAAGCTAATTTTTGGAGCTGGAAATTGCTGAGAAACCCAATTTCGGGGTGGACTTTTATGAAATGCCCACCCGCTGGATAAGTTTTATGAAATACCCAGAATTAAGTATTTTCACGTTAAATATTCCAAGATTCCCTTTTAGATGCCACCCGCTAGAAACTGCTATTTTTATAATACCGAAACTATCCCTCCGCGCGAATTGGTCATCTATATGTATTTGAATTCAAAAAACTCAGATCTGGATTGCGATTTTCGTCTTCTTCTTCTTCACGGGAAATCTGAATTCCATTGCTCTCATATTCAGCAGAGATCGCAAAGATCGTTCGTAGTTCGGTGTGTTTTTCTTCAGTCGAACTCAGATCATCGCTCGTCATCATCATCACCATCATCATCATCTTCATCGTAGAGACATTTGAACTCAGATCTTCAATTGTGGAGAGAAGATCTTTCTTCTTCTTTTCCATAAGAATTATCACCGCTTTGAAAGAAGAACGAAACTCTTTATTCCTGAAAAAACTAAATTACACGTTTTAACACTGGAAATGACCATTCTCCGTCTTAATTAGGACGGAGAATGGCATTCTCCGTCTTAATTAGGACGGAGAATGCCATTCTCCATTTTATTTAAGACGGAGAATGCCATTCTCCGTCCTAATTAACACGGAGAATGACATTCTCCGTTTCCGTCTTAATTAGGACCGAGAATGTCATTCTCCGTCTTAATTAGGACGGAGAATAGCATTCTCCGTTTTATTTAAGACGGAGAATGGCATTCTTCGTCCTAATTAACACGGAGAATGACATTCTCCGTGTTTCTAACACGGACTAAATTACACGTTTTAACACTGGAAATGACCATTTTCCGCCTTAATTAGGACGGAGAATGGCATTCTCCGTCTTAATTAGGACGGAGAATGCCATTCTCCGTTTTATTTAAGACGGAGAATGCCATTCTCCGTCCTAATTAACACGGAGAATGACATTCACCGTTTCCGTCTTAATTAGGACCGAGAATGTCATTCTCCGTCTTAATTAGGACGGAGAATGGCATTCTCCGTTTTATTTAAGACGGAGAATGGCATTCTCCGTCCTAATTAACACGGAGAATGCCATTCTCCGTCCTAATTAAGACGGAGAATGACATTCTCCTGCGTTTTAACACTAGAATGACCATTCTCCGTGATAAATTACACGAAGAATGGCATTTTCCGTCCTAATTAAGACGGAGAATGGTAATTCTCCGTTTAATTTAGCACGGAGAATGGCCATTCTCCGTCTTAATTAGGACGGAGAATGCCATTCTCCGTTTTATTTAACACGGAGAATGACATTCTCCGTGTTTCTAACACGGAGAATGGTCATTCTCCTGCGTTTTAACACTGGAATGACCATTCTCCTTGTAAATTAAGACGGAGAATGTCATTCTCCGTCCTAATTAAGACGGAGAATGGTCATTCTCCGTGTAAATTAAGACGGAGAATGCCATTCTCCTGCATTTTATGGTTAGCTGAAACTTTGGAGGGCCATAACTTTTGACTGGGAGGTCGAAACGAGGTCCCGTTTGTCGCAAAATGAGCGTATCGTCGAGGAGACTGAAAGTAACAGCTTCATCGTTAGACGGCCTTTCGAAATTTTAGATTCGCAAAAAAATGATGTTTGGACCTCCGTTTTAGCACTTTTGTCGTTCGTCCCGGTCTTTCCGAAATTTTTCGACGAGTTTTTGAAGATTTTTGAGGAGAAAACCTAGACTCGAAAGTGAGCAGCGTATGTAAGAAGATGGAGTATTGAAACATTTTTTTAAGAGCAGTTTTGTGGGTGTTTCCAATAAATTAAAAGGAAGGGCAAAAGGGTCATTTGGAACCCGCTTTGGATAAGTTTCTCTAATTCTGGGCACGCGATGAAAGTTTTTTTAGCGGTGGATTTTACATAAAACTTTTTTAGTTTTTGGGCATTTCATAAAGGTGTTGCCATGATCCTCGCTGTAATCACGCAGCTGCGTGGTGAGCACAGAGCGAACTATTATTTCGCCTTTTACTAAAGAATACCGTGTGTTCGTCACATTAAGCAGCATAAGCTAATTTTTGGAGGGTGGTCTCTTTTAACAAAAGAGTACCCCCCAATAAATCGAATTTCAAACTTTTTTTCAATTGAATTTGGGGGTCTATGGATACTCCGGCAGAGGTTGCGGAGTTCTCACAGTCGGCAGCCGACTGTCGGAGTTTGTCCAGATCGGGCTAATCCTCAAAGTGGGGAAGCAGAGTCGTGAAGTACTACACAGGCTGGCTGGGTCCGTAGGCGTTCAGCTTTGCGGGGGACAAGGGAGGATTGGAGTCGGCGGTCGGCACGGGGTGTAAGGTTGGGGCGGGATGTGCTCGCCGGATCTGTGAGCTCGAGACGTTGAACGGAGGGGTGGCGGGTGATGACGGCGGTGGGATGAAGTACTGTTCTATTGGAGAATAGAGCTAAAAGGAATATATAGAGGGGTGATGACGTTGATGAAGTTAATTGGAAAAATTTATGAAATGTCCAAAAACTAAAAAAGTTTCATGAAAAATCCACCGCTAAAAAAACTTTCATCGCGTGCCCAGAATTAGAGAAACTTATCCAAAGCGGGTTCCAAATGACCCTTTTACCCTTCTAATTTATTCAAAGCACCCGCGAAACATACTCTTAAAAAAAGATTTCGATTCTTCATCTTCTTCGTTACGCTGCTCACTTTCTATTCTTCCTTTTCTTCGATACGCTGCTCACTTTCGAATCTAGGTTTTCTTCTCCAAAATCTTTCCATGTCAAAACGGAGGTCAAAATATCATTTTTTTGCGATTCTGAAATTTCGAAAGTCCGTCTAACGAAAAATCGGTTACTTTCAGGCTCCTCAAAAATACGCTTGTTTTACGACAAACTGGGCCTCGTTTCGATCTCCCAGTCAATAGTTATGGCATCGAAAGTGAGCAGCGTATCGAAGAAGAGGAAGAATAGAAAGTGAGCAGCGTAACGAAGAAGATGAAGAATCGAAATCTTTTTTTTTAAGAGTATGTTTCGCGGGTGCTTTGAATAAATTAGAAGGATAAAAAGGGTCATTTGGAACCCGCTTTGGATAAGTTTCTCTAATTCTGGACACGCGATGAAAGTTTTTTCATGGAGAATGGCCATTTCTAGTGTTAAAACGCAGAAGAATAGTCATTCTCCGTACTAAATGACGGAGAATAGCCATTCTCTATTCTCCGTACTAAATGACGGAGAATGGTCATTATCCGTGTCAAAACCACGGAGAATTGCCATTCTCCGTGGTAAAATCACGGAGAATTGTTATTCTCCGTGATATTAACACGGATAATAATCATTCTCCGTGATCTTTACACGGAGAATGGACATTCTCTGCCATTTTTTACAACGGAGAATGGTCATTCTTCGTCTTTTTCGACACGGAGAATGATCATTCTCCGTGATATTAACACGAAGAATGACCAATCTCGTGTTAACATGGAGGAGAATGGTCATTCTCCGTATTAAAAAAGACGGAGAATAACCATTCTCCGTGTTAAAACCACGGAGAATAGCTATTCTCCGTACTAAAATGACGGAGAATTGCCATTCTCCGTCACTTTACCACGGAGAATGGTCATTCTTCGTGATATTAACACGGATAATAATCATTCTCCGTGATCTTTACACGGAGAATGGACATTCTCCGTCATTTTTTACAACGGAGAATGGTCATTCTCCGTCTTTTTCGACAGAGAGAATGGTCATTCTCCGTGATATTAACACGGAGAATGACCAATCTCGTGTTAACATAGAGGAGAATGATCATTCTCCGTATTGAAAAAGAGGGAGAATGACCATTCTCCGTGTTAAAACCACGGAGAATAGCTATTCTCCGTACTAAAATGACGGAGAACGGCCATTCTCCGTCACTTTACCATGGAGAATGGTATTCTCCGTGTTAAAACCCATAGAAAATTGTCATTCTCCGTAGTTTTTAACACGGAGAATGCCATTCTCCGTGGTTTTTAAAACGGAGAATAGTCATTCTCCGTCATTTTAGCACGAAGAATGGTCATTCTCCGTGGTTTTAACATGGAGAATATTTTTTTTAGAAAATTTTTGTCAGGAATAAAGAGTTTCGTTCTTCTTTCAAAACGATGATAATTCTTATGGAAAAGAAGAAGAAAGATCTTCTCTTCACAATTGACCTAATCGTCGGAAAACTTTAAATGTCTGCACGATGAAGATGATGATGATGGTGATGATGATGATGACGAGCGATGATCTGAGTTCGACTGAAGAAAAGCACACCGAACTACGAACGATCTTTGCGATCTCTGCTGAAGATGAGAACAATGGAATTCAGATTTCTCGTGAAGAAGAAGAAGACGAAAATCGCAATCCAGATCTGAGTTTTTTGAATTCAAATACATATAGATGACCAATTCGTGCGGAGGGGTAGTTTCGGTATTATAAAAATAGCAGTTTCCAGCGGGTGGCATCTAAAAGGGAATCTTGGAATATTTAACGTGAAAATACTTAATTCTGGGTATTTCATAAAACTCATCCAGCGGGTGGACATTTTATAAAAGTCCACCCCGAAATTGGGTTTCTCAACAATTTCCAGAAGTTAATTTCATGTGGGTCCATTACTCACGTCTTTACCCAACATGAATCTTATGGACATATATATATATATATATATATATATATATATATATATATATATATATATATATATATATAAAATATATATATATATATATATATATATATATATATATATATATATATATAGAGAGAGAGAGAGAGAGAGAGAGATAGAGAGAGAGGTCTTCTATAATATAAAATATTATTTTATTGTATCGATACACGACAAATATGAACCATTCATTTTTGATCAAATGGTTCTTATTAAAAGGACTTTTTTGTAATATGATTAGAGTATGGAACATCATTTAATGCAATGTTCTCCTTTTGACCGGTTGGTAAATTTGCTAGTGTAGGTCATTGTGTACTTTAATTTTTTTTAATAAAGTTCTTATATTAAGTTATCAGGTTTATATGACCTGCTATATCAAATTAACTTTCAAGTCAAGGAGACAACTTTCACATTTTTCAATGCACTTGTTTTGTCATATATGTAGCGTCCCGCTTTTGATAGGCGACGGACTTCATAATATGCTTGCGCCGAGTCAGATCGACCGGGAACTTAGATGGCCATCTGACTCGATCACTGAGCTGGATACACGATAACACCTTGCGGCATCGATCAAATCGATTTGGATGGACGTTACGAGAATCGATCCAACTAATGGAACAACTTTTGTTGGAATAAGTCCTAGATGCAGCGGGCTGCGTCTCGGCGAGTGAGCTCTATATAAGAGTCCCTTCGACGGGACCGGACCGCTGTATGGTTTTCTTGGAGCTTTTGCCGCTGGGTTTTGATGAAGTGCTTTCGCGTCATTTTTCTGGATGCAATCTACAAATTTCGAAGCAAGGGAAAAAGAAGGAATCCTAACAAAGTGTTGGTGCCATTGCAGGAGCTCACATAATTAAAGCTTGAACGTTGCGAAGCGCTTCGACGGTCGGCACGATTAAAGGACTTGGTGGGTGATTCGGCCCTTCTTTTCTACTCTGTCCCGCAAACAAAATTTCTTTGCCTCGAATTCATTCAAATTGACGATGCTAAGTTAAATGCATGCCAATCCACTAAGGTCAAGAACTCGAAAAAAATGTATCGATTTAGAGTAATCTACTCTGAAAAATACAAGTTTCTCACATAAACGAGAAAGTTTAAGGTTCTAGTAAAAAGATAGACTATTTCACGTGCTGCAAAATAATATGAAACGTCGATTGTGGGTTATGATGTCTCAGACAATTTGGTGCCCACGGGATGCTAAATCGGGAGTACAGTTTTAGAAAAAATAAATCGTTGCATGAGTTGGGAGAAATGATAATGCCGTTCAATACTGTCTGCGCTATACAAAACTGTTTACATATATTAAACTGTTCATGCATTGGCATGGTCATGGACAACTTGTGCACAAGTTATTTTTTCTCGAATCGGTATCCAGAGCATCGGAATCGAATCGACCTAAGAGGAATGAATAATCATGCTTCGGCACTAATGCATTGCGGGACTGTCAGTCAGGCTTATAAACTAGACTGAACGGGCCGAAATGCCGTTGAGATAGTCCCACGGGGTGTGTAACACTAATGACCGTGCATATAAGATAGTAGCATGCTCACCTATTGTCTTATGTAGGTAGTAAGTATTATCTCTGTTTTTATGCAGGGACGAGCACGGCCGTGGTAAAAAATAGGATAAATCGCTATGTTTTACTGTATGCTTTATTACTCAAAGATGGCTATCGATATGAACTGAATTCATTTAGTTCTAAATAGAAAGACAACTCTAAAGCATGCCTACCTTAACAATCAGAATCGGTTTAGACGAGTGGGTTCGTCTCGTCCACTTAGCAAGTGTGCTAATCCCCTCCCCCAATTCCCCAGGTGCAACGGGCGCTCTAAACTGAAGCTGAAGTGCGGAGAGGCGTTTTGAAGCTTTTCCTATGCTGAAGTATTTTGAAGCCAATTCAATCGACGGCTTATGTATAAAGGGGCGAATGTATGGAACGACAAGTGTTAGTTCAGGCAGCTTGTCGAGTATGTTTTTCTTTTGTTTTCAATCAATATAGCCGCAGTGACATCCAATGTAATTACGACTTGCACTTCGTTGTAAGCTATGAATGAAAATCATATTTCTATCTTCCTATACTGCATTTCAATTTGATGTGATTTGTGAAGTTTCAACTTGGCGTTTCAATATAAAAACTAACGTAACGTTCTTGCCTTGTACGAGTGCAATTCCAGATACGTACGGCATCATGCCTCAGCGAGGACGATCGATTCGGCAAAATAATACCGGAGACGAACGGTTTGTCGACTCGGGGCGTGACAAATTGGTATCAGAGCACAGTTATGTTTCCTCGAATTTTTGAAAGATGTTTCATTGTTGGAATATTCGTTGCGATGGCTCGATTGAATGCTTGTCGACATGCTGCGTGAAATAAAAGTTCCATACAGGTAAGCCCGTAGATATTTTTGAAAAATACTAACGGGTTTACACTATTTTGTAGGAATGACTAAGAGAAATAAGAACAATCCCGACACAACAACCCAAACCGTGGATAGTACGTCGAGCACAAAGAGTACTGGCCCTAGCGAGACGACTATGGAGAAGATGCTACAGTTGATGGAACTACAGCAGCAACAGCTTCAAATGCAAATTAAGGCCCAATTTGATGCGCAGCAGAAGCAGATGGACGCCCTGACTCAGATAGTGAACAAGGTGGTGGGCAATACCAAGGCAACGGTCATGGTACCCGAGGAGAGGCAAGATGTTCAAGATGTTCAAGAAGAAGACGAGGAAGAAGCTCAACCGCAAATGATAAATTCTTCTTCCTTGTTCAAAGCAAAGGAGTTCCGCAAGATGAATCCACCAAAATTCAACGGCCGAGCAGAGCCTGATGTGATAGTGGGGTGGCTCGTGGAGATTGAGGACTTGTTTAATCTGCTTAGCATTGAAGGATCCCAGAGGGTAACTTGTGCGGCGTTACAACTGCAACTGAGGGCTTACGACTGGTGGACTGCTAAGAAGCAGAAAATCTACGAAGCCGATACGGACACCACGATTTCCTGAAAAATATTCAAGAAAGCTTTTCTCGAACAGTACGTTCCCTGCGCCGTCCCTCGTCAAAAAGAAGACGAGTTTATGATGTTGCGACAAGGAAATATGTCGGTCGACGATTATGACTCGAGCTTCTCGAAACTGACGAAGTTTGTCGGCGCCTTCCTGCCCAACAAAGAAGCATGGTGTGAACGCTTCCAACAAGGCCTAAATGACGAACTGCGAAGGGACGTCATGAATCATAGGTGCCGAACATACCGTGAATCCTACGATGTCGCTCTCGATAGTGAGCGTGTCTTTGGCCGTATGTCGCATAGAGCCGTGTCTGTCGTCCGTAACCACTTCAACAAGCGTCCTAACGACGCCGGGGGATCGGGAGTATCAAAAAGTCCAAACATATTTGATACCCGAGGCCATGGCGGACAATACTGCAATAGATGTGGTAGGCGTGGGCACCGAACCACCGATTGCGTTACGAGATCTTGCTACAAGTGTGGCAAGGTAGGCCATATAGTTACATATTGTCCGAAAAATATTTCGAATCAACACAACCCACCAAGGAACGTTCCGAATCCACATAAAGTGCCTACACTACAAGGCGCAAATGCGGTGCCCGTGAACCCACAGAATCAACGCCATGGAGCTCAAGGCCAGTTTATGCATTAACTCGGGACGAGGCGTTCGCGTCCGATACTGTTGTAACAGGTATATTACTCTACAAAAATATACCTGATCGAGTATTATTCGATTCGGGTACGACGCATAATTTTATATCTGCTGATTATACGAAAGAAAATAAAATAACCATGCAATCACTAGATATAGACATTAGCGTTAGCACTCCATCGGGAGTCGATATACCTGCAAAATTTATTTGTAGGGATGGCCACATTTGCACCGGGGAAAGAAATCTATCCTTGGATGCCGTCGTACTAGACATCAAAGAGTACGACATAATCCTGGGCATGGATTGGTTGGGCGCTTCTCATGCAATGATCGAGTGCACGAAAAAGAGAGTGGTGTTTCGTCTTCCTGGCGAGACAGAGTTTTCATATTCGTGCGGTACGGTCTCGAAGACGGCAATGATGGTATCGGCAATCTCGGCGAGGCGTATGTTGCGTTCCGGCTGTGCGGGATACTTGGCATCAGTTCGAGACACGCGGAAGGATAATACAAACACAATACAGACTGATGTTGTGGCAGATTTCTCGACGTTTTTCCTGACGAGATGCCCGAAATACCGCCAGATCGAGAAATAGAATTCAGCATCGACACCTTTCCGAATACGCGACCGCTATCAAAGGCGCCTTACCGAATGGCTCCAGCAGAACTGAAGGAGATGAATGTACAATTACAAGAGTTGCTAGACCGCGGATTTATTCGCCCTAGCGTCTCTCCGTGGGGAGCTTCCGTACTATTTGTGAAGAAGAAGGATGGATCGATGCGGCTATGCATCGACTATCGGTAACTCAACAAGGCGACCGTACGGAACAAGTATCCTTTGCCACCAATCGACGACTTGTTTGACCAACTGCAAGGCGCGACAATATTTTCAAAAATCGATCTTCGTTCAGGCTATCATCAGTTGAAGATCAAGTCCGACGACGTATCGAAGTTTGCCTTCCACACTCGATATGGTCATTACGAATTCCTAGTCATGTCATTCGGTTTGACGAATGCCCCAGCCGTTTTCATGGATCTGATAAACCGAGTCTTCCGACCCCAAATCGATAAATTTGTAGTCGTGTTCATCGACGATATCCTTATCTACTCAAAGAACCGAGAAGAGCATGCTGAACACTTGAAGACGATACTGCAAACTCTGCGTGAAAACAAATTATATGCCAAGCAGAGTAAATACGAGTTCTGGATGAGTAGCGTGACATTCCTCGGACATGTAATCTCTACCGAAAGTATCGCAGTGGACCCAAAGAAGATTGAAGCGGTGGTAGATTGGAAATGACCTATACCTCGGCTAGCGATATTCGGAGTTTCCTGGACTTAGCGGGCTATTACCGAAGATTCGTGCGAAGCTTTTCAAAACTAGCGTCGCCTCTGACTTGCCTCACCCAGAAGGGAGTAGTATTTGAATGGAGTGACGACTGTGAATCCAGCTTTCAAGAGTTGAAGCAACGGCTCGTCTCAGCTCCAATCCTTGCACTTCCAGATGGTCCAGAAGGCTTTCAGATATTCAGCGACGCATCGGGAACTGGACTCGGGTGCGTACTCATGCAGAGAGATAAAGTCATCTCCTATGCTTCACGATAGTTGAAGCAGCACGAAAAAACTATCCGACGTACGACCTAGAATTGGCGGCGATCGTGTTTGCATTGAAGCTATGGCGGTACTACCTCTATGGTGTGGCAAGCAGAATCTACACAGATCATAAAAGCCTGAAATACTTGTTTACGCAATAAGAACTCAACCTACGACAGCGATGTTGGCTCGAACTCATAAAAGATTATGAGCTAACGATCGAGTATATGTCGGGCAAGGGAAACGTTGTAGCCGACACGCTTAGCAGAATGTTTATGGGATCACTGGCCATAAATAAGAAGATACGGCGAGACCTTGAAGCGATAGGTATCGAACTCGGAATTGAGTATCGACACCTGCACCTAGCTCAGTCAAAGTTAGGATCGAGCCTGCTTAGCAAAATAAAGACCGCATGGAAGGACGATTCATTCCTGAAGAAGATGCGCGAGCTGATTTCAACAGAAAGGGCGACTGACTTTGCGGAAGACGGAGACGGGACGATGCGACTAAGAGACAGACTCTGCATTCCTGAAACTGCCGAACTCAGAAAAGAAATTTTGACGGAGGCACATTATGCGAAGTACTCGTTACATCCTGGAAGCACCAAGATATACAAGGACTTGTGCACCAACTTTTGGTGGCACGGCAAGAATAAAGACGTGGCTACTTTCGTTTCGCAGTGCATGGCGTGTCAGCAAGTGAAGGCGGAACACCAAAGGCCAGGCGAAGAGCTGCAGAACCTCGCCATTTCCGAGTAGAAGTGGGACAACATATCGATGGATTTCATTATGGAATTTTCGAAGATGCCGCGGGAGAATGATACGATTTGGGTCATTGTTGATAGATTGACCAAGTTGGCTCACTTCATTGCAATTAAAGTAGGATGGAGCATTGATCGATTAGCGCAAATCTACATCGACGTGATTGTCCGACTATACGGGGTACCGGCCTCAATAATTTCGGACAGAGACGGACGATTCCTATCGCATTTTTGGACGAGCCTACAAGCGGTGATGGGGACCAAACTAAATTTTAGTTTGGCGTACCACCCCCAAACAAACGGTCAGAATGAGAGGGTAAATCAAATCTTAGATGATATGTTGCGCCTATGTACAATCGATTTAAAGACTAGTTGGGATACGCATTTGCCGCTTGCGGAGTTTGCGTATAACAATAGTTATCAGTCAAGCATTCAGATGGCTCCATATGAAGCGCTCTACGGGAGGAAGTGTCGTTCACCAATATGCTGAGACGAAGTTGGAGAGCGACAAGTGTTTGCAAAAACAAAAGTATGATATTTATTTCACAAACTTTGTAAAGAATATTACAAGAATTCTGGGAAAGTACAACTATAGGAATCCGATCTGGATGACGATCGCTTTATCCCTTGGACGATGTGAACTTTGAAGACTTGAATCTCTGAAGAACGCAGCAGCACTTGGACAAAAACTCTGATCTCTCCTGATCTTTTTCGTGATGTGTTGAATGGAAACGAAACTCTATTTATAGAGTTCTGAAATAACTGTTTTGGACAGTTATTCTGGAGAGCGCCTAGTTGACTGCTGCGCCTAGTTTTCAGCCAACTAGGTTAAACTGCGCCTACTTCATGAATCTGGGCAGACTGCGCCTAGTTTTCTGTCAAAATAGGGCAGATTATGCCTAGCTTTCATTCAACAACAAACAGCGCCTGTTTTATCAGACAAAGCTATATCCGATAGCGCCTAGCTTTGTTACTAGGCGCGATCGAACAAACAGAGTCTAATTTTCTAGGCGCTATTTGGTGGAATGTTTAAACTTCATAAACATGAAGTTTAGAGAATCACCAAACCCTAAAAAGAGTTGGCGAATACAACTGAGCCCTAAGAAGAGCCAGTGTACGTTCCTATGACCCACCATTAATGGCCGGATGTGCAGTTTCGTGTCGAGAAACACGAATTTGTCCAGGCTCTCGGATTTGAAGAGAACCGCGCGATTCAACCATGGGATGCGGCATGGTCTTCTTGGGTTTCTTTGAAGATTCAATTGGAGCGGGTTCTTTCCCTTTATCCGAACGTCGAGGCGCCATCGGAGTTGATTTGAAAAGCTCGTCGGAGAAGAAAGAAAATCAGAAAAGAAAACTCGAAAAATTTCACTCTTGAAGACAATAAAGGGTTTACGAAGGATTTTGTGGGCTATTTATAGCTACAACGAAACGCGCCTAAACAGATTGCGCCTATTCAGCCTGAAGATCCGTTCTCACCTTAAACTGCGCAACTTCTTCAAATATCAAGCGCGGTTTGACTTGGTCATATGGAAATTCAAAGTATTTCGAACTTTTGAAAATTCAAAATTCGAAAACTTTGAAGGGGGTTTTGTAGGTCCAAAAAATCAAACCGCGCCTAAGTTAAGTTCAACAGATTAATCAGAATGCGCCTACAAACAAATGGCGCCTACTTCATCAACAAACACAGAACGCACCTATTTCTGCATCATAGAGGCGCATTTCACAAACCGCGCTTAGCTGACGTGGAGTCATCATTACCCGACAAACACGAAGATCGAGAAGGCGCTATCATTCCTATGATGGCGCGGCGCTCGAGGAAGATATGACAGCTGTCTAAACAGATTGCGCCTACATCAAAGAACTAGGCGCTATCAACGGACTGCGCCTACTTTTGATTATATCAAGCACACTTCGCAGATTGCGCCTACTTCTATCCAAACTCAGCACACTTTGCAGATTGCGCCTACGAAGAAGGCGCAGTTCAAAACAACATCAATTCAGAGCTTACCACGTGTCCCTGAAACATGCGCACTTTGACTAATTCAACGTCTAACTACCACTCTACATGTCCAACACGTGTCCCACTAACTGTACACGACCAAGCGCATTTCAATCAAATAATGCCACGTGTCTAGAGCAGTTGGTGCACGTTCGTGATAATGGAGTGAAAATAGGCACAGTTTGTCATATGTGCTCAAAACAGGCACACTTCAACCAGGCGCTCTCCAGAATAACTGTCCAAAACAGTTATTTCAGAACTCTATAAATAGAGTTTCGTTTCCATTCAACACATCACAAAAAAGATCAGGAGAGATCAGAGTTTTTGTCCAAGTGCTGCTGCGTTCTTCAGAGATTCAATTCTTCAAAGTTCACATCGTCCAAGGGATAAAGCGATCGTCATCCAGATCGGATTCCTATAGTTGTACTTTCCCAGAATTCTTGTAATATTCTTTACAAAGTTTATGAAATAAATATCATACTTTTGTTTTTGCAAACAAAATGGCGACTCTGCTGGGGACGACCTTTTCCTCTGATGAAAAGGTGACAACTCAATGTGACACGGCGCCTATCGGCTCGACGCAGAAGACTTTGGTCGTGAAAGTCGACCAAACGGCTTACGAAGCAATGATTAATGCACAAAGCACTCCTCGCCGCACTACGACTTCCGTCAAGAGCAAGACTCGCTCAGTGTGGGCTCCCAAGAACTCTGCTCCTTCTCTGATGAAGAACGCTGCCACTTCTTCGGCAAAACCTGCTGTTTCCAAGACACCAGTGCCTATCTCTAGCAACCTGGCGCAGTCTGTTCCCTCTTTAGGGAAACAGATTGTCAGGCGCAGTCTGCGGCCAAACATGCCAACCAGGCACAGTCTGTTCTCTCCTTAGGGAAACAAACTAGAACTGTGAACCAGGCGCAGTCTGCTGTCAAACCATCTTCTGGCGCAGTTCATGCCAAAACAGCACAATCTCTGCCTTACAATCAGGCGCAGTCTGTTCTCTCCTTAGAAAAACAGGCGCAGTCTGTCACCAAACCTTCTTTTGGTACAGTTTGTGCCAAATTGGCACAAGTCAAATCTTCTGCTGCTGCCCAGGCGCAGTCCAATGCATCTGCTACCCTGACTAAACAGGCGCAGTCTGTTCAGGCGCAGTCTGCTCAGGCGCAGTCTACTCCGAATCACTCCAGAATCCAGAAACCCCAAACTGCTCAGGCGCAGTTTGCTGAGGACAGTCCTTTGGCTGTTCCTTCTTCCATTCCATCAAAAGGAAAAGGCCCCTTGGTCTTCTCCCAATCTTCCCAAGCTCAAAACTTGAAAGATAACAGAGGGAAATGCTCTTTAGCTATCCCTTCATCTCAAAACAATGGGAAAGGTCCTCTGGCCTTTTCCAAGTCTTCTTCGATTCTTATCGAGGAGGATCCAACTGATAGTGCCTCTGCACCTATTAGTACGAATATCCTCCTTAACAAGGGTTCTCGTACTAATCAGAGAGGTATTTTACCTACTCCCAAGGCAAATATTCAGGAATTGCCTAATTTGCGGATTTCACGATCCGAACAAGGCAAATTACAAGTTTTACAAACTGAGGTTCCCAGGGGCGGTTTAAATGATTTACAGGCATATCTTAATAGAAAACCCCAATCAAAACCTACCTCTGTAAAACGCAAGCATGCTAAGATCAACTTGCCTCAATATCAACCTTTAGAGGCAAGGAATCCTGACAATTACGCCAATCAGATGAGTACCTCTCTTTATACTCATGGAATCGAACGTTTACGAAATCGGAATCATGTTCCAAATGTCATCTATGAGTATATCCCTGCTACTTCTTCTCATCCCGTTGTCTCTGATCTTCGGGATCATCTCAGGCAGAAACAGAATATCACCCCCAGTTCTCCCAAACAATCACAAGTTCATCATTGCAATCATCCTCACGAAGTGGTTATCAAATGTTGTTGCCAAACAACCTAACATTCTGTCTTCGAGCATCTGAATTTCCCTTATGTTGATCAAAAGAATGATGATGAAGAAGAGGTAATGTTTGCCTCCGTCAACATGACTTCCAGAGACTCTGGGGGTAGAAAATGCAAGCACGGAAAGACCCGGAGACCTAGCCAGCACTATCTTGACCGACTTAGAGAATCAGATGATGGTGTTTACCAGCATACTCGATCTCGAAGCCGAGAAACAATCGGTCAAAGGAATCTCCCTTACAGTGATCGGTCTACTTCTCATGATGGGGGTAATTCGGACTTTGCTGTCGACAGTGATGGCTCTGAACAAACTGTGTCATCTGTCATGGCACGAGAAGTGACAGCATACGTTACTGAAGAACAAGATGCTTCTGGTTCTAACAATCAGAATCAAAGGATTGTTGCACTAGAAGAACAATTGAAGACTATGGCCGAAATGATGGCTAAAATGCATGATGTTATTATGGCTCAGCACATTCCACCGGTCATTACTCCTGAACCATTGGTTTCTTCCACTCCTCAGAATCCTGGTCTGGGGGTACCATCTCCTCCAGTCACCACAGTACCAGTTCAGGTTACTCTTAGCCAAACTGGTGCTGGGGGTGATGCTTATCATACAGTTCCTCCTCCGGCCATCACCAATCAATCTAGTAATCCTCAATCTTCAGGGAATGCTAATGATGCTGTTGAACAATTGCGGAATCAATTTGAAGCCTATACACAAAGGGAAGGCTTACAACGGTTGGGCATTAAACAACCCTATCCTGCCGAATGGAAGAAAATGCAGTTTCCGCCAAAATACAAATTCCCCACCATTATGCAGTTCGATGGTACTTCATCTCCCAATCAGTATATTAATCATTTTGAATTGATGACTGATCCTCTTCAGCCTAATGATGCCCTTCTTACTCGGGTATTCGTCAGTTGCTTAACTGGCGCTGCTTATGACTGGTACCGAAGTCTACCAGACGGATGTATCACTTCTTTTGCTGGTTTTAAACAGATGTTCCTTGAACGATTTTATGAAGGCGTCAATGACATGACTATGTCAGCCCTCATTAAAATTAAACAAAGAAATAATGAGCCTGCTGAGCAATTTATCGAGAGGTTCCGTCGCGAAGCTCTCAAAATGCCAATGGGAACCCCATCTGCTGTTACAATTGATACTTGCAAGAATAATCTCTTGCCAATTATCAGTATGTGGACAGGGGCAACTCAATTCCAAGATTGGCCTTCTTTCATTATCAATGCTAAAGCAGCAGAACTCAGCGCTGAAAAATTCAAGACATTGGGGGTTCACATGAATCCTGACCAAGGCGATCATGGCTCAAACTCTAACAACAATCGCCAGAATAATAATAGAAAAGGCAAAGATACATCTGCTCCTAAAGAAACTTTGGCCATTGACTTGAGAAGCAAAGAAGCACTGGCTGTCAATGTTGCTCAATCTGCACCTATTCCATCATAACAACCTCAAAGAGCACCACGTCCTAAAGAAGAATACTCTTTCGATGAAGATGACATCATGGGTATCTTTGAATGTCTTACAAAAAGCAACAAACTGCAATTACCCGACCCTAAAAGGCCGGAAGAGGTTGGTAAGACTGATCATCCTAAGTATTGTGTTTACCACAGATTTATCGGACATCCTACTCGAGCATGTTATGTGCTTAAAGGAAAAATACAAGAGATGATCAAATCCGGAGCAGTAACCCTTGAACAAGATGAAAAGACGGTGACGGCTAATGTCGTCTCTGTTCAGTTCGGCGAATTTCCACCAATGCAGATAGAAGATGGTGTAGTTCCCATTCCTCGAACCACTCTCGAGCTTGTAAACCTTCTACCTTTTCGAAATGAAGGACTAGTCCCTTTATCTACTTCTAAAGGGGAAATCATTTGGATTCATCCAGATCTGGTCTCAGATTTTGAATCCTCCACCTCTTCTTCATCTAAACAAAAGAAAAATTCCAAAGGCAAGTTTAAAAGTTGTAATATGGTTTCTCTTGAACCATTAAATGAAGAAGAGATCTTATTAGGTACCAGGTCTGGTAAACCCTATTTACGGGAATACCCAGAAAATTAGGAAACTCCAGCTTCATCTTCCACTCCTGGCACGCCTCCTGAAACTCAACCATCTTCATCTTCAACTAATCCAACTCCTCCTCCTGCTAAACCAGCAGTTACTGATAAAGGGAAACAACCAGCTCGTTTCGATAAAGCTCTCAAAAAGTCCACTTCTCTCGGACTCGAGAAGCCGTATAACTTTGATATACTGGCTCAACTGGCCAATACTCCTGCCAGATTGTCAATATTCGAGCTCTTGCGCCTCTCTAAAGAAACTCGAGAGACGTTAAGTGAAGCTTTGTTGCAGGCAGAAAATTGCCTTGAAATTCTGAAGAAACCGGAGAAAGAGCCTCTCTCTTGTCTCCATTGTCATAGCGTGTTGGAATTAATTCCAAATATTACCTTCACGCAAGATGACATGCTCCTGGAAGATAATCGACATGATCGCCCTTTGTATTTCACAGGGTATGTTGATACCATGAAGGTCGATCGTATCCTGATAGATCCAGGCTCTGCACTCAGCATTATGCCTAAAACAATGTTAGATGCTTTGAAAATTCCTGTACGCAGTCTTACTGGTACAATCACTACTATTCTGGGGTTCAATCAAGGAAGAAGTGAACCTCTGGGCAAGATTCGCCTAAAATTCCAAATAGGCAATCTTCGTACAAAGGTTACCTTTTACATCATTGATAACCATGGTTGTTCCTATAATGCTCTTCTGGGAAGATCATTCCTTCATGAGCATAATATTGTGCCATCAACTCTTCATCAATGTTTCAAATATGTTGATGACAAAGGAGAAGTCCAAAAAGAAGTTGCTGATCTCTATCCTTTTAAGGGCGTCGAAGCATACTGCAACGATGCTCGCATGTACAAAGACGAGTTCATGAAAGTTGTCTTGGCTTTAGACATTGAAGAAGAGCAGGAAACTGAATCTCAAGACACTCTTGTAATTCCTGTTAAAGGGCGCGTCTCTCAACCCTCTTCTTTTGAACCTCTAACCATCTATCTTCCTCCTAGCAAAAAGGAACAAGAACCAAAGTCACAGGATACTCTTGTAATTCCTGTCAAAGGGCGCATCTCTAAGCCTTCACATGCTGAACCACTGGTCATTCGACTTCCTGCCAAGAAGACAATTTCTATGACTGACCAAGGAAAAAGGGAGCTCACCTCTTCTGAGCCACTTGTTATCGACCTTCGTCGTAACAAGCCTTCTCTTCCTCCTCGTTCTTCTTCTCCCCCTCTTGTTATCAATTTGACTAAGCCTGCTAAGGCTAAAGGTCCTACTGTAAATACTGTTGTAAATATCAATAAAGATGCATCTCCTTTACAGTATACTGATGTGTTATATCATGCTGAGTGTTATTTAAATATGTTAGATAGGTTGAAGCCACTCACAATTGAAGTTGTGCAATCTTACCAAACAGATGTATCATTGGAATCAACGGATAGTTCATACTTTATAGTTCCTGCTCGAAAAGCTGACGAAAGTCCAATAATCTTTATTAGAGGACCAGAACAAAAGTTTTCTTATACCGAAGACTGCAAACACGATGACACAGGACATTTACAACTCCGTCGTTACAGCACTCAGTCTAAAGAGATCATCCGTAAAATGGGATATGATTTCAAGAGTGGACTCAACTATGGAAGAGGGAGACGAACCCCTATTCATGTTACTAGCAAGAAGAATAAACTCGGCCTTGGTTATGTATTTACATTTTCTGCTATGGTCACAGCTTCTAAGATAATTGAATCCGATGATGATGAACGCACTGTTTCTTCTGATACAGTTTCATGGGATTCTGACACTAGCATTGGTCACGTACATCGTATTGCCATATCCTCCAACATGGTCTCAGTTGAATTTCCAGATATCAACAACGAGGCTACTGATGATAATTTCGAAGAAAGCCCTGAAACTGATCCTTGGGTACAAAAGATGGACAATCAGTGGAAGCTCCGGTTTGAAAAACGAGAACCACCTACTGAAGATCAACTAATCCAGATTGATGTAGGAGAAAACGGTATATCCCGTCCTATATTCATTAGTAAGAATCTCCCTGAAGATGATAAGCAGGAGTTGATTCTTCTCATTCGCGAATATATTGATGTCTTTGCTTGGAGCTACGAAGACATGCCAGGTTTAGATCCCAAAATTGCTACGCACAAGCTGAATATATTACCTAATGCGAAACCTGTTAAACAACAACAACGGCGCTTCAAACCTGAAATGATGGATGCAATTGATGAAGAAGTTCGAAAGCTCATCGCTTGTGGCTTTATTCGTGAAGAGCAACATCCAGACTGGGTTGCTAATGTTGTTCCAGTTTTGAAGAAGACTGGGAAAATCAGAGTCTGCATTGATTTTCGGGATCTGAACGACGCTTGTCCAAAGGATGAGTTTCCCCTCCCAATCACTGATGTCATGATTGACAATACCTGTGGGTTTGAGAGGTTATCTTTTATGGATGGATTCTCTGGATATAATCAAATCAAGATGAATCGAGCAGAGTTCTTGGGAGCCCACACTGAGCGAGTCTTGCTCTTGACGGAAGTCGTAGTGCGGCGAGGAGTGCTTTGTGCATTAATCATTGCTTCGTAAGCCGTTTGGTCGACTTTCACGACCAAAGTCTTCTGCGTCGAGCCGATAGGCGCCGTGTCACATTGAGTTGTCACCTTTTCATCAGAGGAAAAGGTCGTCCCCAGCAGAGTCACCATTTTGTTTGCAAAAACAAAAGTATGATATTTATTTCACAAACTTTGTAAAGAATATTACAAGAATTCTGGGAAAGTACAACTATAGGAATCCGATCTGGATGACGATCGCTTTATCCCTTGGACGATGTGAACTTTGAAGACTTGAATCTCTGAAGAACGCAGCAGCACTTGGACAAAAACTCTGATCTCTCCTGATCTTTTTCGTGATGTGTTGAATGGAAACGAAACTCTATTTATAGAGTTCTGAAATAACTGTTTTGGACAGTTATTCTGGAGAGCGCCTAGTTGACTGCTGCGCCTAGTTTTCAGCCAACTAGGTTAAACTGCGCCTACTTCATGAATCTGGGCAGACTGCGCCTAGTTTTCTGTCAAAATAGGGCAGATTATGCCTAGCTTTCATTCAACAGCAAACAGCGCCTGTTTTATCAGACAAAGCTATATCCGATAGCGCCTAGCTTTGTTACTAGGCGCGATCGAACAACAGAGTCTAATTTTCTAGGTGCTATTTGGTGGAATGTTTAAACTTCATAAACATGAAGTTTAGAGAATCACCAAACCCTAAAAAGAGTTGGCGAATACAACTGAGCCCTAAGAAGAGCCAGTGTACGTTCCTATGACCCACCATTAATGGCCGGATGTGCAGTTTCGTGTCGAGAAACACGAATTTGTCCAGGCTCTCGGATTTGAAGAGAACCGCGCGATTCAACCATGGGATGCGGCATGGTCTTCTTGGGTTTCTTTGAAGATTCAATTGGAGCGGGTTCTTTCCCTTTATCCGAATGTCGAGGCGCCATCGGAGTTGATTTGAAAAGCTCGTCGGAGAAGAAAGAAAATCAGAAAAGAAAACTCGAAAAATTTCACTCTTGAAGACAATAAAGGGTTTACGAAGGATTTTGTGGGCTATTTATAGCTACAACGAAACGCGCCTAAACAGATTGCGCCTATTCAGCCTGAAGATCCGTTCTCGCCTTAAACTGCGCAACTTCTTCAAATATCAAGCGCGGTTTGACTTGGTCATATGGAAATTCAAAGTATTTCGAACTTTTGAAAATTCAAAATTCGAAAACTTTGAAGGGGGTTTTGTAGGTCCAAAAAATCAAACCGCACCTAAGTTAAGTTCAACAGATTAATCAGAATGCGCCTACAAACAAATGGCGCCTACTTCATCAACAAACACAGAACGCGCCTATTTCTGCATCATAGAGGCGCATTTCACAAACCGCGCTTAGCTGACGTGGAGTCATCATTACCCGACAAACACGAAGATCGAGAAGGCGCTATCATTCCTATGATGGCGCGGCGCTCGAGGAAGATATGACAGCTGTCTAAACAGATTGCGCCTACATCAAAGAACTAGGCGCTATCAACGGACTGCGCCTACTTTTGATTATATCAAGCACACTTCGCAGATTGCGCCTACTTCTATCCAAACTCAGCACACTTTGCAGATTGCACCTACGAAGAAGGCGCAGTTCAAAACAACATCAATTCAGAGCTTACCACGTGTCCCTGAAACAGGCGCACTTTGACTAATTCAACGTCTAACTACCACTCTACATGTCCAACACGTGTCCCACTAACTGTACACGACCAAGCGCATTTCAATCAAATAATGCCACGTGTCTAGAGCAGTTGGTGCACGTTCGTGATAATGGAGTGAAAATAGGCACAGTTTGTCATATGTGCTCAAAACAGGCGCACTTCAACCAGGCGCTCTCCAGAATAACTGTCCAAAACAGTTATTTCAGAACTCTATAAATAGAGTTTCGTTTCCATTCAACACATCACGAAAAAGATCATGAGAGATCAGAGTTTTTGTCCAAGTGCTGCTGCGTTCTTCAGAGATTCAAGTCTTCAAAGTTCACATCGTCCAAGGGATAAAGCGATCGTCATCCAGATCGGATTCCTATAGTTGTACTTTCCCAGAATTCTTGTAATATTCTTTACAAAGTTTGTGAAATAAATATCATACTTTTGTTTTTGCAAACAAAAAGTGCTTGGACCGGAGCTGGTGGAGCAGGCAGTCGAAAAGGTCCGCTTGATTCGAGATAGACTCCGTATCGCACAAAGTTGACAAAAGAGCTACGCAGATCTTCGTCGACGACCGTTAGAGTTTCCGATCGGGGACCACGTGTTTCTGAAAGTAACGCCCATGCGTGGTGTGATGCAGTTCGACGTTAAAGGCAAGTTGAGTCCGAGATTTGTAGGCTCCTTCGAGATCATCGAGCGAGTTGACACGGTTGCTTATCGGATCGTACTACCTCCTGCCTTGGCTGATGTGCACGATGTTTTCTACGTCTCACAACTTCGAAAATACGTACATGATCCAAGTCACGTGGTTAGCTTCGATCAGTTGGAGCTACGTACTGACTTGTCTTACTCGGAGGAGCCTATTCAAATTTTGGACCGTAAGGAGAAAGTATTACGAAATCGGTCGATGTCCTTGGTCCGCGTGCTTTGGCGGAACCACTCAGTTGAAGAGTCGACGTAGGAAATGGAAGGGGAGATGAAGGAGAAGTATCCTTCGTTGTTTGCGTAATTTAAGGTCAGACCCTTGTTCTTAAGTTTCGGGACGAAACTTTTTCTTAGTGGTATATTATGTATCGCCCCACTTTCGCTAGGCGACGGACTTCATAATATGCTTGCGCCGAGTCAGATTGGCCGGGAACTTAGATGGCCATCTAACTCGATTGCTGAGCTTGGTAAACGATAGCACCTTGCGGCATCGATCAAATCGATTTGGACGGACGTTACGAGAATCGATCCAACTAATAGAACGACTTCTGTTGTAATAAGTCCTAGATGCAGCGGGCTACGTCTCGGCGAGTGAGCTCTATATAAGAGTCCCTTCGACGGGACCAGACCGCTGTATGATTTTCTTGGAGCTTTTGCCGCTGAATTTTGATGAAGTGCTTTCACGTCATTTTTCTGGATGCAATCTACAAATTTCGAAGCAAAGGAAAAAGAAGGAATCATAACAAAGTGTTGGTGCCATTGCAGGAGCTCGCGTAACTAAAGCTTGAACGTTGCGAAGCGCTTCGATGGTCGGCACGATCAAAGGACTTGGTGGGTGATTCGGCCCCTTCTTTTCTACTCTGTCCCACAAACAAAATTTCTTTGCCTCGAATTCATTCAAATCGACGATGCCAAGTTAAATGCATGCCAATCCACCAAGGTCAAGAACTCGGAAAAAACGTATCGATTTAGAGTAATCTACTATGAAAATACAAGTTTCTCACATAAACAAGAAAGTTTAAGGTTCTAGTAAAAAGATAGACTATTTCACGTGCTGCAAAATAATATGAAACGTCGATTGTGGGTTATGATGCCTCGGACAATTTGGTGCCTACGGGATGCTAAATCGGGAGTACAACTTTGGGAAAAATAAATCGTTGTATGAGTTGGGAGAAATGATAATGCCGTTCAATACTGTCCGTGCTATACAAAACTGTTTACATATATTAAACTGTTCACGCATTGGCATGGTCATGGACAACTTGTGCAAAAGTTGATTTCCTCGAATCGGTATCCGGGGCATCGGAATCGAATCGACCTAGGGAGAATGAATAATCGTGCTTCGACACTGATGCATTGCGGGACCGTCAGTCAGGCTTGCAATCCAGACTAAACGGGCCAAAATGCCGTTGAGATAGTCCCACGTGCTGTGTAACACCAATGACCGCGCATATAAGATAGTAGCATGCTCACCTATTGTCTTATGTAGGTAGTAAGTATTATCTCTGTTTTTATGCAGGAAGGAGCACGACCGTGGTAAGAAATGGAATAAATCGCTATGTTTTACTGTATACTTTATTACTCAAAGATGGCTATCGATATGAACTGAATTCATTTAGTTATAAATAGAAAAACAAGTCTAAAGCATGCATACCTTAACAATCAGAGTCGGTTTAGACGAGTGGGTTCGTCTCTTCCACTTAGCAAGTGTGCTAATCTCCTCCCCCAATTTCCCAGGTGCGGCGGGCGCTCTAAACTGAAGCTGAAGTACGGAGAGGCGTTTTGAAGCTCTTCCTATGCTGAAGTATTTTGAAGCCAATTCAATCGATGGCTTATGTATAAAGGGACGAATGTATGCAACGACAAGTGTTAGTTCAGGCAGCTTGTCGAGTATGTTTTTCTTTTGTTTTCAATCAATGTAGTCGCAACGGCATCCAATGTAATTACGACTTGCACTTCGTTGCAAGCTATGAATGAAAAGCATATTTCTATCTTTCTATACTGCGTCTCAATTTGATGTGATTTGTGAAGTTTTAACTTGGCGTTTTAATATAAAAACTAACGTAATGTTCTTGCCTTGTACGAGTACAATTCCAGAGTCGTACGGCATCACGCCTTAGCGAGGACGATCGATTCGGCAAAATAACACCGAGGACGAACGGTTTGTCGACTCGGAACGTGACTCTATATATATATATATATATATATATATATATATATATATATATATATATATATATATATATATATATGAGGAAGGATAGGCATCCCCGCACTTTTTGCATCCCCAAGCATCCCCCCTACTCACACCGTTGGATGGTGCTTTAAGTCATCTAATCTTAACCATTGATTTACCAACGGTTAAGATTAGTTGACTTAAAGCACATCCAACGATTGTTAACATGGGGATGCTTGGGGATGCAAAAAATGAGGGGATGCGGATCCCTCCTCTATATATATATATATATATATATATATATATATATATATATATATATATATATATATATATAGACACACGCGTGCGAGCATTGATTGCAACAGCGTCTCTACGAGAAAAATTACGATACATCGGAGCTAACTAGTTACCAAAAGGCATTATTGCAAGTATTTGACAAGCATAATAGAAACTCCTCTTAGTATTGTCAAAATTTTAATAGTTGTCAAAATTTTGTTAGTCCTAAGATATACTGCATGTCCTCTAATAATGACTATTTTGCCTATAGCAATGATAAAAAATGATATTCAAGGAAAGAATAATGCTATTTGTCCCTCTAAATTGTCCCTCCAAACCGTCCCTCCTTACGTGACAGCTGACGTGGCATGTTGATGTAGCAGCTGACATGACAAATTTTAAAATTAAAATTAACATTAAAATTAACATTGAAATTAATATTTACTTTAACTTTAACAACGTTAATATTAACTTTAATATTGATATTAATATTAATATTAATATTAATATTAATGTTAATATTAACGTTAATATTAACTAATATTAATATTAACATTAACATTAAATTAACATGAAAAAAATTGGATAATTAATTTTTTGGATTAAAATTTAACATTTCATCAGGGCCGGCCCTGAGCAATTGAGGGCCCAAGGCAAAATTTTCTAAATGGGCCCCATACATAATATAAAAAATAAAGTATAAATTAAACAAAAATTTATTGTATTCAAGATTTGAACGAAGAACCTCTTAAATACAAGTTTAGCATTCTAACCACTACACCACATTGTCTTTTGTTTAAAAAAGGCACATGATACATACTAGTTCTATTATAGACAGTTCAATGTTGGTGTCCCCTTTCATCGGGAGCCCTGGACCGTCGTCCGACCTGTCCTGGACCAGGGCCGCCCCTACATGTCATCTGTCATATCGGATAACACATAATATTATTTAATATGTCACGTCAGCTGTCACATAAGGAGAAATAGTTTGGAGGAACAATTTAGAGGTAGGAATAGCGTTCCTCTTTAAGAAATGTTCACATTATAATCGTTGAAACCGCATATACACCCACAATTATTGCTGGGCATATACTAGTTTTTATCTAACCTATGATTCTGGACTTTCTTATTGGTGCACGACATGGGAAGGGACATGCTTGCTTATGTTGAATAATCTGATGTGGACTATTGGATTTTGTCCGCCTTCTTCTTCACTTCTAATGGAATTCTAAGCTTGCTTGGTTGATGATATATAGATATATAGTCTATATATTGATGGAAATGTATGACATAAAATGTGCTCTTAAAACTTATATGTATGGATTCAATATTTGCTTCGGTGCTGATATAATGCATCTTTTACATTTCTTGAGAGAAAAAAAAAATGATTACTACAACAATAATGTGGTTTCATTATGAACCCGTTTGGTTGGAGAGGAGGAATTTGAGATTCAACTTCGGTGGACCAATGAAGATTTCCAAGTCTTCTATTCTTCTTTTTTCTTTAGTTTAGTTTTATTATTATTATTGGGAGTAATTTTCATTTTAGTTCCTCTCATATTTTCCAATTTAGGCAACCAACAAAAACGATTTCTAACGGAAAAAAAAAAATCAATGACATCAACCAAAGAAGAACAAAGCTCCCATTGCGTTTCCTATAGATTTTGTTTGGTTGCAGAACAAGTGACGCATTTTAGTTATTGTGACTTGTGAGTTCCTATTTGAGTTTCTGTAGCCAACTGCACAAATATTGTTAGTAGTCTGTAGAACACTGAACCACACAAACCGTATAGCAGCAAGCATAACTTGCTAATAAGTTTTGATAGTGCAACCGCTAAGAATAACTAGTAAATGTACAAACGCACTTATAATAACGTATAATAAAAATATTATTCAATTATAATTAAATATATTTTCTAGTTCATGTAATTAAGGTGTAAGATTTTTTCTTATTGTTTGGTTGAGTTCAATTCTCCATTTTGTATGTAATGACCCGCTCCGCCCTAGCGGAACGCCGATTCAAACGACAAGTGCAACGACTCAAACGAGCCGTCGACCCGAAGAGTTGGCATCGACCTGATGAAGAATCGATGCAAGGCTTACATTGGCCGTCAAGATGAATCCAGACTTAGACTTTCAAAGGCGTGCTCGGAGTATCGCTCGGCCGATGCGAACATCGCTAAGGTGGGTGGCTCCGATGAACCCGTCTTTGCTTAGCCTAGACACTTAACAATGCGGACACTATCACGAGAATCGCTAGGCGATAACACCGTGCATGTTAATAAATGACTCAATGCACCTAGCTAAGGGATTAATCCCACCTTGCATGCTTGTATAGAATATGGAAAGAAACATGGAAAAATATGAGAACTCTAGCACCGCGCTCCATGCTCGTGCTACGGCACAAGCTTACGTTCAAGTCCCTTACGCGTTCAACAATGAAACAATGAATGGATTACAACAATGAAACGAGAAGACTATCAACATAGTCGTTCCAAGTAGAGTATAGCAACATTGAAAGATTATGGGACCGATGGGTCGCCAAGGCGACTCCCGCACGGGGAGTTGCATAATATGTGAATGAAAGAATGAATGGATAAGTGAATGAATGAGCCAACGAATGAAAAAATGAATACGTGAATGAATCAATGAACGAACAAACAAGTGAAAGAAAAAAAGAATGAATAAAAGATAAGAAGGAAATGAATGGTTAGCGACAGGTATGACGGGCACGTGCAACGGGACTCGCTACCCGCGCTGCACGGACGCCAACCTAGTCGATAACGCATTATGGCTAAGGGTTAGCCTACGGCTCGGAGACAGCCGTTAAGTTAAAATGACAAATAATACGAAATGGTCGTGGACAATCCCCTCGTATACGGGAGGTGGGAGATATAAGGGATTTCCGCGGCATGATCAAAGGGAGGATCGTGGCCGGCCTAGGCGAAAATCAAAGGGGTCTTACGGGCTGCCTGGGGGGGGCTTGGCTATCCGGGGGATGTAAGTGCAAGATATTTTCAAGACACTATCAACGTGTACCAGCCGCACGCTCTGAATAGTTGCAAAATACCAAGGGAAAAAGGGTCCAAAATGGCTTGTGATGCCAGCGACCGGTGCATATAGAGTTAAGTGGGCTTTGCTGGTGGCGATCCACGTGCAAGTCCTTGCATTGAACAAAGTGGTCTAAGTTAACTAAATGAAGTGCCTTCTGAACAGGCTTGAAATGTATCACACCAAATGATAATGAATACTTCGTACAATGAGTTAGAGAATACGCCTACGATGCGCTAGAACCTGAGACATGGACACGCCCGTAACATTGAATGTTTACATGAATCATGTTAAGTTGAAATATGTGAATTGTTGACTAACTTGGTTTACTTTGGACATGGAAGGCCGGACGGTAAGTATGGGTAAGTCGTGCATGTATTTCCATACGACACTTGAATTCAGCAACACGAGATAGGTCATGATATGTGCCATGAAATTGACGCTAAGACAAGATTAGAAAGATAATGAATGATAGAGATGCACAAAAGTAAATGGAACGTGTTTGGTAATGATAGCATTGTGGGCGACGTAGCCTCTCCACCAGTGCATAACAATGTACTGATAACCCTACAGTCTGCTTGTAGGAAGCAGGAAACGTCGGCGGATGCGGAGCTTTCCTCGAACGTGCTAAGGCGCGGAGCTATCTCTCGAGCCTTGGAGCGTTGCAAGGAGCTGGAGCACCATATACAGGACATAATGTATTGGAACATCGCCATGAATCATTCCATCTTGTAAGCCACTTGGCACGCCCTTTTATGTTTCAGAGAGAGAGAGCTTGAGCGACTTGTAAACTCGGCCTAGCGCCGCTTGTAAACTTCTTGAATATGAATAAAGAGTTTGAATTCGCTTCAATTTATGTTCATTTACTTTTCGTTGCAAATGGGGACACTCTGTGCGACTCTGTGGCCTAGCTCAAATCGGCCGTTTCTGGACTTGACCTTGCACGGGCGCAACCTAGGCCCGTGCGGCATCACGCCTTAGCGAGGACGATCGCTCCTGCGGGAGCGGGGCGTGACAGATTGGTATCAGAGCACGGCTTTACGTCCTTGGACTTCATTTCGATTTTCTCCGTTTTGAAAGCTCGTTGAAACAAAAGAAGTATACGCTCTCTCTCGTTGTGCCTTGGGATATTCTATACAATAAGTCTAATATTTTCAAAAGCTCGTACAAGTACTCGGTTGAACGGAATCGATAGGCAAAGGCCTTTGTGCCAAACCACGACGGACTTGAGTTGGAAGGAACCGATGCTAAGAGTCAGCAAAATGCAAGACGTGCTTGAATAACTTTACGCTGACAATAGCGAACGAGTACACGAGATCGAAGTATAGTTCGAACGGGATGGTTATGCACGCAGCCTTTTGGCTAAGTTGTGCGGAGTATCGCGCACCTAGACTTTATGGTGCAAACGAGTTGCGAGCGAGATTGACTATCGCTTGGACGAGAATAAGGGAGACTTAGAACGTATGTTGATAGAGACGCTACTTGACCGACGCTAAAGCGAACACGGGAAAATGGTTCTTAGATTTTGAAGAATGAGCGAGCGCGCAATTGGACATGTCGATCGGGAGTCGAATAACCTTTTGAGGATTTGTAGAATGACTTGACTCCGAGTGGTGTATGTGATAGCTTCGAAGAAGGAAAAGAGCGAGTGTCGATGACTAGTCGAATGGCTCGAACCCTGAGTGGTGTATGGACGTTATAGAAATTGTTCGAGCGAGACTAAAGGATTTACGAATAGAACGAGTATGTCGGCAAGCGATGATATCGCGCAAGCCTTGGAATGAGTAACGCTTAGTTGGTTTCGACTTCGAGAGTCTCAAACGAGATATCGTTCGGACGAATTAAGAATGCGTAGTGCGAATCATGAAACGAATGGAGGTCTTGGTCGAGGAAACATAGGAGATCGTGCATGCGATTTTGAATTTAGTCGAAGGGATTGAAACTTGAGTTGAGGTGAAATATCCATGGACGAGATCGAAGATAGCACGATTGGAAGATAGCGTGCATGGAAAACGTTGGTTTGAAGATACGAGGATGACTAAGGATTTGGAATAGATGTTGCTCAATGAAGAGTTAGCACGAGACAACATGAATTGAGGAATTAAGTTGCACGACTCAAAATTTGTTGCAAAAGGAAGATCGTCAGGTTATGTGCATCATCGATGGTATTGAGGCGTATCAAAGATCGATGTACGATAACTCGGGGGTACTCCGATTCGATAAATAATGATCGTGTTAGAAGTTATTATTTCAAGGGATGCCATGTTGGAGATCTTGATAGAAATGAATGTTTGGATGAAGAAGGGAAGTGACTTGATTGTTCGGTGATAACCACAACGACAACGATCTTGTCTTGCACGAGCGCAACTCCAGCCTCGTGCATGCATCACGTCAGATTTGGGACGATCGTTCCGCGTGAGCGTTGGCATGGTAATTCATGTCCAGCGGGAATGATCGAACTCGAAATATCTTGACATGGCAATTTTGATTGCTTCGATTTGTGGTTTGAAGCGAAGGCGAATAGGAGGATTGATCGAACTTATGAGGGACAACGAAGAAAACTTGAGGATTGAGTAGACCCAATCCGCATATCAAAAATGAGTAAGTCTAGAGTCAACGCAAGAGTTACGTCCCGATGAGGACGATTATTCCACGGGAACGTTGATATGGTGATTCATGTCCGCCGTGGATAATCGGACTTGCGTGAGATCGGGGCACAACATATTGCAAGACTAGACGACCTTGTGATCGACTACGTGAATTGGATATGATGGATAGGTGAATTATATCAAACATACTTGAAGAGATAGACTATGGTAATTGCTAGTACGAATGCACGAGATTGACATGTCAAGGATTTGATTGAGGACAACCTATCGTAGAAGGACTTTCCTAAACGAGCTCAGACATGGAGCGGAGAATATATTGATGCGAATAGGAGGAACACTGCTTGATGTTTAGAAATTTGAGTGAAACAAACTTGGATAGAAACTCCCGTACAAGCGAACAAATGGTTTGACCATAGGATTTGGGGTAAGCGTCGTGCAACGACCTTGCACGATGAGCAATAGACTTGACGTGTAACTATGACCTTGTGAGCTGACCTAGCGGATAGGCGGACGACCCTATGCCGAGTGATTGAACCTGTGCGATGGCATTTACAGTATCGTCTGGACGGACGATAGACTTGGGCAACAAGACTTAGAGTAGGACGGGGAACTGGGAGTGTACGTGAACGACGGCGAGATTGGCCCCAAACGAAGGAAAAGATAGGAATGGATGATGCGTAAGTAAAGTTGGGATAACGAATTGAATCATTAATTGGAAGATGTGCTCGATGATATTGCAATACTTGGTCTTAAATCGGACAGAAATTGCATAAACTTGGTCGACTCCGCTAAGAAGAAATCGTATTGATTTCGTAGACAAGAACGCTTGAGAAACGAATCGAATCATCTCGATGACCGAGATAAACGATAGTGAGATGCACACAAGTTCAGTTTTAAATCGAAGTTAGCAAAACGATCGGCAAATCAAAACTATCACGAGTAGCTTGTCCGACTTCGCTACTCGCTAAGCTTGGTTGAAATGTACGTATTCGGGGGACGCCTTGAATATGTGCACGATCCAAACTCAGCGATATGATGAACTCGAATGCAGCTGCAAGTGGGTGTTACGATGCGCATGAACGAATAAGTGAGTTAACCTCAACCTACGACTCTCGTATTTGACGAATTACAACGCATCCCGTGCGACCGTTTCAATCCCATGATACGTCGAAGTAGCAACCAGTCGAAGAAACATGACAGTTGAATAAGCACCATCAACTCTGAAATGAATGAAAAGCCATTCAATAAAAATCGACCAAACATATGCGATACGGAACTTGGAAAGTTATCGAGTATAGTTCGATGCCATCGAACGGTAAAGCCATTCGATAGGAATTGTCTAAGGTATGCACACGACGATGAGTAAAGGAACGGTAGGATGACCCGCACTCAGGAAGTCTCGAGGACGAGACTTGTTTTGAGTGGTGTATTATGTAATGACCCGCTCCGCCCTAGCGGAACGCCGATTCAAACGGCAAGTGCAACGACTCAAACGAGCCGTCGACCCGAAGAGTTGGCATCGACCTGATGAAGAATCGATGCAAGGCTTACATTGGCCGTCAAGATGAATCCAGACTTAGACTTTCAAAGGCGCGCTCGGAGTATCGCTCGGCCGATGCGAACATCGCTAAGGTGGGTGGCTCCGATGAACCCGTCTTTGCTTAGCCTAGACACTTAACAATGCGGACACTATCACGAGAATCGCTAGGCGATAACACCGTGCATGTTAATAAATGACTCAACGCACCTAGCTAAGGGATTAATCCCACCTTGCATGCTTGTATATAATATGGAAAAGAACATGGAAAATATGAGAACTCTAGCATCGCGCTCCATGCTCGTGCTACGGCACAAGCTTACGTTCAAGTCCCTTACGCGTTCAACAATGAAACAATGAATGGATTACAACAATGAAACGGGAAGACTATCAACATAGTCGTTCCAAGTAGAGTATAGCAACATTGAAAGATTATGGAACCGATGGGTCGCCAAGGCGACTCCCGCACGGGAAGTTGCATAATATGTGAATGAAAGAATGAATGGATAAGTGAATGAATGAGCCAACGAATGAAAGAATGAATACGTGAATGAATCAATGAACGAACAAACAAGTGAAAGAAAGAAAAAATGAATAAAAGATAAAAAGGAAATGAATGGTTAGCGACAGGTATGACGGGCACGTGCAACGGGGCTCGCTATCCGCGCTGCACGGACGCCAACCTAGTCGATAACGCATTATGGCTAAGGGTTAGCCTACGGCTCGAAAACAGCCGTTAAGTTAAAATGACAAATAATACGAAATGGTCGTGGACAATCCCCTCGTATACGGGAGGTGGGAGATATAAGGGATTTCCGCGGCATGATCAAAGGGAGGATCGTGGCCGGCCTAGGCGAAAATCAAAGGGGGCTTACGGGCTGCCTGGGGGGGGGCTTAGCTATCCGGGGGACGTAAGTGCAGGGTATTTTCAAGACACTATCAACGTGTACCAGCCGCACGCTCTGAATAGTTGTGAAATACCAAGAAAAAAAGGGTCCAAAATGGCTTGTGATGCCAGCGACCGGTGCATATAGAGTTAAGTGGACTTTACTGGTGGCGATCCACGTGCAAGTCCTTGCATTGAACAAAGTGGTCTAAGTTAACTAAATGAAGTGCCTTCTGAACAGGCTTGAAATGTATCACACTAAATGATAATGAATACTTCGTACAATGAGTTAGAGAATACGCCTACGATGCGCTAGAACCTGAGACATGGACACGCCCGTAACATTGAATGTTTACATGAATCATGTTAAGTTGAAATATGTGAATTGTTGACTAACTTGGTTTACTTTGGACAGGGAAGGCCGGACGGTAAGTATGGGTAAGTCGTGCATGTATTTCCATGCGACACTTGAATTCAGCAACACGAGATAGGTCATGATATGTGCCATGAAATTGACCCTAAGACAAGTTTAGAAAGACAATGAATGATATAGATGCACAAAAGTAAATGGAACGTGTTTGGTAATGACAGCATGGTGGGCGAGCTAGCCTCCCCACCAGTGCATAACAATGTACTGATAACCTCACAGTCTGCTTGCAGGAAGCAGGAAACGTCGGCGGGTGCGGCGCTTCCCTCGAACGTGCTAAGGCGCGGAGCTATCTCTCGAGCCTTGGAGCGTTGCAAGGAGCTGGAGCACCATATACAGGACATAATGTATTAGAATATTGCCATGAATCATTCCATCTTGTAAGCCACTTGGCACGCCTTTTTATGTTTCAGAGAGAGAGAGCTTGAGCGACTTGTAAACTCGGCCTAGCGCCGCTTGTAAACTTCTTGAATATCAATAAAGAGTTTGAATTCGCTTCAATTTGTGTTCATTTACTTTCCGCTGCAAATGGGGACACTCTGTGCGACTCTGTAGCCTAGCTCAAATCGACCGTTTCTGGACTTGGCCTTGCACGGGCGCAACCTAGGCCCGTGCGGCATCACGCCTTAGCGAGGACGATCGCTCCTGCGGGAGCGGGGCGTGACATTGTATATGTATAATAAATTAAAACTTTTTTCAACCATTTTCTACTTAATTTAATTTTTTTTAAAAGAAAATGGTTGATGATATACACGACTTAGACGGCTCAAACTTGAGCCTTTTTGAAGTCCCTTTATAATAGTAAAGATGAAGCAAAGCTGCTAGCAAAAAAATCTGTCGATAAAAAGCAACAAAAACTACTGCAAATTGTCCACTGGGGTGATTAAGATTATCATTGTTCAAAACGAGATTCGACTACCTTTGTCGATTTGCTCCTATGATCTAACACGTTTGGAAGAACTTCTAGAACTCTCTTTTATCACATTCACATCATTGACAAGCACTAACGTGCTGTTGGACTCTCAAACTAGCACGGATGCACTGATCAAAAGTACTCGCTAGTAGAGAATTTCCTCTTTTGTTGCAAAAAAAATTGTCCACTACATGAACTCCAAGGTGTTGGTGCTCTTCGTAAATAGGAGAGCCAAAATGTCCACTAATTACGTGAGGAAAATCTAGGAGTTCGTTACGGACTGACATCCAATGTTGGCTAAAGACCAAGAGTAACTCTCGGAGTAGACAGTTACTCCTAACAGTCTACATCGAGGTTAGCAAAAATAGTGTTGCTGCCTGCGTAGCTTAGCGAAACTACACCACTGCATCCCCGCTTCGTTGCCGTCGCACTACTGTAGCCTCGCTACAACGCGCCCTTCGCAACAAAAATGCTCTATCAAAAGGCCATTTTGCGTCATTCATCCGCGTCCGAGTCCGTCAGAAGGGATTTGAACTCCAAAGGTACCTAGCACCAAAGAGATTTTTCCAATAAATAATAACAAAAAAATAATTCTAGTGGGAGTGACAAAACAATAATTACAGCAAAATTTGAACCTTGTCCACTAATAAAACCCTCGTCATACTAACTTTTTGAGTTACACATATCATGTGTCCAAGTCAATAAATAACATCATAAATATTATAATACACATATTTTAGATTTATCTTAACATGAAATGATGGGACCAGATCACTAATGACCAAATTAAGTAAACTTGAATTTTTTTCTTTCAAAATGGCGTCGTAAAAGGAGTTAATAATAGTAACTAAATAATAAATAATAATTTAGACTATTACTTGGTAGTGTCAATAGTACTTTTTCTTCACTGCCCTCATCCATTTGGAAGTTGCAAAGAAGAGTGGCCAAAAAGTGTCTTTAGTCCCACACCGATCAAAATCCAGCAGCCCATTCCCTGGGGGAGCTATATATAGGTGTTGCCATCAGACTCGCTAAAATCCCGCAGCTGCGTGGTGAGCACAGAGCGAACTATTCTTTCGCCTTTTACTAAAGAATACCGTGTGTTCGTCGCATTAAGCAGCATACGCTAATTTTTGGAGGGTGGTCTCTTTTAACAAAAGAGTACTCCCAATAAATCGAATTTTAAAATTTTTTTTCAATTGAATTTGGGTTCCTGCATTTATTACAAAAATCTTTGATCACAAAAATCTTTGATCAAAATACTCATGTTCAGAATATTATTTACCATTTTTATCCATAATACTTTTTAGATAAGAATATTTCTGAGTAATAAAATTTTTCATTAGCCAGAGGGTATTATTGTAAAATTAACTTAATTTTTTTTTCTTTTCTTATAAATACCAAACACTACAATGGAAAGTAAAGATATATTTCGACTATAATCTCGGTCTTTCCAAACACTGGAAATGAAAGTTGATAGGATTACAATTTTCTAAAGGAAAGGAAATACCAATTAACCAATTTCCTTTCTTTTCCATCCCGCGAACCAAACGAGACCTTAGTGTTGTCAAAATTTTGTCAGTTATAAGATATACTCAGATGTCCTCTAATAATGATTGTTGTGCCTATAGCAGCGATAAATAAAGAAATATTTTAGCAAATACCGATATTATAATTGTTGAAAGTAGCATATATTCTCACTATTTTTTTTAACTAGTAAATGTTTCCACTCGTGTAAAACAACAAATCTTAAATTTTTATTGTTCTTTGAGATGTCTGGCAATAAGTACGGGACTTTGTGCACGCATGTCTTTTGGCTTACTGATCTTTATGTCATCTAAGTAGGGTCTTATACCTCTTCTCGGTAACCACAAGAGCCATTCGAGTTTGGTATGACATTTGTTAGTTTATATATTGTATATATTAGCTTTAATATTTAAAATAAGGGTATTTGTTAAAATATCTTTAAAAAAAGAATGAAAATGTTCTCTGTAAAGCTTTATTTGTCTAGCAAGTTTCACCCCCTTTGGATTGTATTTTCTCCTTTTGCTTTCCTATTGTTAAAAATAGAAGAAGTAGAGTTTCTGCTTAGACTAATGTATAAATCTCTCCATCCTCTTAACCTCTCTTTGGTCCCCAGAGAGCAAGTAGAGGAAATTGGTAAGGGCTTCTTGTCAAGTCCTTGCAACTTTTCCTTTGTTAGTCCAAGATCCTACGACTTTCAACACCCTATACTGGTTGGATAGTACTAACATCAACAAATGTCAAGACTATATTATTAGTATATATGTATAAAGATTGTATGCCATACATAACAGTCAAATTGAGGGGACTCTTGACCAAACTTCGAACTTTTCTAATAGGGGGTCTAGACTAATTTTGGAAAGCTGCATAGACCCTTGAAAAGAAAACCTAAGAAATGATGATATGCTTACTAGCCGAATATGAACAATGACTTGGTTTCCACGAGACGATAATGGTATCATCCATAAAAATATTCTATAGTGAGCAATAGCCAATGAGCAAAGCCCATGAGAGCTCATGATGCAAGAATCCAAAGTTGAAATCCTATACATGTGACAGACGGATCCAAGAGGGCTTTAGTGATTGGCTTTAACGTTCATCTGATCACTGATGTTATAAGATCGTGGATGGACAGTTGTACGTCTTTATGTTATTTTATTATTGTTATTGTATTTATGTCAAAATTGATATTCTCTCGATTGTACACGAAATAAGAAACGTTCATGAGTCGGTGATTGTACACGAAATAAGAAACGTTCATGAGTCGGTCGCACCCACTCGATCCCACACACAAAGCGAGATAACTATTCTTCATAGGAACTCTTTGTAGGAAAGTAGAAATTAAAAAGAAAAGATGTGATGTCTCCTACCCCAGTCATCATGCATGCGATGTGGAGGAAACAGTTGGAAACAGTACGAAAAAAAAGGAGCTTTATTTATCAATAGAAACAGTAAGAAAAAATGCTTTACAATAAGGAATATTTAGTTTTAGATCTCACATATATATGTATATTAATATTAAAATTTGGGTCTTGAAATTGACTGATGTTATAATTTGGGTGTCGAAATCACTGTTCATATAGGCTAATGTACAGTAATTTTAAGACCCAAATTACAATATCGGTCAATTTCGAGACCCAAATTCTAATATATATATATATATATATATATATATATATATATATATATATATATATATATATATATATATATATATATATATATATATATATATGAGACCCTAAAACTAAATAACTCTAAGATACAACGGACTAATATGTTGTCCACAGCCACAGGGTCGATTTCAAACCTACACAGACTTAGACGAGGACCTAGAACTTGAAATTAATAAAGATCTTCTAAATTTTTCTAAGTTTTACAAAGGTCCCAAATATTACAAAGTTCTCAGTGCTAAATTTTACAAAAATCCAAAAATTTACAAAGATATCGTAAATGTAAAATCTCCCTAAATTTTACAAAGATTTCTTAAATTTTACAAAAGTTCTCTAAAATTTACAACATCTCCAATTTCTTTTATATAAATTAATATTCAATTTTTAGGATCGTTTATGACTCTAGTTTTGCTAGCGCGTACCCTGGGTCTCATTTGGTTCGCGGAAAGGAATGTAAAAGAATTAATTCCTTGATTTTTTTTTTTCCTTTGAAAAATTATAATTCTTATTTATTTTCTTTTTTGATGTTTGAAAATGTCAAAAAAAATTGAAAAGAAAATGAATATCTTTAAGGTGCAAAAGTGATCCCTTCCTTGGATGAATGAATTATTTTTCTCTCTTATGTCTTTTTCCATTGAAATTCACTTTTTTTTATCCTCAAATTTTTTGATACACAAATATATAAATTTTTTTTTTTTTTTTTCCAATCCTATAATTTTGCGAACCAAACGGCCTCCGAGGGTACAAGAGGTTTGGTATCACTCCACATGAACCTTGTAGTTAATGTTCTTGTATGATCACTTTGGGTAGTGGAACAGTTTTGTTTTCCTTCTTTTCTTTCATCCCATTCCAACATGCTTTCGTTTCATCTCATGGTTACATAGTCACATGTGGCCATCTAGGACTGTTGTGCAAGAAGAGGGAGGGAGAAGACAGTTTAAAGGAATTTGTAGGTATGGTTTGGGAAGAAAGAAAAATGAGAAAAGGAAAATTTTGAGGAAAAATAAATAAAAAATTAAAAATAGTTGTGTTTCCAAAGAGGGAGAGAAGATGAGAGATAAATTTGGAAAAAAAATTTATGTGGGTCCTACTAAAATTTTTTTTTCCCCAAAAATGGAAAGAAAATAAAGAGAATTAAAAGGATTGTCGAAGAAATTATCCAAATTTCTTTCAAAAAATTTAGTATTATTTATGATTTGAAAAAAAATTTAAATAATAATTATATCTTTCTTCACAAATAAATAAAATATTATTTTTAAACTTTTTATTCCTCTATTTTTGTCATCAAAATAAGTGGAAAAAAATTAACTTTACCTACATCTTACTCTATTCTATTTTTTTCTCTTATTATTTTTTTTATTTTCAAAAATGTTTCCAAACACGGTGGTAACGAACCTCTATCCCTCTCATCGAACCATTTTTTCTTCTTCTTTTCTCAGTCAAATAGAGACCGCTTCTTCAGAGCATCATTAGTAGTTGTGACTTTCAAATGCAATTTGGGGCCCAAAATTTCAAAAAAAAGTAAATGTAGAATGGGTTGGATTTGTGTGAGAATAGTAGAAAATGATAAAGTGAGCTCCGGTCCCAAAGATTGTGTAGTCAAAAATTAATATAGGAAAAAAATAATATAAAGTATAGAATCCAAAAAGTTGGGCTCCAAATTGGGACTTACTATTCTACAAAATGAGTTCCTACAATCTAGAATCTAGAAATTGGGAGGTCCAATCATTAGCACCTATGGGTGAGATGGAATCGAAATTGTAGAAATTGAAACTAGGGATGAGACTTACTATTCTTCAAAATGAGCTCCTACATTCTAAATCTATAATCTAGAAAATGGGACGGGCTTAATAATGATGCTCTCAGCAGTCAGTCGTGGTGTTTTCGGGCCGGTCCGGGCCGGCCCACGGTCCAAAGGCTGCGGGCCTGACCGGGTTCGGGCCGGTCCAGGACCGGCCCAGTGTGATTTGCGGTCCGGGCTAAGCCCGGCCCGGTTTTGTTGCGATGGGCCCAGCCCGGCCCAGTGGACCGGACAGAAATAGGGTCGGGCCGGTCCGGGCTTGGACGGCTCGGGCCGGGTTAACCGGACCGGCCCGGTTTTTGAATTTATTTTTTTTTTTTTTTTATAGTTTTTTTTAATTTGGTTTTTTAATCATTTTCTTTTGTATTTTAATTTTAAAAATTTGTAACTTAAATGTTTATAAAATGTTTATACAAAATATTTATAAAATGTTTATAATTTTATGTTTATACAAATGTTTATAAAATGTTTATACAAAATTGTTTTTTAAATTTTTATAAAATGTTTTCTTTTTAATACAAATGTTTATACAAAATATGTATATAAATGTTTATAATTTAGTAATACAAAAATGTTTATAATTTAGTAATAGTTTGTAATACAAATGTTTATACAAATATATACAAATGTTTATACAAAAATGTTTATACAAATATTACAAATATTTATAAAAATTTATAAAAATTTAAAAAAAACATTTCTCCCTCTTCCTTTATCCGGGCTTGGGACCGGCAAATGCTTGTTTGGCATAGGCGGAGTTAAAAAATATATTTTTTTAAAGTAAAAAATAGTTTTTGAAAGTATAAGTTAAAAATTTGAATAGTATAAGTTTAAATTAAAAATTTGAATAGTATAAGTAAAAAAAAAAAAATAGTTTTTGAAAGTATAAGTTAAAATTTAAAATTGAAATGTATAAGTTTAAATGTACATACCTAATACCTTGCACCGTAGCCTCATTGTTGTTCGCCTTCATGCAATGAAAGCGATTCCAAATCCAGCTCGTGGATGTCATGATCTTCTTCATCTTTCTGGTTTTGTGTTCTTTTATCGGCAGCCATCCAATCTTGTACGCACACGATTGCTTCCAAAATATCGGGCGTCAAGCGGCTCCTCCTATCGCTCAACATCCTCGAACTTGCACTAAAACAGGACTCCGATGCTACCGTCGACACCGGAACCATCAGTAGATCACGTGCTATGTTAGAAAGCACAGAAAATCTCTTGTCGTGTCTCTTCCACCATTCTAAAACGGCGAAGTGATCTGGAGTCTCATCTTCGTCTTGATAAGAGTTAAGGTAAGCAGACAACTCTTGAGTAGGTTGGGAAGATTGCTTTTGTTTCTTCCTTTGTAGTATGCGACCGGCTGCTGATAGCTTAGACGCCAAGCCGGAGCTACTATTAGCCCCCCCTGAGTTGGTCGGGTCGACGTTGCTCCTTCTTCGTACAGTAAAACTAACCTGTCCAAAGCCACTTTAACTTCTGCCTTCATGTCAGTAACGTCTATACCCATATATTCTCCATATCCATCTAATAAAATCTCTACGCCATCCAATTTGATTGTAGGATCAAATATGGAAGCCAAACAATATAAAAGAGGTACTTCACCCCAATATTTCCTGAATTTGGCTTCCATATTTCTCACCGCAATTTCAAAATTTGGATAATCTCTATATTTAGAAAATAAATAAGACATGTTACAAAGTTCACGTAAAGCTAAGCAAGATGTGGGATAATAAACACCAGAAAGAGTTAATGTAGCATTGTAAAAAACTTCTAAAAATTCACAAACACTTTCAGCTGCTACCCAATCATCATCAGTAACCTGATAGTCAAAGGTGGCATCCAAAGTACAATAATATGTAATAGCACTCTTAAAAGGAATTGCAGATTTCAACATCAAGTAGGTGGAGTTCCACCTAGTTGGTATATCCTTCACAAATCTTCTAAAAGTCATACCAAAATGTGCGCAAGTGCATGCAAAACTTTGTTGTCTACTTGGAGACGAGTTTAGGTGGAGCAAGCATTGTCGCAGAGTGTCTAAATGGGGTTCAAAAATTTTTAAACATTCTTTAACAACTAAGTTAATTATATGGCAAGCACACCTAACATGCATAAGTCTACCTTCTAAAATAGGCTTAAAAATTACTGACAAAGAAGACATAGCAGCATTGTTGTTTGATGCATTGTCCAAAGAGACAGAAAATTTTTTAGCGTGAATATCATATTCACGCACGTGTCTTGAAATCTCACATGAAATTACAGCGCCCGTGTGTGGACATTCTATAAGTTTAAGACAGATGATGCGTTTTTGCAACATCCATTGTGCATCTATATAGTGTGCAGTAATATAAATATAAGCATAACTCCATTTAGTAGTCCAAATATCAGAAGTAATAGCTAACTTACTAATATTTTCAAAATCCGCTTTCAAAGCGGCTTTCTGCTCGTTAAAGAGACGAATGGCCTCCTTTCGAGCTTGTTGCCTACTCACTTTAGTAAAGGAGGGGTTTAGAGAAAGTGATACATAATCTCGTAAAGATTCGCTTTCACCCGTCGTGAAAGGAAGTTCGTCACGAATAATATGTTTAGTTAATTCCGTTTTATGCCTAGCAGCTGAGTAAGTAAAGTTACCAATTGAAGAACCGGTGGCGCCGAAGCTTATTTGGGTTTGGGACGCTTGAAGTGTGTCCTTCCCGTAGCAAGTGTCGTAGTGTCTGGATATAGTCCCGGTGCCACCGCCCTTCTTCCATGCGTACTGGTTGCAACATTTCTTGCATTGCGCCTTGTACGGTTTCGGTTCTCCCTTGGCATCTAAAACAAACGAACCATCAGGATTAGTTTCAAAAATTAAAGTAAAATAATCCCAATACTTAGACCTTTTTTTCTTTTCAGGACGTTGGGTTGTACTAGCGACTTCCGGAGGAGATTGTTGGCACCCCTCCGGAAACGGATTAGTTGTAATGCCCCGCTCCGCACGGTGCATTATGCTGAGTCGTTGACTCGAAGAGTTGCGTTGACCCGATTAAGTATCGATGCGAATCGATACGAGAGTTACGTTGTCCCGAGCAACGCATCGAACTAAGTCGATGCGAAGAGTTGTCTTGTCCCGAAAGAATGCATCGAGTGAATCGATGCGAAGCGCCGGTTGCCCCAAAGGACGAGTGCCTTGAATCGGCTCGAAGATTCTGAGAAATCGAATCGACCAAGGCGCAAGTCCGAATCGATGCAAGTATTGATTTTAGTTGGTTTCGTGTGCAGGTTATACTTTGACACGAAAATATTAGAGGTCGATCTTCGGCAATATTTAGTAAGGGGTCTGCGGAACCAAATCGACGCCTTGCGACGGACGGAAGCGTTGGCACGCTAAGGCAAATCGGACGTACAAACTCAATAAGCACGAAGTGCTCGAATGGCTAAGTCAGGAGAGTGGCCGTGCAACAAAGTTATGAAATCGAGCCGCATCGGCTCGGCGAAACGACAAAGGCAAATCGATTCAAGGTGGGAGGATTGACTTCTTTTTACTTCTTCATTCGATAAGTCAAATGTATCATTGTATGCTAAAAGTTAACCTATCGACGCCACGGGCGTGGTCCGATCGGAAGTAAATCATAACGTGTGTCGAACACTAAGTTAGTACAATTGAAATGAAACGTGCATCAAATGCACAAGTCGCTACGGAATATTGGATATCGCTAAGGCGAGCGCCTCGGTGCGCAAGCCGCAATAACATGGGATAACTGTACTCGGCGAGTGCCTTAGTGCACGAACCATACCGTGCCTTCGCGCACGAGTTAGAACGGCTAGAACATTGAAAGACAATAGGCGAGCGCCATATCGCGCAAGCCCCGAACATTGAATGCTAAGTTATAGAACATTTTGAAATACGGTAGAAACGTGCCTACGTGTACGAGATCACAAAAGACGGCGAATGCGTGCAGCTGCACAATACTTATCAAAGATGGCGTCGTTGCGACGAGAAGAACAGTTATGGCACGGATATGGCATAACTGTCGACGCGGCATGGTGCCCTTCGAAATGTTCATGGCCTTAGGGCGTTCGTTGAGGACATTGGGGGCGTTGTGCCAATTAAAATAGCGATAAGCGAACTTGCTTGGTTGTATGAAATATAAGATTCGTTGCATGGTTAAATGGTCAAATGGACTTAAAGAATATAAAATCCCGTGCATGGGCATCCCTCGAACGTGGCACGCCAGGGCGCTGGGACCGTTCGGCCTAGGAGGGATTTCGTTTTCGGCATTGTTGGTGCACTTCATTTAGACGGGTAGCGACCTTCTAGTGAATGTGATAAGCCACTTGCGCGCGATTATTTCGGTGGCCTCTGATTGTTGGTTAGCAACCGCACAGAGTTACCATCGTCTTATGTTTTCGATTCGATGAGTATAAGTCCATTCTAGCTGTGACAAGCTAGTGACCTTCATATAGTTATGGGCGATGGGTTGGAAGTGCAAGGTATACGTATATCCTGCATGGACGGATCCTGGGTCAAAAGCGCAAGGTACACTCATATCGTGCGTGTGTAGATCTGCATAGAGAGCACTATAACATGACAGAGAAATCTGATAGGCGTATTCACCTTGCGTCGGTGCAAGGGCGAGTGCGTCGGCTTGGTAAGTCGCGCCACGAATTAAATACGAGATTGCTTGCTTACCTATTCAATTCGATAACATGCTGCTATGCTAACATGCTTTACGCTTTCGAATTATGCCATGAAATTGACCCTAAGGAGAACATAGCAAGATCATAAGCTAAGTTGCATGATTCAACATAAATATTACAAATGTCGTTTTGGAAAGATGATCTTTGATTCAGTACATGCGAGGACGATCGTACTGATCCCCCACCAGCTTCATGCAGGGTGCAGGAAATGGATGGCTCGAGACGAAGTGTTGCTTGAACGCGTTGAGGCTCGAAAATGCCGAAGCGTATTGAAGCGTGCGATCGCTTGACGCTCGGACTCGCGACAGGATTGATGCGGTCGAGATATAGAAGGCATGATGTATGGAACGGTGAAATCCTTTGTGGGCAAGAGAGAACCTGAGTGTTGTAGCCAATCTGGCATATATTGTTAGGCTATCGAAAGCCTTGTAATCTGATTTCGAATATCAATAAAAAGATTTGTTTCGTATACTCTGTTTTCCTTTCGTTGTGAATATCAACTCAAAAGATAACCATTTGAGAACTTGTCATCTTGCCTTGCACGAGCGCAACTCCAGGCTCGTGCGGCATCATGCCCCAGCGAGGACGATGATTCGGGTGATTCCGGGTCGGGGCGTGACAAATTGGTATCAGAGCTCTAGGCTCAATTTCCTCTGGACGCTTGCTTCATTTCAGTTCTAAAAGTTGCCCACCACCAATCGAAATCACTCTTGACTCTACTCGATGCCGCACTGGATGTTCCATACAATAAGTCTAATACAAACCATATAATTTTGTCACGTGTTGTTTGGAAATTACATGGTGTTCGTGGAAAAGTCGAAAAATATTTGTTGCTGTAAGTGCAACAAGTTACGAGATGTGAATTCAAAGATTTGTTGCCGCGGGATGCAACACGTCGTAAATCGTAATTCGAGATATTCGTTGGTTGCAATGAACGATACGAGAAATGTTGGTTGCATCAATACGATGATAGTCGTGGAATGTTGCTGCAGCAATTGCCACGCGTTGATTGTAAATGATGCGTTGAAAAGAAAATGAAAAATTGATATTGAATGTGTCGAACGGATTCACATATCGATTTCGAATGTGCGTTGCGAGGAAAAGCGATAAGTCAATATCGAATGTGTTGAACAGATTTGAGCATTGACTTTGAAATGTCGGAAATAAAATGTTGCACAAGGTGCAATGCGTATCAAAAATGAAATTGTTGCACGGGGTGCAATGCGTATCGAAAGTAAAACTTTGCACGAGATGCAACGGAAGAAAACAAAAGTTATAAATCGAGAAACGAAATTGATTCGGTTGCGTGCCGAGCTTGTGTTGGCAAATGAATGCATTGGCTGAGTTGTATCGGATTTGAATTAATCAAAGTTACGGTTGTGATCAAGCACGATCACTGCGGAAATCGTGAGTCGGAAGAGATCGTTAGTTCGTAAAGAGTACGTTGCGACGGAAGTAACTTGAATTCTGGGTGGTATATGGCATACCACCGATGCAATGAATGGCTCAATTCCGAGTGGTATATGTAATACCATTTGTGCGATGAATTACATCGACGTATTGTGAGAATTGCGGAAGGTTTGTCCGCAACGGACGGGGTAGCACCGAGACTCGATTGAGGATTTGTAAGACGACATGTTGATGCAAGTGTTCTTCGATGATCGGTTAGAACGGTAAGGCGGGACTTGTAACATTGAACGATTACGTCGATTGAAAATTTATGTGTCAGTCGAATGACGGGAACTAGCGAAACGATTATGCCTTGAGGCAACAATCGGATCGACGGGATAGGAAATTCGAAACGTTAAAATCGAACCGCACGACTTGCGAGCTCGATGAAAATGTTGGGTGAGGCAAATCGAATCGCACGACTTGCGATCTCGATAGGAATGTTCGGCTAGGCGAATCGAATCGCACAATTTGCAATTTCGATAGAAATGTAGGGCGATGCAAATTGTAATCGAATCGCACGATATGCGACTTCGGTGAAGAGTTGGTTGACGGGAGTAATCGTGCCTAAGAAATAGTTGGTTACGTTACGGCAAAACTCATTTGAGTACGACTGAAAACACGCGAAACTTAGAGGGCGAGATCGTATGACTTGAGGGTTCGATGTTGGATAATCGGTAACTCAGTTACGCGATCGAAGTATAGCGGGATGCGGCAAAATCGGAGAACGAGTCGATGCGTATGGAAAAGTTCGTTGCGAACTTGGATGTATGCGATGCGAACTAAGTTGACGTTGAAACGGATTCAAAGTTGACCCTTACGTTATCGAAATGGATACGGCGTATCGAGATCGATACGTAAGGAAACGTAAGCGATGTGAGAATGCAAAATAGAGTGTGCCTCGTGCTATAGAATTTTGTAAGTAACAATACGAGAAAGAACGGACTGGTTGATCGTGAACTTTGCGATTGATCGAGACGAGACTATAAGTCATCGACGATTGCTCGATGCGTATAGCATCTCGTGTGTCGACCCGCGAATAAGATAGACTCGAATTCAATATGAGTAGATATTTCGTAAATTGCGGAATCATCGACGGCAGTGCATGACTTGACTCGGAGGATAGTTGCGCATCAAGTTGCGCCGATAGAAATGGTTGTGTCCGAAATTGGGTATTCGTATAGAATCGTCGGAACGTGATTTGGCTCCGAAATAAGATATAGCATGGTTCGTATTAAACTGTCCTTCGTTAATGATCCACAATTATCGAGCGTAGCTTCGGGGCAGCTGACCCTAGAAGACTTGACCGCCAAATCAAATTGAATGCTGCAGACCGTAAGATGACCCATGCGATATCGCATATGAGATTGCACCGATAACAAATATAACACGGTGCATGTTGATGATAAGTCTAGGCGATTGAGAGGAACGTGCTATGCACGAGAGGGAATGATAAGGGAATGGCTTACGAGTCATGTCGTTAGATTCGGATTCACCTTGCAATTGAGCTTGCGTGAAATCGAAATTATGTTCGATGTTGCGAGACGGATAAATTGGGAATTTGGCTAGTGAATTCCTACTCGTTAGGAAATTGAATGTAAGACGCGTCGTTAAGACATTCGTGTCAAGGCGATCGTTGCCTTGAGCACCATCGTCTTGATGTAAACTTTCGTGTCGGATAGATTGTGGCCTTTGTGCAATGTCAATTTAAACTTGCGTGGAAGGATTTGAGCACGGTGTCTAGGTAAGTCACCTAGCGGACGTAGTCCGAATGTTGATGCTTTTGCAAGTCAACAAAAGAAAACCATGTCGAGATAGGATACGAAGTAAAACATCAGAAATCGTTGGATAGTGACGCCGAGCGCACGGCGTTGCGGAGACTCGTTGTGATCGAATGCGCGACGGCTTTACGCGACGCGTAGAATTGATAGTCCCGATGAAACATACAAAGTGAGAAATGCGATTTTTGAATCGCATCATGTGCCTTGATTTTGTTGGATGATCACGCATGTATCAATATGCATGTGCGCTAGAATTGCGAGAACAAGTAATAGAGCCAAGTCCGATTGAGAATACGAGATGGTAAGTGATTGAGAATGAGAAGTTACATGTTAGCGTTGTTCCGATATCTTACAACTGAGCTTGGCTGAAATGCGTATATTGGTGGAACGCCTAAAATATGTGTATGATTCCAAACTAAGTTGTACGATCCAAACGATGGTGAGACGAGATCGTGGAACGATCTAATGAAACCCTTGGAAAATTTAGTATTGGTTTCGGTTCGGGACGAACCTTGTTTTGAGTGGTATATTCTGTAATGCCCCGCTCCGTACGGTACATTATGCTGAGTCGTTGACTCGAAGAGTTGCGTTGACCCGATTAAGTATCGATGCGAATCGATACGAGAGTTACGTTGTCCCGAGCAACACATCGAACTAAGTCGATGCGAAGAGTTGCCTTGTCCCGAAAGAATGCATCGAGTGAATCGATGCGAAGCGCCGGTTGCCCCAAAGGATGAGTGCCTTGAATCGGCTCGAAGATTCTGAGAAATCGAATCGACCAAGGCGCAAGTCCGAATCGATGCAAGTATTGATTTTAGTTGGTTTCGTGTGCAGGTTATACTTTGACACGAAAATATTAGAGGTCGATCTTCGGCAATATTTAGTAAGGGGTCTGCGGAACCAAATCGACGCCTTGCGACGGACGGAAGCGTTGGCACGCTAAGGCAAATCGGACGTACAAACTCAATAAGCACGAAGTGCTCGAATGGCTAAGTCAGGAGAGTGGCCGTGCAATAAAGTTATGAAATCGAGCCGCATCGGCTCGGCGAAACGACAAAGGCAAATCGATTCAAGGTGGGAGGATTGACTTCTTTTTACTCCTTCATTCGATAAGTCAAATGTATCATTGTATGCTAAAAGTTAACCTATCGACGCCACGGGCGTGGTCCGATCGGAAGTAAATCATAACGTGTGTCGAACACTAAGTTAGTACAATTGAAATGAAACGTGCATCAAATGCACAAGTCGCTACGTAATATTGGATATCGCTAAGGCGAGCGCCTCGGTGCGCAAGCCGCAATAACATGGGATAACTGTACTCGGCGAGTGCCTTAGTGCACGAACCATACCGTGCCTTCGCACACGAGTTAGAACGGCTAGAACATTGAAAGACAATAGGCGAGCGCCATATCGCGCAAGCCCCGAACATTGAATGCTAAGTTATAGAACATTTCGAAATACGGTAGAAACGTGCCTACGTGTACGAGATCACAAAAGACGGCGAATGCGTGCAGCTGCACAATACTTATCAAAGATGGCGTCGTTGCGACGAGAAGAACAGTTATGGCACGGATATGGCATAACTGTCGACGCGGCATGGTGCCCTTCGAAATGTTCATGGCCTTAGGGCGTTCGTTGAGGACATTGGGGGCGTTGTGCCAATTGAAATAGCGATAAGCGAACTTGCTTGGTTGTATGAAATATAAGATTCGTTGTATGGTTAAATGGTCAAATGGACTTAAAGAATATAAAATCCCGTGCATGGGCATCCCTCGAACGCGGCACGCCAGGGCGCTGGGACCGTTCGGCCTAGGAGGGATTTCGTTTTCGGCATTGTTGGTGCACTTCATTTAGACGGGTAGCGACCTTCTAGTGAATGTGATAAGCCACTTGCGCGCGATTATTTCGGTGGCCTCTGATTGTTGGTTAGCAACCGCACAGAGTTACCATCGTCTTATGTTTTCGATTCGATGAGTATAAGTCCATTCTAGCTGTGACAAGCTAGTGACCTTCATATAGTTAAGGGCGATGGGTTGGAAGTGTAAGGTATACGTATATCCTGCATGGACGGATCCTGGGTCAAAAGCGCAAGGTACACTCATATCGTGCGTGTGTAGATCCGCATAGAGAGCACTATAACATGACAGGAAAATCTGATAGGCGTATTCACCTTGCGTCGGTGCAAGGGCGAGTGCGTCGGCTTGGCAAACACGGGATTGCTTGCTTGCCTATTCAATTCGATAACATGCTGCTATGCTAACATGCTTTACGTTTTCGAATTATGCCATGAAATTGACCCTAAGGAGAACATAGCAAGATCATAAGCTAAGTTGCATGATTCAACATAAATATTACAAATGTCGGTTTGGAAAGATGATCTTTGATTCAGTACATGCGAGGACGATCGTACTGATCCCCCACCAGCTTCATGCAGGGTGCAGGAAATGGATGGCTCGAGGCGAAGTGTTGCTTGAACGCGTTGAGGCTCGGAAATGCCGAAGCGTATTGAAGCGTGCGATCGCTTGACGCTCGGACTCGCGACAGGATTGATGCGGTCGAGATATAGAAGGCATGATGTATGGAACGGTGAAATCCTTTGTGGGCAAGAGAGAACCTGAGTGTTGTAGCCAATCTGGCATATATTGTTAGGCTATCGAAAGCCTTGTAATCTGATTTCGAATATCAATAAAAAGATTTGTTTCGTATACTCTGTTTTCTTTTCGTTGTGAATATCAACTCAAAAGATAACCATTTGAGAACTTGTCATCTTGCCTTGCACGAGCGCAACTCCAGGCTCGTGCGGCATCACGCCCCAGCGAGGACGATGATTCGGGTGATTCCGGGTCGGGGCGTGACATTAGTCGCTACTTGCTCAGGTGGAATTTCAGTACCGTCAAAAAAGTACTAAAATATTGGTATGTCTGTCCAGCAAGATTAGGTGGGTTTGAACCTTCACCAGCCATATATAAAATAAAATAAAGTAAACTACGCTAGAAGAAAGTAAGGGATTGAGAGGAAGATCGGGAAGCCGTAGAGCCGGAATGGAGTTGGGAGCGAGATCGGGAAGCCGTAGAGCACCGGGGAGGGAAAGTCGTAGAACACCAGAGCACCGGGGAGGGAAAGCAGTAGAGCACCAGAGCACCTTAGAGAGATGTAGAGAATTTGTGAGGATTGAGTTGTGTTTGAAAAATGGAATTTTTGTGCTATTTATAGGAATTTTTTGGGGTTATTTTGGTAATTTTAGGCCAAAAATGACCAAAATACCCCTCCCAACGTTTTAATAACGGCTATATGGGAGGGGTATTTTGGTAAAAGAAACCCCCCCTCCCAACGGTCAAATGACTCAAATCTGTGAAAAAAAAAAAAACAGTGCTCCAACGGTCGACTGGAGCTGGACCGGTCCCAGCGGGCCGGGCCGGGCCGGTCCAACCGGGCCGGGCCTACTTTTAAAAAAAAAAAAAAAAAAAAAAAAGAAAGAACGGTCCGGGCCGGGCCGGGCTCGGGCTGGAGGGGGAGGCCCGACCCGAACCGGATGGGAGGGGGGGGGGGCCGGTTCGGACCAACAGCGGGCCGGTCCGGACTTTTAGGGGGGCGGGCCGGTCCGGTCCACGGACGGGCCCGGACTAGACCGGCCCAGATAACACCACGAGCAGTCAGTGGGTCACATGTGAGATAGAGAAAGATCATGTGATGTATGCATAACATGTTCCCCCACCACATATATGTACGTGTCACTGGAGCTAGGTTGTCGTATCTGGAATAGAATCTTCCACAATGTTCAAGCTCTGCATGGAGATATATATAGTTTGCACTGAAGCTAATAGTATTTTATTGATTTCTTCTTTCTTTAATATACTTGGCCTACATTAGTCCGTGCAAAGTTTTGACAAACTTTATTTTTTTAATCCGAACTCTCTACTTTAAGAATAATAATAGGTGTCAATCCGATAGAACATGGATAAAAATATAGAATTTATATTCGATCTTTCATAATGACAATTGAATCCTTCATGATGAGGTGATAATCGGGAGGGTCTGTTTGGGGTAGGGTGGGGTGGGGAGATGGTGGAGCATCTTCCACCAGTTGCAGTATTTGGTTGACGCTACAACTCCTCTCGCGATTATCTTTTCACTGACAGCTTCATTTGCTATTCCTTGCAATTTTCTCCCCCCTCACCAGCATCAAAATATCTTATACTAGAGATCACTAGAATACTACGACCCAAAATCAGACGACCTCGGTGGCGACATCGACCCGTCGCAGTCGTCACCACCTGGTGGGGAGTCGACTGCCATGGCGACGGACGGACTGGGGGTTCTCGATGAGGAGGAGGAGGTCCTCGGGGAGAACTCCACAGACTGACCCCACCACCACCATCCGGCCACCGCCTGGCCAGATATGAGCGGGGGATAGGGGGTGCGAGAGACGACGAGGACATTGGTGGTGGAGTGAGGGGTTGGTGACGAGGATGGTGGTTGCGGCTTGAGGGGCGACGACGAACCAAATTTTGGGTCAAAACTGTTGTTGTTCAAAAAATGTTGGAGAGATGATAAAAAAAGAAGAGAAGACGTTGCTCTTCAACAAGGTTTTTTTTTTTAACAGGAGGAGATGAACATTAGTTATTTTTATCCAAATACTAAAAGTCATCCTCCTCACTTACATGAGACAAGAAGAACTATATCCAAATATATTTTGTAAAGTGTCACTTGCTGTACTGCAACTCAATATATACTGCAAGTGCCACTTTTATACTTTCGAAGAGTTACTTCTATCCAAATAGCTCCTAATTGTGAAATCGATTTTCTGTCTCGAACTATATCTTTTATTCTAGGCTAAATTACAACTTGATACCCTCAACTATCACTGTTTTTCAACTTGATACCCTCAACTTTTATAGGTACTAACTTGATATTCTGAAGAAATTTTTTTTTGATCAAATTGTCCCTTCTTTTCTTCCCCCAACCTCATCCTCCCTCCTCTCTCTCCGGCTGTGGGTGGCAGCGGACGGCGGACGCCAGCAAGCGACGGACGTGCAGAACACGACGGCGCACGGGGCAGGGGACGGCGGCGCTTGGGGTATCAAGTTGAAAAACATCTATTGTGAGTAGGACATATCTGCTTCCCATAATTGTCTATATAGGAACTAAAAAGGCATCCCTCTTTCATCTGCAATATTTCTGATTTTAATTTGTATGTGCACATCCATCCCTATGCAACTTTTCTAGAATTGGTGTAGGAAAGCATGCTTATTTCAAGTCTTTCTCATGGCCAACTCAATTAAGGTAGGCTTACTTTGTTAAAACTTTGCTTTGACTGAGATAAGTGATACTTTGGAAAATAGCACAGATGGAAAGAGAGATCAGATCCACACTGTGTGTGGGTGTGTATAGTATATGTGCTCGAGAGAGGGAGAGAGAAGGTGTTGAATATAGACTGATAGAGTGCATCAAATGGATTGTCAGGATGGTAACATGGTCGGTACAAAGGTTTTCCTTTGTATATATGTATGTCATTACTCCCTGTTTCCCAAATCCCACCAAGTGGGTCATCTCCCATGAGAAAGAAAAAGCAAGGAATGTTTGTTTTTGTGTTGGGAACTCCATTGTTTATAGAAGCAACGGCAGCAGCTTAATTTGACTCCCAGTACACCATGCAAGCCCAAATGTGCAGTAGAAAAAGTTGTTGCACCAAAAGTGCATGCTTTCAGAGGATAATTATATATATATCATTCCCCCAAACCATCTAGGTCACGGGGATGCCTGAAAATTAGAAAAATAATTAGCAAAATATTGGAAGCTTAATTAGCTTGTTTTGATTCTGAAGGCCAAGCATAACGTGCAAGGTAGTAGGGGTGAGCAAAATACGATTTTTAAACCGCCACCGAACCGAACCGACCGTTTATTACGAAACGGGTCGGGTTCGGATGAAACGGGTCGGTGATCGGTCCAGTAACATTGAAATATACGGTTAACGGTTCGGGTCGCGGGTTTGGTTAACGGTTCCCGACCCGAACCGAAAACCGATTTTTTGGTTGTGAAGTTACTAAAATACCCTCCCGTTTTGACCTATGTATATAAGTTTGTTAACTGTTAATTTTTCTCTCTCCTCTTTCAGAATTCATTTCCATTTTGGAGAGAGCCGCCGCTCCCCCCCCCCCAGTCCGCCGCTCCCTTCCATTTTCAGTGGTCGGAGGTCAAATCCCTTCATCTTCTCCCTCTTTAGAAGACTCGAGGTCGAGTCTTTCTCCTCTGTTGAGGTCAAATCCCTCTCTCGATGCGATCTGACCTAGATCTGACCTAGATCTAACTAGATCTGACCTAGATCTGACTAGATCGGACATAGATCTGAGTAGATCTGACCTATTTGTGTGAAGATCTAATATATATTTTCAAGATCTGAGTAGATCTTTCGGGGTCGGCTATTCATCACCCGGTCCTAACGTCCTTCCCATATTCTGGTAAGGAGAGAAATTTTCTCCTAATTTATTTTTCACTTATTGCATTTACTTAATTTTTTCCTAATTAATATGTTCATTTGTTGCATAAATCGTGGAAGGAGACGAATTCAGGACCGGTCATAGATAGCCCTGGCCCCTTGCTGTGTTCAAATTTGGGATTCGACATAAATCGTGAAAGGAGAGGAATTTACTCACTCACTGTAAGCTTCCTGTCCCTTTGGGGTTGCTATTTCTTGCATGCACTATGCAGGGTTGCTATTTTGCTGGCCAAAAGAAAGATTTTGCTACTGCCCAAAAAAAAAAGGCAAAGAAATGAATTGCTGGCCCAAAAATGCTTCTGCAGGGTTGCTAGGGTTGGCTTATAATTTGGAATTTGCTGCAGGGTTAGCTTATAATCTACTGCAGGGTTTGCTAATTTGCTGCAGGGTGGCTTATAATTTGCAGGGTGGTGGATTTTCCTTTATTTTGCTCTGATACTTTATTATGTTGCATTCGATGGCGGTTTAAAAACCGTATTTTGCTCACCCCTACCTTTATGTTGTATTCGATGCAGCTAGTGGCGTGGCACTTGTTGCAGCCAGCCAGCCAGCAGGGGCGTTGCATTCGATGCAGCCATTGGCGTGGCACTTGTTGCAGCCATTGGCGTGGCATGAATGGTTCATTTGTTGTTGACAGTTTATTTAATGCTTCTTCTTCAAAATATTGCTAACGTATAAACTAGAAAGTGGCAATGATGAATGTGGCTTGAGAAAGTGTAATTTGATACTACATGGCATCATACTTTGATGCATAAATAAGCCATCTGAGCCTTACTTTTCTTTCTTTTTTTCTTTGTCTTGGTTTCACTTTTTTGTGCAGGAGTCAGGCCTCAGGACTCAGGAGACTCAGGAAGTTGGAAGTTGATACTACCTGTAGGTTTATAGCTTTTTATGGATTTTTTTCTTAGCTTGGAAGTTGGAACTTGGAAGTTTGAATGTAATTTTGTATGGGATTTGTAAGCCCCCTGAATTTCTGGAATTTTTTCGAATTTCCTAAATGATTTATTCTCGATAATTAATTTTGATTTAATTAGTTATTATCATTTAATGCTCTTTACCGTGACTGGGAATTCTAGAGCATCAGGGATGCTAGTCTCTGGAAACTTTCTTCTTGAAGTTTGAAGTAGACGAGATTACCTTCACGTCGATATATCATGTCCCATCCAAACTCGTTCCCTTGTGCTCCTTTTGTATCGCGCAAGTTCGGGTCAATTTAGACCATTTAAATTATTAATTGATTTCCCACTCTTTTTCTTGATCCCCATAAGCACGTTACCGTGGCTTTTAATTTAGGAGCTCCAGACTAGCCTTTTTCTTGAAACCAACTTGTCATGCCTGATCTACTCGAGACGCTCTTCACCCATGACCATTGTGTCCCACTCAGACACTCCATTTTGTGCTCCATTTCCTTCGCACAACTTCCGGTTCAATTTAGGCCAATTAATTATCTGCCGTAAAATCTGATTTAATTTCCCATTTAATTTCCGGGCCCGACATCAATCCAATCTAGTCGACCCCAAATATGGACATGACCCACACGAAGCCTACTATCCGCCCACCACTTGTGTCCCATTTATTTGAGCCCCCGCATGCTACTTATTTATCCGTGATCATAAATACCTATTTTTATTTAATTATTGCACCTAGTCCATTTTGGCCCAGCCCGGCTCCACTGAACCCAACCCCAGCTCCATGTTGCCCTCCATCGTGATTGTCCATACCCCACTGATATTTTTCCTCTACCCTAAATATCTCTTTTTATGTAAATATCTAATTCCCTCATTGTATATATATACACATATATATATATACATAATATATATATATATTGTAAGACCCAGTTTTCTGAAATTGGGATTTTTAAAAATTTATTATTTTTATTATTTATTAATGGTGATTTAGTCATGTTATGAATTTTGGTGATTTTTAGTTAGATTAAAATTATTTTCTAAGTCATGGCTTATGACCTTGTGATTTGACTAGTATAACCCTAGTGTAAACCCTAGAGATTTTATAACCTAGAGACTAACCATGATCATGTGAGCCTAACCATAGGTTTAGAACATCAAATTAGGGCTTTTTAGCCTAAAGGGTATTTTGATAATTTATTAGAATTTATTTGGATTTATGTGTTTTTATTATTATTTAATTAGTGGATTAGTGTCATGTTAGTCCCTAACCTAGTTTAGCCTAATCTAGGGGTTAGCTACTAACCTAGAAGACTAAGTGTAGGTATTTACTTTATGTTGTAAATATCTTAGGATTGAAATATCTTAGATATTTACTTTATAGATATTTTTATGAAACCTAGAAATATCTACTTGGTCCAAGCCTTAAGAGCTAAGCTAGCAAGGTGTAAAGGAACCCTAAATATCTACCCTACCCCCCCATGGCAGCCACACCCTACCCCCTTCCATATAAATACCCCCCCCCCCCCTTCATTCAAGCTTCTTTCATTACACAAAAACCTAGTTTTTTCCCTCAACTTCACACCCTCACCACTTAACCATTTCAACTCCAAATTGAGCCAAACTTCTTGCATTGGAACCCCCTACTATTGAGGATGCTAAGGGGAGCTAGCTAGCTAGGTTGCATAGCATTTTGGGCACCATCAAGCGAAGAGGATACCCCCCCCCCCAAAACCTTGTCTTCCTTGAGTTTTGCACTCATAGGTAAATGCCCATAAACTTTGTTAAATTTGTGTTTTCTCTTCATATTTGCATGCATCTAGGTCCTAGGGTACTGTGTGTCAAGTTTGGTAGGACTTAGAGTTGGTTTGGTGTCCGTATCGGACACGTATCTAGGTTTTTAATGAAGTGTTTGATGATTTGCCTCAGTGAATGAAATGTTAATGATTTCGAAAACTATTTGAACAATTTTCTAGCCCTATAGGTGTAGATCACAAAACCCTAGGACTGAGCACGAAACTGTGTCGTTTTCGTGTCCAAATTTGACACGAACACGCTGCACGACACTGTCGTGCAGTGTCCTGCTGCTCGATCACGTTTTCTCCGTGTCTGTGTCACTTGGACACGTGAAATTTGACACACAGCTGGGGGACATGACTGACATCCTACCCACAAAATTTTGTAGGACCTCGATGTGTGTGCGCGAAGAAATCGCGTGTGCACGTGTTTTGCCCAACACTGTGCACGTGTTTTTCGTGTCACTGATACGCATGCTTAACTTCGACACAGCGACACTTGGACACGGTGCAGGGGCATACACGTGTAGCCCTATAGGTGGCGAACACGTGGGCACGAGCACGAGTCGTGTCGTGCCCCGTGTCATGCGCAGGACACGCGTGCATGCGTGCACGAGGCATTGTCTATGCATGTATCAGTCACACACTGACACTTGGATTTTGGACACTGTTTGGACACTTGGTGGGACACGAGTGACTCGTGGGACTGGGGTACAAGTGGGGAATGGTTTACCAACCATTTATTGCTTATTTTAGCACGATTTTTGGTGTTCAAATTTTGAATTCCTGTTTTCACTGATACCATGTGTTCTTTTGAGATTTCTGAATTTAAATTCTGTTAACCCAATTTAAATTGGTGTTTATTTGTCATACATTGATTCATACCTGTTTAATAGAACTGATAGGTGGTTACATGTGAGATTGAGTATGGTTTGATTATGGAATGTGATTTCGAGTATGGAGAGGACTGAACTCAACTGATTTTTATATTGAACTCCCTAAGTTATTGTTAACTGTCATTTGTTCTCAGGAAATCCTGAGCTTAAGGAATAGGTTGGTGACTTGGCTTAATGTGTTGAAAACTGAGTTTTGAATGTTAAAAACCTGAGAGACAAACTGAATTGATTCTAAATTTCCATGTTATTCCTATATATGTTGTTGGTTGTTTTAAGTATTAGTGAAATTGTGTTAAAGGGGTTTTGATATGATTCCTGAAATCCTGATTTTGATTAATATATGAAAACTGAGATTAGAGAGGGACCCTTTTCACTGAAAACTGAGAATTGGTTTGTTCAATTTGAAATGCCTATGGCCATCTCATTGTTCCTGCAATGACACATTAACCCCATATTCCCTGATTTTCCCTGAACTCCACACACTGTTTCCTGTTGAGCACTGACCTGAGATTCACTATGTATCCACACTCTCTAATTCCTAATTCATGTTCTTCCTTTTGACACATATATTATGTTACACACTCACACACATATGCCTATACAACTCCCTGTTAAGCTATCACCCTTTCCCTATCACCCTCTAGCCCTCTCACACACGCATGCCTTTTCATCACACACACAGGCCTTGTCTCTCTACACACACACATTACTGTTTTACACTGTGCTACACACACACACTCCTATTTACTCCTGTCAACATACACACATTAATTCCTGATATTAACCCACTGTCATGTTGCCTGTTAACATACTGTTTTCCAGATTTCAAAGACACTAGCACACGTACATGTCCCTACCCTATCACTCTATGTATATATATATATATATATATATATATATATATATATATTTTTTTTTTTTTTTTTTTTTTTTTTATATATATATATATATATATATATATATATATATATATATATATATATATACATATTTCTATATGCTAGATACAATAATGTGGTATGAATACATATATGTGTATATGATAAATTATATCAATTAGTGTATATATATAAGGTGTGGGTATATGTGATATAGCCCTTATGGCCTATAGGCTATGTATATGGTACATGGCCTATGTGTATGGCATGAATGCCAGTCAATGTGTGTTGTTGACTTGTATAGCCCAGTTTTGATGTGTGCTTGCTAGTCTAGGCTTGGTTAGCCCTAGTGAGACTTGACTAGACTAGGATTGACCTAGTTTGACTAGTGTAGTTGACTTGGGTTGACCCAGAGTTGACCCAGTCTGACTTGGACCTAGTTTGACCTAGACAGTTGAACAAGTTTGGCTTAGAGTTGACTTTGACCTAGACTGGCCTAGAAATCATGTAGATTGCATTGTAGCTTTCATTTACCTTATTTTAAACATGTCATAACTGTATTACTCTATTTTAGGACATTGTGACCTTGGTACAGACATCTGATATTACACTACTCTTTCCAGAGTAACAGGCGAGTACATTCTCTGATAATTCTCTCATTTATTTGTCGATTACTGTATTTCAGTTCTAGTTAGTTCTATGTGATTCTCTGTATCAACACGTATGGATATTTCTGGATTCATGTATCGACACATACCTTACTTGCTGGCCTCTATTACTGGAGTCATTAGTATCATTCTGGAATCATCACGTATTGGCCAGACTCATCTCGATTCTTTTGTCGATTTTGGATTCACTTGCTGGGCGGGGAAATATTGAGTAAGACATGTAGACATACCCCAAATCTGGAATCTCCAACTAGAATCTTCTGGAAGCATAGCCATCTCTTGCCTGATCCGTAAGAGATGTGCCTGATACCTACAGCCGTTTGCATGTCGACCTCGATATTTTAAAACACACTGTTAGATCATAGTTGGACTCACCCTGGTATCATTGATCACTGTTGGACTCATCTTGTACTGGAAATTATCTGGTATCAGATTATATGGACTGGACTCACACTGGAATTATATTAGACTTATATCGTACTGTCTGGACTCACACATGATATTCTAGTTCAGTTAGCTTTTATTACAGTCTTCATTGCCATGATTCTTCTCTTGTTTTAGTTACCTTTCTTTTCTTGTATCTTACTGTGTCTCTGTGCCATCATTACCTGCATAGAACTGCCATGCTCATCAATAAAACTGTCTATAACTGCTTTATAGTTCTTTGTCATTTACTTGGGTTTTTCTTGATGAGTTGTGCTCGTTCCCGTCCTGATTGGACCTGTTGAAAATATTACAGATGATAATCCTGTGGACACATGCCCTGCTTACCATGGACCTGGCGAGGGATTAGCTACCTTTGGTTCTGACTCTCAGGAGTGATTCAGGAGATTAGCTAGTAGACTACTTTAGCTTTCATGTTTTGGCTTGTTGTATTAAAGTTAAGATATTGAGTCTGTATTAAGTTGGTTTGAGATATTGGTATATTATTTTAGCAGTTAGTTGTTGTTGTCTTTAATTCCTTCGGTTTAACTTCTGTGTTATCTTTTCGTGCTTAGACTGTGTTTGAGTAGATCATACCCTTTACTTGCCCTCCATTCGGAGCTGATATCTGGACAAGTACTTTTTATATTCACTGCATGAGATTAGTTAGCAACCTAGAACAGCTTACTACCGCCGACACTGCGGCGTAGGCTGGACGTAACCACTTCTCGTGCCCCTATACAGGGTGCGGGTCGTGACACGTTTTTAGTGGTGGCCCATGCAGGTCTGTCGACTAAATTGTTTGGTTACGTTATTGTACCAAGCATGCCTGCAATTAGGAACTTAAGGTAATTAGACAACATTAGGAATGACGCTTAGAACACCTAGAGGAATACTAGGATTGCAACATAGGAAATACATCCCATGCTTGCTATTATAATTAGATTTTCTTATATATGATTGTTTTGCTTTAAAGAGTCCTTATAAGTCTTTTTATTGTAATTAGATGGTGCTTACTCGTTCATCCCGGTATGTCTCACCTGAGAATGACACACTCCCCATCCAGTCAGCTGACCAGTTGACTGATACACCTCCACCTCCACCTACCACATTCCTCCACTCCACAGATCCACAAACCCAGATACCACAACCACCTTTCACATCACAGGCCCAGCAGGACCCAATACTTCCACCACCCCCAATCACTATACCTACCCAGGCTTCTGTCACACTCGACGGGAACCAACTGCTCATTCTGATCCAGGGGTTCCTAGCAACCCATCAGGAGCAGACCACCCTACTCCGCCAGAGCATGGAGCATTCTGAGGGACGTACCGTGGTCCCACCACCTGTAGAGCCGCGGCAGAGAGCAGGGACGATCAAGGACTTCATGGGTCTGAATCCCAAGGAGTTCTTAGGGACTGAGGGCATAGTAGTAGCAGATGACTGGTTAGACTCGGTAGAGAGGAAGCTCATTGGAGTTAGGATGCCGGATGACCTCCAGGTCGAGGCAGCGGGATTTTTGCTGATAGACTTGGCAGGAGTTTGGTTCCGGAATGAGCCGTTATTCGCGAGAGGGACAGCCACTTGGGATCAGTTCAAGACCCAGTTCAAGAAGAAATTTTTCCCGACCACTGCTAGAGTAGCCATGGGGCTACGATTCCAGAACATCCAGCAGGGGAACCGTTCTGTTGACGAGTATGCGGCAGAGTTTAGTCGCCTGAGCCGTTTCGCTCCTAGCCTAGTTGCTGACCCTGAGGAGATGACGCGTAGGTTTTGCCGTGGTCTGGTTCCAGACATTGGCATTCTTATAGTGGCAAACGGTATGACTGACTACTACCAGAGCTTAGAGTTAGCCCGGAGTATCGAGGACCGTCTTCTGTCTTGCAAGAGGCCGGCTTCTGTACATATTGAGGGACCCTCCAAGCGTCAGGCTTTCCAACAGAAAGTGCCGACGCTACACCAGCAGGCATATCATCCTCCCACACCACATCATTCGACCCCGCCAGTTAGAGCCCCGGGACCCCGGCAGCAGAGGCCATTTCAGCAGGTACAGCATCAGTATCGAGGTCAGGACCCGAAGACGATCAGTTGTTCATACTGCAGGAAGCAGGGACACATCAGGGAGCAGTGTAGGAAGAGGCTGAAGGTTTGCTATAACTGTGGGTCTGATACTCACCAGAAGATGGATTGTCCTATTGCACCTCCTTATAGGGGAGCTAGGCCACCTGTAGCTCAGCACCAGAGGGGTGGAGCTTTTGCGATAACGGTCGAGGAGACCCACGCTGCAGGTGACGGGTTAGCAGGTTTATCTTTTCTGTCCTTCCTTTCCCATCTTGTTGTATGATTCCATTAGTACCTGTCAGGATATGCTTGTGATATGCTAGATAGTGTAGTTACCCTGTTCGAGACTGTGGAATCACGACCAGTAGGACTATGATTGCATGTTATCTTTTGACTCTGATTGACTGGGGGTTTGACCTAGAAGGAGTACGACTATCTTAATTTCGAGGACGAAATTTTTCTAAGGAGGGTAGACTTGTAAGACCCAGTTTTCTGAAATTGGGATTTTTTGAAAATTTATTATTTTTATTATTTATTAATGGTGATTTAGTCATGTTATGAATTTTGGTGATTTTTAGTTAGATTAAAATTATTTTCTAAGTCATGGCTTATGACCTTATGATTTGACTAGTATAACCCTAGTGTAAACCCTAGAGATTTTATAACCTAGAGACTAACCATGATCATGTGAGCCTAACCATAGGTTTAGAACATCAAATTAGGGCTTTTTAGTCTAAAGGGTATTTTGGTAATTTATTAGAATTTATTTGGATTTATGTGTTTTTATTATTATTTAATTAGTGGATTAGTGTCATGTTAGTCCCTAACCTAGTTTAGCCTAATCTAGGGGTTAGCTACTAACCTAGAAGACTAAGTGTAGGTATTTACTTTATGTTGTAAATATCTTAGGATTGAAATATCTTAGATATTTACTTTATAGATATTTTCATGAAACCTAGAAATATCTACTTGGTCCAAGCCTTAAGAGCTAAGCTAGCAAGGTGTAAAGGAACCCTAAATATCTACCCTACCCCCCCATGGCAGCCACACCCTACCCCCTTCCATATAAATACCCCCCCCCCCCTTCATTCAAGCTTCTTTCATTACACAAAAACCTAGTTTTTTCCCTCAACTTCACACCCTCACCACTTAACCATTTCAACTCCAAATTGAGCCAAACTTCTTGCATTGGAACCCCCTACTATTGAGGATGCTAAGGGGAGCTAGCTAGCTAGGTTGCATAGCATTTTGGGCACCATCAAGCGAAGAGGATACCCCCCCCCAAAACCTTGTCTTCCTTGAGTTTTGCACTCATAGGTAAATGCCCATAAACTTTGTTAAATTTGTGTTTTCTCTTCATATTTGCATGCATCTAGGTCCTAGGGTACTGTGTGTCAAGTTTGGTAGGACTTAGAGTTGGTTTGGTGTCCGTATCGGACACGTATCTAGGTTTTTAATGAAGTGTTTGATGATTTGCCTCAGTGAATGAAATGTTAATGATTTCGAAAACTATTTGAACAATTTTCTAGCCCTATATGTGTAGATCACAAAACCCTAGGACTGAGCACGAAACTGTGTCGTTTCCGTGTCCAAATTTGACACGAACACGCTGCACGACACTGTCGTGCAGTGTCCTGCTGCTCGATCACGTTTTCTCCGTGTCTGTGTCACTTGGACACGTGAAATTTGACACACAGCTGGGGGACATGACTGACATCCTACCCACAAAATTTTGTGGGACCTCGATGTGTGTGCGCGAAGAAATCGCGTGTGCACGTGTTTTGCCCAACACTGTGCACGTGTTTTTCGTGTCACTGATACGCATGCTTAACTTCGACACAGCGACACTTGGACACGGTGCAGGGGCATACACGTGTAGCCCTATAGGTGGCGAACACGTGGGCACGAGCACGAGTCGTGTCGTGCCCCGTGTCATGCGCAGGACACGCGTGCATGCGTGCACGAGGCATTGTCTATGCATGTATCAGTCACACACTGACACTTAGATTTTGGACACTGTTTGGACACTTGGTGGGACACGAGTGACTCGTGGGACTGGGGTACAAGTGGGGAATGGTTTACCAACCATTTATTGCTTATTTTAGCACGATTTTTGGTGTTCAAATTTCGAATTCCTGTTTTCACTGATACCATGTGTTCTTTTGAGATTTCTGAATTTAAATTCTGTTAACCCAATTTAAATTGGTGTTTATTTGTCATACATTGATTCATACCTGTTTAATAGGACTGATAGGTGGTTACATGTGAGATTGAGTATGGTTTGATTATGGAATGTGATTTCGAGTATGGAGAGGACTGAACTCAACTGATTTTTATATTGAACTCCCTAAGTTATTGTTAACTGTCATTTGTTCTCAGGAAATCCTGAGCTTAAGGAATAGGTTGGTGACTTGGCTTAATGTGTTGAAAACTGAGTTTTGAATGTTAAAAACCTGAGAGACAAACTGAATTGATTCTAAATTTCCATGTTATTCCTATATATGTTGTTGGTTGTTTTAAGTATTAGTGAAATTGTGTTAAAGGGGTTTTGATATGATTCCTGAAATCCTGATTTTGATTAATATATGAAAACTGAGATTAGAGAGGGACCCTTTTCACTGAAAACTGAGAATTGGTTTGTTCAATTTGAAATGCCTATGGCCATCTCATTGTTCCTGCAATGACACATTAACCCCATATTCCCTGATTTTCCCTGAACTCCACACACTGTTTCCTGTTGAGCACTGACCTGAGATTCACTATGTATCCACACTCTCTAATTCCTAATTCATGTTCTTCCTTTTGACACATATATTATGTTACACACTCACACACATATGCCTATACAACTCCCTGTTAAGCTATCACCCTTTCCCTATCACCCTCTAGCCCTCTCACACACGCATGCCTTTTCATCACACACACAGGCCTTGTCTCTCTACACACACACATTACTGTTTTACACTGTGCTACACACACACACTCCTATTTACTCCTGTCAACATACACACATTAATTCCTGATATTAACCCACTGTCATGTTGCCTGTTAACATACTGTTTTCCAGATTTCAAAGACACTAGCACACGTACATGTCCCTACCCTATCACTCTATGTATATATATATATATATATATATATATATATATATATATATATATATATATATATATATATATATATATATATATATATATATATATATATACATATTTCTATATGCTAGATACAATAATGTGGTATGAATACATATATGTGTATATGATAAATTATATCAATTAGTGTATATATATAAGGTGTGGGTATATGTGATATAGCCCTTATGGCCTATAGGCTATGTATATGGTACATGGCCTATGTGTATGGCATGAATGCCAGTCAATGTGTGTTGTTGACTTGTATAGCCCAGTTTTGATGTGTGCTTGCTAGTCTAGGCTTGGTTAGCCCTAGTGAGACTTGACTAGACTAGGATTGACCTAGTTTGACTAGTGTAGTTGACTTGGGTTGACCCAGAGTTGACCCAGTCTGACTTGGACCTAGTTTGACCTAGACAGTTGAACAAGTTTGGCTTAGAGTTGACTTTGACCTAGACTGGCCTAGAAATCATGTAGATTGTATTGTAGCTTTCATTTACCTTATTTTAAACATGTCATAACTGTATTACTCTATTTTAGGACATTGTGACCTTGGTACAGACATCTGATATTACACTACTCTTTCCAGAGTAACAGGCGAGTACATTCTCTGATAATTCTCTCATTTATTTGTCGATTACTGTATTTCAGTTCTAGTTAGTTCTATGTGATTCTCTGTATCAACACGTATGGATATTTCTGGATTCATGTATCGACACATACCTTACTTGCTGGCCTCTATTACTGGAGTCATTAGTATCATTCTGGAATCATCACGTATTGGCCAGACTCATCTCGATTCTTTTGTCGATTTTGGATTCACTTGCTGGGCGGGGAAATATTGAGTAAGACATGTAGACATACCCCAAATCTGGAATCTCCAACTAGAATCTTCTGGAAGCATAGCCATCTCTTGCCTGATCCGTAAGAGATGTGCCTGATACCTACAGCCGTTTGCATGTCGACCTCGATATTTTAAAACACACTGTTAGATCATAGTTGGACTCACCCTGGTATCATTGATCACTGTTGGACTCATCTTGTACTGGAAATTATCTGGTATCAGATTATATGGACTGGACTCACACTGGAATTATATTAGACTTATATCGTACTGTCTGGACTCACACATGATATTCTAGTTCAGTTAGCTTTTATTACAGTCTTCATTGCCATGATTCTTCTCTTGTTTTAGTTACCTTTCTTTTCTTGTATCTTACTGTGTCTCTGTGCCATCATTACCTGCATAGAACTGCCATGCTCATCAATAAAACTGTCTATAACTGCTTTATAGTTCTTTGTCATTTACTTGGGTTTTTCTTGATGAGTTGTGCTCGTTCCCGTCCTGATTGGACCTGTTGAAAATATTACAGATGATAATCCTGTGGACACATGCCCTGCTTACCATGGACCTGGCGAGGGATTAGCTACCTTTGGTTCTGACTCTCAGGAGTGATTCAGGAGATTAGCTAGTAGACTACTTTAGCTTTCATGTTTTGGCTTGTTGTATTAAAGTTAAGATATTGAGTCTGTATTAAGTTGGTTTGAGATATTGGTATATTATTTTAGCAGTTAGTTGTTGTTGTCTTTAATTCCTTCGGTTTAACTTCTGTGTTATCTTTTCGTGCTTAGACTGTGTTTGAGTAGATCATACCCTTTACTTGCCCTCCATTCGGAGCTGATATCTGGACAAGTACTTTTTATATTCACTGCATGAGATTAGTTAGCAACCTAGAACAGCTTACTACCGCCGACACTGCGGCGTAGGCTGGACGTAACCACTTCTCGTGCCCCTATACAGGGTGCGGGTCGTGACATATATATTACACTCATTCTCTCTCTACCTACACTCCACACCCCATCACCAGCACATTAACTCCTCCCTCCCCCCATGTGGACCGACTACATCTTTCCTCCTATTTCTCTAAATATCTCTTTCTCTCTTACTCTTTATATAAATATATGTACACCCACATATATTATATATACATATATATTTCTCTCCCTCACATCCCCACCTCACTCTCTCTCCTAACTCCCCCTATGAGCAGCCGACCTTCCCCACCCTCTCTCTAAAAATATCTCTACCTCTCTTTTCTTCCTCATGAAGTAAATATCTATTTCTCTCTAAATATCCCACTCTCTACATATATTAATCTTCTCTCTCTCTCTCCTTAGTCAACACACACACCCCACAACACTCCCCATCACTATCACAACTTCCCCCTCCCCCTTGCTGTACACACACGAACACCCCTCTCTCTTTTCTCCTATTTAATATCCCTATCTCTCTCTCTCCTCTATTCAAAATATAACTCTCTCTCTCTCTCTCTCACGCAACCTCTCCCATCACCAACACCATCCCCACAGCCACTTCTTCTTCTTCTACTTCATATTCATCATCATCCTCATGCCCACCCTTCCTCCTCACCTCTCCTCCTTCCTCCTCCCGGGCCACGCCGGCCAGGAGCGACAGCTGCAGCGGCCAGCAGCAGCTCGAGCAGCGTAGCAGTGCGGCGGCGGCTGTAGCAGCACGGTGGCGGCCGCGCGAGGCCACCACGGCCGGCCCCACGACCCTGTGCACCTCCGCCGAGGCCACCGCATGCATGGCCGACGGTTGCAGCCGTGTGCGTGCGTATGCTGCGACGTGGCAGCACCACCGCGCGCCACCGAGCGGCCACCCCGGCGTCCCCTCGTGCGCCACCCCGCGTGGCAAGCCCTAGCGAACCACCATGGAGTGGCCTCGTCGTCTTCGACGCAAGACAGGGACGATTCGTGCGTTTCGCACGGGTTCCCGCCGTGACGCGCGCGGGGACGGAACTCTGAATCGCGTCTCAAAACAGCGACTTTGCATGCGTTTTCCGAGAAATCCGACCGTTGGATCGACGAACTCTTTGTTCCGTCGCAATCTTGGTATATACCCCTTCGCCCCTGTCAATTTTCACCCGTTAATTCCGTCGTTTGCTATGTGAAAACTGGCCACCAAGTTGACGTTTTAATTGAACTATTTTTGGACAGTTTCGTGACGCCAACTTCGCGGGTTCGTATCTTCGTCGTCGCAGCTCCGTTCTGCGCACCACCAGTTCCGATGCACAGCTGGTATAACCCTCTTCCTGTCCCCTTTAGGTTTCATTTCAGTTTGAGCTTGTTAGGTCGGTCGAATTCGACGCCAAAGTTGGCCGTTTGAATTCTTAGTGTTGCACTTGTAAAATTCCATTTTTGAACCCGGGACTCCGAATTCAAATTCTGAAACCACCAGTAGACTCGTGGCGTCGTTCTGGCATGTTTTCATATAAAGTTTGCCTGATTTGGAGAACGTGGGCCCTGGCACGCATTTCGGTGCAAAGCGGGTCCCACTTTCTGAGTCAACGGAACTTTTTGACGCCGGCTCATCGGAATCCAATTCCGGATATACCGTTGAGTTCGTGTCGTCATTCTGGACTCATTGACATATAATTTGCTGAGTTTTGAAGACATTTGCTCCGGCACGCATTTCCGTGCAAACCAGATTCCAAATGTCCGCGTTAACGGACCAATTTGAGATCGGGTCAACGGAATCCAATTTTGGACATACCGTTGGGTTCGTATCATCATTCTGGATTCGTGGACATATAATTTGCTAGGTTTTGTAGACTTCTATACTGACACGCTTTTCGGTGCAAAGTGTGTCCAACGGCGGACATCATTTTGGCCCAAAATTACCGTTTTGCCTCTGTGTCCAAATTGGACTTTTGGACAGGCTATCCTAGCTGATTTGACCATTCTGGACACGTTGGTGATGTTAGTTTTATCATCCGACAATATTTGTAGATTTCTTTCCTTTTTGTGTCATCCTATTATTATAATATTTTTCTCCTTTTGGTTGTTTTAGAGACCCGTCGATTTCAGTGATTTCTAAATCACTGAAATTCATAAGTTGACCTAGGTTTGATCAGACTTGACCAACGTTGACTTTTTGACCAAAGTCAATTGTAGGTCAACCATTGACCTATTTAACCTAGATTCGACTTAGAGTTGACCGGAGTTGACCAGTTGACCAAAGTCAACTGTACGTCAACCTTGACCCAGTTTGTCTTAGTTTGACTTAGTTTGACCTAGATGTTTAGTATATCTTTTGACCCTGATCAGCTCTTACATTATTTCATCTTTAGGTCTGTGGCTTTACTCTGAACCCTGATTCATATTGACAGCAGGACCCCAGGCGAGTACATTCTCTGATAACTTATTCCCAATTTATGATAACTGTTATGATTCATGTACTTAGTGTTGATATGCTTATTCCTGACACATGGTTCTCACGGATTGGTATTCTTGGATCCCGACGAGAGATGTTTCTCCTTCTTAGGTTGGGATGTATTGTGCAAGCACCCTTGTAGCTCTTGCTCGATATATGGTCACTGATTCTAGAGAAGGTTCGCGACCTTCTCATTAGAATCCCGTGCAGTGACGTGTCCTGTTTGGATCCATTCTACCAGTTGGGGTAGGGGGAGTAGTAGCGTATGCCTGTGATCATATCCCCTTGTATTCTTGAACAGTGTGAGTCATATACCGCACTTATGACTTGCCAGGCCGATTCTTGACAGTTACCCAAGACGATCACAAGTTGAAACTGCTACTCACACACATTGGATATATAGCTTACCTTGATTTGTGTACATGCCATGATCCCGTTCTATTTTCTTGTTATAGCTCTAGCTCTACAGCTTACCATGCCATGATACATACATGTACACTCCATGATTTTATTGTATATGCTCTATTTACAGTCTTATAGCTTTTATTCTATCTTGAGATCTGTTATGAGATAAATGTACTCGTTCCGCTCCTGACTGGATACGTTATGAAAATATTACAGATGTTGATGCTATCTGAGGTGGTTCCCACTATTCTTTTCTATGAGTTGCCTGGTAGTTATCCTTAGTTAGTCCTGTTGTTCCTTCTTTATTTTCCTGTCTTATGATCATAGTAGATTCTAGTTGTTCTAGTGATATTGTTATTATTTCTTGTCTTATCTTCCTTAGTTTTCGTGATGTGACATGAGTACATTTCTAGTTATGGATTCTTAGATGTTGTAGTTAGTATAGTATACTTGACAGCGTTCTACCGTCGATACCGCGGCGTAGGCTGGGCATGGCCCACGTATTCGTACCCGTATATCCGGGTGCGGGTCGTGACACGTTTTTAGTGGTGGCCCATGCAGGTCAGTCTTTACAATTGATGCGAAGTCGTGGTAGTACTTGAGTTTATCTGTACTACTGCGAGCCTGCCCTAGGATTAAGGTTGAGTAATGGAATAATTTAGGATTTTGGTACTCAGTCACATATTAGGAACTCTTGGTAGATTTCAGGGATGACCCCTGGGAATATTATTTCGAAGGCTTTCAAATCTTTTCCCACTCGTTTCCATTCGTCCTGATTTCTGAAATATCTGTCTGTATCAAACTTTATTCTTTCTTGGGATGAGTTGTGGATCCCAGGGGGAAGGAATAAGTTGGACTTGTATATCATCTAGGTCGGGAAGAGAATATGATTTACCAACCTCGTATCATGGTCGAGGTTTGTTTTAGATTATATTCCACCATTTTCTATCTTGACCTAGGTAGTACCCTCGGGACTTTTCCTGAAATTTTTCTCTGAACCCTATCTCGGAAGTTGTTTCCGTTGTTTCTATTAACTTACCTTTGACTTGTCGTTGAAATTTTAATCTTAATATTCGTTGTTGACCTTTGATTTTGTTTCGAATAATTCTTTTAAGAATTGAGTTAAGATATCCTGATAAACATATTTTTGGATGAAGACGATGAGAACGGTAAGTGTCTACTTTATCTATGGAGTTTAGAATTCATCGCAGTCATATTAGCTAGCGGGACAAGGACATGGAGCCTGATTTGGATATACTATCCTAGTTATGTCATTTAGATTCTCTTGCAGCCATACCGGTTGGCGTGGTAAGGAATCTAGATGACATGATTATAGGGTGTATACCATAGTTATGGACTTCATTGTTTATTACCGCTATGCTTACTGGCGTGGCGAGAATTCTGGCAACATGATTTTGGATAGACGTGTATGGTTATCAGGTCATATCTTAAGTTGATTCACTTGTTTTAACCTATTGGACAAGAGCAGTTCCTACTATTACTTATGTTTTCCATTCTTCTCTTCCTCATCGCATGATGATTTCCTCATCTTACCCTTACTTCCTCCGCCTTGATCAATTATGTCTTAATTCCACCAATTACCTATCTCGTATCTACTTCTGTCAGCCATACTTTGAAAACCTTGAAAATTTTAAAATTTTCACATCTTTTATCTTGGGAGAGATCGAGGAAGTATCGTAATCATCCGTCTCGAAGTAGACATTGTTGGTAGTAGTCGAAGCAGAGCGAGATGATTACCCGGCTTCCTCCTATGATCCCATATTCTGGTTTCTATGATAACAGAAGCAATTCAATTCTACATCCTTGATTGTTTATTATATTTTGATATCGTGAGATTGATCCTCTCTGCTTAACCAATCAATTTTGGTCGTCTTGTTTATCGTGCCAAAGAGTCTTGGTTGCTGTCTAGACTCAAGATGACTTCAATTCTATTGTAATATGATTTCCTTCTTAGGTGCTCGTGTCCAGACTTTGTTGATTTTGTTCTCCATCTTGCCCAAATTCTGATTTACTCAAAACTTGAACAATTTCAATCGTGCTGAGACTAAATTATTTATTTTCATCGTGATTGGACAATGCTATCATCACTCGTGCTTTAAACTTTCGATTCAATTCTGGCAAATGACTAAATTCTATTCCAATCACGATTAGGCTTCAGACTATCCTTGATTTTGCCGGAGTCTCATTTTCTGAATCGTGTCCCAATGATTTAACTTATCTATAATCGTGCCTATATGATTCTGTTCATATTTTGATTCTATCGTGCGAAAAATTTTCATCGTGCCTGAATAATTGTGAATTGAATATCTTAATCGTGCAAACTTGTCATTATATGATCGTGCCTAAGTTTTTGTTTAAAACTTTCTATCTTGTTTTACCCCTACTACAACCTTAATTTCGGGGACGAAATTTTTATAAGGTGGGTAGGATGTAAGCCCCCTGAATTTCTGGAATTTTTTCGAATTTCCTAAATGATTTATTCTCGATAATTAATTTTGATTTAATTAGTTATTATCATTTAATGCTCTTTACCGTGACTGGGAATTCTAGAGCATCAGGGATGCTAGTCTCTGGAAACTTTCTTCTTGAAGTTTGAAGTAGACGAGATTACCTTCACGTCGATATATCATGTCCCATCCAAACTCGTTCCCTTGTGCTCCTTTTGTATCGCGCAAGTTCGGGTCAATTTAGACCATTTAAATTATTAATTGATTTCCCACTCTTTTTCTTGATCCCCATAAGCACGTTACCGTGGCTTTTAATTTAGGAGCTCCAGACTAGCCTTTTTCTTGAAACCAACTTGTCATGCCTGATTTACTCGAGACGCTCTTCACCCATGACCATGGTGTCCCACTCAGACACTCCATTTTGTGCTCCATTTCCTTCGCACAACTTCCGGTTCAATTTAGGCCAATTAATTATCTGCCGTAAAATCTGATTTAATTTCCCATTTAATTTTCGGGCCCGACATCAATCCAATCTAGTCGACCCCAAATATGGACATGACCCACACGAAGCCTACTATCCGCCCACCACTTGTGTCCCATTTATTTGAGCCCCCGCATGCTACTTATTTATCCGTGATCATAAATACCTATTTTTATTTAATTATTGCACCTAGTCCATTTTGGCCCAGCCCGGCTCCACTGAACCCAACCCCAGCTCCATGTTGCCCTCCATCGTGATTGTCCATACCCCACTGATATTTTTCCTCTACCCTAAATATCTCTTTTTATGTAAATATCTAATTCCCTCATTGTATATATATACACATATATATACATAATATATATATATATATATATATATATATATATATATATATATATATATATATATATATATATATATATATATATATATTACACTCATTCTCTCTCTACCTACACTCCACACCCCATCACCAGCACATTAACTCCTCCCTCCCCCCATGTGGACCGACTACATCTTCCCCCCTATTTCTCTAAATATCTCTTTCTCTCTTACTCTTTATATAAATATATGTACACCCACATATATTATATATACATATATATTTCTCTCTCTCACATCCCCACCTCACTCTCTCTCCTAACTCCCCCTATGAGCAGCCGACCTTCCCCACCCTCTTTCTAAAAATATCTCTACCTCTCTTTTCTTCCTCATGAAGTAAATATCTATTTCTCTCTAAATATCCCACTCTCTACATATATTAATCTTCTCTCTCTCTCTCCTTAGTCAACACACACACCCCACAACACTCCCCATCACTATCACAACTTCCCCCTCCCCCTTGCTGTACACACACGAACACCCCTCTCTCTTTTCTCCCATTTAATATCCCTATCTCTCTCTCTCCTCTATTCAAAATATAACTCTCTCTCTCTCTCTCTCTCTCTCTCTCTCTCTCTCTCTCTCTCTCTCTCACGCAACCTCTCCCATCACCAACACCATCCCCACAGCCACTTCTTCTTCTTCTTCTTCTTCTTCTTCTTCATATTCATCATCATCCTCATGCCCACCCTTCCTCCTCACCTCTCCTCCTTCCTCCTCCCGGGCCACGCCGGCCAGGTGCGACAGCTGCAGCGGCCAGCAGCAGCTCGAGCAGCGTAGCAGTGCGGCGGCGGCTGTAGCAGCACGGTGGCGGCCGTGCGAGGCCACCACGGCCGGCCCCACGACCCTGTGCACCTCCGCCGAGGCCACCGCATGCATGGCCGACGGTTGCAGCCGTGTGCGTGCGTATGCTGCGACGTGGCAGCACCACCGCGCGCCACCGAGCGGCCACCCCGGCGTCCCCTCGTGCGCCACCCCCGCGTGGCAAGCCCTAGCGAACCACCATGGAGTGGCCTCGTCGTCTTCGACGCAAGACAGGGACGATTCGTGCGTTTCGCACGGGTTCCCGCCGTGACGCGCGCGGGGACGGAACTCCGAATCGCGTCTCAAAATAGCGACTTCGCGTGCGTTTTTCGAGAAATCCGACCGTTGGATCGACGAACTCTTTGCTCCGTCGCAATCTTGGTATATACCCCTTTGCCCCTGTCAATTTTCACCCGTTAATTCCGTCGTTTGCTATGTGAAAACTGGCCACCAAGTTGACGTTTTAATTGAACTATTTTTGGACAGTTTCGTGACGCCAACTTCGCGGGTTCGTATCTTCGTCGTCGCAGCTCCGTTCTGCGCGCCACCAGTTCCGGTGCACAGCTGGTATAACCCTCTTCCTGCCCCCTTTAGGTTTCATTTCAGTTTGAGCTTGTTAGGTCGGTCGAATTCGACGCCAAAGTTGGCCGTTCGAATTCTTAGTGTTGCACTTGTAAAATTCTATTTTTGAATCCGAGACTCCGAATTCAAATTCTGACACCACCAGTAGACTCATGGCGTCGTTTTGGCATGTTTTCATATAAAGTTTGCCTGATTTGGAGAACGTGGGCCCTGGCACGCATTTCGGTGCAAAGCGGGTCCCACTTTCTGAGTCAACGGAACTTTTTGACGCCGGCTCATCGGAATCCAATTCCGGATATACCGTTGAGTTTGTGTCGTCATTCTGGACTCGTTGACATATAATTTGCTGAGTTTTGAAAACATTTGCTCCGGCACGCATTTCCGTGCAAACCAGATTCCAAATGTCCGCGTCAACGGACCAATTTGAGATCGGGTCAACGGAATCCAATTTTGGACATACCGTTGGATTCGTATCATCATTCTGGATTCGTGGACATATAATTTGCTAGGTTTTGTAGACTTCTATCCTGACACGCTTTTCGGTGCAAAGTGTGTCCAACGGCGGACATCATTTTGGCCCAAAATTACCGTTTTGCCCCTGTGTCCAAATTGGACTTTTGGACAGGCTATCCTAGCTGATTTGACCATTCTGGACACGTTGGTGATGTTAGTTTTATCATCAGACAATATTTGTAGATTTTTTTCCTTTTTGTGTCATCCTATTATTATAATATTTTTCTCCTTTTGGTTGTTTTAGAGACCCGTCGATTTCAGTGATTTCTAAATCACTGAAATTCATAAGTTGACCTAGGTTTGATCAGACTTGACCAACGTTGACTTTTTGACCAAAGTCAATTGTAGGTCAACCATTGACCTATTTAACCTAGATTCGACTTAGAGTTGACCGGAGTTGACCAGTTGACCAAAGTCAACTGTACGTCAACCTTGACCCAGTTTGTCTTAGTTTGACTTAGTTTGACCTAGATGTTTAGTATATCTTTTGACCCTGATCAGCTCTTGCATTATTTCATCTTTAGGTCTGTGGCTTTACTCTGAACCCTGATTCATATTGACAGCAGGACCCCAGGCGAGTACATTCTCTGATAACTTATTCCCAATTTATGATAACTGTTATGATTCATGTACTTAGTGTTGATATGCTTATTCCTGACACATGGTTCTCACGGATTGGTATTCTTGGATCCCGACGAGAGATGTTTCTCCTTCTTAGGTTGGGATGTATTGTGCAAGCACCCTTGTAGCTCTTGCTCGATATATGGTCACTGATTCTAGAGAAGGTTCGCGACCTTCTCATTAGAATCCCGTGTAGTGACGTGTCCTGTTTGGATCAATTCTACCAGTTGGGGTAGGGAGAGTAGTAGCGTATGCCTGTGATCATATCCCCTTGTATTCTTGAACAGTGTGAATCATATACCGCACTTATGACTTGCTAGGCCGATTCTTGACAGTTACCCAAGCCGATCACAAGTTGAAACTGCTACTCACACACATTGGATATATAGCTTACCTTGATTTGTGTACATGCCATGATCCCGTTCTATTTTCTTGTTATAGCTCTAGCTCTACAGCTTACCATGCCATGATACATACATGTACACTCCATGATTTTATTGTATATGCTCTATTTACAGTCTTATAGCTTTTATTCTATCTTGAGATCTGTTATGAGATAAATGTACTCGTTCCGCTCCTGACTGGATACGTTATGAAAATATTACAGATGTTGATGCTATCTGAGGTGGTTCCCACTATTCTTCTCTATGAGTTGCCTGGTAGTTATCCTTAGTTAGTCCTGTTGTTCCTTCTTTATTTTTCTGTCTTATGATCATAGTAGATTCTAGTTGTTCTAGTGATATTGTTATTATTTCTTGTCTTATCTTTCTTAGTTTTCGTGATGTGACATGAGTACATTTCTAGTTATGGATTCTTAGATGTTGTAGTTAGTATAGTATACTTGACAGCGTTCTACCACCGATACCGCGGCGTAGGCTGGGCGTGGCCTACGTATTCGTACCCGTATATCCGGGTGCGGGTCGTGACAGGATTTAACTTCTCTTGTTAAATTTGGGATTGTTTAAATACTGTTGTATATCATATATGGATGGACTTGATAGTTGATACTACCTGTAAACTGGAAAATATAGATGATATTTTGTGATGATATTTTGTGTAAGTGTAAACTGGGAAATATTATTTTGTGATGATACTGGAATATATATGTGCCCTGGTAATAGGAATATGGAGATGAGAGTCACGAGACTGGTAATTGGAGCTGTTTATCTATAATTTTGTGATGAAACTGGAATATATGGGCCTGGTTGATGAAACTGGAATATATATGGGCCTGTTTATCTATAACTTTTTTAAGTAAAATATTAACAGGCCAGCCCACCAACCCTGGCCCATAAACCGTTTGGACCGAAAACCAAACCGATTTATTTTGGTTCGGTTGATGACCGGTTCTCAATTATAACGGTTCGGTTCGGTCCTGGATATGCCGGTTCGGTTTACGACCGGTTTTGATTATCCCGGTTCGGCTTGCACCGAACCGACCCGATGCTTACCCCTACAAGGTAGACAACTTTCTGATGTTATAAACTGTACTGTTTGTACATAATGTGTTAAATTTGTTGTTTAACCTTTCTAAAATGCTTGCTGCATATATATATATATATATATATATATATATATATATATAGAGAGAGAGAGAGAGAGAGAGAGAAAGAGAGAGAGAGAATCGTGCACGGAACTGTACTAACGTGACCTCTTTTATTAGCTTCAGTTATTTTCTGCTAGTATCGGATCTCACTCTGACTATAAAGAACCCTTATGTCAGCACGATTTGTCGTGCACGGTCTCCCCTCGGTTCGACAAGTGGCATTGTTAACCTTTTGTTCTGGTTATTCTGTTGCAAGGGAAGAGGTGCATTGAAGACTACTCACAGTTTTCCACGAGATCTGGCACATTGCCAAGTAAATGATTGTGAGAAGTTAGAGCATCTCCAACCCTATTGTCTTATTTTGTATTGTGATTCTTAGGTGGCATGAGACACAAGACAATATCTTCTATAGGTGGCAAGATTACATTTACAAAAGACAATGAGTTTGAAAAGTCTTTTCCAATACAAAAGTAACGAGGAAATAATACAAATTATTTTTTTACAACTTCCAAAATAACTTCTACTCTTCTTCTTTTCTTTTTTTTATAAATATTTTCATAAATTTATTGTGAAATACATTATCTAGATCTAGACAAACTAGGGGTGAGCATTATTCGGTTTTGGACCGAAAATCGAACCGAACCGAACCGAACCGAATAAGAGATTCGGTTCGGTTTTAAAAAAATTCGGTTCGGTTTCGGTTTTGAAAATACTAAATTTTCTTATTCGGTTTCGGTTTCGGTTTTGGATTTCGGTTTCGGTCCAAAACCGAAAACCGAATAAGAAAAATTAGTTAATATATATATATATATATATGTATATATATATATGTATATACTATATATACACACACATGTATTAATATATATAGGTATATACCGAATATACATATGTATATACTATAGGTATATACTAAATAAATTTAGGTATATTTAGTTACTATATATATTAACAAAAAAAGTGTAAATAAACCGAAAAATTGAATAAACCGAATAAACCGAAAACCGAACCGATTTAATTCGGTTCGGTTTGATTCGATTTTGGATCAATTCAGTTCGGTTTCGGTTTTGCTTATTCGATTTTCGGTCCAATTCGGTTTTCGGTTATTCGGTTCGGTTTGAACCGAATAAACCGAATGCTCACCCCTAAGACAAACAACTTCACATTCTCTTTGTCATGTCATTGTCATGTCAAACTCCATAATTTATTTCACATTTGTATTGAAAAAGTACTTTTGAAGAAAAAAAATTTGTCATTTCTATGTGGCAACCATTTTTCCAAACTCACAGTAGGTTGGAAATGCTCTTATATCTCATGTTGGAAATAAAATTAAGGGATATTTTGTAAAACCTCCCCTAAATAATGGGCTAATTTGCAAAATACCCCCTAAAGATCTCGAATTGGTAAAACCCCCTTTCCGTCAAGACGCTGTTTGATTTTGGGTGACGTGGCAATCCGTGTGTGTTATTAAGTAAAGAAATAAAAGTTAGACGAAAATACCCTTCCCCAAAAGTCCGCCCAAAAACGATTTTGGGTGTGGTCGAGGCGGGAGAGGACACGGAGGAGGTTGTCGGGGAGGAAGACGGTGTCGTCGTCGCCCATGACGAACCAGCGGGCGTCGGGAAGGGAGAGGCGGAAGGTCTCGGAGACGATGCGAGAGATGCGGAGGGCGGAGCGGGAGCCCCGGCGGTGGGTGTAGGGGAACTCGGAGGTGATGGTGTAGAGGAAGTAGACGAGGGAGATGAGGAGGAGGAAGGAGACCATGAGCTTGGGGAAGGAGAACAATGGGGATGGCTTGCCGCTGCTGCTGCTGTAGGGGTTGTAGTCGCCATTTTTACTGTTGTATCCTCCTGATCCTTTCATTTCTCTCTCACTTTATTTCACTGCCGAGAACTCTTCTCCTTCCTCTTTCCTAAATTAGTGAATTGTGGATGATGGACTATAAATTTGTTTTAATATTGGGGTTGTTCCAGAAGCGCTGTTACTCTTGCTTATGCAGGAAAAAAAAAACAATATTTTGGGAAGAAAGAGCAAGAGAAGGAAAAGCTAAATTTAGATAAAGAAGATTCAGAACAAAGGAAGGAGGGGGACTTGGGGGAGGAGAGGAAGATTGCGGTGACATGTAGTTGTGACATGTAGTTGTGGCTGACATGTAGTTGTGGCTGGCATTTAATCTGATCACTTTCATCAATCTCATCACTTTCATCACTCGATTTCTGCAAATTTAGAAATTAAAAATTAGTGTTTCCTCCTAACTGTAAATATAATAATTTGTGTTTCCTCCTTACTGTAAATATAATAATTTGTGTTTCCTCCTTAGAGAGAGAGAGAGAGAGGACTGTTGGAGGACCCCTGCCACGTACGCAGGGGTATTTTCGTCTAACTTTTATTTTTTTACTTAATAACACACACGGATTGCCACGTCACCCAAAATCAAACAGCGTCTTGACGGAAAGGGGGTTTTACCAATTCGAGATCTTTATGGGGTATTTCGCAAATTAGCCCATTATTTAGGGGAGGTTTTACAAAATATCCCTAAAATTAATTCCAGAAAGGACTCATCATCAACTTTCATACAATGAACTTCTTCTTCGGTGTATATTTTAAGAGACAAATTGTACATTAATTCAAATGAATGGAACATGTGTATTATGGCTGCAAACGAGCCAAGCCGAGCCAAGCTTTTGTAAGCTTGAGCTTGGCTTGACTAAAATTAATCGAGCTCAAGCTCGAGCTTGAGCTTGATAATTTTTTTATTTTAAAGCTTGAGCTTGGCTCGAGCTTGTTTATATTAAGCTTGAGCTTGGCTTGGTTTGAGCTCGAGCTTGGCTTGATAACCAAGCTTGATTCAAGCTTGATAAATAAGCTTGATAAGCTCAAAATCAAGCTCGCTAAGCTTGATTTCAAGCTCTCTCAACTTTATTTCAAGCTCATTAAGCTTGATTTCAAGCTTAACGAGCTCGATTTCAATTTAGTTATGTTTGAATTCAAGTACCTGTAATATTAACAATTTATTTAAAAAAATTAATTAAAAAAGTTTCTTAATATCAATTATTAAGGACATATAAATATATAATGCACATGTATATATAAAATTAGAATTCAATAAAGAACAAACGAGCTTCTAAACAAGCTTCTGAACGAGCTTCTAAACGAGCCAGCTCGCAAGCTCATAAACGAGCCAGCTCGATAGCGAGCTCAAACGAGCCGAGTACTTCTAAGCTTGAGCTTGGCTCGTTTATTAAACGAGCTCGAAAATGAAGCTTGAGCTCAGCTTGTTTAGTAAATGAACCAAGCTCAAATGAGCTTTTATCGAGCCGAGCTTCGAGCAGCTCGTGAACAGCTTGGCTCATTTGCAGCCCTATGTGTATATACTTGTGCAACAACATACATCTATATAATAATGAAGAGAGAGAGAGAGAGAGAGAGAGAGAGAGAGAGTAGTGAGAAGCAACTAGCTAGCTAGCTTTTGTTCTTCTGAAATTAATCTTGAGCCTTTGAGTTTGTTTAGTAAATGGCTAATTTCTTGGTGGAGGAGGGGTGTGTGGAGATGGTGGTCTCTTCTGATGATTCTGACAAGCCAGTTCCAGTTCCAGCTCCCTTCCTGACCAAGACCTATCAGCTGGTGGACGACCCTTGCACCGACCACATTGTGTCGTGGGGGGAGGACGACACCACATTTGTGGTGTGGAGGCCGCCGGAGTTCGCCGGGGATCTCCTGCCCAACTACTTCAAGCACAACAACTTCTCCAGCTTCGTCAGGCAGCTCAACACCTACGTACGTAGGCTTTCTTCTCACGCGCTCTATTTATTTTGCTTCAATTCCTATCGGCTTTGTTCTAGTTTCTTGATTTCCATGGCTATTCCATTTTTTTTTTTTTAATGTCGGTGGACATAGAGATTTAGGAAGAAGAATAGATGGGGGTGTACTAGGGGCGGAGCCAGAATTTTAAGTAGGATGGGCTAGGTAACAGACTAAATTTATACCAAAAATTCGGTAAAGTTTACTTTGTAAAATTGATGATTCAAAACCTGTCTTACACAATAAACTTAAGAAAGAGTGCTCCACTTTAAGACATCTTCCTAGATTAGAAAGTTGTAAAATTTTTGGTCTTAGAGAATAAAACCTTTTAGGGACAGACTAATTCTTGATTTGGCTAGGCAAGGTTGTAGTAAATAGTGATGATGATAGGACTTTACAAAAATTTGGGAGTTTCCATAGATTGATAGACCTATTAAACAGTAAATAGTGATGATGATAGGGTTTTACCAAGGTCCAGAGGAGGTGAAGAGGGAGACGGGGTCTGGGAGAGCCGGGCTGCGCCGCTGCAGCGTACCGGGCGGTCGCGGGTCACCGGTCGGGTTGGAGAGCCGGGAGAGGGGAGGAGGTGAAGAGGAAGACTGGGAGAGCCGAGCATGGGAGGAGCTGTGCCGCTGTAGGTATTGTTCAGACTGAAGAGGAGGAGCAGGCGAACAGCCGACTCGTCGTAATTTTTTTTTTTTTTTTTTGGGAAAGGAGATTGAAAGTGAAAGCTATGGGAGAATTTGGATTTGGAAGGAGGTGAAGTGGCTGGCAAGTGGCAACATGGGCTAGGCAAACACCTTCTTCCATTACACAAAAAAAAAAAACTTTTTGTTTGGGCTTGCACTGGGCTACAACCCAGTGCAGTTTCTGTGTACCTCCGCCTCTAGGTGTGACTGACCCAAATTAGCTAATTTGATAGTATCATAAATACCAACATGAGCTTGGTATCATTAGCTCAATACATAATAGGACGCTGCTACGTGGACCGCAATTTTGATCCGCAGTTCACGTGGCAGCCTCTCATTGGCTGGTCTACCGGCGGTGGTCCCTCGCAAATAGGGAGGACGAATGGGGTTTGGTCACATAGGCCTGTGGTCATGCCAACTGGCACAAACCGCGAGCCATTTATCATTTCCGTACATATTATATATCTGCTATTAAGTATTTCCGAATGTGAAATATCTTGTTATATGTTAATTCAAGATCTTACAAGAAGTTGAGTAGTTTAAAAATCCAATCTGTGCAGTAAAAAAAAAAAAAAAAAATCCGACAACTACTATTTCAGAAACATTCGGAGATGCTTAAATCTCTCATATATCTCTCTATCTACATATAAATTATGTTTCAAACGTCAAGATGGAGAGTTTTTTGAGCTGATGGACAATGTTATAACCCTAATGGCTAATGTGATCTCTTCTCGATCTACAGGGGTTCAGAAAGATAGTTGCAGACAGGTGGGAGTTCGCCAATGAGTTCTTCAGGAGAGGCGTGAAGCACTTGCTGTCGGAGATCCACAGGAGGAGCTCAACCTCTCAACAACACCCACAACAGTACTACCAAGAAGATGATCAGCACTCGCCGCCGCCGCCGCCGCCACTGGAAATTGATCATAGGGGTACTACTAGGATGGACGAGTCTACGTCGATGCTCCCATCGGTAGTCCCTGCGGGCACCGACACCGACTACTACCTCTCGGCTCTCTCCGAGGACAACCGGAGGCTCAGGAGGAAGAACACCCTCCTCTTCTCGGAGCTCACTCACATGAAGAACCTCTACAGCGACATAAACTACTTCGTCCAGAACCATGTCAGGTCCATTGGCAGTTCTCTCGGCGCAAGCTCCGTGGCGGCCATTAATATGGAGGAGCCAGCGGATCAGCGCAGTAGCGGCGGCGTCAAGCTTTTTGGAGTGCCTCTCAATGGCATTGGCAAGAAGAGACTGCACCCAGAAGTTGAATTTAATGAGTCAGTGAGCTAGCAAGGTTATGTACTGTATATAGGCCTAACAAGGAGAGCTCTAGGGTCTGCTTGGTAACAGTGTTTTTATCGATTCTGGAGTACTTTTGAACTGACCATGTATGAAAACTTCTGTTTGTTGCACTAGTTTTGATCGGCTCAAAAATTCTCAAAAATTGGTGTAATACAATTTTAGGTGGCTTTATAAACATCATAAATCGGTGGTTTTGAACTATTTTATTATTTTATTTCATTATATCCTTACCAAAAATATATATCTGTAACTACAAATATACTTCCCTATTTAATTTTATTCATATAAAAAAAATTCAAAGCCGCTCCTTAGTAAATTACCAAGCATAGATTAGACTCATTTAAAAATCGTTACTTAAAAACCATCAAAAATCGAATCCCTCAACCGGTACTCTAAAAATATCTTATAACCGCTATGGTTACAATTGCCCTGAGGGCATGAAGCAAGCTAAGCTTCCTTGGTCAACACTAATGCATGCACTTTTGTAAGTTAGTGACCAAGTTGTTTAGTGAAAAGAAGCTAAGAGTAGGGGTAAGTATTCGGTTTATTCGGTTCCAACCGAACCGAATAACCGAAAATTGAATTGAACCGAAATCGAATAAGCAAAACCGAAATCGAACCGAATTAAATCGGTTCGGTTTTCGGTTTATTCGATTTTTAGGTTTATTTGTGTTTTTTTTAATATATATAATAACTAAATATACCTAGATATATTTATTATATATATATATATATATATATATATATATATAAACTAAATTTTCTTATTCGGTTTTCGGTTTTGGACCGAAATCCAAAACCGAAACCGAATAAAAAAATTTAGTATTTTCAAAACCGAAGTCGAACCGATTTTTTTTAAAACCGAACCGAATCTCTTATTCGGTTCGGTTTTCGGTTCAAAACCGAATAATGCTCACCCCCTGAGAGTTCCTCCTAGCTTTTCTTCTTCGTTCCTTTTCATATTAGCTAATTCAGTATCACTAGTCAATCTCTTTGTCAATATCAGCAGGCAATGCTACATTTAGAGCTAATTTGCACTAAAATACCTTCTGCTCCTATTAAACTTTTGAAGGTGGTTATCTTGTAATATTTTCATGGACGCTTTCTTATCTTGAATTTTTTTTTCTTTTGCATGCTCCAGTCAATTGCACCCAAAAATTTACTACATGGGACATTGTAGGGACGAGGAAGGCCGACTCAAGAGTAAGCCTGGTAAATTTCGGACTTGAGCAATCCTTTTTTTGCTAGAGCAATTAACTCCCTAGACTCAGCATGACCCTACAGGAGTTCGGAGTCGAGAGTGACCTCCCATGACCGATCGACGGTAAAGGTCAAGGGACAACCAGAATTTAGCTCCGGGTAGAACAACCCAAACTCCTGATCAGAGTATCAGACCCTAATTTGCACCCAGTAGTTTCAAAAAACTTGTGAAGAACAGTGAAGGACTGAGTTCATTGGATTCCTCTGCCATTTTCCAGCAATTACTTGAAACTTCATGGTGTATGTATGATTATGTTGCAGATTTTTTTTTTTTTTTTGAAATCTCATGCACACACACATGGGGAACTCGAACCTTGCCGGTCCCTCCGGGTGTCCGCTCTAGTACGACTAGGCTAGAGAGCTCGGACATTATGTTGCAGATTTGAGATTCCATTAATGTTATGATGGCTGCATAGTGTTTTTTTTTTATATGAATGTCACTATTTTATCTTTATCTTCATTAGATGAATATTTTCCAAACGGCTGAGGAAAGTAGTAGTAAAAGCTCGTTCCATGGCAGCAGCTGGTGGTTGCTTTGGGATTGTGATTTCGCTGGGTTGTCCTTCGGCTTCTTTTTACTCATTTCAGTGTTTCTACACAGTGATATAATGGACATCTAATAATTTCTGTTTGATTTTACTGTATTAATATATGTCACGCACGCAAATGATCTCTAGCCTAGTGGTTAAGAGAGATGCATGCGGTCCAAGAGGTCGAAAGTTCGAGCCTCAGTGGAGGCGAGTTCACCACAAGTACCCATTGCTTCAAAAAAAATATATATATGTTACGCACAAAAAATTTCGTTCCACAAAAACAGCAAGTCGTGACAGACTGATGTCCACCGGTACTGTAAAACACAAGTTGCTAAGTCAAGTTGAACTTGTACACTTGGCTATGATGGAAACTAGACATCCCTCCATTATCCATGCGGTCTAAGCATTCCTAAATAAAACATAACATCCTGTCGAACTAAAATTTTATGTAATACCATCGTTTATAACCAAATTATTTATTTGCATTGTGCAACATTTCGGTTAAGTTACTATGAATTATGATAATTGTTTTCTTAATTTATTTGGATTCTAGTTGTGGCCTACAAAAGATAGAGAACAGATCTATCTGCTGTCTCCATAATAGATATATTAGTTCTGTCCCCTCCTATCCTATGTATACAATATTTATATTTTGTATTTAAAAAACTAAATAATTATGGATATAAAAAATTGTATGCATAGAAGATGGTACATAATTGAGATGCCTATTTTGAAGACAATAGATCTGCTGCCGCAACAAATAATAATAGTTGCATTTGGGTTCACGGGATCCAGTACAACTTGGCCCAAACCCAATGATCCACCATTAAGGATGCAACTCGGCGGACTAAACCCGAGTCCGATCAGATAAACTCGCTAATGGGTTGGATTTGGATTGAAGATACTCGGATTCGGACTGGGGCTAAAATATTTGAACCCGATCAAAATTCGGGTTGGACTTGGGTCCATATATCGGGTTACCCAAAGGACCCGAAACCCTATATATATATATATATATATATATATATATATATATATATATATATATATATATATATATATCTTATACAAAACACAAAGGTTTTTGAATCCTAGGGCTGACCTTATACAAAACACAAAGGTTTTTGAATCCTAGGGCTGACTGTGCCAAGATAAAGAGTGGTTGGGATTTAATCTTGGTGAATCAACGGTTGTGGAGTTTTATGGGGAAGAGCATTATTGGGAGTGGGATTTTATGGGGAAGAGCATTATTGGGAGTGGGGTTTTATGGGAAATCCAAAGATGGGGATTTAATATTTTGATGGTTGGGATTTAATATTTTGATGGGGGCCTCATAATGGTTGTGGATGAGCATTATTGAGAGTGGAATTTTATGGGAAATCCAAATAAAATTCACATCCAGCAGTGGTTGGAATTTAATATTTTGATGGAGGCCTCAAAATTATTATTGTTCGTTTAAAATTGGGGGTCCAAAATTTTGAGGGAGAATACCTTAAATGAACCATGCCCTATGGGCACGGGTTATGACTAGTATATATATATATCACACTTTTTAAATAAAATATTTTTCCACCCACATTCTTTAACTCCTTGTCATAAATCACATTTCAATTTATAATTTGTAATGAGATGAAGACATGATTGCTATTTGATTATATGTTTAATATTATTTTTGTTTAAAATTATTTCAAATATTATATTAGAGCTCGATAAATTCGATCCATACCTGAGTCCAGGGCCGGCCCAGCGGATTGGGTTGCCCTAGCCGAAAATAATTTTGGTTGCCCTTAAACTTTATTAAAATAATAATACATTTTATCAATATTGTGTTATGATAAGCAAGACAAGCTAGATTTGCCAATATTGTGTTCCAGTGAAGTATCATGTAATGCAAAAAAGCCTAATAGTGCTAAGATATCAGTGGAAGAAAACAATAAAAAAAAAAAATAGCATCTAACAACTCACTTGTCAAAAATCGTAATATTTAAAAATGAAATACTTTATCACCGACCTCCATAATCTTTGTTCTTAACATCCAAGTATGAAGCTGGAAGAATCCACTGGACTTTCGCCAAAGAAGGCCTACTTTTGATTTTGTACGACAGCTCCTTAGACACTATGCATTCGAAAGCAAAGTAATATTTTTTTAGACTGAATATATTGATTTCTTTGCTTCTTCCGAGTGCACGAGGACAGATAAAAGAAAGGTAGAAATTGGACTTTTGGCGATTTGGTGGAGAGGTGCGGCCGCCTGGGAATATAGAAATTGGAATAAGTCCAGAGCCGATGGGGATGAAGGGATTTTTTTTTTTTTTTTTTTTTTTTTTTTTTTTGAGAAGGATTGCCCTAAGCCCGGGTGGTTGCCCAGGCCCGGGGGGTTGCCCAAGCCCAGGGGCTTGTCAGGCTCACCCCTGGGCCGGCTCTGCCTGAGTCCAATCCGATCTTACGGACTTGATCTTGGATTTCATATGTGGAACTTGAGGTCAGATCGGACTTGGGTTCGGATTAGGCTTATGATTCATCGGGTTAGACTCGAACCCAACCCGCGCAAGTTGCACTCCCATCCACCACCACACCAAGAGAGAATGGGTGAGAGAGAGAGAGAGAGCGCCTAATTAGGGTTTCTCGTCGTGGCCTGTCGGATCTCCAATTTCGTCGTCGCCGATCCCACCAGAGGTGAGATTTTTATGATTCATTTTCTCGATATGGATCGATGTAAATTTTGACGATACTTGTTACATAAATTTGATGTTACTTTTAGCTCGCCAAGTATATGTAAATTGCTTCCGACTGTTTAATTGTGACTGTCGGGGTTTGGATTGTCACTTGGTTGTTGGTGCAAATTTGGTACTGTAGGCTGTAATTTTTCATCATGCTCTCGGGGTTTACTCTTCTTATAGAATTCGTAGAATTCATAGACAAGAAAAATTGATCGGTAGCAGAAAATTGTGCAAGAAAGTTCTATACTTGCACTGCATGGACATGAATACGACACGGTGAGGTCAGGACGTCGCCGCATTGATTCTGGCGTGTCCTAGCGTGTTTCAGAGCGTGGTGTCGTGGCTGATAGGAAACTGATTTTCGGAGTGTCCGTGCTTCCTAGGTTTGTAGTTAATCCATATTAGGTTTGGTGTGAGGTGGGTTGGGTCGGGAAATAGTTCGTTGGGTTTGAGATGTGGTCCTGCTGGGATAAACTGAACCCCAATGTTTGGTAACCAAGTTCTTGAAAACCACCTATATACAATCTTAGATTATGCGTTCTTCTTAGTGTTTTATTTCGATTCACTAAATTTTAACAAATTCTTTGAGGTTGGGATGAAATGGTATTCTACGGAAATGCGGTAGGTTGAGATCATATTTCATGTTTATTTATTTTTCATTATACTGATTCCTTTTTCTATTTGTTTCTCATAAAAATTGGTTGTAACATTCTTCTGTGTTGGCCGAGTATCCTTCAAACTTGTTTGCAGGGCTATTGTGGTTCTCGTCACACGTACTTGCTTTTGGTGGAGGGTTGGTTGGACCCCTCATGAGAAATTGTACAATGATGCACTTTAGCTAATGAGCAATGCATAACCTACATGACATGTATATGCTGCAATATCCTAATATGATGCAATCAAATATTTTGGCTTACATATCAGTTAAGTCTTAAGACAAGTTTGAGACTCAACATAGACTCTAAGAAAGATAAGGGGAAATTTAGTAGGAAGAAATGAAATTGATCATGAAATGTACGTAAAGGGACCACTGTCTTGGATGGATACTTCTACTTTCCAAAAATATTCATTAAAATTATTCATATGTTTATCCTATGATGAATGCATGTAAATGACTTCCAGACCAAGCCGAGATGGACTTTGTAGTACGTTTAAAGACCTTTGAAAACAAGTATTTAAATTGCTCTAAACTGTCATGTGGATACACTACAACTATATGATTATTAACCAACAAGGACCCTGTACTAAATACAAAATTTCAGATGATACGGCTATTTTGACTTTTTATGTCATTTGGATTACTAAAATTTTCATCTCTCTAAGTTACATTGTGGCCGATTGTCAAATATTTAGGTTTTGAATTCATGGATCCTCCGTTACCAACACATGCGACTGAGGTATCAGATGTGAAGTCGTCATTTCGTAAACCCTCACAAGAAGCAGCTAATAGGAAATATCGTTGCCATACCCCAGTTGGTGGGTTGGACTCGTCTGCATCAGACGGTATATATCTTGTGAGTTTCTCTGCTTTACATACTGGTTATCCATGCATTATTCTGAAATTTATATGTATACTCTTTGATCCTTGATGTCAAACAAGACAATGGTGCTTGGATGTTGCTAGCTGCTTTTAGTGGTTTGGCTGTGTATATTTCAAGGTATTCATAGGAAACTTATCTGGTGATATGCTTTAGATATATTTTTCTTGTATCATGTCCACGAATATATTACATATTTCAAAATAAATTTCCTATATCATAAGCAGAAAGCATCATTAGTCCTAATTTTGGATCTTTCAAACCTGTACAGCTGGATCAAGAGGTTGTCAACGCATATATAGGCTCATCTTCCTGAAGGTATCATACATTGTTTCACTGTCATGATGCAAAATAAATGACACCTATGTGGATCTCTTTAAGCATGCCCTTTTTATTAGGTTGCTCAGGCCATAGCAATTTGGCACTGGCCCGTTTTGCCATCTCATGCCATGCAGGCCAAATACAATGCATTGAACATCTACTGCAAGTTTCAATTACATTCAGGATGTGTTAGCAAGCATAAATCCTGTGGTTACAACTTCTCCCTTGTACTCTGATCTTTATCAATTACTTTGTGTCCCTTGTTGTAGATCTTTGTTTATGATGAATTTGAGCAGGAAGTGTCAAATTCTGATTGCTTACTTGAGTTCCATGCAAGGATGCCCAGTCTGGATCTATTTCTTTGCATTTAATCATTTTGAGATTGATATTAAAAGAGGATTTGCCATTCTAAGGCTTGATTTTCACAATAGAATTTTTTAAAATTTGACTTCAACACTGGACTTCTAGAAGTATATGTATGAAGCATGAAGTTATCCAGGATAGATTCGGTGCTTATTATCACCAAAAGTCTTAGGTTGCATCTTATATTTTAAGATCAATATATTAGAGACGCTGGAGGTTCTATATTGTCATTTGACATTAGACGTGCCAACTATGTACATTTGTCTTCTGTCTATTATACCACCTTAAACCTATTGATTTGGAGTGGGATGTCAGTCTCTAATTGTCCTTCAGATATGAAATTATTGTTATGTTCTTGTATAGCCACATATTTTTGGAAAAGTTAAGAGCTTGAGCTGAGTTGGTACTACTAAAGTATTCTGCTCGCAACCCGTAATGACGATCTATCCTTCTATCAATTATGATCTGAGTTACACAGCCTTTTTGACCTATGCTTAATTAGGTATACCAAATTGAGGAAATATAGTAATGGCAGCACTAGGCTTTTCATTTTCACTGTGTATTGACTTTGGGTTGAAAAATATTTTTCATATTATAATACTTCAGCGAAAACCGTAGATGGAATCTTTTGGTCATCTTCCAGTCTTCTACTGTTTAGAAGGCTGAAAAGAATGCAACTTTATGGATGAATATTCAAACTTCACCCGGGCCCATTCATTCTAACTTCCATAACTGTTAAAAGTCAGTACTGTTTTATTAAAGTTGTTACTTGTAGATTAATAAGATATCAATATGGTATTATTGGGTAATTGACAGGCAGTCCTCTTATGTCGGAGCCGTACTTTTGCTTATTCTGAGGACAGGCGGAAGAAGGATGGGTGGAAGGGAACTGGAAAGGGACCTCAATCATAGCTGGTCTAGCAGAGGCAATGAATCTCACAAAGTTTCAGACAAACAGTCATATGGAACCAACCATGACTATGCTAGGAACAATGATTATAGCCGGGACAGAAGGCATGCTGATGAGGCAGATAGGGGTTATCAGAAGCCACATCGTTCAGTCTGAGAATCAAGGAATGGCGTTCGTTCCGATTACACTCATAGCGATTCTGATAAGCACGGACAGGGCCGGCCCTGGGGTAAGCCGGACAAGACTTGGGGCTTGGGCAACCCCCTCTGCTAGGGCAAACCCCCGGGCTCAGCATGATTCCATCAAAGATCAGGGTCACGGATGACCACCAAGACCAACTGACAATAAGGGTCAAGGGACAACCAAAATTAGCTCCAGGATAGGGCAACGCAACCCTCTGGGCCGCCCCTGAGCACAGAGATACTTGGCGAAATGGGGATAAATACCCTAGGGATAGATCTGACAGTGTAGTACATAGGGCTGTAGATAAGGATCACATACTTGATGATGACAAATCTGCATCTATGAGTAGGCAAAAAGACTTGAGCAGAGACGATACTAGGACCGGGGAGCGGGACAGTCATAGAGATAGAGCTCCTCCAGGTGAAAGACGAGAGCACCACCATACTAATGATTACAAAAATGATCGTGGATCCTACCGTGAGGGTCTGAGGGGACATGCCACAGTTTCGACTCTTGGTAGAGACCATGGTTCAATTCGCTCGAAGGAACTCTCTGGAGTGACAGTAAGGAAATTGATATACAGTGGGAGAAGAGGAAACCTGAGGACAGCGAAAGTGATACGGGCACGGAGAAATCTACCATGGAAGCAGAGGCAGAAATGAAAAAGGAGTACAATTCTGGTTACAAAGAGAGAGAGAGAGAGAGAGAGAGAGAGAGAGAACGAGTGGGGTTTAGATAAATCTATTAATGCGTCGCAGGACCAATCCTCATCCAAAAAACTTAAGCATGGCTTTTCAGAAGGTGAGGTAGTTGATTTTCTTAATTTATAACTTAATGTTTCTCGAATGCTAGCAAACCAAATGACTTTTCTATTCTGGCTCCAGGACCACTATCTTCAAAGTCTATTGTGAATGACACAGATGAAAAGGCATCAAGTTCTAAACATGTAAAAAGGCCAGCTGAATTTTTTTCTACAGGACCTGTCAATGCTACTATCAGTCACGCTGAGACTGCCCAAGATCTGGATGCAGCAAAAGTTGCTGCAATGAAAGCTGCATAATTAGGTGTGTTTGCAGTTCTACTTTTGCAGTAATTTGATTGCCGAAGTTTAAAGTTTTGACCACTGAGCCTTTTTTTTCAACATCTTAATAATCCTCTACTATGTTGCACGGACACAGAAAAATGGTGCTTGTACCTGTATCGTGTCCGTACCCGTATATGTGTTTGTATCTGTTCTACATAGTTGAATAAACTGTACCTATTTTAAAATGTCTGTAACCCGTTCGGCCGTACCCATATGTGTCCTTATCCATATTTGTACTCATGCAATGATGCAACATAGATCCTCTCTGGATAGCTAAATACATAATGTATCATAATAACTTTTATTTTCCAGTTCATTATATTATATATATTTATTTAGTTCTGAATGGGTTAAGGTATTCTACTATTCTGGTATCAGAAAGGGGCAGGAACTTTGTGATTGTTCACTAGCTTAAGGTTCTCCTTACCCAGAAATTACAAAGCTTGTTCTTCGTGGTAGTTATAGTGGCACTTTCCAAACAAAATTTACTTAGCTAGGGTATGAAATATTAGGTTTTTGACTTTTAAGTTTTTGAGTCCTTTTTTTTTCCATTAATTTTATTCATATTGACTTATAGCTGCGATTTATTGGAAAATTTTAATGATGCAAGTAATGTTTCTCTCAGTTGATCTATTGCTTCTAATATATGATTGAGTGGTGTGATAATATTGTTTTTGTTTTGCTTTGTTTAAATTGATTCATATGTCATGATTTAAATTGTATCCAAAAAATTCAGGAGTTCTCTTCTATTGGTTCACACATATTTACTATTAGCTTATTTCTTGATTGAACATTTTGGATTCCAGTGTACAGTATGAAACTCGTGAGTAGTGAAAAGTTTGCATGTAAACTTGAAATTTCCTTCTATGAAGTAATACTTTTAGATATGAGATAATGTTTGAGGACGATAAGATGCTGTTTGAAATTGGTGTAATCAAGGGCTACACCCCCAATGACTTTGGTCATGTTGCCAGCTGGCCAGGTTTAGGCTGAGTTTTCTTGTAAGTCTTGAACCTGTTTCACAAGACAGTCCAGATCTTAGAGGGATTAATCCCCAATTTGTTACTCAGCTTGGTAAGACATCTTGTAATTCCTCAATCTTCTCTCACAAGGAGTGAATTCTTTGAGCAACCCCTAGTGATAGGTAAACATTTGCCAAGTGTAAACTCTTGGAACAACCCTAGTGCTACAAGGTAATAAAATGATTCAGTGTGGAAAAGGGACTTGGCATATGAAATATCATAGATTCACATACATTTGTAGGTTTCATACTCTTTTAATTAGTTCTAATAATGTCTACCTGTACATCATTTCTGCAATGAAGTAGCTATCATATTACCTCAAATTTATTGGATTGATTCTTTATGGAACATCAGATAAACTGATGCAAGACCGAGTACATAGAAGTGGTGTTTGTCCTAGTAATGACACAATTTTCCCATGTAAGCATCCTAGTTTGACCTTTACTCTGCAGCTTTTACACGAATGACCAATCAATTCCAAATTAACAAATTGCAGAACCATATTTAATTAGTTCTATGTCAGACGTAATTATCTTTCTATATGGCAACAACATTAGCAAAGACTCTATCCCAAAATTCTTGGGTCGGGTATTTGAGTTCTTTAGATATGAGCCAATGGCTCGTATTGTAGAATGAGTCGTTGTCATACTTTGGACCAATAGGATTTTTTTTTCCTTTTCAAAAAATGGATAACAACATTGCCATGTTGGACAATGTTGAAACTTTTTTCTTATTGGTTTAACATGACACGACTCATTCTACAATACGAGCCATTGACTAATATCATTCTCTCTCTCTCTCTCTCTCTCTCTCTCTCTCTCTCTCTCTCTCTATATATATATATATATATATATATAAGGGAAAAAAAAAATCCCCTTTTACTAATATCTTAAACCTTATTGCTACTATCTGATGCATTTGTTAGTCTCTGTTTCCTGAAACGATTTTCTCTCATCTTATCCTTAATTGACGTCACCTCCAACTTCCCACGATTCCACTCATTTCTTATCGTATCGTTCAATGTATTGCCACTCATCCATCTTAGCGTTCTCATTTCAGTACATGATCCGTAAAGGATAATTATCTTTCTTATAATATATAACTTTTACTCTTAGAGCTTTTTTTGCTTGCAGTGAATCAGAATCCATAATTGATCCATCAAGTTGATACGATTCACGGGGCTGAAATAATGTAAACTCCAATTTCATGTGCTTGGTTGTGGCATACTACAATATAGAATTCCAATTCCAATTCTTTCCATGTTTAATTGGTTTGAATTGTGAAGTGGACACCTTCATCTTTCCACTTGAGAGGTCTAACATCCATGAGTAAATAAAGCTTGATCGGGTACAACCACATTTTGTTTTGAGAGGTAAAGTTGCTATAGGAGTTAATGATTTACCTAGTCCTACTAACTGATTGGAACTTTTGGAACTACAATTCACCCAAGAGATTAGTGAAATTCTGATCATCTTTTGTGCACAGAAGTGAGAATTGAGATTGGTGGAATCCATTTCCTTAATTCTTGTAAACTGAGCTATGAATTGGTCCACTTCCTGGAATCCCATTCAAGGATGTCATATTTACAGTAACTGAATAGACCCTTAAATGTTGGGTGGATTTTAAATTCCTTCTACTCTTGATCTCAGAAGCTACAAGTAGAACTTAAATGAACCACATGCTGTGACTGGTGGGGTTTTCAAAGTACGGATTCAACGTTGTAGTTTTGGAACCATGAGGGATGTGTATACATGTGTTATGATATGTGAACAAAACATCTAAAAGTCTAGAAAGTCGTCTAACGTGAACAACTAAACTGTTTCCGAATTAATATATTTTACTTTTCTTTCAATTTATCCGGATGGCTATTTACAATGCCCATAATCATTTTTATCTGGTCTGATGAGGAAGAATTCACTATTGCTGCAGTAAATAGGTGTCACGCCCCGATCCGGGAAATCGCTCGTCCTCGCTAGATTTTACCCGAACCATCATCCTCGCTGGGGCGTGATGCCGCACGAGCCTGGAGTTGCGCTCGTGCAAGGCAAGATAACAGTTCACATAGCGTTTATCCCAAATTGATAACATAAGCAGCAGAAGAAAACAAGAATAACATAAGAATCTCTTTTATTAATATTGAACTGAAGATTACAAAGGCTCTGAATAGCCAAACATAAAATGCCAATTGGCTACAACGCTCATGATCTCTCTAGCTCACAAAGGATTTCATTGTCCTATACATTATGCCTCTTTATAGCCACCAAGTAGTCTTCGGCCGAACATCTCCATGTCGCAAGTCCGAACGCATATGCGGAAGCTCCTCTTGAACGCCAAGGACTCCATGCCTCGGCACGTCCAAGCCAAGCTCCGCCCCGAGCCGATCATAACCTGAGTTGCACATAAACTAGTGGGGGATTAGTGCTTTCGTCCTCGCTTCGCACTGATCAAGACCCGCTCGCACCCAAACCAAACACTAAATCATTTAGTGAACATGCATCTTAATTTGTGATCTTTCTATTTAGCCTTAGGATCGGTTTCATGGCAATACTTAAACATAGCATCCTTTCATATTGTGTCCGATACCGTGTTCCTGCGACAGATACAGTTAGATATAAAATGAACGTAAACATAGTGCTCGTGCTCATCTCCGTCCCATTTCCTTAGCCTGCAGTGGTTAGAACTTAACATAAGCAAACATACGATTCGTATCAACCGACCAATCATAAACGTAAACATATGCATAATGGGTGGCAGGCCCTGTGCCTGCACCCAGCTCTCATCTCAGCCCACCGGCCCTAACTATATGAAGGTCACGGTGTTTCGCACCGTAATGGACTTGGCATCTCATATGTGTAAGCCTACAATCGCTTCGATACGGGTTGCTAGCCCAGTATCCGAAGGATCCCAAACTTACGGATATCATAGCTTATCACAGCACTGGACGGTCGCAATCCGTCCGAATGTTGTGCACCATAAATACCACACATAATTCCCTCATAGGCCGAACGGTCCCGGCGCCCCGGCGTAACTGTTCGAGGGAAGCCGTACCCGTGCACGGGCCATCCGAGTCCATTGACCATGCAATACGTACCATATCATACAATCCATAGCATACCAACCGATCTCGTATTCCATAAACATAGTCTCGCACATAAACGGTTTCCCGTGCCATAAACGGTTTCCCGTGCCATAAACATATTCGCGTCTCATAAACATAATCCACCATTTATATGGGGAGCTCCGTCGACGTTATGCCCCAACACATCCATATTGATGCACGACGCCAAACGGCTTAGTCATCTCGTACTCATATTCACGCGTACCATTCGTAAGTTATTCTCATAGCATAATTCCGTATTACTTAGTCTTTTCGTAACATAAGTGCCCGAGGGCACGCTCAACACCGTATTCAATGTTCTACGCCTAGTGTTCAATGTTCTCGGAGCCGTGCACATGATGCACATCTCAATATCGTCTTTCAATGTTCTACCATCATTGCCCTATCGCGACCCGTGCACTCGATGCACGTCGTCCAATGTTTTGATTGTTCAATGTTCTATCTTAGTGTTCAACGCATACTTAGACACTTACTCGCCGAGCCACGCTCGCTAACTCGATAACATATTACGCATACCATAACATATTTTATTAGACGTGAAGGAATAGGGAGAGAGAGTCAAGAACCCGCCCACCTTAAGTCGATACGCCTTGCCGTTTCGCTGAGTTGAAGCGTCTCGCTTCCATAACCCGATCGCATAGCTAACTCCCGGACTTAGCCATTCCTTTGAACTACTCGGTTGATTTGGCCTATCGCGCCCATACCACGATCCGTAATCCAGCATAAAGGCATAGCCTGCACACCAGATCAACCAACATTAGCACTTGCTCAACGGAACTCATCCTTTGCATCGATTCGATTCATAGATTCCAACCGACTCAAAGCTTACCTTTGGCCAACGTAACTCTCGCATCGATTCGCATCGATACTTCATCGGTCAACGCAACTCTTCGAGTCAACGACTCATCATAATGCACCGATGCGGAGCGGGGCATTACATAATATACCACTCAAAATCAGGTTCGTCCTCGAACCGAAACCAACACTTAATCCAAGTGCCTCGTATAGATCGCTTCACGATCTCGTGCTACTATCGTTGAATCATACAACTTAGTTTGGATCATACACATATTTTAGGCGTCCCACCAATATATGCATTTCAGCCAAGCTCAGTTGTAGGATATCGGGACAACTAACAAGCTCAACTTAAATCCTCAAGCATCCATCGGTCCGTACTCGACTTAGTCATATCTTAGCGCCTATTCCCAAAATACTCTTCGTATGCATCATCCCATAACATGCGATCATCTTCCAACATCTTGCACATAACTTAATTCAAGCCATAACTTCGATCTCATAAGTTTCTCGCCGATGATCTAACACTCGCATTGCATCAACTCATTGCGCATCCGATCACAACAATTCTCTGCAACGCCTGTTCGCCCAACCGTTTCCTATCTCTCACATAAATCAAGTCTTTCATCCAATCATTCATAACATTTGGCCTTAACGACATGGACTACGTCCACATGTCTCAAATTCCTTTGCCTACCATCCGTACTAAGTCTCGCACACAACTATCCCAACACGACCCACGTTCTCGAACTGTCTACGTATCGCGTCTGGGGCTACCCCCGCTAGGTAACTTATCCAGACACCGTGCTTAATCTCTCCCGACACAAGAGGTCAACTTGAGTCTACGATGCTCAAAGGCAACAATCTTTCCGACCCAAGGTCTCTTACGATGCGTCTATCTCCGATTCTCGACCAAGTACGAATCCTTTACTCAATTCTCGAATCAATCCGACTAATTTGTTTCGTAGCATAAATCGCGCGCTCAACACACATAGCCTAACCGTTACTCAAACTGATCTACGACACAACTTTTCGGGTCGTTCTACTATCCGTCGCTCTCGCGCATTGCAGAATCCTTGCAATCGCCTTACCGCATCACTATACTAGGCACGTTCCTCAACATCCATTCGATCCAACATAACTTTCCTTGACCATATCGATTCTAGTACTCGCCAACTTTCGAGACACGATACTCACTCGCTTAGACTTATCCTCAACATGCACTACATCATTCCTTATCCTTCTTACGCGACTTCTTTAGGGTCATCCTATGGGAGTTCAACATTCACTTGATTTGGCGGTCAAGTCTTCTAGGGTCGTCTGCCCCGAAACTACGCTCGATAATTGAAGATCATCAACGAGGGACAGTTACAACGAACCATGCTACATCCTATCGTGGAGCCAAATCATTTTCTGACAATTCCTATGGGACTTTACCCAATCCGACATACCAATCCATAATTTATCCATCCCCGCGCAACTGATGCGCCGTTACTACTCGAGTCACTTAGGCACTACCGTTGACAATATCGCACAATCCTCAATTTCGCCTTCGCATCAAACCACAAGTCCATATCAAATTTGCCACGCCTCGCAAGTTCGATCATCCCCGCTGGATGAATCACCATACCAGCGCTCACGCGGAATGATCGTTCTAATTTGACGTGACGCATGTGCGGTGCTGGAGTTGCACTCGCTCAAGACAAGAATGTCAACATAGTGGTGATCCGCGAAGCAATCCATACACATTCGTTTTCATCCAAGCAATATCCATCCACTCTCAATTCTCCGAAGCACTCCTACCGTTATCATCCAAATCTCCATAACTTAACTTGCATCCTATTCATCCAACAACAATGCTCAACATAATTTTCGTTCATTCGATCAGAGTATCCCCGAGTTATTGCATATCGTCTTTGATACGCCTCAATACCATCGTCGATATGCATAACTTGAACATCTTCGTCTCGCATAAGCTCCAATTCGTTGCAATCACTGTTATCATCCGAACTCGAATACGAATCAAGTCTTGCACACATCAAGATTCATTCCGTTATAACTCACCACCATAGTCGCGATGCAATTTCCAATTCACATATCCATTCTCATATCCCTATCTCGCACTTCCAAATCGTGCTACCAATTCATCGCACTAACCCAATTTCGTTCGTACGATTTCTTCATACCTAGTAAACTCGTTCCGAAGAAGTCTTCGTACTAACTCAACATAAGTTCGACCGGGTCGACTATTTCTCAACGTAACATTCCTTCGCTATGCTCAACTTATCGTTCGACTTATACTTAACGAATCCTCGTCCGACGTATCATCCATAGATACTACTTCGTACATAATCGTTCAACTCAATTCTTCGAAGCATACTTGCATCGACTTTTATCGAGTCATTTCCATTCGAGTCTCGGCAGTACTTCGTCCGTTTAGGACAAACATATCGTAACCATATAATCGTCTCGACGTAACCTATCGCAAGTCACCAACCGGCTTAACATAGCTATCGCTAAGTGGTATTCCATATACCACTCAGGATCGAGCCTATCGTTATCGACACAATACTTCGCTATACTTGCTCGCATAATTGGTATTGCATATACCACTCGGAATCGAGTCATTACTCGACATCACACTTCGCATAGGTCCGACTTCTATCTCAACTTAACCGTCCCGTATGGCGATCCTTCCGATCCCAGCTCTAGCGTTAGCTCAAGTTTGGCACACATTCCATCTAACCGTACCATGGCGATCGTATCGATCACACCCGCAACATTCGTTTATTCAAAGCTCAATGCGACATTCGGCCAACATACATGTTCGCCTACTCAACTCGACTCATTTTAATCGCATCAACGATTTTCCAATCTCGCTCGTTGCAACTCGTGCAACAACTCATTCTCGATACTTAAGGTCTTTACTCAATCTTGTGCAACATATCGCTATCCATCCGCATAACCATACAACACGTATCATACCATATCGACTCGTTGCACCGATGCAACGAACGATCCATAACTTGCTGCACTCCGTGCAACCAACAACACCTAACCATTCGCGTAGCCACATAATACGCATCGTCTCACACATCGATCCGTTGCACTTCGTGCAACCAACAACACATATCTTCTCACACCCCGTGCGACCGATAACACATAACTCCTCGCACTTCGTGCGACCAACAACACAACTCCTCGCACTTCGTGCGACCAACAACACATAACTCCTCGCACTGCGTGCGACCAACAATATGCATATCATTGCACTTCATGCAACCAACATCACCATATTCGTTGCACTTCGTGCAATCAACGACTCATAACTTTCTTACACTTCGGGAAACCATAATCTCGTAATCCGTTGCACTTCGTGCAACCAACACTCCATAACTCGTTGCACTGCGTGCAACCAACGTTCTCCGATGGCACCCGGAGATAGCGTGATAGTCACGACATACTTGTGGCAGACGTACGCACTTAATATAGACTTATTGTATGGAACATCCAATGTAGCGTCGAGCAGATCCATGAGCCATGCGGTTGCGGAAACAACTTAGAGTCAACTGAATTCGATAGCGAAGCAACTGAGGGTCAAAGAGATTCACGCACGGTCCAAAGGATGGAACCGCTCTGATACCAACTTGTCACGCCCCGATCCGGGAAATCGCTCGTCCTCGCTAGATTTTATCCGAACCATCGTCCTCGCTGGGGCGTGATGCCGCACGAGCCTGGAGTTGCGCTCGTGCAAGGCAAGATAACAGTTCACATAGCGTTTATCCCAAATTGATAACATAAGCAGCAGAAGAAAACAAGAATAACATAAGAATCTCTTTTATTAATATTGAACTGAAGGTTACAAAGGCTCTGAATAGCCAAACATAAAATGCCAATTGGCTACAACGCTCATGATCTCTCTAGCTCACAAAGGATTTCATTGTCCCATACATTATGCCTCTTTATAGCCACCAAGTAGTCTTCGGCCGAACATCTCCATGTCGCAAGTCCGAACGCTATGCGGAAGCTCCTCTTGAACGCCAAGGACTCCATGCCTCGGCACGTCCAAGCCAAGCTCCGCCCCGAGCCGATCATAACCTGAGCTGCACATAAACTAGTGGGGGATTAGTGCTTTCGTCCTCGCTTCGCACTGATCAAGACCCGCTCGCACCCAAACCAAACACTAAATCATTTAGTGAACATGCATCTTAATTTGTGATCTTTCTATTTAGCCTTAGGATCGGTTTCATGGCAATACTTAAACATAGCATCCTTTCATATTGTGTCCGATACCGTGTCCCTGCGACAGATACAGTTAGACATAAAATGAACGTAAACATAGTGCTCGTGCTCATCTCCGTCCCATTTCCTTAGCCTGCAATGGTTAGAACTTAACATAAGCAAACATACGATTCGTATCAACCGACCAATCATAAACGTAAACATATGCATAATGGGTGGCAGGCCCTGTGCCTGCACCCAGCTCTCATCTCAGCCCACCGGCCCTAACTATATGAAGGTCACGGTGTTTCGCACCGTAATGGACTTGGCATCTCATATGTGTAAGCCTACAATTGCTTCGATACAGGTTGCTAGCCCAGTATCCGAAGGATCCCAAACTTACGGATATCATAGCTTATCACAGCACTGGACGGTCGCAATCCGTCCGAATGTTGTGCACCATAAATACCACACATAATTTCCTCATAGGCCGAACGGTCCCGGCGCCCCGGCGTAACCGTTCGAGGGAAGCCGTACCCGTGCACGGGCCATCCGAGTCCATTGACCATGCAATACGTACCATATCATACAATCCATAGCATACCAACCGATCTCGTATTCCATAAACATAGTCTCGCAAATAAACGATTTCCCGTGCCATAAACGGTTTCCCATGCCATAAACATATTCGCGTCTCATAAACATAATCCACCATTTATATGGGGAGCTCCGTCGGCGTTATGCCCCAACACATCCATATTGATGCACGACGCCAAACGGCTTAGTCATCTCGTACTCATATTCACGCGTACCATTCGTAAGTTATTCTCATAGCATAATTCCGTATTACTTAGTCTTTTCGTAACATAAGTGCCCGAGGGCACGCTCAACACCGTATTCAATGTTCTACGCCTAGTGTTCAATGTTCTCGGAGCCGTGCACATGATGCACATCTCAATATCGTCTTTCAATGTTCTACCATCATTGCCCTATCGCGACCCGTGCACTCGATGCACGTCGTCCAATATTTCGATTGTTCAATGTTCTATCTTAGTGTTCAACGCATACTTAGACACTTACTCGTCGAGCCACGCTCGCTAACTCGATAACATATTACGCATATCATAACATATTTCAGTGTTATAAATTTCGGTAGTCGGAATCGGCGCGGCGAGGGTCCGCACAGCGCCTAGGGCGCCTAGGCGCCGATTTTTTTTTTTTTTTTTTTTCCCTGTTGTAACTTTACTCAGTGAAATAAACACTAAAGAACAAACAGTGAACCAAACACTAAAGTAAATAGTAAATACTGTCCAGAATGTAATGTCCAGAATGTAAACACTAAAGTGAAAATAAAGTGAAAATAACAGTGAAAATAACAGTGAACTAATCAACTAAACAGTAAACACTGTCCAGAATGTAATGTCCAGAATGTAAATATTTAGTGGTGACTTGAATTTAATTTACAGACCTAATTTACAGTGCAAATTCCTGACCTGAAGACCTAATTTACAGTGATGACTTGAAGAAGAGTGCAATTTTAGGGGAAAAATATACAAATAGTGCAGATACTGACCTGAAGAAGTCGACGTGAGTCGAAGTCGAACGGCTCGGCTGTAGACGTGAGTCGAAGTCGACGTGAGTCGAAGTCGACGTGAGTCGAAGTCGAACGGCTCGGCTGTAGACGTGAGCCTGAACGGCCCTTCACTTCGGCTGTAGAAATCGAAGTAATCGAAGTGAGTCGAAAATCGAAATCGAAGTAATCGAAGTAGTCGAAGTGAGATGAGGTCGAAGCACCTTACCTGGAGAAGTCGAAGTGAGATGAGGTCGAAGTACCTTACCTGGAGAAGTCGAAGTCGAAGTCGACGTAAGCTGGAGATGAAGTCGATGGAAGCTGCTGAATATTAGGGTTTTCCCAACAGGAACGGGGAAGGGAAAGGGGGAACCTAATCGATGGAGTGAATCAGTGATTAGGTTTTTTTTTTTTTTTCTTCTTTATACTTAGTGAACCGGGTTCATAATTATTGAACCGCCCGAATTGGGCCGAACCGCCCGCCTGAAACGCACAGACCGAATTGACCGATTTTTCCCGATTTTTCCCGAATTGGACCGATTTGGGCCGATTTTCGGCGCGTAGCGATTTCTTGAACCGAAATAAGGGTTTTCGCCTCGGATTACCGACGCCTAGCGCCTAGGCGGCGCCTAGGCGCCCGAATTGGGCGAAATTTAGAACACTGACATATTTTATTAGACGTGAAGGAATAGGGAGAGAGAGTCGAGAACCCGTCCACCTTAAGTCGATACGCCTTGCCGTTTCGCTGAGTTGAAGCGTCTCGCTTCCATAACCCGATCGCATAGCTAACTCCCGGACTTGGCCATTCCTTTGAACTACTCGGTTGATTTGGCCTATCGCGTCCATACCACGATCCGTAATCCAGCATAAAGGCATAGCCTGCACACCAGATCAACCAACATTAGCACTTGCTCAACGGAACTCATCATTTGCATCGATTCGATTCATAGATTCCAACCGACTCAAAGCTTACCTTTGGCCAACGTAACTCTCGCATCGATTCGCATCGATACTTCATCGGTCAACGCAACTCTTCGAGTCAACGACTCATCATAATGCACCGATGCGGAGCGGGGCATTACAATAGGAACCTTGTAGTGGGTAGCTACTTGTCTACGGACCAGAAGAAAAGCTCTTGTGAACACACACAGTTCTTCCATAGATGAGGTAAGTTTTACGCCTCCGTCTTCTTTCATATATTTGGTGTGCTTTATCCTCAACTATGTACAGAGCTTAACCTTTTTGTCATTCTTACCTCGTGCTCTGTCACCATATTGTGCCTCCCCCACCGTTTGTTTGTTCATATTTTCGATCATGGCTACAGTGGCAATCGATGGGACTTACAGCTATTTTCTGACCGCAGACGTCAGGAGAAATTTAACAAACTCATGGTAAATTTCATCCCTGGTCTTGCTTGTTTTGAATCAAACAGTAGCTAATAAAATTTATTATTTCTGAGCTAAATTATCATAGAATCTCCTCAAGTCTCAACCCTTTACTAACACCATTTTTTAGAGTCTGAGGTTGCCTTGGTGCCTATCGCCAATTGTAGGGTTTGAAGGGCGACACCATCACCGTGTCAGAACCCGGCAAGGATGGGAACCTTCAAGCCGATGATAAGCGGGAGCAGCTCGAGGTGGACTTGGAGAAGCAATACACTGCTGGGCTCCGGAGAAGGGATGGCCGGACCGTAGGCCTTGGCCTAAGATTGTAATGGCCTTGCCAAACTTTTTCTCTTTTCTTCAGCAGGACACATTGCAACTTTTGTCTTGTAGACGTAACATTGCAATGCACTCATTTGTTTGTGGAGAAACACACGAATTCTTATATATTAAACAGGATGAATGCTTTTGCTCTGGAGTCGTACTCCAAGAATGTTTGCGAGTCTACTCTCAATTCACCAAAATGGGCCCTCGTGTAGGTGGTTTCCTTGCCAGTGTACCAATGAGCATGACATGGAGGACTTCTGTGGTTGCTGTGCCATGTCTTCAATTATTAATGGACAACACTTTGATGTCGTCCTGCATTTGAGATGTACACACAAGGGTGATTGTTAGTTTTCTATTGAACTGAAATAGTCAAAATTGAATAAACCAAAACGGAATCGAAATTGAACCGATAATTAATTCTGTTTATTCAGTTTATTAATACGGTTTGTTCGGTTGAATTATTTTTATTGTTTAATGGATCATGTCAAAACATACAATTGTGATTAAATTATATTAAAAATATAATTTTTATACATATGCTTGTTGTATTTCAAAGTTTGGGTCCAAAATTGGACTAGTTGTTAAATTATTAAAGTGGGGTTTTAAAATACATATAACTGTAGTATATACAAAAATATACACATTTTAAATCATAAAATATGAGTAACATTGAGAGTACTTAATAATTGGCTAATTATATGGGCACAGCCAAAAGTGATCGGGGCTAGCCCGTTTTTTCAATTTTTCTGGCAGTCCAGTCTGTAGACTGGACTGTCCAGTTTCTAACAAGGATTGCCAGGATCTAACAAGGACTGCCCACTTTTCTAGCAGTCCAGTCTGTAGACTGGACTGTCAGAAAAGTGGACAGTCCTAGGACTGCCACAATGGGATAGCCCCGATCACTTTTGGCTGTGCCCATATAATTAGCCTTAATAATTTTACAAGTCAAATTCGATTTTGGTCAGAATTTCAAAGTTAAAACCGAAACCGAATAATTTTTTAGTATTTTTCAAACCGAAATCGAATCAATATTTTTGGCTAAATTTCAACTTTATGCCCTCAACTATTCATACCCAACTTGATATCCTGAAAAATATATTTTCCAAAATACCTTCCCTCTCTCTTCCCCAAGCCCTATCCCCCTCCCCACTCCAGCCGTTCACCCCCCTCTCGCCTCGCCCCCATGCGCCTATGCGTGTTGCTCGTCGACCCGGGCGCGCCACCCTCCCACGCGCGCCGCCACTGTTGCGCCTGTGCGTGCTGCCCGTCGGCCAGGGCACGCCACCCGCCGACGCGCGCCCCCCAGTGCTGCGCCCACGTGCGTTGCCCGCACGCAGGGCCGGCCCTGGGGCCGTGCCAAAAGTGCGGCTGCACAGGAGCTCCAATTTTTTGGGACCTCAAAAAAAAAAGAAGAAGTCATTTTTGTAATTTTGTAACTTAAGTCATCTCATTTCTTCCTCAATCTCTAGACTCTACGATCTGCACAAAACCTCAAATTCTTCGGTCCCTGTTCCCTACCGACTCTAAGACTCATATCTATAATCATACAAAAACATTATGAATTCTCAAAGAATCTTGCTATGACCGGTGCGATGTCTATCATCTCTAAGAGGTTAAATTGCTATTTTGCTTCTAAAGATTCCTCAAATGTTAGATGAATTTATTTTCCACAATAATGATATGATGTGAGTTTTATTTTCTACAATAATGATTAGGTTTTTTATTTATATAATTTAGTAATCTGGATGTGCATGCCTAGTCTTTATTTAAGGAATAGTGATGTCGAATACTGGAGCTCTTGATCTTGCATCAGGTGACTCAGATCTTGGAGGAAAGATCAAGAAGCAGGAAGTTCAATCTGCTGTGGAACAATATATATCCCACATATTTTTAATTTTTTTAACTTTTTTCTCATGGTTGATCTACCATCATATTCATATTGTTCTTTTCAAACAACATTGGTTTAATTTGTTATTTACATATAACTCTTACTACTGATTAAGGAAGAAATATACATTTACATATAGTATCAGTAACAACCTAGGAAGTACTGACTCTCCAAAATTCGGGTGGTGTTGTGTTGGACACTTATCGAACACAACCCAGACCCTCCAAAATACACTGGGTAATGTTGGTGTACATACATGTCGTGTTGTATCTGTGTCCTTGCAATATAGGTAACAACAGAACAACATGTGCTTGAATATAGATAATTTGAACTTTGGTTATTTTGTTTAGTAACCATCTATAGATTCAGTTGTAATATACAATCAATAACATCTACAGAGATTTTGATTAGGCATAGAATAATATATTTAAAAAATATGAATAAATAAATTTAGTGCCACATTTTGAGATTCGTACAGGGCCTTCAATTATATAGGACCGGCCCTGCCCGTGCGCCACCCAAACCCTTCGCTGCTGCGTCCACGTGTGCTACCTCGCCCGCAAGCCGACTGCTGTTGCGTCCCATGTTGCCGCCGCCGCCGCTTTCCGTCGGAGAGAGGATCGCGGAGAGGGAGGGGGAAAGCGAATGGAAGGGACATGGGTATTTTTTTTTTCTTTCGGATTTTTGTTTTGTTTTAGCGTATGAAGTTGAAAATATTCAATAGTTGATGGTATTAAGTTGGCTATTTTGAAAGTTTAGAATATTAAGTTATCAAACATGGATAGTTGAGGATATCAAGTTCAAATTTAGCCAATTTTTTCTAAACCGAATTGCTTATTTGGTTGGGTTCTCGTTCCAAAACCGAATAATGCTTCACCCCTAGTGTGCACATGTTGATTTCTCCCACTTTATCTGCAATCAAACAGCACCGAGTCTTGACTTCCACAAGATCACTATCATAGAGAGAGAGGACACAAGGGTGGGGGGAGTCCCATTCCGACGGTCGGCCATTGGGCATAGGCACCAATAACAGTCTGTTTTGTGGGGGAGACACCTAAGCCTCTGCCGGGGCCGCCTCCTCTCACTATGCTCAATGAGAGAGGACATTATTGGTGGTGGTGTCCCCATACATCCTTTTCCAGGAAAGGTAGCAATTAAATTCTATCTAGCCATTGATGCTTTGTTGCAGAATGGGACTAGATTCCTATGGTTCTGATGAATAGGTGACCCACTGTTAGAGGTCCACAAAGCACATACTTGAAAAATCTAGAGGGCCATCCATATCTTTCCTTGAATGGAAGTCGTGGAACAATCTTTATGCCTCCATATCCCTTGCCTTTAGGGCTGAATCAAGAAAACTAATGCACTTGGTGATGATGTCACTTACTCCTAATTAACATTAGTCTCGCCATTGTTCAGCGCTTGTAGCTCATTTGGAAAGCATCACGGACACCAGACGGGACCCGTAGGGTTCGAGTCTCCCAACTGTAAGGACGTACATGCAGGTGCAAGTGGGGTTGTAATAAGAAAAAGTATGGCCATTGTCAGTCTATTTATGAACAAATAATGTCTCAAGTTAATAAGGTACTGGTTAAAGGATAAGGTCAGAGGATGCAGGTTCGATTCAGGAAAATAGTCCCATCATATATTTGAGTTAAAATTATGTACATCTTGACCATCGACATATCTTACATTAGTAGGAGTCTCATTGCATTAGGACACCATTTATCATTGATCGAGTCCTTTCCCATTAGAACATGATCCACAATAAAGAACTTTCATTCTTCTCCATTTTCTTTTTTCTAATATGATAACTTTAGAAATGAAGATAGATAATATTTTGATTGATAAGACTGCAAGAAGTATTCTTATCTTTTTTATAGATAGGTTCACACCAAATGGTCTATGCAATTGCAAATAACGGAATAGTGGCCTAATACCTTTGGCCCTAACTGATTATTATACGACTAAAGATGAGATTATCTTGTATTAAGCTCTAACTCAACTAATGAGTAACCATGGAATTTGACACGCTCAACTTGATATTTTCTTAGGAAAGAGGATTTGCACCTAGTCTAACTGTCTAACTCTCAAGTTTGGAACCAGAGACGAGCGGAGTGAGGTGCGAAGTGAGGCGAGTGTAGTGAGGAGGTGCCCGGAGTTCGAAAAGCTAGCCCCACCCCAATAACAAACTTTTCAAAAACCATTATATATGAGAGAACGACATTTTCCAAACCTGAAATGGCTTATTTTGATAGTGTTGGGAAAGAAACGCGGAAACCTTTTTCCAAACCGGAGAGTACCTGCGAGAGAACCGAGCAATACAACGCACGAACCCAAAAACAATCACACAAAAACAATCTACGCAGACACAGAGAATTTTTGACGTGGAAACCCTTGCGGGAAAAAACCACGGGACGATCGGAGTCCAACCCTGAGAAGCCTCCACTAATAGAATAGAAGAATTACACCCTCTACAAACTCCTCCCGATCCAAATCGGATCCCACAACACTCAGAGATAAGAACAATGATTACAAGGCTACGAAGAGCGAGAACGACGAGTAGAGATTACCCGAACACGATCTCCTTCGAACAGCGACCTTCAATCCTCCGTCTTCTTCTCCGAAGTTGTAATGGCACTCTTGCCTCCTTCCTCTCTCAAACTTGTGTTACTTGCGATCATACGATAATGAATTAGGGTTGAGAAAACTCAACTTAACTCCCTAATCCCGCAACCAACCTGAACCGTTGGATTAGATCCAATGATGAAAACTCATCCAGAAATCCGCTTCAGCCCCCGACGACACAGAGTTCGGCCAGAACTCTGTGTGGGGCAACCAGCACCTACTGGCCAAACCCTGGAACGGCCAGACCGAGTTCGGCCAGAACACGGCCTGGGACCGAGTTCGGGCCGAACTCGGATCCCCTGCTTCCAGCAGCTCCAGCAGCAACTTCGTCGCCTACTTCCCGAGCTTCTCCGACATCGGACGGCGCTCGTCGCACTCCGGGGTCTTCTCCACATAGGTTGGGAACCCCACCCACTCCAACAAATCTCCCCCTTCACAACTATGGGGAGGATGTCGTCATCCCGACGACCTGCCTGCAGTACTCAAACTTCCCCCTTGGTAGAATCTTTGTGAACATATCAGCTCCGTTGTCATCTGTATGCACCTTCTCAAGCTCCGCGTCCTTCTTCTCAACCACATCCCGTATCCAATGATACCGGGTCTCGATGTGCTTGGACCGGCTATGAAACGTCTGATTCTTCACAAGGTGGATCGCACTCTGACTGTCGCAAAGCAAAGTATACTGCTCTTGCTTCAGTCCCATTTCCTGCAGCAGCTTCTTCATCCACAACAGCTCCTTGCAAGCCTCCGTCGCCGTAATGTACTCTGCCTCTGTCGTCGACAAGGCAACACACTTCTGCAACCGCGACTGCCACGATACTGCTCCTCCCGCAAACATCATCACGTAGCCCGAAGTCGATCGCCTCGTGTCTACATCTCCAACCATATCAGCGTCGGTATACCCAACCAGCTTCGGCTCGTCACCACCAAAGGAAAGTCTCCAACCAGCAGTGCCCTGAAGATAACGTAGAATCCACTTGACCGCACTCCAATGTACCCTTCCAGGATTTGAAAGATACCTGCTAACCGTACCAACTGCATGAGCAATATCTGGCCTCGTACACACCATAGCATACATCAGGCTTCCCACAGCTGAGGCATATGGAACCCGCTCCATATCTTCCTTTTCGTCCTCGGTAGATGGACATTGTTCCTCAGTGAGCTTAAAGTGAGCCGCGAGGGGGGGGAACTCACTTTCTTCGACCCGTCCATCCCGAAACGCTGAAGTACCCAGTGAATGTACTTCTTTTGGGACAAGTGTAGCAGCTTGGACTCTCTCTCTCGGCTGATCTCCATCCCAAGAATAGTCTTCGCTGCGTCCAAATCCTTCATAGAGAAGGCCGCGCCCAGCTGGCACTTCAACTCCGCTATCCTAGTGGCATTCCGACCCACTAATAGCATATCATCAACATAGAGCAATAAGATGATAAAATCATCATCAGCAAAATACCTCACAAATGCACAATGGTCCGACGTCGTCCGTGCATAACCATGCTCCCCCATAAACGACTCGAACTTCCTGTACCACTGCCTCGGAGCCTGCTTCAGACCATACAAGCTCTTCCTCAACCGGCAAACCAAATGTGACTTGCCCTTCTCACAGAATCCCTCCGGCTGCTCCATGTACAACTCCTCCTCAAGATCACCGTGGAGGAATGCCGTCTTCACGTCCATCTGCTCGACCTCCAAGTCGAAACTGGCTGCTAATGCTAGCACCACCCGGATAGACGAATGCTTGACGACAGGCGAAAAGATCTCATCATAATCCACGCCTTTCCGCTGACCGTAGCCTTTGACTACCAGCCTCGTTTTGTATCGAGGGCGAGTAGCATCATCCATCTGCTTCACTCTGAACACCCATCGATTCTTCAAAGCCTTCTTGTCCTTTGGCAACCGCACCAGATCATAAGTGGAATTGGTGTGCAAGGAACTCATCTCCTCCTGCATAGCCACCATCCACTCCTGCCTGTGTTCGTCTTCCATAGCCTCTGCAAAACTTTCGGGCTCCCCCCCGTCAGTCAATAGCACATACTCATCCGGTGAGTATCTCGTAGATGGTCGACGATCCCTGTCACTCCTTTTCAGTGGAGCCACTGGTGCTGGCTGTATATCGACAGCCTCCGCCCCTTCAGGAACTACCTCTCCGGCATGCTCATCCTTCTGAGGGACACCCTGACCACCATCAGCAGGCTGATGATCAAGGTTGGGAGCAACTCCATGTACCGGCTCCTCCATAACTGGATCCTCTGCGATGTCCTCTGGAAACTGTTCGAAGCGAAATGACTCTAACTCAGGCAATTCCTCAGCCTCAGAAGGCGTCTCGGAATCCTGAGTGTTGGTCATGGTCTGATCCTCGACGAACACCACGTCCCTGCTTCTGTAGAGCTTTCCTTCCACTGGGTCGTAGAGTCTATAGCCAAACTCATCCCGACCGTAGCCGACAAAGACGCATCGCCTCGTCTTCGGCTCAAGTTTGGTCCTCTCGTCCTTCGGTACATGCACGAAGTCTTTACAACCAAACGCCCGCAGGTGATTGTATGACGGCTCTTTGCCGTACCATACTTTATCAGGCACATCACCCTGCAAAGGAGCACTTGGAGACAAATTAATAAGATAAGCAGCTGTGAGAAGAGCCTCAACCCAATAACTGCCCGGCAAGTTTGCTTCTGACAGCAAACAACGCACCCTCTCCATCAGTGTCATGTTCATGCGCTCCGCTACACCATTGAGTTGAGGTGTCTTTGGCGGAGTCTTCTGGTGTCGTATCCCTTGCTCTCTGTAATACGCATCCAAGGGACCGATGTATTCGCCGTCATTGTCGGACCGAACACACAACAACTTCTTGTCCGTCTCCCTTTCAACAGAGGCCTGAAACTCCTTGAAAGTAGGCAGCACCTGATCCTTGGTCTTTAAGGCATAGACCCAAACCTTCCTGGAACAGTCATCAATAAAAGTCACAAAGTAAGAAGCACCATCAAGAGATTTTACCTTCATAGGACCGCAGACATCCGAGTGAATCAACTCGAGCAACGCCGGCTTCCTCGAACTTGGGTGACTTTGGAAAGACACCCTATTTTGCTTCCCAGCTAAACAGTGCGTGCATTTCTCCAACTTTGTAGACTTGAGCCCCGGAATCACTTTCCTGTTCACCAAGTAGCTCATTCCCTTCTCGCTGATATGGCCGAGCCGCCTGTGCCACAACTCGGTAGACGCATCACTGACTGCGTTCACCTCCTGTGCCCCCTCTGCGCTCTCCTCCATATAGTAGAGACCGGACTTCTTGCTTCCTCTGGCAATCACCAACGAACCTCTGGAAAGCTTCCACTGACTGTTCCCGAAGAGACTGAAGAATCCCTCGTCATCCAACCTTCCAACCGACACCAGGTTGAAATGGATATCAGGGACATGACGAACATCCTTGAGAACAAGAACCGCACCCGTCTTCGTTCTCAAATGCACATCTCCAACGGCAACCGCCTTCGACACATCTCCGTTGCCCATCTTCAACACGCCACAGTCGCCTGTCGTGTAAGTGGCAAACAGTGTCCTATTGTGAGATACATGTGCTGAAGCCCCTGAGTCCACCAGCCAAGAATTGTCATCACAGGCGAGGTTAGTAATGACCTCATCACCTACGACGATCACATCGCCTCCATGCACCGAGGCCGCCGCTGTAGTGTTCTCTTCTTGCTTCCCCTTGTCGTCCTTCTTCTCTCTCTTCCAAGCGAAACAATTCCGCTTGATATGGCCCTTCTTACCGCAATGGTAACACTCCGAGTCCTCGTAACGACCCTTGGACTTCCCGCTGCTCTTGTCTCTGCCACCACCTGGACCCCTGCTTTTGCCCCTTCCGCGGCTCTCTGAAACAAGTGCCTCTGAGTGGTGGGATGTGGATGAAGTGCCCTGAGAACGTCTCCGCATCTCTTCATTCAACACCCCGCTCTTGGCAAACTCCAGACTGACCACGCCCTCTGGAGCAGAAGCGATCATAGATACTCGTACGGTCTCCCACGAGTCTGGCAATGTACACAGCAGCCACAGTCCCTGAACTTCGTCGTCGAACTTGACTCCCATAGAAGATAGCTGGTCAACCACGCCCTGGAAATCACTCAAGTGATCCGTAATAGACGCCCCATCTTTGTACCGCAGACCCATCATCGTCCGGATCAGGAACAACTTGTTTACCCCGGTTTTCTTCGCGTACAAAGATTCCAGCTTATCCCATAACGTCTTCGCGTGCTCAATATTGGCAACGTGGTTGTACACGTTCTCGTCAACGAACTGCCTGATGTATCCGCACACCTGTATATGCTCGAATTTCCAGTCCTCCTCGGATTTATCACTGGGCTTCTCGGATGCAAATACGGGCAGATGCAGCTTCGTGACGAACAGCAAATCCTTCATCTTGCTCCGCCAATGCCGTTCAGATTCACCATGCGCACCGGCTTCGCGTCCATCTCTCCTCTCTGGTTCCTCTGTCAACTCCTGACACCCTTTGAACCCAAAGTTCTGATACCACTCTGTTGGGAAAGAAACGCGGAAACCTTTCCCCAAACCGGAGAGTACCTGCGAGAGGACCGAGCAATACAACGCACGAACCCAAAAACAATCACACAAAAACAATCCACGCAGACACAGAGAATTTTTGACGTGGAAACCCTTGCGGGAAAAAACCACGGGACGATCGGAGTCCAACCCTGAGAAGCCTCCACTAATGGAATAGAAGAATTACACCCTCTACAAACTCCTCCCGATCCAAATCGGATCCCCACCACACTCAGAGATAAGAACAATGATTACAAGGCTACGAAGAGCGAGAACGACGAGTAGAGATTACCCGAACACGATCTCCTTCGAATAGCGACCTTCAATCCTCCGTCTTCTTCTCCGAAGTTGTAATGGCACTCTTGCCTCCTTCCTCTCTCAAACTTGTGTTACTTGCGATCATACGATAATGAATTAGGGTTGAGAAAACTCAACTTAACTCCCTAATTCCGCAACCAACCTGAACCGTTGGATTAGATCCAATGATGAAAACTCATCCAGAAATCCGCTTCAGCCCCCGACGACACAGAGTTCGGCCAGAACTCTGTGTGGGGCAACCAGCACCTACTGGCCAAACCCTGGAACGGCCAGACCGAGTTCGGCCAGAACTCGGCCTGGGACCGAGTTCGGGCCGAACTCGGATCCCCTGCTTCCAGCAGCTCCAGCAGCAACAGCAGCAACTTCGTCGCCTACTTCCCGAGCTTCTCCGACATCGGACGGCGCTCGTCGCACTCCGAGGTCTTCTCCACATAGGTTGGGAACCCCACCCACTCCAACAGATAGCATTACATCCAGTATCTTGAACCAAAGGCCAGTGGTCAGAACAAATCCTAGGCATAGAGTATTGCAAAGAAAAAAGGGAATCAATTATCCGTTCGGTGGGGATGAGAAACCTATCTATAGGTCAAGCACAAGTAGTAGATATTAGTCCAAGTGTATGCTTGGGTTAGACAAGGGGAGCAAGAAATGACCATGTATCATTTAGGTTAACAAGGATTACCATCTCCTTACCCTTTTCTATATCTTGAAATGAGAAAGAAACCAAATTCCCAGTTGGAACCTCAACATGTGGATGGTTATGTGATATCTTTCTTTTGGTTACACTTTCTTTTGGGTGTTGTAACCGTGTCTTCTTGTCATTTACATTTTGGTCTCCTTATACCCTACCTTATTTTAACCTAGTTAGTAACCTACCTTGTTTTAACCTAGTTAGTAAACTAAGGGCCTTCAAAGTTTTATGTCCAAATAGTACAAAAGGTTTTATCTTTAATTTTCTCCGGAAAAAAAGGTTTTGGTTTTTTTTTTTTTTTTGAATAAAGGTTTTGGTTTTAATTTCAATCAACATAAGACATTGAAAAAGTTCATATCATTAAAATAAAATATGTAAGTAATATTTCTAGCTTTTTAGTTGTTTTGCTACTATAGGTTGAATTCATCTGAAGAATAAAAGATCTAGAGGACCATCCTGTAGAAAACAATAGGAGGCCACCACAGCACCTCTCCACTCAACAGGTGTGACAACTCCAAACAAGTGAATAAAAGTGCCCAATGTTAAAGGTTCACAGTGTCAAATACTTGAATAAAATTTAGAGGGTCATCCATATCTTTTGTCAAATGGAAGTTATGGTAATACCTTTATTTTGTTCTCTACACCTGGCTTCAGTATATAGCAAAGAACAAGTGCGTTTCCTTGTGTAACTTACAAGTCTTAAACTTTAGTTTTGCTAATGTAGTCATTGTCATATATATCATACAAATGACTTTAGATAATGTGCTTCATAAGTACAATATATCGACTTTTTCTATTTTAAAGTACAGATGTGATCTCACTAACCAAGCTCTTGATAGGATACAAAATTGGCATAATGGATTTAATGGGGGCTATTTAAAAAAAAAACCCACAAGATTCCTAAGACCTTTGACATATTTGTGTCTTAAATTAGGGGGTGAATATGAACTTACAAAGTAGTAACATTAATCTTCTTTTTGTTTTCTTGTAGGAGTAGGTATGGATACACACATATTGTTCAGATCATGAAAATATTGTGTGCATTTGGTTAAAAGCAAATGTGCATGCGTAATACTCGAATATTACTAAGACAGGGTCAACTATAGGAACTTTTGTTGGATTTTGGTCTTCGTATTAGAAACTTTAGTCCCACATCGGCTAAGTCAAAGGAGTTGTATCTCTATATATTAGCTATGCTATTTTAGAGATGCACATATGGTGTGAAGTTGCACATGGGTGTGCCATGTGGGATTATTTTTCTAATGGAAAAAAGGCTAAATAAACAATTGAAAGCATTTATGCTTTTTGTTCTTGGAAAATTTATTTCCATGGGAGCAAGTCCTAGCGACTCGGACTCATGGGCTCACTTTCGGAGTGGTTATTACCACGTCCCGAATATTGTGCTAACCGGACAGTTGCTACTCGGGCCTATAAAAAGTCTCTTCTCTCTCACAGGCAAAATACACAGAGCATATACAGAGAGTTACAAAAGTTTACAAGTGTTTCTTAACACAAGTAAACAGAGGCTGTAAGAGAGAAGAGAAGCTTTGCACCAGCGTTGCTTTTGCACGGGAGTCCGTATACGATACTCCCGTGCACGATCCGAGGAGTCAGAAGAGCAGAAGTGTTCCAAAGTTCTCCGACAAACTTGCTGGTTCCTGGAAGCTATTCGTGTGGGACGAATATAGCTTTGAGCAACGGTGATCATTCACCCCAGCATGATATTCATCCATCAATCGCCAGTCATCTTCATCTTCTTCGCTGCTGTGGATTACGAAATCTTTTTAGATTCTCGTAATATCATATGCTGCTGTAACGAGATTTTCTTAGATATTCGTTAAACTTGGACAACCTTTTCAGAAGTGTTGCGTTGGAACATTGTTTTTACAATTGTTTCATCTTCTCAATTTTCTATCGGAAAATTGTGCCCTGGCACTAACAACTTTCTCTGGAAGAGAGCGAAGAAGAACATTAACCCGATGTCAATCTTTATAGGTTGGCTAAGATACAAGGTTACTGAAATTGCAACTAATTGATATTTAGGTAAACCTAATTTATCTGTCAAAGGTGCGAATGCGAAGCTCATGCAGCTACCATACTATAGTTAGTCTAAATATAAGCTGTTTTATTTATTTATTTATATATATTAATTAGATCTAGATAGATAAAGAAGAAAACCATGGTCATTAAATTTGACATATTCACTTGGAAAAATTCTTAGCTTTTGCAAAAATGTCAAGAAAGTTGCCGTATGGCAGAAGAGAGTTCAGAGTGGCATATTGGCCTACTGCAACTTTCACCAACAACGATCGATGAGTAATATTAGTAATATAATTTCCAACTAATCATTTTCAGAAACATTGTGAATTTTTGGTAATGCTTCATTATCGAAGCATTCAAAGTACATTTAATGTCTTTTTTATTTATTTTTTCCCTTTCCAAAGGTCTTCTCATTTCCTAAGGATCAGATATTTAAAGATCTAAAGATGGAACCTCAACGTCAATTAAAACTCGTCGTATGTTAGAAAGAGAGTTCAGAGCCTTGTTAGCAATTCGGCAAACACCGAAAAAATTCGGGACGACACAAGTACGAGTATAAATCGGCACAATATAAGTAAAATATAGTCAAAAATTCGGTCAAAAATTCATCTAACGAAAAACATTCGGATCAGATTTAATTCGTATTTAGTACGTTTCATATGAACCAATTCGACACTAAAAATTCGGCATATATATAGGACCCACCCACCTCTACTCCTTTATAAACAAGGGTTCAGTGTGAGAATAAGAAAAGGTTGGATTTTCGATTTTTCTTTGATTGTTGCAAGCAACATGTGCAAAGACTCTTTGGTTTCTTTCTTTGGTTACTGTGAGACTTTTTCTTCTTTTCTTTTGATAATTTTTTAGAATTGTGTCAGTCTTAATATCTAATAGCAATAAGAGTCAAGAAAGTCAAGGCTGTTGGGTTTCTTGGTCACATTTTTTGGGACAATTTTTTTAAAAATTCGTACGGTACGTGTTTAAAACGCCACATACTTAAAATTTGCGTACAAATCTGAATTTTTCAAAAGTACGTAAGTATTATACGTTTAAGATACGGAAAAATTCGCATATAATACGCGTTTTATTCGGGTGATTGCTAACAAGGGTTCAGAGTGACCTATTGGCCTATTGCCTAATCTTTAGTTTTCTTGCAGCTTTCAACAACAATCAACAGACTTTTCCATCGATGAGTAACAGTGATATAGTATCTCCAACTAATCACTTTCAGAAACATTGTGAATGTATGGTAATGCTTCATTATCGACACATTCCAAGTTCATTTCATGCCATTTTTTTCCGCTTTCAAAGAGTTGATTTTTGTCCACCCACCAAAACTAGGATATTTATCAATGTTTTAAAAACCGGACCGATGATCGAACCGAATTTTTTTGGTATAGGTCGAACCGGGGTTCAATCGAGGTTCAGTTGGAGTTCAATAGACTTGGTTTGTTTGGTTCAAATAGGTAAAATATCCATATTTACTTCTTGGTTTAGTTTAGTTTGGTCATAAGTATGTTGGTTTGGTTTAATTTTACAACTATAAGGCCTCGTTTGGTTCGCGGAATGGAAGGGAAAGGAAATCAATTCCTTGTCATTTCCTTTCCTTTGGGAAACTTTAATTCCTATTGATTTTCCTTTCCAATGTTTGGCAATGCCAAGAAATTTGGAAAGGAAAGTGAATACTTCAATGTGGGAAAGTGATTCCTTCCTTGGATGGATGGAATCACTTTCCCCCCTAATTTCCCTTCCATTGGGAATCACTTTCCTTTCCTCCTCAATTCCTTGGGCACCCAAACATAGGAAAGTAATCACTTTCCTTTCCCAACCGGGAGATTCTGCGAACCAAACGAGGCCTAAGGTCGATTAAAATCAAATCAAGAATCAAATAGTCCAAATTTCACATGATAATTTATTTTGAATTAAAAAAAAATGGTCGGTTCAATTGTGAACCGGTTCGGCCAGTTCTCCGATTGAATCCGGTTTTGACAAAAAAAATCAACGGTTCTTTAAATGACCCGGTTTTAGTCGAACCGGACCGAATTTTTTACTTAAATCGGTTGGACCCGGTCCAACCGTGGGTCCGGTCCGATTTTTACAACATTGGTATTTATTCACCCTCCAATAATGAATTGACACGTTCAAATTCATTCAAAATAAACTATTTTGGAACACTCAAAGTGATTTTGACTAAAGATTTTGACACGTATCAATTTATTATCGGAGGGTGAACAAATATCTTAGTTTTGATGGGTGAACAAAAATAGACTCGCTTTCAAAAGGTCTTCTGATCATATCTTGGAAGGATATATAATTATAGATCCAAATATGGAACCTCAACGTCGATTAAAAGTAGCCCAACAATAGAAAAGAAGGTGGACAATATCATCTATTATATACTAAAGGGAGGGACATGCATGCATGCGACAACTTCCTTTGAATCGTGCTATACCCCATTTGAGTATAGAATCAACGTAGCACAGATGCATTGTGGTGTCGATTACATGTCAGCCATGAGCCCCATTGCTTTGGTGTCACTCAATTGAAGTATCTAGGCCTACCACTTAAATCATGCCATCCTACACGTGTCGATCGTAGCACGAATGAGCTCCATTGCAAAACTTCTTTTACGAGATCTCCGACAAACTTTCTTTTCTTTTTCTTTTGAGATTTTTTGACTTGTCTTCCATTTTATTTATCCGAATTAAGGGTGCACCCCACTGTTTTACATTAATGTACATCACCTTCTATATTGGACGGATTTCATTAAAAATATTTTTTTTGGACCAAAATATCCTTGTCTTCTTCCTCTTTTCTTTTTCCTCCCTCTCCACCCCCTCCCCTCTCCGCTCCCCCCTCCGCCACCGCCCCCCTCCCCTCCCCGCAGCGGCAGCAGCAACGGCCGGCGGCGGCAGCAGCAGCGGCTGCGGGGGCGGCGGCAGCAGTAGCGGTAAGCGGGGGAGCGGGGAGGGAGGGGAGGCGGTGGCCAGGGGGGGAGGAAAGAGGAAGAAGAAAATAGAAGGGACATTTTGGTCCAAAATTTTTGGTCAAAATATTTGACCGTTAATTTTTGACGAAATCCGTCAAATGTGGAGGGTGATGTACATTAATGTAAAACAGTTGGGTGTACCCTTAATTCGGACAAACAAAGTGAGGAGCAAGTCAAAAAAAAAAAATTCTTTTTTTTAATTGAAGACTACCTTAATAGCTTCTAAGAACTCTCTCCTGCAAACCTCTAATTTTTTTTTGTCCAAGGCAACCAGTCATATAGGGCATGGAGAAGCCCTTAGAGCATCATTAGTAGTTGGAACTCTCCAATGCAATTTGGAGCCCAAAATTTCAAAAAAAAGGTAAATGTAGAATTGATTGGATTTGTATGAGAATAGTAGGAAATGATAAAGTGAGCTCCCGTCCCAAAAATTATGTGGTCAAAAATTAATGTAGGAAAAAAATAATATAAAGTTTAGAATCTAGAAAGTTGGGCTCCAAATTGGGACTTACTATTCTACAAAACGAGTTTCTACAATCTAGAATCTAGAAATTGGGAGGCCCAACCCTTAGCACCCATGGATGGGTTGGGACCGAAATTGTAGAAATTGGAACTAGAGATGAGACTTATTATTCTACAAAATGAGCTCCTACATTCTAAATCTAGAATCTAGAAAATGGGATGGGCCTTACTAATGATGCTCTTATAAAGGATGCGAAATCTAGTCTTAAGTTAGAACAAATCTTGACTGTCGAAATAACATCCTTTACCCATAGAACTTGCTGAAAACTTTGGTGTAGTTACCAATAATATATTATTGTTTGATTTTCTTTGGCTGTAGACCATCCTATATAGATGTTTCGACTTCTCTCAAACTTCTCTGGTCATTGGACTTCGGTCGTAGCACTCCATAATTAAACATGAGACATATACAACAAGTGACAAATTCCATACTGGATGGATGTATTTGACCATTGATTTTTTTTTGATATTTTCATAAGTTATAATAAAATTATATATGTTTTATTTTTCTGTTTATGCCTGAGGTGTCTATGTTATATTTGGCACTTTTTATGTTCACCTTGTATAAATATATATCTCTGCTATTATAAAGAGATTTCAAAACGGTTCAAAATGAACAGTTTAACTCATATGTATATATAATTGCATTGTTAAGAAAAAAATATAAAGTTTAATTAATTTTCGACCTTAACAAGCCTGTATGAAATCCTAAGATTATGGTATATATTATCTCCTAAAGCCTACTCATTAATAAACAATTAGCTAATTACATTATAAGACCAAATAAACCTATTTAAACATTGATAAATAAAAATGAATCATAATAAACCAATTTTTCATTGATAATAGTATAGTAGGAATTTAAATTATATTAAAATAACATAAATATAATTTGAATATATTTTAATTAGAATTTGTTATAGATATGTTTTTAGGACTTTAGAGACATGTTTAGTTAGATAATATCATGTAGTTAGATAATATGGCCATGATTTTGGAAGATCATACACATTTGTTAAGGAAGGTCAACTAGAAATTAATTATGTTTTTTAATTACATAATTATGTACATAAGACTTAGACGACTCATTTTGAGCTTTTTGAAGTCTTAATAGTACATATAAGATAATTATATTACAAGTCCTAATAAACATATTTAAACTTTAACATAATAAACCAAAATAAATCAAAACAAATAAACTTTTCAACAACATGAGGATATTTTTTTGCACCGATCATATTACCTAAAAGTAATATAATTTTGATAAAAATTAATTGCGTAAAGAACACGTGCAATGTTTGTTCAACGCACGTTCACGTGACTAGTGGATGTAGTACATATACTTTGCGTATGTATTTGACTTTCAAGCTAGTTCTCTTCTCCTCCTCCTTCCATGTATTTTGATGAGATGAGCAAGCAAAAAGCTACAATATAATACTAATAAGAATTAATTAATTATATACTAAATTTGTAGTTAATTATTAGTGCTAGTTATTTAACTTAATGTTAAGTAAGTAATAATAGTTAATATTAGCAAATAATTTATTAATTTACTATAATAATTATCAAATAAGAATTAAGTACTATTACCAATTATTCAACTTAGTAAAAATTAATGCTTAATATTACTATTAAATAATTATAATATTTACTAAGTAATACAAAAAAACTACTTATGTTTATACTAAATTAATAATTATCATTAATATTCAATTGTATTATATTATAATTAATTACTTCGAATAATAATTAACTATTACATTTAATTATTCATGTTAAATATTCTTAATTAATAATAATTTTTAAACATACAGAATAGCAATTTTTTATTATTAGTTAATGTTTAATTATTGATTAGTTGTTATTAATAACTAATAATCCTAATTAACTAAAAAAAAATCAATGAGGCAAGTTCCTGCCAACATCCTAACAAGAAGAGAGCCTTCCTTTTCAGTCTTACGATGATCCGACAGAAAGTGCATATGCAATTGTAATTATTGTAATTAATCCGTAGTTCCAAATCCAAATTCATATTGATCCAAACAACTGAACTCACTCTCTCTCTCTCTCTCTATATATATATATATATATATATATATATATATAAAATATAAAATAAAATAAAAAAAAAAAAAAAAAAAAAATATATATATATATATAAAATATAAAATATATATATATATATATATAGGGAGCGGATCAAAGGCCCCGCCCGCGGAGCCCCGCCGAAGCCCCGCCCCCCCTGCACCATCGGATCGCGCGGGGCCCGCGTGGGGCCCGCGCCCGCCCGCGCGATCCAACGGCTAAGGATCGCGGGGGCTTCGGCGGGGCTCCGCGGACGGGGCTCCCGATCCGCTCCCATATATATATATATATATATATATATATAAAATATATCAAAAATTCAAAATTTGTTGCTCTTCCATCTTCCAAATCCAAATTCATATTGATTCTTGCTGGCGATAATACCAATAACTAGCACAATCCAAGAAAAGTTTCTTGGATTCATCACCACTGACCCCTATGAAGCTGAGGTTCATCAATGATGCTGACAAATATAGTCAAGTTACTGCCGATGATTATAATAGAACAAAAGAAAGGTCACTTCACGACAATGCCGGTAATGTTGGAATTATCTTGGTTCCGAGACGATACAATCAACAACAATTTATGATGAACAATAAGTTTCCAAGTCATCAGAGGATAATTTTAAGATTATGACGAGTAATCCAACTTGCAAAAAAGAAGAGTATCTATTAACTTTTCTTCCTTTAGTACTTTTTTTTAGCGATTTTCGACCTAACATATACATGCTGTATTGTACGCTATTTGGACCAACTGTATCCAATTTTTACACACACACTTTTTCTGCAATTTGATCACGAAACCGTCCATCTTGGCATGTTAACCACAAAAGCGAGCTGAGTTTGGTATTATGAGAATGTTAACAAGAGAGAGAATCAGATTGAACCACAAGTACTAGGCAACCACTTGTACCAATTTCCTCAACCAGACGCAGAGTCAGGATAAGTAGGTTTCTGTTGGGATCCAAGCTTTTAGCATAATAGTGACTTGTGAGTTGTGAGCTAATTTTTCATATCCCCCAATTTGATTTTTCCTTAGGATCTACTTGGTAACGGTGTTTGCACCGATTTTGGGGTATTTTTGAACCGATCGTTTATGAAAACTTCTGTTTGTTAATTTTTTTGAGGCACCGATTTTGGTCGGCTCAAAAATCTTCCAAAATCGGTGTAATATATTTTTGGGTGACTTTATAAACATTCCAAATCGGTGGGTTTTGAACGGCATTGTCGAGAAGTGTGATATATAAATATATAACCGGTACTTAAAAACCATCCAAAACCGGTACTTAAAAACCTTCCAAAATCGGACCCCTCATAACTGCTCATAACCGGTACTCTAAAAATACTTCATAACCGCTACTCCTACAATTGCCAAGCAGACCCTAAGTAGGTAGTTAAGTCACCTACTTATACCTGTAATATAGATCCACATACTGAACCAACTCCGAACCATCCGCATTGATATATTTTGATCATAGTTACAACATTTGCAGATTATTAACAAGTTGAGATCGAATTCATGGACAATGAAACTATTAAATTGTTCGCGTAAGTTATTCAGCATATACCAAACAACAGATTTATCCACATATTGTTCAAGTGTGATATATAAATATATAAAGTTTTTCAGCACATACCAAAACATACTGATATGAAGTTATTTTGTTTCAGAAGTATCTAAACTATAATAGAATTATATAGAATTGTATGTCGGAAAAAAAAAAATCCAAAAATCTTGGACCCCGCAGAAAAAATTATACTTTATACCGAACTTTTGAATATAAATACATAAATTTTTACCTGATAAATAAAGTTATAGTAAATTATATCCGGAGAATGTTTTTTTGCTAAAATTATACTCAAATAAACCGCACGCCCATAGTAAAGGCGTTATAGTTGATATCACATTACACCAACATCTATACAAGTAAATACAATTAAAAATAGTTTAAGAACAAAAAATGTCCTTGCTAAGGGCATATTTATCCCCATCAATGCAAAAAACACCCTTAATAAGGCAATTTCATTCCGGTGAAAGGTATTTTTCGTTAAAAAAATTATGAATGTCCTTAATAAGAACATTTTGGACATCCTTACTAAGGACGTTTTGGTCACAAGGAGAACCAAAAACGTCCTTGACAATAATATTTTTTGTTTTTTAAATTTTTTTCTTTTATTTAAAAAGCACAACAAAGTACTTTATAAATAAAAAATAATTTATAAAAAAAAGTTAAGGACGTTTTTATCATATTATATGCCCTTCATAAGTGCACATATCTCTCTCTTTCATTATTTATATATTTATTGTTGTTAGAGAGTACTTAAAAAAAGGGGCGATAATCAACTAAACGTTCTTACTATGTGCCTTTGGATTCATTCTCACTAATTTTTATTTAAAAAAATTCTTATGTAATTTCTTATTGTTAGTTCCGAGTCTTGACCAAAGATGGAAAACTGATACAATCGAGATCTGAGATGTCACACAAAAAACTTTGCAGTGATCAAACTCAAGATCTACGATGATACAAAAAACCAAATAGCCAGATTACAATATGAATGAGGAAAATAGAGAAGAGAAGATCTCTCGTTCTTCCTTGCAAACGTGTTGCAATTGGGACAGAACGAGTTACAATAATCTAGAGAAAAAAGAGATGAAAAAAAGTTGTTGGGGTGTCAAAACACCGTTGCTCAAAGCAAGATTCGCCCCACACGAATTGCTTCCAGGAACCAGCAAGTTGAAGAACTTGTGGAACGCTCGAAGTCACCTCTGTTCTGACTTCTCGGATGGACTTGCAATGGCGGCAGCAGCTCCCCCTCTCTCTCTTTTTTTTCTGACTTATAAAATTCGTAGTACCTCACAAAGGAGGCCAGAAGAGAGTATATATAGAGAGAGGGTGGAAACCCTAACCGCCTTTTCAGTTATGGAAAGATTGAATTAAATCTCACAAAGATAGTGTAATGTCCCGCTCCGCATCGGTGCATTACGATGAGTCGTTGACTCGAAGAGTTGCGTTGACCCGATGAGGTATCGATGTGAATCGATGCAAGTGTTGCGTTGGCCAAAGGTAAGCTTTGAGTCGGTTGGAATCTATGAATCGAATCGATACAAAGGATAAGTCCCGTCGAGCAAGTGCTGATTTTAGTTGATCTGGTGTGCAGGCTATGCTTTTACGCTGGACGATAAGAGGTCGACATTTTGCCTTATGCAATGAAGTGTCCGCGAAACCAAATTGTGGCCTTGCAACGGATTGTGGCATGGGCGCGATAGGCCAAATCAACCGAGTAGAGCAAAGGAATGACTAAGTCCGGGAGTTAGCTATGCGATCGAGTTATGGAAGCGAGACGCTTCAATCGGCGAGACGACAAGGCGTATCGGCTTAAGGTGGGCGGGTTCTTGACTCTCTCTCCCTATTCCTTCACGTCTAATAAAATATGTTTGGTATGCGTAATATGTTATCGAGTTAGCGAGCGTGGCTCGGCGAGTAAGTGTCTAAATATGCGTTGAACACTAAGGTAGAACATTGAACAATCGAACAATTGAAGCGACGTGCATCAAGTGCACGAGTCGCGATAGGGCATGATGGTAGAACATTGAAAGACAACATCGAGATGTGCATCAGGTGCACGGCTCCGAGAACATTGAACTCTAGGCATAGAACATTGATTATGATGCTGAGCGTGCCTTTGTGCACATAAGCTACGAAATGACTAAGTAAATACGGAGATAGGCTATACGAATAACATTATGTACGGGACGCGTGAATACGAGTATGAGATGACTAAGCCGTTGGGCGTCGTGCATCAATATGGATGTGTTGGGGCATAACGCCGACGGAGCTCCCCATATGAATGGTGGATTATGTTTATGGCACGGGACACCGTTTATGGCACGGGAAACCGTTTATGTGCGAGACTATGTTTATGGGATGCGAGATCGGTTGGTATGCTATGGATTGTATGATATGAAACGTATTGCATGGTCAATGGACTCGGATGGCCCGTGCACGGGTGTGGCTTCCCTCGAACGGTTACGCCGGGGCGCCGGGACCGTTCGGCCTAGGAGGAAATTATGTGTGGTATTTATGGTGCACAACATTCGGACGGATTGCGACCGTCCAGTGCTGTGATAAGCTATGATATCCGTAAGTTTGGGATCCTTCGGATACTGGATGTAAGACCCAGTTTTCTGAAATTGGGGTATTTTTGAAAAATTATTATTTTTATTATTTATTAATGGTGTTTTAGTCATGATATGATTTTTGGTGATTTTAGTTAATTTAAAATTATTTTCTAAGTCATGGCTTATGACTTTGTGATTTTACTAGTGTAACCCTAGTGTAAACCCTAGAGATTTCATAACCTAGAAACTAACCATGATCATGTGAGCCTAGCCATAGGTTTAGAACATCAAATTAGGGCTTTTTAGCCTAAAGGGTATTTTGGTAATTTTCTAGGATTTATTTGAAATTATTTGGATTTATGTAGTTTATTATTATTTAATTAGTTGATTAGTGTCATGTTAGCTCCTAACCTAGTTTACCCTAACCTAGAGATTAGTCACTAACCTAGGAGGCTAATGTTAGATGTTAGTTTTATGTTAGAAATATCTAAGGTTAGACAAATATCTAGATATTACCTATCTAAGATATTTCCTTTAGAAACCTAGAAATTCTAAGGGTCAAAGACTTAGAGACTAAGCTTGCTAGGTGGAAAGGAACCCTAAATATCTACCCTACCCCCCCCCCCCCCCCCCCATGACAGCCCAACCCATGCCCCCATCCTATATGAACACCACCCCCCTTTCATTCAAGCCTCTTTTCATTACACTTAAAACCTAGTTTTTTTTCCTCTACTTCAACCCTTCACCATTTAACCAATTTGACTCCAAATTGAGCCAAACTTCTTGCATTGGAACCCCCTACCATTGAGGATACTAAGGGAGGCTAGCTAGCAAGGTTGAAGATCAATTTGGCCATCTCAAGTGAAGAGGATACCCCCCTACCTTGGTTTCATTGGATTTTTGCACTCATAGGTAACATCCCCAAACCTAGTTATTATTGTAATTTCTCTTCATAATTGCATGCATATAGGTATACCCTAACTGTAGGCTAAGTTTGGTGAGATTTAGGCTTGGTTTGGTGTCCGTATCGGACACGTGTCTGTCTCTTGATTTCAGTGTTTGGTGAAATGCCACTTAGGATTAAACTTTGTTATTTTGTAAAACAAATTATATTTTTGGGTAGCCCTAGACATGTAGGACACAACCCTAGTTGACTGAGCACACTTCGAGTCGTGTCCGTGTCCAAAACGCGACACGAACACACTGTTAAAACCACACTGTGCACACTGATTTACCCCACTGTTTGACACTTCGTGTCGTGTCTACACGTGTCGTGGATACGATACAGAAACCTAGACACAAACCTAACCACCCACCTAGCACAAGGCTCTATGTGCCACGTGTGGAGCACACGACCCTTCGACATGCGTGCACGAGACTGTGCACGCTGTCCTGCAACCCGACACTGAATGCGGACACGACACAACACGTGAGAGGGTGACACTTGGTGGACACGAGGGGGCAATGTCTGCGAACATGCCCCCCAAGTTTCGTGTCTTCTAGTGCAGTGTCGGACACGAATTCGTGTGTGCATTGAAATTGCACTGACAGCACACACGTGAAAATTGAGCTCTGATACGGGCTCGGACACGACACTGTGCGACCCTTGGACACGAATCAGGTACCTAGACACCTAGCCTGACCCTAGACGAACCTACACACGTGTGCACGAGACCTATGGACACGTGTGTCATGAGCACGAGACACATGAACTCGTGCACGATACAGTACAATTCCTGTGCACTGTATTTACCCGATTGGGTATTTTCACCACTGGGCACGCCGTGTCGTGTCGTGGTGGACACCTAGGGACACCTACGACACGTGTACACCTAGGGGCTCGATTACCAACCCTTGGTTTTGGGTATTAGCTAGGTTTTCATGTCGAAATTGGTTTTACCCCACTGTTCAGTTAATGAACAGTATTTCCTGTTATTTTCCGTATTTAAAACGAATTTCAACTTGATTTCTATGTATATTTATAAGTATATTTGTGTGTATATATATTGTATACATATGTATATATGTCTGTGTGAGTGTATGTGAGTATGTGAGTGTATATATGTGTGTGTATGTATGTATATAGGTATATATGTATGTGTGTGTTTGTGTGTGTCCCCCATCTCAGAAATCTGAGATTAACCCCCCTCACTGTCACCCACACTCTCACATCTCTCTCTCTCTCTAATTCACTCTCTCTCATTATTTCCTCTCTCTCTCTACCTATATATGTATATATGTTATATATGATATATATATATGTTATATATATATATATATATATATATATATATATATATATATATATATATATATATATATATATATATATAGGGTATTATATATATATAAGTATTTATGCATATATGTTATAGCTTGTATGTATATAGATATGTATATATAGTTTATTTATATATTTGAGGGTTTATATATATAGATATGGTATTATATAAGTTGGGTATATGGTGTATACATTGTAGATATGTATATATATATATATATATGAGATGGCCTGTGTATATATATATTGTATAGATATGAGTATATATCTAAGATACCTAGACCTATATGTGTTAGTGTCCTAGATTCACTAGCCTATGGTTAGTAGCAAGTTAGGATTGACCAATAGGTCTAGAAGACCTAGTTTGACTAGATAGTTGACCATTGTTGACCAAAGTCAACTATAGGTCAAACCTTGACCTAATTGACCTAGAATTGACTTAGATGGATTTTAAATGACTTGATGACTTGAGTTTGACTAAACTAGATGATTAGGTTGACCATATGGATTATGAGGGTAATCCTATATAGATGAAGATATGTATGGGGTTAAGTGAGATACTTAGAGTTGAGTCATGACTTGAGTTGGAGAATAGGATTAGCTTGATTATAGGATTAAGGTTGGTATTGTACTATATGTATTTATGTGTGGTATACTTTGTATAGGTAATTGTAGTATAGTATCTTAGGTATCCTAAGACAGGTTAGCCTATGTTTGGTTTTGAGTTAGCCTTATAGGGTTTGACTGGATGTTGACCATTAGTCAAGATTAACCTAATTGTCTTATTAACTAGTCTGTGATTAACCAAAACCTTAGTTAGTCTAAGTTTGACCTAGACTCGACTTAGCTTGACTATATTGACTAGTATTTTACTAGTCTGACAATTATTGACTAAACCCTAGATAACTGGACTAGTTTGGCTAGAATATTTGACCAAGAGTTGACTTTAACCTAGATTAGACTTGTTTACCCTTATTTGACCTTGTATGACTTAGTTTAACTTCTTGTGACCTAATATGACTTAATTTGACTTAGTTTGACTGTAGTGTTGACCAAGTTTGACTTTGACCTAGATTGGCTTAGAATTCATATAGATTGCATTGTAGATTTCATTTACCTTTATTTTGGACATGTCATAACTGTATTGCTCTATTTTAGGACATTGTGACCCTGGTACAGACATCTGATATTATACTACTCTTTCCAGAGTAACAGGCGAGTACATTCTCTGATAATTCTCTTATTTATTTGTCGATTACTGTATTTCAGTTCTAGTTAGTTCTATGTGATTCTCTGTATCAACACGTATGGATATTTCTGGATTCATGTATCGACACATACCTTACTTGCTGGCCTCTATTACTGGAGTCATTAGTATCATTCTGGAATCATTTCTGGAATCATCATGTATTGGCCAGACTCATCTCGATTCTTTTTGTCGATTTTGGATTCACTTGCTGGGCGGGAAAATATTGAGTAAGACATGTAGACATATCCCAAATCCGGAATCTCCTACTGGAATCTACCGGAAGCATAGCCATCTCTTGCCCGATCAGTGAGAGATGTGCCTGATACCTACAGCCGTTTGCATGTTGACCTCGGTATTTTAAAACACACTGTTAGATCATAGTTGGACTCACCCTGGTTTCATTGATCACTGTTGGACTCATCTTGTACTGGAAATTATCTGGTATCAGATTATATGGACTGGACTCACACTGGGATTACATTAGACTTATATCGTACTGTCTGGACTCACACATGATATTCTAGTTCAGTTAGCTTTTATTACAGTCTTCATTGCCATGATTCTTCTTTTGTTTTAGTTACCTTTCTTTTCTTGTATCTTACTGTTTCTCTATGCCATCATTACCTGCATAGAACTGCCATGTTCATCAATAAAACTGTCTATAACTGCTCTATAGTTCTTTGTCATTAACTTGGGTTTTTCTAGATGAGTTGTACTCGTTCCCGTCCTTATTGGACCTGTTGAAAATATTATAGATGATAATCCTGAGGACACATGCCCTGCTTACCATGGACCTGGCGAGGGATTAGCTACCTTTGGTTCTGACTCTCAGGAGTGATTCAGGAGATTAGCTAGTAGACTACTTTAGCTTTCATGTTTTGGCTTGTTGTATTAAAGTTAAGATATTGAGTCCGTATTAAGTAGGTTTGAGATATTGGTATATTATTTTAGTAGTTAGTTGTTGTTGTCTTTAATTCCTTAGGTATAACTTCTGTGTTATCTTTTCGTGTTTAGACTGTGTTGAGTAGATCATACCCTTTACTTGCCCTCCATTCGGAGCTGATATCTGGACAAGTACTTTTTATATTCACTGCATGAGATTAGTTAGCAACCTAGAACAGCTTACTACCGCCGACACTACGGCGTAGGCTGGACGTACCCACTTCTCGTGCCCCTATACCGGGTGCGGGTCGTGACACTGGGCTAGCAACCCGTATCGAAGCGATTGTAGGCTTACACATAAGAGATGCCAAGTCCATTACGGTGCGAAACACCGTGACCTTCATATAGTTAGGGCCGGTGGGCTGAGATGAGAGCTGGGTGCAGGCGCAGGGCCTGCCACCCATTATGCATATGTTTACGTTTATGAATTGGTCGGTTATACGAATGATATGTTTGCTTATGTTAAGTTCTAACCACTGCAGGCTAAGGGAAACGGGACGAGATGAGCACGAACACTATGTTTATGTTTCAGATTATGTCTAACTGTATCTGCTGCAGGAACACGGTGTGGGACACATTTACGATAATGTGCTATGTTAAGTTTTGCCATGAAACTGATCCTAAGGCTAAATAGAAAGATCATAAATTAAGATGCATGCTCACTAAATGATTAAGTGTTTGGTTGGGTGCGAGCGGTCTTGATCAGTGCGAAGCGAGGACGAAAGAACTAAACCTCCACTAGTTTATGTGCAGGTCAGGTTATGATCAGCTCGGGGCGAAGCTTAGCTTGGACGTGCCGAGGCATGGAGTCCTTGGCGTTCAAGAGGAGCTTCCGCATATGTGTTCGGACTTGCGACATGGAGATGTTCGGCCGAAGACTGCTGGGTGGCTATAAAGAGGCATAATGTATGGAACAATGTAATCCTTTGTGAGCTAGAGAGATCATGAGCGTTGTAGCCAATTGGCACTTTATGTTGGGCTATTCAGAGCCTTTGTAACTTCAGTTCAATATGAATAAAAGAGATTTTTGTGTTATACTTTGTTTCATTCCGCTGCTTATGTTATCAAATTGAGATAGTTCTATGTGAACCTGCTATCTTGCCTTGCACGAGCGCAACTCCAGGCTCGTGCGGCATCACGTCCCAGCGAGGACGATGATTCGGGTAAAATCTAGCGAGGACGAGCGATTTCCCGGATCGGGGCGTGACAAGTTGGTATCAGAGCGGTTCCATCCTTTGGACCGTGCGTGAATCTCTTTGACCCTCAGTTGCTTCGATATCGAAATTCAGTTGACTCTAAGTTATTTCCGCAACCGCATGGCTCATGAATCTGCTCGACGCTACATTGGATGTTCCATACAATAAGTCTATATTAAGTTCGTACGTCTGCCACAAGTACGTCGTGACTATTACGTTATCTCTGGGTGCCGTGAAGAATGTTGGTTGCACGAAGTGCAACGAGTTATGGAATACTGGTCGCACGAAGTGCAACGAATATGGTGATGTTGGTTGCATGAAGTGCAACGGTTATGTGTTGTTGGTTGCACGAAGTGCAACGAATCGAGATATGGGGCAATACCTATTATGTGGCTATGCGAGTGATTATGTGTCGTTGGTTGCACGGAGTGCAGCAAGTCGTGAATCGTTCGTTGCATCGGTACAACGAGTCGATATGGTATGATGCGTGTTGTATGGCTATGCGGATGGATAGCGATATGTTGCACAAGATTGAGTAAAAGAACTTAAGTATCGAGAATGAGTTGTTGCACGAGTTGCAACGAGCGGGATTGGAAGATCGCGGATGCGATAGTATGAGTCGAGTTGGTCGCTAAGTGAGTTGAGTAGGCGAACGTGTATGTTGGCCATATGTTGCGTTGAGCTTTGAATAAGCGAATGTTGCGGGTGTGATCGATACAATCGCCATGGTACGGTTAGATTGAATGTGTGTCAAACTTGAGCTAACGTTAGAGCTGGGATCGGAAGGATCGCCAAACTGAACGGTTAAGTTGAGATAGAAGTCGAACCTATGCGGAATGTGATGTCGAGTAATGACTCGATTTCGAGTGGTATATGCAATACCAACTATGCGAGCAAGTATAGCGAAGTATTGTGTCGATAACGATAGGCTCGATCCTGAGTGGTATATGGAATACCACTTAACGATAGCTATGTTAAGCCGGTTGGAGATTTATGATAGATTTCGTCGAGACTATTATGTTGTTATGATATGTTGTCCGCAACGGACGGGTAGTACCGAGACTCGAGTGGGAATGATTATGTGCGAAGTCGTACCCAAGGATGATACGTCGGGCGAGGATTCGTTAAGTATAAGTTGAACGATAGGCCGAGCATATGCGAATGAATGTTACGTTGAGGAAATAGTCGACCCGGTCGAACTTATGTCGAGTTAGTACGGAGACTTCTTCGGAACGAATTGAGTAAGTACGGAAAAATTGTGCGAACGAATTTGGGTTAACGCGATGAATCGGTAGCACGATTGGAAGTACGAGTTAGGGATATGAGAATGGATATGTGAAATTGAAAATTGTGTCGCGATGATGTTAAGTAGTTACAACCAAATGGATCTTGATAAGTGCGAGACTTGATTCGTATTCGAGTTCGGATAATGGCAATGATTGCAACGGGTTTGAGCTTATGAGAAAGGAAGATGTTCAAGTTATGCATATCGACGATGGTATTGAGGCGTATCAAAGACGATATGCAATAACTCGGGGATACTCTGATCGAATGAACGAAAATTGTGTTGTGCATTGTTGTTGGATGAATAAGATGCAAGTTAAGTTTTGGCAATCTGGATGATAACGGTAGGAACACTTCGGAGAATTTGAGAAGTGAATGGATGTTACTTGGATGAAAATGAAAGTGTTTGGATTGCTTCGCGGATCACCACTATGTTGACATTCTTGTCTTGAGCGAGCGCAACACTAGCCTCGCACATACGTCACGCCAAATTAGGGCGATCGTCCCGCGTGAGCACTGGTGTGGTGATTCATACAGCAGGGATGATCAAACTTACCTGGCATGGCAAATTCGATATGGACTTGTGGTTTGATGCGAAGGTGAAATTGAGGATTGTGCGATATTGTCGACGATAAACATACAAGTGATTCGAATAGTAACGGTACGCAATGTGCATAAGTGATTCGAGTAGTAACGGCGCATCAGTTGCGCGGGGGATAGATAAATTGCAGATTTGTGATGTATGTCGGATTGGGTAAAGTCCCATAGGAAACGTCGGGAATTGATTTGGCTCCGCGATAGGATATAGCATGGTTCGTTGTAACTGTCCCTCGTGATGATCTTCAATTATCGAGCGTAGTTTCGGGGCAGATGACCCTAGAAGACTTGACCGTCAAATCAAGTGAATGTTGAAGTCCCATAGGATGACCCTAAAGAAGTCGCGTAAGGAATTTTATCGAGGATAAGGAACGATCGAATAGATGTTGAGGAACGTACTTAGCGTAGTGATACGGTAAGGCGATTGCAAGGGTTCTATAATGCGCGAGAGCAACAAATAGTAGAACAACCCTAAGAGTGTGTCATAGATCGGTTGAGTAACGGTTAGGCTATGTGTATTGAGTGCGCCATCTATGTTGCGAATGAGCTAGTCGGGATTGATTGAGAATTGAGTAAGGGATTCGTACTCGGTTGAGAATAGGAGATGGGCGTATCGTAAGAGACCTTGGGTCGGAAAGATTGTTGCCTTTGAGCATCGTAGACTCAAGTCGACCTCTTGTGTCGGGAGAGATTAAGCACGATGTCTGGATAAGTTACCTAGAGGGGGTAGCCCCAGACGCGATATATGGATAGAGCGAGAGAATGTGGATCACGTATGGATAGTTGCGTGCGAGACTTAGTACGAATTGTAGACAAAGGAATTTGTAACATGTTGACATAGTCCATGTTGTTAAGGCTAAATGTTATGGATGATTGGATGAAAGACTTGAGTTATGCGAGAGATAGAACACGATTGGACGAATAGACGTTGCAGAAAATTGTTGTGATCGGATGCGCAATGACTCGATGCAATACGAGTGTTAGGTGGCCGGCGAGAAACTTATGAGATCGAATCTACGAATTTGAATCAAGTTATGTGCAAAGATGTTGGAAGAGGATCGCATATTATGGGATGATGCATACGAGATGAATTTTGAGAATAGGCGCTAAGATTTGGCTAAGTCGAGTACGGACCGATGGGTGCTTGAGGATTAAGTTAAGTTTGTTAGTTGTCCCGATATCCTACAACTGAGCTTGGCTGAAATGCATATATTGGTGGGACGCCTAAAATATGTGTATGATCCAAACTAAGTTGTATGATTCAACGATAGTAGCACGAGATCGTGAAGCGATCTATGCGAGACACTTGGAATAAGTGTTGGTTTCGGTTCGAGGACGAACCTGATTTTGAGTGGTATATTATGTAATGCCCCACTCTGTATTGGTGCATTACGATGAGTCGTTGACTCGAAGAGTTGCGTTGACCCGATGAGGTATCGATGTGAATCGATGCAAGTGTTGCGTTGGCCAAAGGTAAGCTTTGAGTCGGTTGGAATCTATGAATCGAATCGATTCAAAGGATAAGTCCCGTCGAGCAAGTGCTGATTTTAGTTGATCTGGTGTGCAGGCTATGCTTTTACGCTGGACGATAAGAGGTCGACATTTTGCCTTATGCAATGAAGTGTCCGCGAAACCAAATCGTGGCCTTGCAACGAATTGTGGCATGGGCGCGATAGGCCAAATCAACCGAGTAGAGCAAAGGAATGACTAAGTCCGGGAGTTAGCTATGCGATCGAGTTATGGAAGCGAGACGCTTCAATCGGCGAGACGACAAGGCGTATCGGCTTAAGGTGGGCAGGTTCTTGACTCTCTCTCCCTATTCCTTCACGTCTAATAAAATATGTTTGGTATGCGTAATATGTTATCGAGTTAGCGAGCGTGGCTCGGCGAGTAAGTGTCTAAATATGCGTTGAACACTAAGGTAGAACATTGAACAATCGAATAATTGAAGCGACGTGCATCAAGTGCACGAGTCGCGATAGGGCATGATGGTAGAACATTGAAAGACAACATCGAGATGTGCATCAGGTGTACGGCTCCGAGAACATTGAACTCTAGGCATAGAACATTGATTATGATGCTGAGCGTGCCTTTGTGCACATAAGCTACGAAATGACTAAGTAAATACGGAGATAGGCTATGCGAATAACATTATATACGGGACGCGTGAATACGAGTATGAGATGACTAAGCCGTTGGGCGTCGTGCATCAATATGGATGTGTTGGGGCATAACACCGACGGAGCTCCCCATATGAATGGTGGATTATGTTTATGGCACGGGACACCGTTTATGGCACGGGAAACCGTTTATGTGCGAGACTATGTTTATGGGATGCGAGATCGGTTGGTATGCTATGGATTGTATGATATGGAACGTATTGCATGGTCAATGGACTCGGATGGCCCGTGCACGGGTGTGGCTTCCCTCGAACGGTTACGCCGGGGCGCCGGGACCGTTCGGCCTAGGAGGGAATTATGTGTGGTATTTATGGTGCACAACATTCGGACGGATTGCGACCGTCCAGTACTGTGATAAGCTATGATATCCGTAAGTTTGGGATCCTTCGGATACTGGGCTAGCAACCCGTATCGAAGCGATTGTAGGCTTACACATAAGAGATGCCAAGTCCATTACGGTGCGAAACACCGTGACCTTCATATAGTTAGGGTCGGTGGGCTGAGATGAGAGCTGGGTGCAGGCGCAGGGCCTGCCACCCATTATGCATATGTTTACGTTTATGAATTGGTCGGTTATACGAATGATATGTTTGCTTATGTTAAGTTCTAACCACTGCAGGCTAAGGGAAACGGGACGAGATGAGCACGAACACTATGTTTATGTTTCAGATTATGTCTAACTGTATCTGCTGCAGGAACACGATGTGGAACACATTTACGATAATGTGCTATGTTAAGTTTTGCCATGAAAATGATCCTAAGGCTAAATAGAAAGATCATAAATTAAGATACATGCTCACTAAATGATTAAGTGTTTGGTTGGGTGCGAGCGGTCTTGATCAGTGCGAAGCGAGGACGAAAGCACTAAACCCCCACTAGTTTATGTGCAGGTCAGGTTATGATCAGCTCGGGGCGGAGCTTGGCTTGGACGTGCCGAGGCATGGAGTCCTTGGCGTTCAAGAGGAGCTTCCGCATATGCGTTCGGACTTACGACATGGAGATGTTCGACCGAAGACTGCTGTGTGGCTATAAAGAGGCATAATGTATGGAACAATGTAATCCTTTGTGAGCTAGAGAGATCATGAGCGTTGTAGCCAATTGGCACTTTATGTTGGGCTATTCAGAGCCTTTGTAACTTCAGTTCAATATGAATAAAAGAGATTTTTGTGTTATACTTTGTTTCCTTCCGCTGCTTATGTTATCAAATTGAGATAGTTCTATGTGAACCTGCTATCTTGCCTTGCACGAGCGCAACTCCAGGCTCGTGCGGCATCACGCCCTAGCGAGGACGATGATTCGGGTAAAATCTAGCGAGGACGAGCGATTTCTCGGATCGGGGCGTGACAAGTTGGTATCAGAGCGGTTCCATCCTTTGGACCGTGCGTGAATCTCTTTGACCCTCAGTTGCTTCGATATCGAAATTCAGTTGACTCTAAGTTGTTTCCGCAACCGCATGGCTCATAAATCTGCTCGACGCTACATTGGATGTTCCATACAATAAGTCTATATTAAGTTCGTACGTCTGCCACAAGTACGTCGTGACTATTACGTTATCTCTGGGTGCCGTGAAGAATGTTGGTTGCACGAAGTACAACGAGTTATGGAATGCTGGTCGCACGAAGTGCAACGAATATGGTGATATTGGTTGCATGAAGTGCAACGGTTATGTGTTGTTGGTTGCACAAAGTGCAACGAATCGAGATATGGGGCAATACCTATTATGTGGCTATGCGAGTGATTATGTGTCGTTGGTTGCACGGAGTGCAGCAAGTCGTGAATCGTTCGTTGCATCGGTACAACGAGTCGATATGGTATGATGCGTGTTGTATGGCTATGCGGATGGATAGCGATATGTTGCGCAAGATTGAGTAAAAGAACTTAAGTATCGAGAATGAGTTGTTGCACGAATTGCAACGAGCGGGATTGGAAGATCGCGGATGCGATAGTATGAGTCGAGTTGGTCGCTAAGTGAGTTGAGTAGGCGAACGTGTATGTTGGCCATATGTTGCGTTGAGCTTTGAATAAGCGAATGTTGCGGGTGTGATCGATACAATCGCCATGGTACGGTTAGATTGAATGTGTGTCAAACTTGAGCTAACGTTAGAGCTGGGATCGGAAGGATCGCCAAACTGAACGGTTAAGTTGAGATAGAAGTCGAACCTATGCGGAATGTGATGTCGAGTAATGACTCGATTTCGAGTGGTATATACAATACCAACTATGCGAGCAAGTATAGCGAAGTATTGTGTCGATAACGATAGGCTCGATCCTGAGTGGTATATGGAATACCACTTAACGATAGCTATGTTAAGCCGGTTGGAGATTTACGATAGATTTCGTCGAGACTATTATGTTGTTATGATATGTTGTCCGCAACGGACGGGTAGTACCGAGACTCGAGTGGGAATGATTATGTGCGAAGTCGTACCCAAGGATGATACGTCGGGCGAGGATTCGTTAAGTATAAGTTGAACAATAGGCCGAGCATATGCGAATGTAGCGAGACTCGAGTGGGAATGATTATGTGCGAAGTCCGTATCCCTTCCATGTTCCAGAGAACAAGTATCCACTGTTACCTGATAGTTTCCCAGTCAGTGATCCTCCTTTGAACCAAAAGTTAGATACCTAGTAGATTTCTCTTTGAACTAATAGCATAAAACTTTATGGTAGGATTACAAAGACACACTATCAGAATGCCTTCAAGCCCATTTTACAAGCTGTGTCATCGACCAACTGGCGCTTGAGGCCCTTTGTGAACGGATCTGCCAAGTTCTCCTGACTCCGAACATCAATCACTGCAATTACACCTCTTTTGATAAGATCGTGTACTGTCCTGTGCTTCAACCGTACAGTCCACTTCTTTTCGTTGAAGAGGTCGTTTGATGCCACCGCCGCAGTCGCCCGGTTGTCACAGTATATCGGTATCGTCAGTATCTGAGCCCCAACCACTGGAAGATCATACATGAGCTTCCGAAGCCATTCTGCTTCATCTGCTACAATTTCAAGTGCATAGAATTCAGATTCCATGGAGGAACGAGAGAGTATAGTCTGCTTCTTCGACTTCCATGATATAGCAGCTCCACCCAAGGAAAAGACATATCCACCTGTGGATCTCTCACTTTCCACCTCTGAACACCAGCTAGCATCACTGAAGCCTTCCACTACTGTCGGATACCCGTTGTAGTGCAGTGTATATGTCTGAGTCTTCTTGAGATATCTCATCACCCGTTTCACAGCTTTCCAGTGCTCAACCCCTGGGTTGCTTGTGAACCGACTCAGCATTCCCACGACGAAAGCTATGTCAGGCCTTGTGGCAGTGGTTGCGTACATCAAACTTTCGATAATGCTAGAATACTCCAGCTGCCTGACGCTTTCCCTCGAGTTTGGCTTCAGCTTCTGATCACACATGTATGGCGTATCGATCCCTGGAAGATCCTTATACCCATAGCGTGTGAGCATCTTCTCAATATAGTGAGATTGTGACAGCGCTACTCCAGTGTCTGTCCGAATGATCTTTATGCCCAAGATGACATCTGCATCCCCCAAGTCCTTCATACTGAACTTGGTTGAGAGGAACTTCTTTGTCTCCGTGACACATCCTATATCCGTCCCTATGATTAGCATGTCGTCCACGTACAGACAAACGATGACTCCTCTTCCATCAACGAACTTTGTGTAAACACATTTGTCCGTCTCGCTGACTCTGTAGCCGTTTGACCTAATAACTTTGTCAAACTTTTCATACCACATCTTGGGAGCTTGCTTCAAACCATACAATGATTTCACCAACTTGCAGACTTTGTCTTCAAGACCTTTGACGACAAATCCATCTGGCTGTTGCATGTAAATCTCTTCGGTCAGCTCCCCATTCAGGAATGATATTTTTACATCCATCTGATGTATCACCAACTTATGTATAGCTGCTAGAGCGATTAACATCCTGATAGTGGTCATCCGAGCTACTGGAGCGTATGTGTCAAAATAGTCTATTTCCTGTTTCTGAGAAAATCCCTTGGCTACCATCCTGGCCTTGAACTTGTCAATAGTTCCATCTGCCTTCATCTTCTTCTTGAAGATCCATTTACATCCGATGGGCTTTTCTCCTTCAGGTAGATCTACCAACACCCATGTGTTATTGGAGGCGATAGAGTCAAAATCGTCATTCACTGCCTCCTTCCAGAAGATAGCATCTCTGGTCTTCATCGCATCATCATAGGTAAGCGGATCTGCTTCCACATGATAGGTGACAAAGTCATCTCCGAAGTCTTTAGGTCTCCTCGCTCGCTTTGTTAACGGCTCTGCGAGTTCTGGTACAAGAGTTGTTTCATCAACAACAGCTTCTTCTTGGACTACTGGCCCATATGAGATTTCAGTCTCATTTGCACCTACATCATTTTCCGGAATGTCCGAAAGAACAATATTTTTGTCTTTTGCAAACTTGTCTTCAAAGTATTCAACATCGCGAGATTCGATGATATAATTTGACTCAATATCAAGAAATCTCCGAGCATCTCTTCTCGGCATACCCCAAGAAGATCGCCTTCGTAGTCCTTATCCCCAGCTTCTGAATCTTCAGATCTGGGAGCTTCACATACGCCAGACACCCCCACACTCGAATGACATTCAAGTTTGGTCTGACTTTGAACCAGAGTTCATGAGGAGTTACGTCCGAAGTTGCATATGGCACTCTATTCAGAATAAAAGTGGCCGTTAATGCAGCTTCTCCCCAGTAGCATTTTGGAAGACCTGCAGTAAGTAGCATTGAATTCATCATTTCTGTTAATGTTCGGTTCTTCCTCTCTGCTACTCCGTTGGATTGAGGAGAATATGGAGCAGTAGTCTCGCATATGATTCCATGTTCTTTACAGAACGATGCGAAGTCATGAGACCTGTACTCCCCACCTCGATCACTTCTCAACCTCTTGAGTTGTTGTCCAGTCTGCCGTTCAGCTTCGGCCCTGAACTCTCTGAACTTCTCGAAAGCTTCGTCTTTAGTCTTGAGCAAGTAGATGAACGCGTATTTTGAGAAGTCATCGATGAAGGTTATAAAATACTTCATCCCGGCCTTTGTGGAGAAATGTTTGAAGTCACAGATATCGGAGTGTACTAACTCCAGAAGATCTGTGCTTCGATTGACCCGATGAAAGAGTTTTCTTATGATCTTCGTCTGAGCACATACTTCATACTTCTCCACCTTACCCCTACATTTGGAGATAAGTCCTAGACTAGACATTTTGCTAATTCTTTTACAATGAACATGTCCTAGTCTATTATGCCACAACTCAAGAGAATAATCAGAAAATACAACTGCATTAATGTCATCAAACTGATTGACAAGCTGAATTTTAAACATTCCTTCGGTTTGATAAGCCTTCCCGAAGTATGTTCCCTTTTTGGACATCACCATCTGACCAGCATTGATGTCCATCCTCAAGCCTGCGTTGCAGAGCAGGCTCCCAGAGATCAGGTTCTTGGCAATCACCGGAACATGCTTCACACCTTGAAGCGTCAGAGTATTCCCAGAAGTGAGTTTCAGCTCCACAGTCCCGATCCCCAGAAGGCCAAAACTTCAGCTTGGGCCTGGTTCGCCATGACAACCTTCTCAGATATCGGCTGGTACGTGACGAACCATTCCTTGCCAGAACAGACATGGCAAGTCGCACCAGTGTCTATCCACCAGTCAGAGTCAACCCCCACAGTTGTGACCTGTGCGATCATAGCAATAATATTTGAAAACAATGAAACCTTACTAGGCTCACCTTTCTCTGATTGTTTAGGCTTGGATCTGCATTCACTCTTGTAGTGGCCTTTCTTGCCACAATTGAAACAAGTCACTTGGGACTTGGACTTCTGTTGCTTGAATGAAGGACCCTTCACTTTTAGATTGGTGAAGTCCTTCTTCTTGTGATGAGAAGCCGTCTGCTTCCCCTTGGGATCTCTCGTCTGCACTAGATTGGCCTTAGCCAACTGTTTGGACAGAGTGTCCATCTTCTGTTGGGAACGTATCTCGTCCTCAACATGGATCTCTTGAAGTAGATCTCCCAAGCTAATGTCTAGCTTCTTTCTGAGCATCCTTGCATAGAACGTACTCCATCCAGCAGGAAGTTTTGAGACGATTTCTCCAACGACAAACTTGTCGGGAATGGGCATCTCTTCGTCTTCCAGTTTCTGACGCAGCTTCAGAAATCCCTTCACCTGTGGCAACATGGACTTCTCGTCCTCAAAGAGCAATTTGTGATATTTTTCAACCACAAACATCTTGCTCATGTTCATGTCTTCTTCATACAGTTTTTTCACAGACTCCTATATGTCTCTGGCAAATTCCTTCTTCGAGTAGGATTCTGCCAGGGAATCCTCCATAGCATTCAGGATGAGAAGCCTGCAGATGCTATTTTTCCTTCTCCATTTGGCCTGGAGTTTGGTAGCCGCATTGATTGCGGCAGTAGACCCAGTGTCTGGAACAGAAGGTTCTTCCTCCAATAGTACATGATCAACGTCTTTGAGTTGAAGAGTTAGATAAACCTTCCTCTTTCAGACTTGATAATGCTCTCCATCGAACTTTTCCAACTTGCAGTAGTCCGATTGGACGAGCGAAGCATTAATGTTTTCCATCTACAAGGATCTTGCTTTGAGATTGTTAGTCCCGGGGCTTGACCAAAGATGGAAAACTGATACAATCGAGATCTGAGATGTCACACAAAAAACTTTGCAGTGATCAAACTCAAGATCTACGATGATACAAAAAACCAAATAGCCAGATTACAATATGAAGGAGGGAAATAGAGAAGAGGAGATCTCTCGTTCTTCCTTGCAACGTGTTACAATTGGGACAGAACGAGTTACAATAATATAGAGAAAGAAGAGATGAAGAAAAGTTGTTGGGGTGTCAAAATACCGTTGCTCAAAGCAAGATTCGCCCCACACGAATTGCTTCCAGGAACCAGCAAGTTGAAGAACTTGTGGAACGCTCGAAGTCACCTCTGTTCTGACTCCTCGGATGGACTTGCAATGGCGGCAGCAGCTCCCCCTCTCTTTTTTTTTCTGACTTATAAAATTCGTAGTACCTCACAAAGGAGGCCAGAAAAGAGTATATATAGAGAGAGGGTGGAAACCCTAACCGCCTTTTCAGTTATGGAAAGATTGAATTAAATCCCACAAAGATAGAAATGAAATTAATTCAAATCTTATGGAAAGATTGAATTAAGTCCCACAAAGATGGCAACAAAATTAATTCAAATCTTATGGAAAGATTGAATTAAACCCCACAAAGATGGCAACGAAATTAATTCAAATCCCACAAAGATAGCAACGAAATTAATTCAAATCTTATGGAAAGATTGAATTAAATTCCACAAAGATGGCAACGAAATTAATTCAAATCTTATGGAAAGATTGAATTAAATTCCACAAAAAGTGGATCTGAATTAATCGCATTGAATCAGTCTTTCCATAACTGACTTGTAGTCTGCACAGTCAGCCTGGTGCGAGTCCATGAGCCCATGAGCCCGAGCCCGAGCCCGAGCCCGAGCCCGAGTCCGAGTCCGAGTCCGAGCCCGAGCCCGAGTCGTTAAGCCCCTTTGGGACTTAGCTCCAAATGGAATTAATCCAAGAGAATGACAAAAGCATTAATGCTTAATCCTTGGAGTCTTATTCTTACCTCCTAGTAAAATCACCCACATGGTTCCCTCCTTAGGGTCACCACCCCATGTGCATCTCTCAACAACACAACCAAGTATATATGTTGAGATAACTCATGGTGCATTTCCGATGTGGGACTAAACTTTTACAAGGCATGTTGAGAGCAAGCTCTATCCATGTAAAGAAAGCACCAACACTTATAAGTTTAATGTTTTACCTAAATTTTTTGGATATAAATAAGATTATAGAAATAAGGATGAATGGAAGCTTAACTCCTCGCGAAGAAGTAAGAACTTTACCAGGTTTCTTGTAATTAGAAAGTAAAGCATATAAGAAATTGTAGATAAATTTTGACTGGCACCTCACTTTTTTTTACCATATTTACGATGCACCCCATATAATTACAATAATGTAAGATACCTCTCACTTTTGACGAAAATCGTCCCCAACTCACGACCTAGCCCTTTGACCATTTTTTTTTACCAAAATACCTCCGTCTTCTTTCCCGTGTTCCTCCATTTTTCGTGGCTGCCCCCCTCCCCGTCACCAGCGTGCCTCCGCTCCCCCCTCCCTTCTCTCTCCGCTCCCCCCTCCTCTCTCCTCCACATCACCACCAGCACCATCACCAGCACCATCACCACTATCACCATCACCACCATCATCACCACCACCTTCACGCCGTCCTCTGCGACCCCCTCCCCCCCCCCCATCGGGCCACCGTTCGTGCAGCCCCCTCCACACCCCTCCCTCCACGCCACCGTCCGCGTAGCCCCCTCCGCCCCCCTCCCGATGTTGCCATCGCTGCTGCTGCTGTTGCTACTGCGGGGACGGCGGCGGGGGGTAGGGGGCTCTGGTGGCGCGGAGGGGGTGGGGTGGGGGAGCTCCGGTGGACAAGGAGGGTTGGAGCCGGAGGGGGGGGGGGGGGGGGGACTCCGATGGACACGGCGGTGGGGCGTAGGGGTAGCAAGTGGGGGATACGGAGAAGAAGATGGAGGTATTTTGGTCAAAAAAAATTGGTCAAAGGGATTGACCGTGAGTTGGGGACGATTTCTGTCAAAAGTGAAAGTATCTTACATTATTGTAATTGTGTGAAGTATATCGTAAAAATGATATAAAAAAAAGTGGGATGCCAGTCAAAAAATTTCGAAATTGTTGCCAAAAGTCTACTTAGCAATTGCGACTCTCATATATGTGTACATTATGTAATAATGTTCACATTGATATGGAAGCAGTAATAAATTAATACTAGCTAGTGGACAATGTGTCAACGGTGCAGCAGAGGCTGAGTGGACATAGTAATTGCAGCAAACCCGACAGTGTCATTTTAACGATTGATCATAGGTAGGAATCAGGTGAGCCAACTGCCCGTCCCTTTCTTTCTTTAGCACTTGCAAGAAGTCATCGACTCATTCTTCCCATCACTTATGTCTCCCCTTAATTGGACGGTGGGAGTTTGGTAGGAAGAAGTTCACCACTACCACCACCACAAGTCTCTATTTTAAGGCCATCTCCATGGTGATTTCTAAAATTGAGTTTTTATTCTAATTGACATTGTACTTTTAAGGAAATTTATCTCATAGTTGAAAGAGTTTCTACATAAAAATTACACATACAAAAAAAATACTAGTTTTCTCAATTTTTATCCTATGTGTCACAAAATAAAAGGACCAAAGGGTGTGCATCGATCGGTGGTCGACCTATTTGGTCACAACCGAAGTCGAACCGAAGTTAATCGGTTTGAAAACAATCACAGCCGAACCAAACCAACCAATTGATCGGTTCGGTTTTGAAACCGACCGACTTTGTTCGGTTTGGATCGGTTCGACTGATCGGTTTTAATCAGACAAAAAATTTCAAGTATATAAAAGTGTTTCACAAAGTAAATTCACACAAAAATAAATTCTAACCATCTTTTGTTTGGAAGATGTTTGTATGAAATTCCAAAATGGACAATAATCTTCTAAGTAGATCATTTGCATACTGAATTTCTTCCACAAATCCAAAATGATTCTCGAAAATAAACTATAATCCTAATAGATCTATGAATTGAAGATGGAAAATAAACAAATAATGAGATGGATAGGTTGGACCGAATATAAACCTAATTTTAGGTTGTTACTAACTAGGTTCGGCTTGGTTCGGTTTAAGCGGTTTTTGGAATGACCAAACCGTGAACCGAACCAAATCGGTCGGTTTTTTAAATGGTCAAGTCGAACCAATCCGACCGGACCATCAGTTCGGTTAAAAACCGACCGATTCGGTTTGGTTTGGTTCGATTTGGTCGGTTTGGTTCAAATATGTACACCCTTATTTAATAGTGTGAGACCCAATAATAATTGTCACAAGAGATGGAGAGTTTCTATTCTATATCTTTGCCACCTAGAATAGAAACGGAAATAGAAATCACCATGGGGAAATTTTTTTTCTAAAATGGATAAACCTCCATTGGAGATGGCCTAAGCTTCCTCTTCCACTCCACATTTGAGCAACGTCTCCGTTGCTGGTCTATATATTTACTTCTTGTGCTGTTTCTTTGAGCTTTTATATGTATCCCAAGTTAATTGCTTGTTGTTGTAACATCTGATCAATATAATGATCGTCTTCCTCGTGTCCTTCCTCTCCTTCCTCCTCCTCTTCAACGAGCCCCTCCTTCCCATGATCTTCCCGTCGTGGGTCGGAGAGTTGAGGCTCCTTCTGGCGTTGCTGTGCCAGGAAGCCCTGTGCCACTCCTTCCAGTGGCTAAAGAACCATGTTTCGGCCACTGCCCAATTCTTGAAATATCCATACACAACGTATGGTTCAAGGATCGAGAATGTGGAGGAGGAGGAGGAGGTGGCGGCGGCGTCGGACGAGATGACGGTCCTGGACCTGCCTGAGCTGGCCTTGGAGATCGTCCTTGCGAAGCTCGACCCGCCGAGCCTGTGCAGCATGGCGAGCGTCTGCGCCTCTCTGAGGGACAGGTGCAGGAGCGACCGCCTGTGGGAGAGGCACACGGAGGAGAAGTGGGGGAAGGTCATGGGCAAGGCCGCGCAGGAGGCGTGGGAGCTGTACATGGGATCGAGGAGGAGGAGGCCCAGGAGCAGAACAAGGCTCGCTGGACCGAGATGGTGGATGGGCCCATGGATGAGGAGGACTACTAGGCGGGCTGACGCCGCCGGCGACAGCTCCGGGAGGCGTTTGCCCGTCGAGTCGGTCATGGCCCGGTACCTCGCGCTCGAGAGCGGCAGATTCTGGTTCCCTGCCCAAGTGTACAACCGTCAGGTATCGATCAATTGGCAATTCAATTCTGGCAATCAATTTCTTGATAATTCAATTTTGGTGGTTCTTTGCAGAATGGGAATGCAGGTTTCATGCTGTCCTGTTATGATGCAGAGCTGAGTTATGATTCTCATACAGACACATTCTATGCAAGGTATTATAGAAGGGTACGAGGTTTAGGACCTAATTAGACTTTGGGTACTGAATTTGTCCGTTTTAGGATTTAGATACTCTGAAGTTTTTTAGTGACGAATTTGGGCTTTTTGTGACGAAATGAGTCTTTTAATGACGAATGTTCGTCACTAAATTGTGTCACTAAAAAATTTAGTATCCAAAGTCTTGTTAAGTCCTAAATCTGGTACCCATGTACAAAATATTAAGGAGTTTTTATACTTTTACCAAATAGGAATGATGGATCTATTAATTATACCTATAATACAGTTTAAGGATCTTTCTAGTTTTAATTAATTGAGAATTCTTACTCTTCTAGGTACCCACCACATGGGCAGAGGCTTGCGAGCGTAGAGGAAGGAGTGAAGTGGGAGAGACTAAGAGCAGCACCTGTGGCTACTCCAGCACACGATCTCCATGTCTCGGACTGCTTAAGCGACTTGCGCCCCGGCGATCATTTCGAAATTCAGTGGAGAAGGAACAAGGAATTCCCCTATGGTGTGTATTCTATTTTCAACATTTTAGGAATTTAGTAGAGTTTCTTAGAAGGAATTCGATAGCCACTACTACTGCATGTCACGAATTTAGTGTTTTTGCCTGCACTTCATCGAAAGCCTGTAATATCCGAGATGCTTACAGACATTTTTTTTCCTTCCGTTTCGTCCATCAGGTTGGTGGTATGGAGTTGTAGGCCATCTGGAGTTGTGTGACCGAAACGAGCTTCACTGTCGCTGTTTTAGTAGCGGTAATCTTATGTTGCTCTCTGAACAGTTTCTTTTTGTTTTGTGTCATAGTTGAAATCACAAGGAGTTGGATTGCAATTCAATGAGTCAACGATCACTAAAGTTTAAAAACTGTTGCCAAGCCCAATTTGAGCAGTTGAACTTAAAAAACTTTTTTCTTCTTTCTTTGATGACAGATACTGTGATACTAGAATTCAATCAGTACGCACCCGAGTCGAGATGGAGGCAGACCACCGTAAATCGGAAGAATCACATGGAAGAAGGGAACGAAACCGATGGGTTCTACGGAGGAATAAGGAAGCTCCGCGACAAGGATGAGATCTCTATGTGGAGGCAGTTGTGGCCAGCAGAGATACTGGAGTGAAATGCTCTATTCCTCGCATTTTCCTCTCTTTCAGACATGATCCTCTCTTGTTGTTCAGTTACCAATCGTATCGATCGCGAAGAGTCTTTCGTGCTCGGTCTGAGTTCGGATTCATCGCTCAATCCTCATATATTTTGCCTGAGGAACGAGAAGGCAGCCGTAACATATCTGCCTGATCACTACATGATCCAAAAAGCCTTGAAGAGGATATTGTAAATATATACATCCCCGTGTCCGTGTCCGTGTCCGAACCCGAGAAGCGTGATAAAGCTTCGAGATGAGAAGCAATGCACTGCGAGGCTTCTGCAGAAGGGATGGCCGGACCGTAGCCCTTACTTCTTAGCTCACATGTATTTTGGATAGTGCACTTGTATGCATTTGATCATCGTCTTCCTTGTATGTATGCCCTGTAAATTTTGACCATTTTGATCAATTTTAGACCATGTCAGCGCTAGTGCATGAGCACTTGTTCTAACATAAGCAAAACTTGTAACAAAAAAAAAAAAAAAAAAAACTCCAACTGCTGCAAGTAAATAAAGTTGCATAAAAAAAAGCGACTCCATCTGCATATAACCTTAACCATCAGGGGCGTAGGCACATAGTGTCAAGGGGGCGAGATTGCGCCCCCTGGAATTTTTTTTTTTTTTTTAAGTATAGTCATAGGAGCAAGACTTTTCTTGTCGATGAATACAATGCTACAGTTGTGACCGAGGCGATGGTAGTGATATGCATCATGCACATAAGAAGCTACATCTAGTTTCTTTGCATGTCTTGTTTTAAGTAAACAAATAGAGAGATTTATTATGAATACTAACTTAGGAAATATGATGTTCATATGGCTATATATATATATATATAGAGAGAGAGAGAGAGGAACTCGTGAGCAGAGGTGGTTGGGAAAGTTGAGCTGACGGGTGTTGGGTGAATATTAGCAATGAAACATTTTTTTTTTCTTTTTTTTTCTTTTCTCATGTACGCTTTCTCTTGTCGGCGTCATATGGACTGATTTTTTTTCTTTCTTTTTCTATGTATTTTTTTCATGTACGCTTTCCTGAATTAAAATACTGCATCTCCTGAATTAAAATTTTGGCTACGCCACTGTTAACCATAGTCTTCGACTTCCATGAGACGATATTCATAGAGGGAGGACATACGGGTAGGGGAGACCCATCCATTTGGTCGGCCATTGGGCATAGATAAGCACCAAGAACAATCTTTTTTTTGGGGTGGGGTAAGACACTAATAAGTAGCTTCCTCCTCTCCCTGTGCTTTAGCTGCTGGCCAGTGCCATGAGAGAGAGAGAGAGAGAGGGGGACATTATTGGTGGTGTCCCCATACATCCTTTTCCAGGAAAGGTAGCAATTAAATTCAATGTAACCATTGATGCATTGTTGCAGAATGGACTAGATTCCCATGGTTCTCCAGTATCAAGTAGACAGAAAAAGAGAGGGCCCTTAACTCCAAGTCTCCAACTAAATCAATAGGTGGATGCCCAATGTTAAAGGTCCACAATGCACAATATTTAAAAGAATCTAGAGTCCGAGCTCTCTAGCCTAGTGGTATTAGAGCGGACACTCGGAGGGACCGGCAAGGTTCGAGTCCCCCAATTGTGTGTGTGTGTGAGATTTCAAAAAAAAAAAAAGAATCTAGAGGGCCATCCAAATCTTTCCCTAAGAGCATCTCCAACCCTATTGTCTTGTTAAGTGTTGTTAGTCTTAGGTGGCTCCTATGTGGTATGAGCCAAAAAATAATGTCTTGTTTATGTGGCAAAATTATATCTCAAAAGATAATGAGATAGAAAAACTATCTCCAATGCAAAAGTATTGAGAAGACAATAAAAAGTATTTTTTCCAACTTCCAAGGCAACTCCTCCACTTCTTCAACTTTTTTATAAATATTTCTATTCATAATTGATGATGTGGAGACAAAGTCATTGTGAAGTGCATTGTCTAGATCTAGACAACCAACTTCACATTCTCATTGCCATGTCATTGCCATGTCAACTTCATGTTTTATTCTACATTTGCATTGGAGAAGAATTTTTGGAATAAAAGTTTGTCATTCCTATGTGGCAACTATTTTTTCTAAACTCGCAATAGGGTTGGAGATGCTCTAAGGTGCTGTTTGGTAAAGGTGAAGTGGGCTTGGATTCCTGGTTTTGGGTGAAGTGGGGAAGGGAACTCCGATCCGGGTGTTTGGTTGGCGGGGGTAAGAGGGGAAGGGAACTTGCAGATGTGACTGCTGCCAGTTCCTGTCGGCGGAAGAGGGAATGAAGAGGATGGGTTATTTGTTTTCCTCCACATCCGGAGTTGGCAGCCAGATGTGGGTGGGAGTTTGTTTTTTTTTTTTTTCAATTTTTTTTTTTACTTTTCTTTCAAAAAAAAAATCTTAATTAGTTTTAGATTTTATTTTTTGGTTACAACCACACTAATTTCTTGCTAATTAATGTAATTAATAGTTTTTTTTATTAGTAATTTAAATATTTTTTGCTAACAGCCGCATTATTGACAAGTTTAATAGTAGTATAATTAATGTAATTAATAGTTTTTTTGCTAACAGGTGCACTAATTTTTTTGCTAACAGTTGCACTAAGTTTTTTTAAAATGGAAAGAATAGTTAGATCATTAATATAATCAATGTAATTAACAGTTTATTTAAGTCAGCTTTCTCAATTAATAGTAAATAATTAGATATATAACCTCAAAAGAATTATAGTAATTAATACTAAATAGTTAGAGTTTTAAATATAAACTCTTAATTGGTTAGTAATTAATTTTGAGTTGATAAATTTTTAATTAGTTACTAATTAATTATCTTAATTTATTAAACTAATTATTTAATTTATTACATTGTATTGTGAATTAACCATAATTTATTATTATTATAAAATACTCTTCCACTTTTTACTTTTCACTTCCTATCTCAACCAAACACATTTATCTAATTTTCATTTTCCACTTTTCACTTTCCTATTCCAACCAAACACATTTGTCCCCTACTAGGGGGACAAGAAAGTGAATGGATTCCTATCACTCTTCCCCACATGAAAGTCTAAATCCATATTTTTCTACACTTACGGTTTACCAAACGGCCCCTAAATGGAAGTTATGGAACAACCATTATCTTGTTCATACCACTTGGCCTCCATATTCCCTTTACCTTTAGGATTGTGTCAAGAAAACTATTGCACTTGTTGATGTCACTTCGCCCTAGTTAACATTAGGCTTGACATTGTAATCTTATTATTTATTAATGCGAGACGGAACCAGAAATTCGAACTAAGGTGGACTCAAATGTGGATTAGCTTATATGAAACAAAAAACATACGGAAAAAGAAGAAATAATGGATTTGAGCCTACCCTAGCCCTTGACCAGTTCCGCCCTTGAACTATTACCTCACCCCGATGAGAAACGAAAAAAAAAAAAAAAGAATGAGCACCCGCAAGCAGCAATGTGCTGCTTTGAACTAAACAGGGGAGCACATGCTATGCTCCGTGGGGCCCAGCTTCTCAATCTCAATTGAGCACGTTACAACAACAAAAAAAGCAAAAAAAAATATACAATATAGTTTACCATAATTGTACAGGAATGGAAAAGTTAAAAAAATTAGAAATAAAGAAATGACTTACCAAGTGACTTGGCAAGTAGGCTGGGACCGCAAAGTTACTTGGCGAGACGTTAGGACTCGGGAGAGGCCGTCAAATCAATTTTTAATTATGTATTTTATTCCTATATGTTTAATTTTTTGGGACATATGATTGTGCCTCCAGTAAAATTTTATTCTGGATCCGCCATTGCCTCAAGATATTGGATATCATACTAGTCATATCATCTTTACTCATTAAGATTTTCTATTGTAGAAGAGTATCGCATCACATCACAACTTGGCATGTAATTAGTGGCCCAACAAGAGCAGCACTAGGTTAGGTTACCTACTCGTAAGTTTTTCCAAGGCTTGAGGACGTGGATTTGAGTCACGAAAATAATATTTTTCATATATTAGGAACAGTAAGATAGTGTACATCTTGATAAAAAAATGCTAAATGGCCCGCCGGGTGGTGGACCGTGGCTGTGCTCGTGCCGACGTGTCCACCCCCCATTCGCCCCCCACCCCCCCCCCCCCCCCCCACACCCCCCCCCCCCCCCCCTCCCTGCACTACATGGGGTCCACGCCCAAAAAATTCGGAACCCCCTCCAACGGGGGGCGACGTGTGGCTGCGGGCCAGGACCGCGGTCAAAAACCGCGGTCCATGCAGCATCGCCGATCTTGATATGATACTCCATGGTCACTGCACCGTTGCGCTAGGACACCCTTTTTCTTACAAGTGTGGTTTTTAATTAGGACATGATGAAGAACGTTAAACTTCCATTCTTCTTAGGGTTTTTTTTTTGTTGGGGAAGAAATTGTTTTGATCAATAACCACAAGTCTATCTTTTGTAAATTGATTAAGAAGTAAATGGTTACTAATGGAATTGTGGACTAATACCTTGGGCCTAACTGATTTTAGGTAAACCATCTATATTTGTCAAATGAGATAATCTTATATTAAGTTCTAAATCAACAAAGAGTCAATTGTCCAAATGGTGCATGAAAAATGTCAAAGTTGTCATTTTAGTGATCGAACCTTTTTTTTTTAATTTGATACATAAGATTCATATTTTGGTTTAAAGAGTGCCTGAATGAAGTTTCTTTATTTTTTGGATAAAAATTGTTAAAATGGACGTGTGATGATCACGTACCATATTTTTAGGGTTATTTTGGTCATGATTAGCCGATACGTCTGCTATAATTGATTATAAAGTCGTCATTTTGTACTCGATAAAAGCCATTTGTTTATATGTAGAATTTCTTCGAACTCCAATATTCTTAGTCGAAAAACAAAAACGTAACAAAATAACTATGAAAATAAGGCATATGACCATCGCATATCCATTTTTATCCAAAAATACCAACATAATTTAGTTCAAGCACTCTTTAAACCAAAATATAAAATCTATGTACTAAATTAACCAAAAAAATTCAAATACCAAACAGACCACTACATTCTTCGGACATCATTTAAATAATTAACTCATCAACAAATGAGTAATATGGTCTGTGAATTAACAGGTTCAAGCTGATTTTTTCTTAGGGCGGAGATAATAGCTATTTGCGTAGGAGCATACATATGATATGTTTTATTATTGTTTCAACTAACATGAGATAGTTTAACGTAACATTTCATTAATTTCTAAAAATATTATTTGATATATATTCAAAATATTTATTATTAAAAAATTATCAATATAATAATATAATTTCCAACTAGACATTTCTAGAAATTATGTGAATGAATGATAATGCTTCATTACACATTCAAAAGTTCATCTCATAGTCATGCCACGTTTTTATTTCCTTTGTGTTGTCAATTATACGTCCCCCGACCCCAGGGACTAGCCATGAAACCCACTAGTTTGGTGTCACTCACTTGAAGCATCTAGGCCCACCACTTCCATCGATCGTGCCATCTTACGCGTGTCGTCACGCACGAGTGAAGAATTATGACTAAATAACTTGAATGTTCCGTGTTTGGAAAGAGTATGGATTTTAATCTTTAATTAAGTCTAATATTCATCATATGTAGGGCTGCAAATGAGCCAAGCCGTTCGCGAGCTGTTCGAAGCTCGGCTCGATAAAAGTTCATTTGAGCTCGGTTCGTTTAGTAAACAAGCTGAGCTCAAGCTTTATTTTTGAGCTCGTATAATAAATGAGCCAAGCTTAGCTTAGAAGTACTCGGCTCGATTGAGCTGGCTCGTTTATGAGCTTGCGAGCGGCTCATTTAGGAGCTTGTTTGTTTATTATTATTATTATTATTATTATTATATATATATATATATATATATATATATATATATATATATGGTTGTGTGTATTATATATTTATGTCCTTAACAAGTGATATTAAGGAACTTTTTTTGATTAATATAAATAAATTGTTAATATTTCATATACTTGAATTCAAATCTAACTAGCTTGAAATAAAGCTGAGTGTATCGAGCTTGTTTATCAAGCTTCCTTATCGAGCCAAGCTCAAGCTTAATATAAACAAGTTCGAGTCAAGCTCAAGCTTAATATAAACAAGCTCGAGCCAAGCTCAAGCTCCAAAATAAAAAATTTATCAAGCTTGAGCTCGGGCTCGAGCTCGAATAATTCTAGTCAAGCCAAGCTCAAGCTTACAAAAGCTTGGCTCGGCTCGGCTCATTTGCAGCCCTAATCATATGGGACCAAAGTTCATCTCATCGGTTCTCGGTATCAACTATTAATAATTTGGTAAACTTTCATGTAGGATATACTTAGGAAACTACTGAGAGCACCGCCAAAAATGACTGAGATTTTACATGACAGGAGACATCACTCTTAAGATAGAAAAGTGGTAGGAGGCAACACACAATTTGTACAATTTGTTAGGTGGCAACACAATTTCAAACATCCAAATTCATCTTTATCTCACACAACTTTCTTCTCCTCTTGCAACATCTTCATCTTTCGAATACCATTATTGGTGATTTTGAATTCCATTATAGGGGTCTTCCTCTTTCAAACACCGTTATTGGTGGTTTCAAATTCCATTATAGGAGTTTGAAAAGTTTAGAAATCATGACAGTCGGATAGAGGACGACGAAATACTGATAGAATTCTAACAGTCCTAACAATAATCAGGATTGTCAGAAACTTGGCAGTCCTATGACAGAGATATATATAACTTTATATCCTAGGACTGATAGGATTCTGACAGTCTTAACAACAGTCAGGACTGTCACCGTCACGATTTCTAAAGCTTCCAAATCGAGGAAGAGGTTGCAAGGAAAAAAAAAAAAGTTGTGAGAGATGTAGAGAGAATAGAAATTTGGATGTTTGAAATTGTGTATTGTCCTTACCATTTTTTGAATTGATAATTTGGGAATAACATTTTTTTTTAAAAGATATAATGCTCCCCTATGACTTTTTGTGTTGATCTAAGTAATTTACTATACTTATAAGAAGGATTTCTAGACATTACCGTATTGACCTACAAATTAGATACTCGTATCGTTATCTATTTTTCATAGACTAAGAACAAACATAATATACGTGTGTGTGTGTGATTGTTTACCAAATTAAATATCTATTCTTATCTTTCTCCTATTTCACACACTATAAATAGGGTGTTATTGCCAGATTTTGAGAATCTTTATTTGACGGTGGTTATTATAACGTTAATCAAATATTAATTTTAATGTTAACATTAATATAACCATCATAAAAATGAGGGGTAATTAATATTTAGATTCTGAATTTTATAACAGCATTAACATGTTCAATTAAAAAATTTGGATACTGAAATTTTATTTTTGATTTATTTTTTTCATTATTTCTTCTTTTATTTTTGAGTTGGAGAAAGCACGAAAATATGTTCTCGTATTAGTAGTTTTAATAATATTGTTAACTATAAACTTTCCAAGTCTTCATCAGATGAGAATCTTAGAATTATGTTGAGTAATTCAACTTAAAACAAGAAGAGAGCGAATTGAATCAGAGTGAACTTTTATTAGGCAACCACTTGTACCAATTTCCTCAACCAGACGCAGAGTCAGGACAGACAAGAAGGAGGTTTCAAGTAGGTTTCTGTTGGGATCAAGCCCTTAGCATAATAGTGACTTGTGAGCTAATTTTTCATATCCCCCAATTTGATTTTTTTCATTAAGTAGGTAGTTAAGTCACCTACTTATACCTGTAATATAGATCCAACAATCTAAACCCATCACCATAACCATGGCGTAGAATTTAATTAGGAATGGACAACCAACTCCTAGATACAGTGTATCATCTGCATTTATTTATCCTAGTTACAATATTCAAAATTTACGTTTAGATCTCCATTTTGGACGATCAGATCAGATCAGATCAAGTCAACCATTAAACGAAATCTAAATATTAACTTCTGGAAAATATGAAAACCTAAATACAGATTTACAATATCGTACGAGATCCTAAAACTAAATAATCCTAAATAAAACGTATAATATCGATCATGTGCAGTGCATAATGGCTACACGTCCGGTTGGTTGGGAGGTTCGAACCATGTCGGTCCCTTTGGTGTTCGTGCTGTCTATCAATTTTTGTATTAACCATAGGCAGGAATCAGTTATATCCCCTCTTAATTGGAAGGTGGGAGTTTGGTTAGAAGTTAACCATCACAATATAAATATTTAAGAGTGCACGCGCCATTAAGACTTGCTTATATAGAGCTCGATTCCTCATTTGTCACTTCCTCTTCATATCTCGGTTTCTTCTTCGTTTCGTTTCCGCTATTGAAGTACAAGTTCAGTTATTCCAATCTGTATCTTCAGTTAGCAAGCTTGAATTGATCAATTTACTTCTTCTTCTATTAATGCCGTCTTGTTGTTAACAAGAACCTTGATATTATGATTTTCTTCTTCGTATCCTTCCTCTCCTTCCTCCTCCTCTTCAACAAGCCCCTCCTTCCCAAGCTCTTCCCGTCGTGGCTAGGCGAGTTGAGGCTCCTCGCGGCGCTGCTGTTCCAAGAAGCCTTGTGCCACTCCTTCCAGTGGCTAACGAACTACGTGTCGGTCAGTGCCCGAATCTTGAGATGTACATATACCACGTTCAGTTCAAGAACTGGGAATGTGGAGGACAAGGAGGAGGAGGTGATGGCGGCAGCGGCATCGGCATCGGGGGAGATGACGGTCCTGGACCTGCCTGAGTTGACCTTGGAGATCATTCTTGCGAAGCTCGACCCACCGAGCCTGTGCAGCATGGCGGGCGTCTGCGCCTCTCTGAGGGACAGGTGCAGGAGCGACCACCTGTGGGAGAGGCACATGGAGGAGAAGTGGGGGAAGGTCGTAGGCAAGGCCGCGCAGAAGGACTGGGAGTCGTACATGGGATCCCGAAGGGACCCTGGGAGCAGAAATGGGCTTGTCGGGAGCGTCAGGCCAAGATGGTGGATGGGCTCATGGCTCAAGTCCAGGCGGCAGGAGGCTGCTGGTGGTGGTGGTGGCGGCGGTTCCGAGAGCCGTTTGCCCGTCGAGTCGGTCATGGCTCGGTACCTCGCGCTCGAGAGTGGCAGGTTTTGGTTCCCTGCCCAAGTGTACAACCGCGAGGTATTGATCAATTGGCAATCAATTTCTTGATAATTTTCTTGGCAGTGATTTAAGTTTTGGTGGTTGTCAGCAGAATGGGAATGTAGGTTTCATGCTGTCCTGTTATGATGCAGAGCTGAGTTATGATTCTCGTACGGACACATTCAACGCAAGGTATTGTTAACCTACATTGCTAGGACAGTTTTAAGGATCATTTTTAAGTTCTGACTAATTGAGAATGCTTACTCTCTAGGTACCCACCCCATGGGCAGAGGCTTGCGAGCGTAGAGGAAAGAGTGAGGTGGGAGAGACTGAGAGCAGCGCCCGTGGCTACTCCAGCACACGATCTCCATGTCTCCGACTGCTTAAGCGACTTGCGCCCTGGCGATCATATCGAAATCCAGTGGAGGAGGAGCAAGGAGTTCCCCTATGGTGCGTAGTCCATTCAATAGCTTAGAAATAACGTTCCATATCTGAAATGCTTACGGATATTTGTCTACGTTTTCGGTATGTCTATCAGGTTGGTGGTACGGAGTTGTAGGCCATCTGGAGTCGTGTGACAGGAACGAGCATCATTGTCGTTGTTTTAGTAGCGGTAAATCGATGTTTCTCTATAAACACTATTAAGTCATCCCAAGCATTTTGAGATGTTGAACTCAAAAACCTTTTCTTTTCCCTTTCCTTTATGACAGATACTGTGATACTAGAGTTCAAGCAGTATAAACCCGACTCGAGATGGAGGCGGACCACCGCGAATCGGAAGGGGCACAGGGAGGAAGGGAATGAGACAGATGGGTTCTATGGCGGAATCAGGAAGCTCTACAAGAAAGATGAGATCTCCGTGTGGAGGCAGCTATGGCCAACAGAGGTACTGCAGTAATCTTTAATTTGCGCAAAGCCATAGCTCTGCCAGGACGCTACGAATGCATCGCGAAGAGCCTTTCGTGCTCGGTCCTGCCCGCTAGACATGTATCAAGCAGCACTCAGAGTTCGGATTCACGACGAGGCAGAAGTACAGAGAATCAAAATCCTAGGAGATGATTATAAACAAAGAACTCAATTTGCAATGAAGCGCCAGTTCTGTTATCAGTTACTCTTTATACCACACAACAAAAACTGTCATTTCTTTAAAACGTTACTACAATGTTCGTCTAGGCCTACCTTTCCAATTTAGCGGAACATCTATTGATATGTGTTGTACATTTCCAAGCTACCTAAAACAATCTTGTCCTCATTTGCAGTGCTCCTAACTCTTCATTATAGGAGAGTTTTTATTTCTAATACAAAATCGCTCAAACTTCATCCCCATTCTAATTATACTTGTTCAAGAGAAGTTCATCATCATGGAGGCAAAAGAAAAGTAGCTCAACTACTTGTGCTTACCATACTACCTATAACATGAGGTAGCCATCAAAAGAATGGAAGGGGAAGAGAGAATAGAAGAACTGAAAGAGTCATTCAACTAACCAACTTATAAAAATTGAAGCTGATACATACTGACATCCTACCTACATAGTGAAATAGGGCTATTGAAACTGTGTCCATACTACCTATAACATGAGGTAGCCATCAAAAGCATGAAAGGAAAAAGGAGAATAGAAGAACTGAAAGAGCCATTCAACTAACCAACCTATAAAAATTATAGCTGATACATATTGTGATGATCCTACCTACATAGTCAAATAACACGTATGAGAAATCTATAGCTCTGTTTTGGAACTGTGTCCATACTACCTATAACATGAGGCCGTAGCCATCAAAACCATGAGGGTTATTTAGTTTTAGGGTCCCAAATATACATGGATATTGGGATTTGGGTCCCGAAATTACTGTTCATTAGCCTACGTGAACTCTAACATCGGTCAATTTCGAGACCCAAATCCTAATATCCATGCATATGTGTGATCCTAAAACTACATATTCCAAACCATGAAAGGGGAAAAGAGAATAGAAGAACTGAAAGAGTCATTCAACTAACCAACCTATAAAAATTGATGTTGATACATACTGTCATCCTATCTACATAGTGAAATAGAAATAGCACGTATGAGAAATCAATGGTGTTGTTTTCGAACTGTGCTTCGTCAAACTCATGCAATTTACATCAACTGATTCGATGCATATGGCAACTAGTATTTCTGCGATCATGGCATGAACAACGAGCCTGGAGATACTTCACTGTCGGGTGCACCATAGCTAAGTTTATCCTGCCATAGACCACCGTCTTCATGCACTATTATTGCTCGACTACTCAGTTTGAAGATGGGTACCGACAAGACGACAGTTTAATGAGTCAGCGAAAGTGGAACGTCATTAACTATAAGGCTTACTCTTCCAGCAAGGAAAAAAAAATCAGCCATATCAGATGGCCTTGATTACATCGCTTTTGATGCAGCGCCTATAGATGATTCGCTGACCCGAGCACAAGTAGTACCGTTGTTATGATCCCTTAGTCCGTCGTCTTCGCATATCTCGCCATGTTACATTTCTAGAGGAGTCTCCTTATTTCACTGTCTCACCTCCGGATAATCATTTCTTGTTCTCCAAACACCGTCGAATAGTGTTTTCATTGATCCTACTCCTTTGCTTTCCTCTCCTGGTACAATTCCTCCTACGATGCTTCCGCCCTCTTTGCCAGTCCCAATGTACTCATCGACCTCCTGCTCATTTTACTCTCGACTATTTCGGTCCACTGGATAAGTTTGGTTTTGCTATCTTAGTCTTATATTCTTCACAGTTCCATTCATTCCTTACTGCTATCCATACTACACGAGAACCTAGTTCTTATCAAGAGATTTTTCAGTGCCATGAGTGGCAGAAGGCAATGGCTGAGGAGATTCGAGCATTTCAGCAGACAGACGCTTAAGGGGTCGTTCCACTCCCAGACATGGTCTAGCCTGTTAGTTGGAAGTGAATCTTTAAGGTCAAGTATCAACCTGACGGATCCATTGAGCGACATAAGGCTCGCCTTGTTGTCCGAGGATTTACACAGAAGCATGAAATTGACTTTGATAAGACCTTTGCCCCTGTTGTTTAGATTATCACAATTCATACATTAGTAGATTAGTAGTTGTTGCCATTGTTGTTGGTCATCCTATCAGATGGATGTGAAGAATATATATTTTCACGGATTTTTTCCGAGATTGTCTATATGCATCTCCCACTAGGTCTTTCTACTCTATTGGGACATATTTTTTTATCTTCGTCATGCTATCTAAGGTCTCAGGCAAGCTCCTTGAGTTTGGTTTGAGTATTTCCGGAGTGCTATTCGTGAAACAGGTTTTCAACAGTATTCTCATTATCATTCTCTGTTTGTACGATCGTCACCGCAGGAACAAGTTCTTCTCTTACTCTATTTGGATGACATGATTTTGGCTGACGATGATTCAGTAGGAATTACAGCTACTTAAAGGTACCTTCATCTCATACAAAGTGATCGTGTCTCGATGCTGTCCCCAAAAAATCAACCGACGAGATTCAGAATAAGTTTAAGAATATAAATTCAGCCAGTGGTCATAATCCCAAATATATGCTTCAATGAGATGGTGATTCATCATGAGAATTCAAATTATGCATACCCTTAAAAATACAAACAAAACTTAAGTCTGAAATATAAATACTGTTTTAAGTTCTCACTTCCAAGTGAAGCTGACAAAGTCCTTGTAGACGCTGTAACAACGTAGTAAAATAAGTAAAGAAAATAAGAAGACTCAGGAACAAGTTCAAATCATTTATGAAGTCCGATAGAAGGAAATTCCTGAACACGAAACAAGATATTTATGCAGTTGAGAGAGATCACAATCACATCAACACATTGCATTGTTAAACTTGGGACTACAAAGATCAATTTTTGGTGTCCTTAACAAAGAATTTGTGTTCTACACCTGAGGCACCATCTGAAGCTTCTATTGCTACACTACTATCAATGTGCTTTGACAGCTAACCTGCCGGTCAAACGCTCAGTCACGCAACCGAACTTCTTCTCAAAGAAGGGTCACAGTATAACTCAAATAACATATATTTCACCGTAAAAAGAGGAAGGAGCAGATGTTACGATGTGCACCTTCTCCACGGCAAATTCTAAGGGCACTCCATTTTTTTTTTTTTTTTGGACAACCCTTACTTCATGACAGTTCAATTTGGTGGAACTTTTTCTCAGGACAGTTTCAATTTTTTTGGGGGACTGTCCAACCCCCAAGCTTACTGTGGACAGTCCCAAACTCTCCAGCGACGGATGCCAGCGGGGGCGCGGGAGCGCGGACGTCGGCGGGGATGCGGATGCTGGCGAGAACGCGGGGGTGAGGACGCCCGCGGGGGCGCAAGGGCGCGGACGCCGGCGGAGGCGAGGGGCAGCGGACGCCCGCGGGGCGCTAGTGCGCGGACGACGATCAGATAGGACTACCAACATTGTTTGCAGTCTTATCTAAACTCTCTGTTTGGACATAGAACTGACAACAAAGTTGGCAGTCCTACTTATACCAAGTAGGACTACAACAAAGTTGGCAGTCCTACTTTATGTTAGGACTGCCAACATTGTTGATAGTCCTAACATAAAGTAGGACTGTCAACATTGTTTGCAGTCCTACTTGGTATAAGGACTGTCAACATTGTTTACAGTCCTACTTGGTACAAGGACTATCAACTTCTTTGGCAGTCCTGAAGAAAATTAGACTAGCCTCAAGTAACAAATTGGAGTGGCAAACTTGTAATTTTTTTAAAAAAAATTGGACCAGTCCCAAGTAAAACTTGGAGTGCCTTTAGAATGATTTTTTATAAGGGCACATCAAACTTTATCAGGGCTAGCCAGGATTGGAGCTAGCCCATGTTTGAGGATAAATTACTGGGACTATCTTATTTTTCTACTCATGGGGCTGTCCCAACCCCCCCCCCCCCCCCCCCCCCCCCCCCCCCCAAATCCAAAATTTTCCTCTCATTTGCAAATTTCACTCTCCATTTTCCAAAACCCTAACTTCTTCCTCCTCCTCCTCCTCCTCTTCTTCTTCTTCATCTTCTTCTTTTTCTTCTTCACCATTTCCCACTCTCCAAACTATATATCTTTTTCTTCATCTTTTTCTCCACAATTTTTTCATTCTAAACCCTAGTTTTCTTCTCCATCAAAACCTCTCCACAATTTTCATTCTCATCATTTTGATTGCTCACAAATAATGCATGAAAATAAATCCTAACATGAGTATTTCATTCTTTCTCACAAAAAATGCATGAAAATAAACCCTAAAATGTATATTTCACTATATTATCAAGATGGAAATAAATTCTAACATATATTTTTTATTCAGCCATTTCGATTTTAGGACTGCCAGAAATTGTGACAGTCCTAAAATGTACTTATTGTACAGCAAGTCCCTTTTAGGATTGCCACAATTCCTGACAGTCCTCAATACTTCTATGACTGCCAGAAATTTGTGATAGTCATGTTGTATAGGAAGATCAGCAAGGTCCTTTCAGGACTGCCACAGTTCCTGGCAGTCCTCGATACTTCTAGGACTGCCAGAAATTGTGACAGTCTTGTTGTACAGCAAGTTTCTTTCAAGACTGCCACAATTCCTGGCAGTACTCAATACTTCTAGTACTGTCAGAAGTTGTGGCAGTCCTGGAATAAACTTGTTCAAGAAATCGATTTCTTCTAGAAATAGGATTTTATCCATAATTTCTTCTATTAATAAAGAAAATAATTAATAGATTAGTAGATTTGATAGATTTGGTAACCCAATTTCTTTTATAACTAGGGTTTCATCCATAAACTAGGGTTTAAAGAAAAAAAAATATATGAGAAATTAGAAGAGAGAGAAAAAAAAAAAAAACTAAGATTTGGAGAAAGAGATGTTCTTTTTATTTTCTCTCTTCTTGTTCTTTTGCTCTCGTGTTTTTTTTTTTTTTTGTTCTTCTTCTTTGGAAGAAGAGAGAAAAAAAATAAAAAGAGTTATCTTTTATACCTAAGAAGAGAAAAAAAAAAAAAGGAGTTAGTCTTTTATACCTAAGAGTTGGATAGTCCTGAGTAAATTTTTCAGTGGCAAACTTGTAAATAAATGAAAGTTAAGAATGAAACAATCCTGATTAACTTTTGATGTGCCCTTATAAAAAAATCTTTAGAATTAGCCCTTCTCCGTGCACTCAAATTTGTCTTTCATTGTGACAACCTCGCAGCTTTGTCAGTCTGCATGAAAGAGCAGCAAATGCAGAACGGAACGGTGACATGGTTAAACCCGTGATAGGTATCTTGAGATGAAAAGTAATTTTTCACTAATAACATGGAAATATGCACACTGAGAACAGGAAACTTGCTCTCTTTCTTAAAATAGCAGATAATAAATAAGATTACAACCTAATGCTTCAGTTCCTCATTTATATTCACATTAGGCAACCAACTCGACTAGTAGTATTGGCGAAATACAGTAATCTGTTCGTTACACACAGATACTATTGCCCCAAGGTTCAAAAACTGCACCAACTTGACATGAAAGTATCTATTATGAACATCCAACTGCAAGCAAGTGAAAATTATGCAGTTTGGTTATAAAAGGTAATTATTACTAAAAGGATGTTGTGCCACGACATGACAGTCTCCTGGTACCGACACAGCTCCCTGAAGTCATGCAGGAAGATGATGTGTTCTGGAACAGGAACTCTGAACTCCACACCTCCATTTGAACTTCAAAGTTCAAGAAAATAATGTCTACAAGGAGCTCAGAGATATATTCTTTTAGATCCACTAGAAACTCCAAAGAAGAGGATGTCAGGCCGATTCAGTGCTGACATCAACCTTGTTTTTATGGATCTGAAAGGCAGGAGTAATCCAGCTGCCACAACTACACTGAATCCCTGACCAATTGAAGTATCCCAAGCGTGCATCGCATTTGACACAGGAGAGTTTTCCTTCCAATGCACCCTCTTCAACTGTCACATAATCAAAATAAAAACATAATCGTAAAATACAGGGACAGTATCTCTCTGCTAGAGTTTAATCATTTCGCTTGATGTTTATAGACATCACTGGTTCAAAATTTTCAAAATGATCAATTTGATAGCAAATGGCCCAGGGATGTTACCTGAAGTCATCCACCGTAGAGGCTCGACAAACATAGAAGTGCACTCCACCTCGCCAAACCTGTTATAAGGGTTGCTACTCTTCCTTTTCTGCCACTCGAAGCACGTCTCACCCTCTCCTGGTGTGTGGCTAACAATATTTTCTGGCACAGCAACAACTCTCCTGCATTTTTTGCAGCGATAAACAGTTCTTGCTTTATCTCCTTTGGTTAACCCTTCAGAGGAGTTTGATTCTGGAGTCACACCAGGGTCAGTCTCGAATATGGAACTATCTACCTTCGCTCCCTGTTTATAAGCATGACCTGAAGACACCGATATAAACATCTGATGAACCAGTGCCATCTTGGCATCATAGACTGAATACTTGACAGCAAGATAACAAGTCAACTAATCTTCCATCACACGGTAAACTGTCTCTCTTTTTTTGGAGAGAAAGCCAGTCATTAATGACAGTCCCTGTCCTGGGCTACTAGGACCAGGACCCCCTCCCATTCCCATTTTTTTATTCTGTCCAAACTGGGATTCGAAACCATGCCCACTCCTCCCCTCCCTTACCAGTGTTAACTAGACCACACCCCCTCCATGGTCACATAGTAAAGAAGTTGTGTAGATTGAATAATACTTCTTGCTGTAAGAAATGATGCGGCCAGCTAATATCTAAATATTTCTTAACAGTACATGATGAGAGACCCACAGGTTAGCTAAGCAAGCAACCCCATGTTCCATTATACGAGGAATGAAACTATTTCATCTCACATTGGAGGACTATGCATTATAGCAATTCCAAGGTAGTTTACACTGCACTTACAGCAACTCTTAACCATGTATAGGCATTTCCATCTTCTCTTCTTGCGAGAAGACTTTGTGCTTATCTTCTCATTGTCGCCATCAGCAATTTGTTAGTCATAAGCACCTGAACTAGAACCATGTTTAAGCGTTGATAGAGTTCTTGAACGGGCATTTCCCTTTTAGGACATCAGGTTGTTGGATATCCATCTGGATTTAACTTTCTGAAGCCCACCAGAAGTATAATTGTGTTAGTCCATTACCTTTTTCTGGAATCCAGGGATTTGGTAAAGCCTAGATCTGTCTTCATATTATTGAGCAAGTTGAATATACCTAAGAATTCATAAACATTGTGGAAATAGTCATCAATCCTTAACATTTCTAAGAGACACCGTGAGGTGTTAATGATCTTCCTTTTCTACAACTTCTCAAGGATTTCTATGAACATAGGCTTGCTAGCATATCTTCTAGTAATAATTAATAATTTCTACATCATGGAAAGGCAGGCATCCATCATGCCTATTACACTCCAACAAATTTAACTTAACCATGTTTTGATGCTATAGTGTTCATTACCATGTTTCCTTCCATATTTCAACCTATATATCACAAGCCGTTATAATATGGCCCGTTGCAAGTGTCTTTCTTCGATCCACTTTGTCCCATTGGAAAAAAGACACCGTCCAACAAGGGTAGTTTGTCAACTGTCAACCATCTAAATTCATCACAACAAGATTTACAATTCATAAATGCTGTGTCGCATTAAAGGACTATCTCCCTCTCTCTAGCCTCAAATTAGATAGTTCGTGAAAACAACAATGCTGCTGTCCTAGAAGATAAACCTGGAGGGCCTTAAGTTCAGCCCTCTTGGCCCTATGAACAGTGAGGTTATAAGCCAATCTAGTCAGGCCTTACAGTAAGTGCCCTTCTTACAGTAAGTGCCCTTCAGCTGCAGATGCGAGGATGACACCAGAATCCAACTAAAGTAGAATTTGGGGGATTTTGTTGTTGGCAAGTAAAGGGATAAGACCCTTATTTCCTTTTGTGATATATGAAACTCTTGCCACACATCTATAATATGTCTAAGTTGTTATCAAGCAAAGGGATAAACACTTCCTGCTTTTATATATGAAGCTTTGGCTTTCATATCAATAGTATCTACAATATCCCAGCCTTCTTCCTCTCGAAATTTATTCTTCCCACGAGCAAGCGTGTCTGCTTTGGGCAGCCTAGAAAAGACTAATCTAGTAGTATCTTCTGATGTCAAGATCGCATAGCGAGTCCAATATGCACAGATGATATATGCTTGCATCGATCGGCAATGAGCAATAAGGTAATGCATCCATCTGGTTCAGTTTATCTACCATAATGTTGGTATCAAGCCAGGATCGCTCTTAATTTTCTTGAGTTACCCAAGATTTATCTGGACATACTATACCTATGGCTATGTTCAATGATGCTTTTCCTTTAAAAAGTCTGATAGTTTTTTGCTTTCATCGTCCACAAATGGTAAACCTGCAAAGGCACCTTCTTCAGGTTTGCCTCCCTCGTCAGGATGATCCTATGAGGACCTATGCTCATCGAATTAGGCAACTTCCAGATAAACAACATTCTGTACCAGCCACATTCACATTTCTAGATCCTAGGACTTCCAACCTCCATGTTCATTTTGCATGAGGAATGGTATCAAGAGTTGCACCACCTCTCATCCACTTGCTTAGTTTGTGACTTGCACCCATCTATCAGCTTAAACAGTTTCATGTCTTCAATTGACCATCCTCCTTCACGTCTTCATCACATACATTATCTTATTAAGGTTGTAAGATGGCATGGAAAAGTAATGTTGGTCCTAGAATAGGAATGGTCATTGGATTTTAATCCTCTCCCAGTAAAAAAAAATAGTGGGCGTCTCCGAGTCTACATTGTGAAATTGAACACATATGGTTCTCTTGATGGCCTAAAAGCCTGGCATGCAGTCAAAAGCTATTCAAAAACATATTGTATTGACTATGGGAGAAGACATTAGTAGCTTCTTGAGGGCGCTGTCTGGCGCTTATGGTAAGGCTTGCTGCTTGCATATGTTATGGCGCTTATGGTAAGGCTTGCTGCTTGCATATGGTCAGGTTCAAGTTACAGAACAGCCTCTCCATACATACGGGGGTAAGGCTGCGTCTTCATCCTTCCCAGACCCTACATAAGTAGGAGCCTCGTGGCACTAGGACACCTTTTTTTACATGAGTTTGGATTGTATTGTCACTTGTTTCACTTATCATTGGTCATTGTCATTGTATCAGTTAGATGTCAAGAATGTCTTTCTTCATCACAATTTAACCGAGAAGGTACATCTACAACAACCACCCGACTTTGTTGCTCAAGAGCAATTTAGGAAGAATTGCAGACTTAAGGGGTTTCTTTATGGTCTCAAGCAGTCACAGTGGGCACAGTACAATTTACTAAGGCAGTGTAAGAATCCGGTCAGCACAAATGTAGTAGTGATAGCTCTGTGTTCTGTCGTAATCATCAAGGAAAGAGGATACTTCCTATGATATATGTTGATGATATTGTCATCACTGGAAACAATGAGAAGGGGGGTTGTTGATTTGAAGACGCGTCTTCAAAAGCAGTTTCGTACCAAAGATCTAGGAAAGTAGACATGTTTCTTAGTTTGGCCGAGGTTCCCAGGTAACAGAATGGGATATTCATTTCCCAAAGGAAATATGTTCTCGAGATGTTAAAAAAGCCCGAACTGCTAGGATGCATGCCCGTTGGGTCACCCGTGGATCCAGATGTGAAACCAATGCCAGGACAGTGTGAGCAATTGAGTGATCATGACAGATATATGAGACTAATGGGAAAGCTGATTTATCTCACATATACCCCACTTATATTGCACTTCACATTATGTGGGATGTCACAGGAAGAAGACTCCTACAAGAAATGGATGTATCCTTATCTCCTCAAGATGCTGGGTTTTCTGATGCTAATTGGGCAGGGTCACTCTTTGACCATCAGTCTACCACAAGAAATTGTATCTAATCTGGTATCTTGGAAGAGTAAAATGTAGTATTATGTAATGATCAAGTACAGTGTCCAAGTATGAAGGCCATGGGCAAGATAACTTGTGAGTCAGTGTAGATCAGTTTCTTACTTGGAGGAATCAGGTTTATATCCTCTTCTAATGTACGGCTATATAGTGATAATAAGGAAAGTAATATATTGCAAATAACTCAGTAGTTCATGAGAGGACTAAGCATATTGAGGTAGTGTGCCACTTTGTTCGTGAGCTTAAGAGTGTATCATTGATATTCATGTAAATTTTGCACATGATTTGGCATATTTGTTTACCAAACTATTGGGGGATTTTAGAGTGAGCTTTATATCGACTTTGAATATACAATATGTACACTCCAAAATGACGAGAACTGTTAAATAAGTAAACAAAGGAGGGTATATATGAAAAAATATATACTCCTTTATACTTTGTATGCATCTTTTTTTCAGAATAATTAGTCTTATTCTTCTCCATTTCTTAACCCTAAAGGCCTAAACTCTGTTAAGCTCAATAGTAGACACTTCATATAAGTTGCCATGTCAGCACTCCAGATGTATACAAGTACTGAACATGTCGACATGATCAAAACACGTTGATAACAGAGAAACAATGTAATGTACAATAGAAATTCATACAAGGCCTACCCTTCCGGATAACTTTATCCATTCAGAGAGATAGGATATGTAATATATAATGGAACCTTACCTAGTACTTTTAGACGGAATCGCTTATACAATGGGTTGGCAGTATCTACTTTAAAGCCCATCTCCTCGAACAATTTTAACTGCAATAAGTAGAAAGCAGATACATCAAAGTAATTTTTGTCACTTAAATTATGTTGTTACTGGTCCATTAAATAAATTTCATCTCACCTGCTCAAGAAAACCATCATTCGGGCAAACAAACTCACAGACTTCATGCAGGGATTCAAGTGCATCTGCAACAAAAAAGGATCTGAATGATAGATGTTCTCCATCTACTCCCAATGGTAAAAACAGCAAGGTGCAATACAGCATAACTACAACTCTAATAACCTAACAAGTGATATGATAGTACAATGTAACCATATGATTATCAAATCAAATAATGAGAACAAATCCGAACCTTCCTGAGATCTTTGTTCAGTTCTCATTAGATAAGCAGTAATGATAGCAGCACTGCATCAAATACACAATTGCAAAATACATGTAAAACAGCAGCAGATAAATTGAAAAAAGGAATTAAATCACGAATATGTAGCTATAGATCTTTAGAAGATATTTTCAACAACATTACAAACTTGAAAAATGTATGTATATAAGAGTATCAGAAACATGAAGTTTATGCAATTGTGATGTGCATGTTCACATATATTATTGGCTAACAACTATATAAGGAATACAATTCCTTTACCTTTCTCATGTAATAGGCACATAGAAAGGTTCCAATAGAAAGGGACTAATCTATTTACCAAGGTCCAAAATTTTGTAAAGGACTGAGTTCCACAATGTATGCCACTGAATTTTGACTACTAAAGCATTCCAATCTCCTATTTCGGTAATGAAGGCCAAAATAACGACGGTACAAAAGGTTTCCTAATTCCTATTACTCAATAGGCCACTAAAAATCATTCCAAGTGATCATCCAACTAAAGAAATGTGGCATAAACTGAAGTGTTCTTATTGTAAGAATCATAAGAAAGATTTGTCTCCCTTGATAAGCTTATAAACACATAAGCTTGAAGCTTCGGCAAGAGGGTGTTATGAAGAAGGCCTATATATTATGCAAGATGCCAACTGGTTTGTGTACAGAAATCAGTTAACATGAGATTCTTAGCAAAACAAGCAAACAAAAAGTAAATGGCAGCATTCATAAGAACAAGCAGTATAAAAGCCACATAACTAGCTTAAAGAACTAATTTAAGATGAAAGGAAAATACAGTCAAACATGTACTCTACCAACTAATGTAGCAACTTAGCAATTTGGTGGTGCTAAGTTCAAAAACATAACTAGCAAGGCTTGAACAGCAAAGGTTGCCAGTAGTCTCAATAGTTACATTCCATTCTATAATATGCAATATTTGTTTCCATTAGTAGTATTATACTTCAATTATTAGAACCAATCTAGTTGTTTAGATGTTGTCAACAATACAAGTATAGATTGAGCTTATTCCAGTAGTCACAGAGAGAGAGAGAGAGAGAGAGAGAGTTCCAATTGAGATCTAGATTCTAGACTAAGTCAAGATCACCAAAGCATAAAGTTGGTTAGAGTAACTATCAGCAGAACCTAAACATGGTAGTAATGGATAAATTCAGGCCAATCATATCCAAATATAATTTCCATGTCTTGTTTTCACGTCTAAGTAGGTGAAAATTTTCTCAATCAAGAAAAGTTTTAACAAAGAACTCTAATATCAGCTGATTGTTTTCTACTGAAAAGTTCAAACAAATTACGTTATACAAAAACCATTAAACCAATATATATATATGATAAGCATTTTGCATGAAGCTGATAGAATCTCAAATTTTAACCAAGAACTCATATGCTTTGCCATACAACCAAAACACCTTTCCTTGCGCTTTTTTCTCCATATTTCCAACAAAAATATCTCTTCGACTTATTCAGAGACGCACCAAATCAATATAAACTAATCAAAATTAGTTAACCTTGAAAGGGAAATTGAATAAACAACTCCCACTTAACCTTGAAAGGGAATTGAAGTAGCCTCAACCTCAACTAAGGATGTATATAAAGATGATTTTTTTATGACTATGCATCTGAAATTACTTCCCAATATCTATAAAACCCTAAAACCATACTTTGTGGGGAATGACTACTTTGAGTTGGAACTGGTTTCAAAGTTCCATGCTTCAGATCAACCGAATATCTTGGTTACTGTGTGATTGGTTTATGAATAACTTAAATAGTAATGTACTCTTGTGTTCTCCTTTTCCACATTCTTTACAAGAATAATATTTCTTAAAATGTTTCAATATTTCTTCTCAATATCATATTTGGGGACTCGTATACAACCTCACTGATTGGCCAATCAGAATAAATTGGAATATTAGGTCAATAATGATGAGGATCATTCCTTCGAATAACAATTTACATCTGGCGTGGAATACTGACACTCCGAAAATTGGACCTGTGCGGCTGTGCCCATGTTGCATCGTGTCGGATACGTATGGGACACGCCAAAATCATTCGTTCAACATTGCTTCCAGAAAATATGAGCCATAATCTGGCACGGCCAGTACGGTTCTCCATCTAATGTTCTAAATTCCTACTATGTATCACAAGAAAGAGACTTTAACCTTATTATTAATGTAAGAATCAATACTGGCAAAAGAACTGACACAGCACGCCAAGCTATGATCATTTACACAACAATCAATACCCAAATATACCTTCTCGAAACTCCGGCGAAGCAATGCACCAGCACCGCCCCCTCCTTCCTCCCCTCGTCGATGAAGTCCAGACACACCTCCAAGTAATCCAACAGATCCTCGTCCTCCGTGTCCCTCAGAGGAACCGCCATCCTCCTGATCCCGAGATCCGGCCCCGCCCTCTCCAGCGAGTAGAGAAGCTTCTCCGGCGACAACGACCTCTTCGACGGGCCGCGGTCCCCGACGAACACCTTCTCGATCTCCTCAGTGGGGATGACGATCTCCGGCTTCCATTCGGAGAAGAAGGAGATGGAGGCGGAGCTGAGGAGCGAGAGGACGTGGGTGATCTCGCCGCCACCGGTGGCGGTCAGGACCTCGGCGGCGGCGCCGATGTTTCCGATGAAGAGGCGGTCTCGGACTAGGTACGGCATGCTCCGGCGGAAACCCTAACCCTTTTTTTTTTTTTCTCTCTCTGTAGGAGATGCTCTATTGGAGCATGGGAAGAAAGCGTGGAAGTAGTATTAGAAAAATGATAATGTTTATTTTTCTGGTATATGTCCCTTAAATATTACTAGCATATGTGCACGTGCCTTGCACGTATTTTAATATTTCTTAATTAGTTTAGGAAGACTTTTTAGGAAAACCAAAGGGTAGTCTTTCTAATTACTAAGTTGTCCTTATTAAAATTAATGAACTATTTTTAATTAGTATAAGTATGTAAGGATATTTTTGGAATTTAAAAGTTTCACCATCTAAGTTTTCCTATTATATAGTAGAATAGATATTTTGACATCAAGTCCTCGATATCTTGTCGTTTACTTTTCTCTCGCCAACCATTAGAAATTAGATTAGGCATTTACTATTTTGAGAAAACATAAGTCCGTTAAGCAACCTATACGAAATGAACTAGTTTATCATATAAAATAAACAAGAATATATATTCCCAGACAATTTTTGTTGTTAGTAGAATAAAACGAAACAAACCAATTACGGTAAATTTTGGAATTGCTTATTGGAGACTATTTAGTATGTCTCGCCCCCACAATACGACGAGTTGAGTACATAACAAACACATAGATTACAAGATTATGAATACACCAATACACATCCGTGATATATGTCTGTAAAGTTCTAGGATAGAGATACTAGAGGACAAATATGAACTAAACATCAACACATCATATAATACATAAGAAAACTTCTATACAAATAGTTTGATATAATCAAACACATCCAACCCAAAATAGAATTACATAAGCATATATAGATATATTTATCAAAAAGATACTAAAATAGAAGGTCTTAAACTCCGGACTTTGTATCCCGCAGCATCATTATCCTTCACATACGACTGGAGAGTCTAATCTGAATTCACTTCCATATCTAGCGAATAAATGTTAAGTCGTCACGACGTACAACTCATGGCTAAAGAATGCACGAAAAAAAAGCTAAAACGTTGATATGAATCAAATGGGAATGGAATTTTGACTTGGTGGATAAGTAAAAGATGCAATTATCTTAATTAAAACAATATAAGGTCACGAATTCTAGTCTTTGAAAACAATTGTATACTAGTGATCGGGCACACGATTTCAATCACATTTTTTATCTTACTGCAGTGGTGTAAAATCTCTAGACAACATGATTATTTAGGTAAAGTTTATTGACATGATAAGTATTCGAGTAAAGTTTCTTGGATAGATTAGTTATTCATGTAAAGCTTCGTGATTATTCAACTAAAGTTTCTATGACAGCAAGATAGCATTGGCTTACCTCCTATAGGGCGCCTCTATGACAACATGATATCCAACATACCTCCGAAAATAGCCCCTATGATGATATGATAGCCCGCCGTGTCACGCCTTGATTATATAAATCGATAAGTCGTCACATGATGTGATGTCGTACAAGTTAAACTTGTACAAGTCACGTGCTCGCGTACACTTGTCACAAAAAATAATAATTTTTCATTGATAATGTGCATCATTACAGAGATCTCAACATAGGAGTAAAGGGTACAACTTTGATAATGTGCATCATTACATTGATAATTTTGCAATTAATTCTAGTGTGTTAAACCAACAAGGGTAAATGACAAAAAATCCCTCGTTAGATATCCACCTTTTGCGTAGAAAGACCTTTTAGTCACATTTAGCAAATAAAGACCCCCGCAATCTATAACTTACTCGGTCAGCCCCCTACCGTTAGTGATTTTTTTTACAAAAAAAATTTAAAAAAATACCTAATCTGCCCCTCCCCTTCCCACCAACACCCCCCTCTTCCTCATGAGCACCCCCACCCCGTCCCGACGAGCCGCCCCCTACCCCGCCCCGACGAGCCGCCCCCCTCCCCGCCCGGCGAGCCCCCACCCCTCCCCGTCCCGACGAGTCGCCTCCTCCCCCCTCTTCGCCCCGGCGAGCTCCCTCCGTCCCCACCCCGGCGAGCCCTCCCCCCTCCACGCCCCGACGAGCCGCGGCGAGCCCCCCTCCCCTCTCCCCGCCCCGACGAGCTCCCCCCCTCCCCACCCCGGCGAGCCCCCCTCCCCCCTCCACGCCCGGCGAGCTGCCCCCCCCCCCCCCCTCCATGCCCCGGCGAGCCCCCCTCCCCTCTCTCCGTCCCGACGAGCTCCCCCTCTCCCCTGCCCCGGCGAGCCACCCTCCCCCCCCCCCCCCCCCCCCTCCCCGCTCCGGCGAGCCCCGCCCCCTCCTCCTCCTCCTCCTCCCCGCACCACCGGAGAGAGAGGGGGGAGGGGAGAGAGTAAAGAGGTAAAATGGTCATTGTACATGCCACTTAACCCCAGTTAACGAAAAATGGGCTAAATGAGCATATTTCATACTTTTGGGTTTGTTAAGAGCATGAAGTCTTTTAGTGCAAAAAACGGGTATCTAACGAGGGATTTTTTTGCAATTTACCCAACCAACAATAACTAAATAAGACCATATACGAGGGGGGGATATGTAAAACATCCATTCGAAGCATACGAGGCCCTCTCCGTTCCGCCCTCTCCCTCCTCTCGATTCCTCCATACCCAGGAAAAACCCTGACCCTAAACTTTCGCCATTGCCGAAGAGTGCTCGAGCTTCTCCATTTCATCCACTCAAGGTACGCCATTTCCCACTCTCCTTCTCCTCCTTGCTCTGTTTTTGGGTTTTCGAACTCGAACGGGCTAAAACCCTTCTCCGTACTCTGGATTCGACATATTTCCGTCGTCATAGGGTTTTCCCTTAGGTTTGATCTTCACGAAATTGGGGGTTTAAGAGTGATTTTATTAGGAAAAATTTGGATACTGACCATGTGCATTGCTGTAGGAGAAATATAATCGTAATTGCATGTTTTTCCTGTTCTGTAGCCTTAGAATTCTATTGTTGCTGACAATGCGGGGCTTGAATTTATTTCGGGTGCAGACGGAAAAGATTGTAGCTTGAATTGTTCAAGCTCGGTTCTCTAGCGTTCTGTAGCCTTGACTTAGCACAAGCTCGGTTTCGGCTTAGCTAGGGTTTGTCGTTGGAGCTAAATGTTGCATCATTTACAACGTTTGATTTGTATGTGAGTTGTTCCAATCATCGCAGCACAAGTTGCAATAACTCCCCCAAAATAAAAGAGGATTTGTTGCGGACAAAATGCTTGCAACACCACCCACAACAACATTTCTTGCACAATGTCCTCTATTTCTCTTTTATTCAATAGCGAAAATCCCAACCAAAGAACAACTTTCTATTTAGAGCGAAAACAATTGCAACCAACCATCCTAATTACATCAAATTTAGTTTGGTTGTGTTTGATTGATTTTAAAAAGTCATGCTTAAGATTAACTAAATATAACTACAATAACAACAACAATATAGCCTTTATCCAAATTTTTGGGGTCGACTACCTGAATCCTTATGTGCTGTTCATCTCTGCTAAGGTCCAGCTTCTCTCTCACATTAGCAAAAGCCATATTCTTCTCACACAACCTTAATTAATACAAATTACAAATGGGGCATTCAGAGAATCAAACTTGGGAAAGGAAAGTCATTCCTTTCCTATGTTTGGATGTCAAAGGAAAGTATGAGGAAAGGAAATTGATTCCCATAGGGAAGGAAAATAAGGAGAAAAGTGGTTTCCCCCATCCAACCAAGGATTCACTTTCCCACTATAGGAAATTTACTTTTCCTTCTAATTTCCTTGTCCTCTCCAAACACCGGAAAGGAAAATGGATGAAAATTGCAATTTCTCAAGGAAAGGGAAAGTTATAGACGAGGGCATTTGGTCCAGTGGAACGATTCTCTGAATGCCAAGTACGAGGGCGATGATGAGCCTGGCCTGTGCGATGTGGGGCATCCACAACGTCGGAGGACTACGAAAAATGGCCACGATCCGAGCTGGCGTGGTACAAAATGGGGAGTCCCGTGCATGAAAACTCAACTGCTAGGGACGCCACGCGGGCGGTCGAGGACCGGCCCATTCTACCACGGGTATAAACGACGACCAACCATGCGGCCCGTCGTGCGGCGCGGAGTGCGCGAGGCGTACGTGTGGGGCGATGATGAAAAAGCCAGTGCAGACAAGATCCGCACGAACAGTCCGAGACGACATGACAACCGGCTAAAAATTGTGTACGGGAAGACACGATTTAACTGAGCCCGCATTATAAAAAAAGAAAAAAAAAGGAAAAAAAAAAGTACGAGGGCATTTACTGTGTTGAAAGTTATAGACGAGGGCATTTGGTCCAGTGGAACGATTCTCTCTTGCCTCGTAACTCGTTTGTCTCGAGACTATTGCTAACAAATCTCTTTAGGTCATGACCTAACTTATAACACCCTAGGATTTCTCATCTCCAAATGCCCTCGTCTATAACTTTCAACACATTAAAATAAAATAAAATTGAGGATATAATTGATTATTTACAACCTTTACTTATTTGCTAATGGAGTAGTCACATTTATTCAAATCTGCTCCTTTGCTAGCAACATAATATACATTCTGATAGTTTTAACTATGTGATAGAAGCTCAATTGAGCTCATATGATTCGATATCGACATAGCTTGAGCACTTTTTTTCTTGTAATCAAGGTCAAATCAGGCTTGAGTTTGGCTTGCTTAGCTAAATATAATTTCAACCCTACCATTGATCATCAAGCTGAAGGTGGAAGAAGGGGTTATGAAGCCGATCTCAGAACTTCGGGATAAAGGCTTTGTTGTTTCTTTCTTTCTTTGTGTGTTTGGTATCTGATTTTATGTTAAATCATGACCTGTCAATTCACTTCATACAGCTCCTAAACAATTTTATGTACCAGTCCAACTTCAGTATGTAGGTAAACTTGATACAACAGAATCACGGCCTCAAAAGGTTCGAGATCTAAGCTTGCTCATGAATGAGGGCCTGGCATCAGAAGGTATGTTACCAATTAAGCATTATCCCTGCTTGCAACTTTCGGCTTTTTTAGGTTTCATAGAATTCTAGTTTGACATTGTCTTAATAAAGATTTTCCCTTTTCCTTTCAGGCTCTTGGAGCCTCCAAGGAAGCTCCTCATTGACCCAAAGCTCATTGTGATCATGTTTCGGAGGACATGGTTTTGGGTGTCAAAGGTAGGCATCAGTTGTATTGCCACGATGCTTATCTGTTGGATTCTGCTGCTTGTTTTCGCCATGGCTGTGTCTGATACTGCAGTCACATTATATTCTGCTTAGCTGCTATAGCACAGGCTAAGAAGGTTGCTACATGGGCCAGTAAGAGCATTGGAAGCACGCAAAAGGGGGGAGAAGACAATGAAGGTTTATATCACAACAATCAACATTTAATTGTAAGTTCTTGTCCTATGTTGTAAAATTTGTAATTGCCACTGAATTCCAGGAAGAGGAGCAACATTTGCTAAAACTCGCCCTTAATATTTCTAAAGGTATGAAGAAATTCCTGATATTGTATAGATTAATTCACTACGTCCAGAGAGCGAAATGCCAATTGAAGAACTTCTTGCAAGGTATAAAAAGAGGTACGTTCCTTCTATTCCTTTACGATTTTTTCTCTCAATAGTAATGTTTCCATCATATAGGAAGTCTACAGTGATGATGACATTGCTGAGTTTGAATCTGCTTCCTCTAATGTTGATGATCAATTAGATTGTGCAGTACATAAGGGTGCCGACCGTAATGATGCAATGCTGGTCTTTGATAATAGTGCATTCGAAGAACACATATCTGCCGAGGTCAAGAAACCACTCTACAATGGAAGTGATGAAGAGACATGACATGGTGGTTGACAAAAGGGACAGTGAGAATATAATTGCTGATATAGCAGCTGCTGCAAGATCAGCTCAACCAACTGGGAACACTGCATAGTCTTCCCCACTTACCGTATGTTATTCCCGGGATGCAAAGGTCATACAAAAGTACATAAAAAATCTCAAAGTACAACGATTACTACAACTAACAATTCAACATGCTGAAAAGTATGCGTTGAAATCTTTACAACGTTGTTGCTACAACAAGAAACAGAAAACTAGTGAAGAACACTTGAGAAGAAAAACTACTCGTGGTGGTGATAAAGATCATCATTGCTCAAATCAAAATTCGATCCTTTTCCGTCGATCTACTCTCAGGAACTAGCAAGTTCGAAGATAGACGCTCCTTGTCACCCTTTCACTAATAGCACTTCTGATCGCACGGACAACACTTTGTTGTTTCTTTCCAAGCTGTAGTTAACTCTCCTATCGTAGCATAAATTCACAAAGCTTCTCTTGCAAAAGAGAAGAACTTGTGATTATACAGGAGAACCAACCCCCTAGCAGTCCACTACCCGTAATGGAAAGTACAATCGGAGAGTAACTATTAAGTGGACAATTACAGCAGTAACCTCCATAAATAGACAGTTACGTCCACGAAGCAGTAAACGACCATTTCCGTGCAAACACTCTTTTATGCACGAGTAGCCTCCACTCGGAAATGACTTCTTCGTGGGAGCAGCTTCCACACGAAAATGACTGCACCTCGTACTCCTGCTACCCCCCCACAGAAACCACACGGAAACGAGCGCAGAACGACGCAATGATGTGCAAAAGCACAGAACGATGCAATGGCGTGCAAAAGCGCTTTCTTGCATCCGATGCGTACGTGCGAATTATGTCATCATAGCGCCACTTTGCGCCCACGTCCGAGTCCGTGTCGCTAGGTCCCTTGGGGACCTAACTCCAAAGGAAAATTTCCAAGAAATGGATGACAATAACACAATTGTTTCTTGGAAGTCTTGAACAATACCCTCTAGTAAAATACCCCACCAAACCAACCACATGGGCTACCACTCCCCATGTGTGCAAGACAATAAAAGAAGAATATTATATTGAAATACACTTGGGGTTACCACATGAATGTGGGACCATTTCTAGAGATCAAATTCAAAAAACCCCAACACGATATGAAGATGATATGAAGATGTTGCGAGGTGATTGTCCAGTGAAAGGGGGTGAGGAGAGGACCCTTTAAATTAACTGCATTGTGCAATTCTGTGAAAGTTAGATGGGGCAGCATATGACTAGCTGATTGCTGAAGGTCTTCAAAAAGTTGTGCAGTTTGTTTTCTAGAAGTGAGTGAACTATGGCCTTTCAAAGTAGTTCAGGATATACAATATAATGTCTCATCATTCTCCAGCTAGAGGCTAGTAGAGCAAAAGGAGTCAGTTTTGCTATATAATTGCCATCTTATTGCCTCCTGTGTGTTATGGCCTTCCACAGGGAGAGCAGTCTTGGAAGGCAAATTTAACAAACAACATCCGATAGGGAATGCAAAAATTTATTTCTGTTTTAGTATGGTGAATCTTTGGTGTATTTGTCATGGTGAGAAGCTTTGGTCTCATGAGAAATTATTTTGGAAATTTATTGGACTGACTTTCGTATTTTATTGGATCCAACTTACCCAACATATGAAGACGGTTTTATACACTAGTTTGTAACAACAAGCATTCCTAAGAAACGGCTACGTAATTCATATTTTCTACTTGTGTCATTCCATCCCTACATCATATTGAGCAAAGTGAATGCTCTTGTATAATTTCTGTTAATGTTGCTGGTAAATCTTGAATACTCTTGTATATTTGTTTTACTTTTTGTTCGACGTGCCATTTTGAAAATTTATACTCTTGATAAACCTTAAAATTTATCATATGATTTATATTCAGATGCAGATACATGTTTTTGGTGTGTAGCTACACAAGAGTTGATAGTTGGGAAAATGCACAGGGAACTTCAAACTATTTGATTCCTACATGAAAGGACTAGATCTTTAGCAGCATAGGTACAAGACATCAAGATGTTGCGGCATGCATCACAGTTTCTGCAACAGAAAGCTGGCTTGGCGTTTTTCTTTTGTGCAGCTGGAGCAGCCACTCTATTTTGTTACTGAATGTCTCCAAACAGGTAAATATGCTACAATTTACAGTTTGTTACTACATGTTTATATATCACACTTGTTGATCATACTAGAAACTAGTATATTACATTTAATCAGAATATTTTTCATCTTAGTAATAACAGTATCACTCCACTCTTAATTTTCTTCGCTGAATATCTCTATTTAAACCCCAAACAAGCCAACAGACTGGACCCATAGTGCGTGTTCCTGTACCTGCTCACTGTTGTGCACCTAGCCAAACCAACCAACTTGCCATGGCCTGCATATTTGCTGCTACTAGACTTCCTAATTAGCCAAGCTGACTCTTCCTTACTCAACAGCACATCATTGTTCCTCTTATCCTTTGTCGATATCGCGCTCTTGACACGCTCCACAATCCCTTTCCTCTTCACCCTCATGACTTCTTCATCATCGTCGGTTTCGCACACTTCCGGCCTCCGGCTCCGCGGCAGTTGGCACCAGGGAGCATCCTCCCTGGTCACCTTCTCCACCGCCACCACGAATGGATCGTCATCCTTCTTCCTCCTAGTCCTACCGGCCGCTGTCCATGCTTGCAGTCCCCGTATCCGCAGGCTCTTCCTGATATTGGTGATGTACTGCAGCCGCGGCGGAGGCTTGAGCGGGGAGGTGGTGGCTGGCTGCGGGTCGATAGGGAGGAGCCTGCCCTTGCGGAAGATATCCTCCGCGAAGGCCGCATCGAAGCTTACGGACCTGTTGGATCGGAACGCAAACTCTGCCGCGGTATCAGAGTTGGATTTCGGAGTGGGGGCCGATTCGCTCAGCCGCGACTCGCAGAGCACGACGAAGGCCGACAGGCTGTCGGAGGAAGGGTTGGCGGGTGTGCTGTAGAAGTAGTGAGGGAATGAGCTGTGGATGTGTCTCCTGGGGCTGGTAGGAGTGGAGGGGCTTCTTGGGCTAAGGGGTTCCATTGCTAGTGATCAATCAATATTGAGAGGGATATGAATTGATCAAAGCTATAATATGTGACTTTATAGTGGCATTTGGAGTGACGGAAGGAGCACGCTTGTAGTGATAATTTTTCATAGAATAATACTTGGGAATTATCGGGAGGAGAGTGATTTCTCACATTTGTTTTCTGTGACTCTGGATTGGCTCAAGACCAACTTTTGTTGACTATGGTCTGTGGGTGGAGAGTTTGATTAGTAGGAGCATTCTTTTGACTATGACAACTTTATTTGATAGAGAAGGAGGGAGTCTTCTACCCAGAGTGGACTTTGTCCCTTGTGATCACTATAGGGCTTGCTGGTCCTGGGATTACTATTCACCATTGAGGGGTATCCAAAGAAATAATACAGAATATTCAGGAAACTTTTATAAACTATTCTTTTAAATAACAACAAAAATTGTTTGGTAGTATCTATCTCAAAGTTTAGATAATTTATCAAAGCAAACGGAGGTTGCTTTCAAATGATCTTTCTTTTTTCTTTTTCTTTTTTTTTTGCTTTCTAAAAGGTACCAGCGATGCCAAATCGAGCCTTAATTGGTTGTTTTAGATTATTTACCTTAATGGCTACAAAATGAGCATTGCCTTGTCCTCAAAGAAGTCCAATCTGAGTTTATTTATGGAGGACTCCTTTTGGACATCCTGACAAGTATCTAAATTTACTAATGGGAATAGCTATCTGTAGGACGTGCTTGTGAAGTAAAGAATAAGCTCAGCATCAAATGACAAGGATATTATAACATGAGAATATAAGTACTAATAGAGTAGATTCCTAACTGGAGATATATATATATATATATATATATATATATATAACTTTCTCCAGTGGGTTGGGGGGGGGGGGGGGGGGGGGGGGGGGGGGGGGAGGGGGGTTGGGCGTGCTGGGTGGGCTCTCTCTCTCTCTCCCTATATATATATATATAATATATACTTCAGACGAAAACAAAACTCCAACATGGTTTATGTACATTTACATCTTTAGTTTAACTTCCCTACAATTGCAAAGCTACTACTTCCTGTTGTGTCATAAAAGTATGTAAAGTTACACAAATTCGTTTTCCTTTCTTTTCCTTTTCTTTCCATTCCCATTTCTCAGAAAGCAAACACAGCCTAGATTTAGACAAGAAAAGGAATCTAGACATGTTATTTTTCTGCAGAACCAGATAATTCCTTCTAACAAAACATTTTGATCAGTAACGTTGTCCAGAATGCAAAGTACTTATTGCGTATGTATAATGTATTGTATCCTACTATCCTTTCCTTCTCTAGTAACAACCAATTACTAATCCTCGTAGAACTTACATGGAAATGTTCAACTAACTAAACAACTATAGACATCCTTTTCTTTCCTAACCTGAATCGATCTACTTGTAACAATTTTGATTGTGTAGGTGAAGCTTTGTGTTAAATGTTAATGGAGGATGTACTTGGTCCTGGTGCATCTTTTGATCCCATGGAGATCATCGATCTTTGCAGTGCCTAAACCAGTAAAACAATTGGCATCATTTCCTTCATAAACATGGTATCCAAGGATTCATCATGTTCCTATCTAAAAACAGTCCTTTATAGCAGAAGAATAGCAGATGTTGTACTTATAGTGGAGGACTTTTTTATGAACTCGATTGTTGTTGACTGTACTAGAACTTTATTTAACAAGTAATGTTGCTCTATGCAAAAGCTCTCTATCTACTCTAAACGTGATCATAGATATTTGACTCATCAATTATAGTAGCAGCTCTCTGATGAGTAATGAGTAGTGTGTGATTGGTATATGAATTAGGGATCGGCATTGGGCCGGGCCGCCCAAGCCCATAAAGTACGGACTCGGGCCGGGCATGAGCCCATTTTTTTTGGCCCTAAAAACTTAGGGCCGGGTCGGGCCGGGCTTAATTATTATTTATGAAGTCCAAGCCCACCCACAAGAGTCGGACTTTTCGGGCCAAGTCGGATCGGGCCGCGCTAGCTCTATAAAAATTGATGTGTAGAGCCTCTGGAGATTATTGTGCCAACACACTATGCTTTGAGAGAAAAATTTACAACCAAATTAGTATATCGAGTTTATCCACAGGGAAATAATAATATCTAATAGAATATATTAATATGTGCACTTAGGATGCATGTTAACAAAATTCTTTTATTTCATAGACTGTCGTGTCCAAGTTTTAGTGCTGGAACACACAACGTTAGAGCAACTGCAGCTTGTCGAAGTTTTGATGTCCTAGATTTAGAGATTTAGCTATGTACAATAGAAATCTATGTTGATTCATAGACAATACCAACAATTATGAATGACTGCAAAATGTGGGTACTTAATGCCATGTACATAAAATTAGTTAGTACTGTAATGTAATGTTGTGGCTTTGGACCGGGCGGACGGACATATAGTTCAATCTTGTATCGGACGGGCTTCGGGCCGGGCTCGGGCAGATGGATGCATAGCCCAAACCCGACCCTATACTAATACGGACCGGGTTGGACTACCCTAATGACCGGGCTCTATCGGACTTTGACCCATCGGACCAGACGGACTTTTCGGACGTCCATGAACTTCGGGGCATTCGTATGAGTTTGAATTTCAATGGTAACAAGTCCATGGGCGGGCTTTTCGGATGCCCATGCACTTTCCAAGGCCCATCAATGGTAACTCATGGAAAAAGGAATAAAAAAATATTACGGGACATGTGAATCACCTCTTATGATAGATTCTCATCTTTTGTATTAGATACCATGAATAAAACAAGACAAGTGACAGTGCTTCACTTTCCATGCTCTAGATTCCATTTTTTCACTAGACAATACGCACCTAGGGGCTGTTTGGTTCACCGTAGTTGCATTGCAAGTGGCTTCAAATTGCCACTTTTGCTGTAACTGGAGGTTAAAACATGGAGTTCTTATGTTTGGTTACACATTGAATCTGAATGGCAAGTGTCACCTCACTGACAGAAAACAGAGAATTGTCTCCCCATTTATTCACTTCTGGCCTACAGAGAAAATGGCAGGAGCTCGGCTGAAAGTGCACTGCACCTGCTAACTTGCAAGTAAATTTTTTGGTTTGTTGTTGTGGTCACCTCCTCGGCTCCTCCTCCCATTGGATACTTCACTAGATCGTCTTCTCCGGTGGACCAACAAAAACGATGAGGTGAGCTTCGGCCGCACGGGAAGCTTCCGGCCAGATCGGGGGTCACCGGATCCGGACGCGGTCGACAGTGGAGAGGATCCACGGAAGCTCTGGTCGACGGAAGCGGCCTCGGATGAGGGTTTCAACAGCAGAGAGCACGGATTTGGAGGGGATCCGCGGGCTAGAAATGCTCGGAGTGAGCAAGGATCAAGATAGATAGTTCTCCTTTGGATCAGCGGTTAAGAAGAAATTTTTTGAACGAATTTTTTATGGGTTTAGATGGATTTGTTTGGAGAGGGGGAGAGAGAGTTGGGTTTGAACAAAACTAACAGCCAACTCTCTCTCCTTGAAATTTAATATTAGCCTACAAATGTATTTTAACATATATTCTAGAATGTCCTTGATGTGGTTGAAAAATTATAATGATAAGCAAACCATGGCAAATTAGAATTTGTATAATTTTTGTTAGTTTATGTATAATTTTTAATTAGAAATTGTATAATTTTTAATTAGAAATTGTATAATTTTTATCACAAACTGTTATTATTATGACTACTATTATTGTTATTATTATTTGTATCTAAGTTATTAAAACTGTGTGGCTTAGAAATTTGTTCTTTTAATTTTAAACACATGGTTTTCAAATTATTTATACCAAAGTCTTAAAATTTTAATCCTACCAAAAAGAAATGAATAATACCTATTGGGGGTAAGCCTACCATAGTTACCACATCTCCAAACAACATCCACTTTCAACAACCATCCAAACAACCGAACTCGTTTTTTTCCCACTTTTAACAACCATCCAAACATCAAATCCATTTTTCTTCCACTTGCAGGAGACAAAAAGTACTACATCCAAACACATTTTGGAAAGTGTCACTTTCACACTTTCAACTGCAACCCATCATGACGTAAGTGTCACTTTCACACTTTCAAAGAGTTACATCTATCCAAACAGCCCCCTATTGGCTTCCTTTCCAACAGACAACCTAAAGTGCTGCCAAGAATGTAAAAGCAGTAGAGGTAGTTTATCCATGGATCAGGATGAAGAATAACGGAACAGCTTATAAAGATCACAACTTGTGCAATGATTCTTGATCAAACAACCATTGCACAACTGTCTGTGGTTTCACAAGAACAAAGAATGTATACTTGCAGGATGTCACGGACTTAGTGTTTTTGCTAGCACTTCGTCACGTGCGGCGCACTGTCTTTCTCCTCAAAGACTCGTGCAAGCCTTTCCGTCCCGACTTAGCTAGATCGCTAAGAAAACTAGAATAGTGGAGCAAAGATGGGACTAGTAAGAATCTCTTTATTGACTTGGAGAATGCTTACAATTTTTAGGTGGTGAGGAACAAATGAGAGTCTCCCCCTTTTATAAGTGCTCATAGAGCAATACAAGAAAAGTCCTGGAAGGAATATTCCAAGGATTATTACATTCTACCATAACTGGAATGGCATATTCCAGGTTTATTCCTTAGCAGCATAAATGGAAACTTCAAGGGCCTTCCAGAAGCTTCTTGGGCCTCCTAGAACGATCTTGGACCTTCCGGAGAGATCCACAATCTTCTAGAGCCTTCCGCCATCTTCTAGAATGTTCTGGAAGCTTTCCGCATAACCTTGGTCCGCGAAAAGGTTATGCAACTGGGCCTCGGGCGGGGTGCAACATTTGGGCCGTTACATTCTTTCCCACCTAAGGTGTTGACGCCCTCGTCAACCATGCTCGCTGAGGAACGCCTGGATCTCGGCTTCGAACTGATGCAGCGTATCAGCACGTTCCCAGCTAGACTCGCCGTAAGGCAAGCCCTTCCACTGGATGAGGTACTCCACATACGGGGACACGCCTCGTCGCCGAATGGTCCTCCTGTCCAGCACGGCTTCCACCTCCTTGTCGAAGGAAGTCGTCATGGTCGTCGTCGGTCGCTTCGGAACTCCTCGCTGGGGATCCTCCAAGTCTGCATGGTACGGCTTCAAGCAACTTGCATGGAAGACTGGATGAATCTTCAGCTTGGCAGGGAGTTCAAGCTTGTAGGCCACCTTGCCTACTTTCTTGAGCACGAGGAAGGGGCCTTCATACTTCCGGATTAGTCCTTTGTGCATCTTGCGGAACACCTTGAACTGTTGTGGTTGTAGCTTCACCAGCACCATGTCCCCATCCTTGTACTCAACCGGCCTTCGCTTCGCGTCGGCCCACTTCTTCATCTTCCTCGCGGCCTTCTCCAGAAATGCCTTGGCAATGTCCGCCTTTGCCTTGAAATCTGAAGTGAACTGGTTGGCCGCGGGACTTCTACTCGAGGACCCCGCACTCAGCGTGTGCGGGGCAAGCGGTTGGCGACCCATCACCAACTCGAATGGACTGCTGTGCGACGACTCGCTCCGTTGAAGATTGTAACAAAACTGAGCGACGTCGAGGTGATGCACCCAATCCCTCTGGTTGGCACTCACAAAGTGCCGCAAGTACTCCTCGAGCAGCGAGTTGACCCGCTCGGTCTGCCCGTCCGTCTGCGGGTGGAAGCTGGTCGAGAAGTGTAAGTCCGTCCCGAGGATTTTGAACACTTCCGTCCAGAACTTTCCCGTGAAGCGGGGGTCTCAGTCGCTGACAATGTTGACCGGGATGCCCAAGAACTTCACCACGTGGCTGATGAACAGTCGCGCGGCCTCCTCTGCTGTGCAGTCCATCGAAGCAGCAATGAAGGTCGCGTACTTTGAGAACCGGTCCACCACCACGAGAATGGACCCAAGCGCCCCCACTTTCGGCAGGGCGGAGATGAAGTCCATCGAAATGCTCTCCCACGACCGACTCGGCACGGGAAGAGGCTCCAGCAGGCCCCCGGGCTTCTGATGATCCACCTTGTCCTGTTGGCACACAAGACAAGTGCGAACATAGTCCTCCACGTCTTCGCGCATGTGAGGCCAGTAGTATGCGGCCTCCAGTAGCGCTAAGGTTCGCTTCTGCCCCGGATGTCCAGCCCACTTTGTGTCATGACACTCCTTGAGCAGCTGTCTCCGCAAGCCACTCCACCTAGGCACGACCACCCTGTCGTCCTTGGTGTAGAGAAGTCCGTCTTTCAGCCAGAACCTTCTCGTCTTGCCCTCCTTGACAAGCTTCACTATAGCCAATGTTAGTGGGTCCTCATGATTCCCACTCGAACCCGGTCCAGAATGTCCCCCTTGAGCAAGCACACAGATGCGAGCTCGGCCTTCCTGCTAAGCGCATCGGCCACTTGATTTTTTTGCCGGGTTTGTACTGCAACGCCATGTCGAACTCAGCTAGAAAATCTTGCCATCTCGCCTGCTTCGGAGATAGCTTCTTTTGGGACTGGAAGTAGCTCGTGGCAACATTGTCCGTCATGACCACGAACTTGGTGCCAAGGAGGTAGTGCCGCCATGTCCTCAAGCTATGCACGACCGCGGTCATCTCCTTCTCCTGCACCGTGTAGCGCCGCTCAGTGTCATTCAGCTTGCGGCTCTCGAACGCGATGGGGTGTCCTTCCTGCACCAACACCCACCGATGGCGAAGTCGGACGCGTCCATGTGCACTTCGAACGCCTTGGAGTAGTCCGGTAGAGACAAGACCGGCTCCTCCGTCACAGCCCGCTTCAGTGCCTCGAATGCCTCCTCGCATCGGGGCGTCCAGCTCCACGCCCGATCCTTCCGCAGCAGATCGGTCAGAGGCGCTGCGATGGCGGAATATCCTCGGATGAACCGTCGGTAGTAGTTCGCCAAGCCAAGGAACGATCGCAGCTCCGTCGGCTTGGTGGGAGCCTCCCACTCACGTATGGACTGGACCTTTGTGCCGTCCATCCATATCTTGCAATGCCCGATCCAGTGCCCCAAGAACGACACCTCTTCTTGTGCGAATGAGCACTTCTCCCGCTTGACGAAGAGTTCGTTCTCCCTTAGCACCTGGAAGACAGTCTTCAAATGCTCGATGTGCTCCTCCATCGTGTTTGAGTACACGACGATGTCGTCGAGGTAGACTACGACGAACCGATCCAGGTAGGGATGAAAGAGCTTGTTCATCAAAGTACAAAAAGTCGCAGGAGCATTTGTTAGACCAAAGGCATAACCATAAACTCATATGCGCTATACCTCGTCACGCATGCCGTCTTAGCCTCGTCGCCCTTCACAATCCGGACTTGATAATATCCCGAGCGCAGATCAAGTTTGGAGAAGTATCTCGCGCCTCCCAATTGGTCGAACAAGTCCGCCACCAACGGGATGGGATATTTGTTCTTGACGGTTACCTTGTTTAGTGCACGATAGTCGATGCACAAACGAAGGCTTCCATCCTTCTTCTTCTGGAACAGCACCGGTGCACCATACGGGGCCTTTGACGGTCTGATGAATCCCGCGTCCAGCAGCTCCTTGAGTTGCTTCTTCAACTCGTCCAGCTCGGACGGGGCCATACGATATGGAGCCATGGCGGGCGGCTTCGTGCCCGGCTCCAACTCGATGGCATGGTCTACCTCCCTTCGCGGAGGTAGCCTCTGTGGCAACTCCTTTGGCATGACGTCCCCGAACTCCACAAGGACGTCATCGATCTCAGGCGGAAGATCCCCCTGTACGGGCGCCTCCTCCGACTTGAGCACAGCAAGGTAAGTCATCTCTCCGTGTCGCATCCCCTTCTTGAGTTGTAGTGCGGAGAGAGCCTTCCCCTTCGTAAGCTCGCCTCGTGCAGTTGTCACCATGCACGGAGAGCTCTCTTCCATGATCCCGACGACTCCCAGATGAGGCATTGGGACCGCCTTTGCCGAAGTGAGGAAATCCATCCCAAGGATCATGTCGAAGTCGTCCAGTGGTGCTGCCGTGAGACTGGTGACACCCGTCCAGTCTCCCACTTGGATCTTCACCCCTTTGGCCACCCCCTGCACGGGACGCGCCTCAGAGTTTGTCACGCCCCAGAACCAGAATACTGGAGAGCGGGAGCAGACATAGCCAGCTACGTATATTGAAGTGCAACCCACCTCGCTATACGGTCACGGCTGTCTAGATACATGAGGGTTTAACTACAAGCCAACAGTCTCTTATGGTCATAAACAATCCTAGTGTCTCAATCACAAACAAGTAAGTAAGTATTACAAGATGTAAGATCACCAAATATACAATAGTAAGGCGTCCCAAACATTACATATTCAGCTGATCATGAAGCTAGTCATTACAAATGTCAGGACTAGCAAGAGTTTAGTCATACATGATCAACCCTAGGATCTGTCAATCATGTTACAGCCCGTAGGCAGAAAGTAATTAAAGGTGCAATACGAGCTAACACGTGCTCGCCGGCTAAACGCCTCAAAAGAATAATTTTACAATAAAGTGGGAGAACAAAAGAAACCCACTCGTTGCCAGGGTTAGGCCTGGTGGTCACCATCTGGCTGGAAGACAGGTGGATCCTCTGGTGCTGCTCCGATATCTGGCCATACAAAACCAGCTGGGTCAGACCCCAGAAAGAGCAAGTGCCACAAAGGAGGCTTCACTTAGGAACTAAAACCAGTCTATCACAATAGAATATTAAAGATAGTAAATAAAGAACTGATAGTAATAGAGATAACAACAGTAAACTGAGTACGAAGAAACCATTCAAGTAGCCAGGTCACAACCCTTAAACCAAACAAGGACCGGGGTTGTAACCCTTCACCTGAATAGAAACTCATCTCAAATACTATTGGTATAGTGGAGACAATGAACGAAGAGAGGACACAGAACTGCTCCGGGAGCCAGGTTACAACCCTTAAACCAAACAAGGACCGGGGTTGTAACCCTTCGCCTGAACAGAACTGGACCCCTGATCTTTATTGCTAAGGCCAGTATAAATAATCATGGTATTGAAATAAGGTAAAAGAACACGACGAGCATGGCATGGGGTTGCAATAAGACAATAAACGAAGAGAGGACACAGAACTGCTCCAGGAGCCAGGTTACAACCCTTAAACCAAACAAGGACCGGGGTTGTAACCCTTCGCCTGAACAGAACTGGACCCCTGATCGTTATTGTTAAGGCAAGCATCAATAATCATGTCATGTCCCAATCTTGCACAGGATCAGGATAAGACTAAGCTGGAATAAACTTCATCCAATCAATCACGGCCAATCAAGAGTACGGCTTGATACTTTTAACTAACTAGGGTTATCACAGCCTAGTTACTAGCAAGATGCAATGAGATTATCCCAACAGCCACAAGCCCTGCAGACCATCCGGTTATCCGAGTCGAATGTCTGTTTATAAAGGGTGCACCACATGACTGTGTGCTGGAAATGTGCCCTACTCATCGGTAGGCTACAATTCCACTTAATGCGCCCAGATAACGGGATTGCCTGTAGTTGGAAATCTCTTCATGACTAATGAATCATTCTAGTTAATTAGCCTTAGTCAATTTCAGTAGGCACCCCTGACCGTGGTACTCAGGGATCCCCATCCTAGACATGATGCAAGACAGTATCAATTTATTTGTACAAACACAATCGCCCACGGTGTCCAGGTCTTTCATACTTGTCATGTCGTGCTAGCTGTCGTAACAGCATATCGAGGTGTATCATGTCAGGGTTACTTATCAAGAGTGCGCCATGACGAGCCACTATCGTGTTCTAACATTATAAATGAGAAAAGTTGCATAAATAGTTAATAACATATTCTGGAAGCCAAGGAAAAGATCTACAATTTTTATGTTAGGAGTTGGGAAAAATTCGGGCCATAAATCAGCCAAATAGGGCAAGAAAAACAACCAAATTAAACACTATACGACCAAGGGTGAATTGGGGGCTCATGCGGCAGTAGATGGGTACTCATCTATGCGTCTGAGTAGATGGGTACTCATCTATGCGGCTGAGTAGATGGGTACTCATCTATGCGGCTGAGTAGATGGGTACCCATGCGGCTAAGTCAATAAATCTCATGCGGCTGGGTAAGTGGGTACCCATCTATGCGGCTGAGTAAGTGGGTACTCATCTATGCGGCTGAGTAAGTAAATCTCATGCGGCTGGGTAAGTGGGTACCCATCTATGCGGCTAAGTAAAATGAATCTCATGCGGCTAAGTGAATAAATCTCATGCGGCTGGGTAAGTGGGTACCCATCTATGCGGCTGAGTAAGTGGGTACCCATGCGGCTGAGCAAGTAAATCTCATGCGGCTGGGTAAGTGGGTACCCATCTATGCGGCTAAGTAAAATGAATCTCATGCGGCTAAGTGAATGAATCTCATGCGGCTGGGTAAGTGGGTACCCATGCGGCTGAGCAAGTAAATCTCATGCGGCTGGGTAAGTGGGTACCCATCTATGCGGCTAAGTAAAATGAATCTCATGCGGCTAAGTGAATGAATCTCATACGGCTGGGTAAGTGGGTACCCATCTTCTCAGAAAATCTGAGAAGGATGGCCATGGAACCCATAGCTTCCAAGCTCCATAAAACCTTCATCGTAAGCCTAAATTTGGACTTCCATAGGTCAAAATGGGGTAAAACGAAATTCTCTACAATATGAAACCATCAAAACTTAGAAATAATAAAGTTAAATAGATCAAAACCCAAGAAATCTGAAAATACTATAATCTTAGATCTAGAAGAATTTAGCCATGGAAATTGAAAATGCCAAGCACTAAAGTGTCTTAGAATGCTGTGAAGAAGAGAATAGAACAATAAAATTTATGTTCCTCCATGAAGCAAGATGCACTTGCCTAAGCTCTCTCTCTCTCTCACTCTCCTGGTGGTTGAAGAAGTAATGGTGGGAGAAGAAGAAGTAAATGAAGAGAGAGAATTAAAGGAATGGGTTAATAAAGGATGATGGTGGTGGTAGGTAGGGGTTCTCCCCTTGGTTCATGATGAACCAATGCACCCCAAGTCTAGCCGAACCAACCCAAAATAAACCAGGCCAAGCTAAGAGATATGCAATACAAGAACAAATACGTACACGTATTCCAAGATACGTAATACGAACTACAGGCATTACAACTCTACCCACCTTAAAAGAATTCCGTCCTCGAAATTTAATCAAGAGGCTAAAGTGGCAAGAACAAGCTATACTAATCACAAGCAAGTTATAACTAGACAAACAATCAATCATGCAAGCAAGGAATCGATGGCATGAGGCATAAGAAAGACATTATACCTCATGAGTCAAACAGGTCGGGATATCGCGATCGGATGTCATCCTCACGCTCCCACGTTGACTCACCCAAAGAGTGATGACCCCAAGCAACTCGGACTAACTTGATAGTCTTGTTCTTGAGTGTCTTCTCTCTTCGGTCTAATATAGACACGGGCCTCTCCTCATACGAAAGGTTGGTACCAACAACCAATTCTGAATGATCCAGGATGTGGCTCGGGTCCGGGATATACCGTCGTAATTGGGATACATGGAACACGTCATGCACCTCGCTTAGCGATGGTGGAAGAGCGAGACGATAGGATACATCTCCTACTCGCTCCAGAATGTCAAACGGTCCTATATACCTAGGACTAAGCTTGCCCCGTACGCCGAAACGAATGACGCCACGGGTAGGCGAGATCCTAAGGAATACATGATCGCCGACAGAAAATTCAAGGGGTCGCCGATGAGAATCGGCCCAATGACGCTGGCGATCTTGTGCTACTTGAAGATGATCTCGGACTCTTCTGACCACCTCAACTGTCTGAGCAATCATTTCTGGACCGAGCATCTGTCTCTCTCCGACATCGTCCCATGCTAGCGGGGATCTGCACTTCCTACCATACAGTGCCTCGAACGGTGTCATCTGGATACTGGCCTGGAAACTGTTATTGTACGAGAATTCTACCAGGTGCAAGTGATCTTTCCATGAACCACCGAAGTCGAGCGTACATGATCTCAACATATCTTCGAGAGTCTGGATCGTACGTTCTGACTGACCATCTGTCTGCGGGTGATACGCTGAACTGAACTGGAGATGAGTCCCCAAACTCTCTTGTAAGCTACGCCAAAAGTGCGACGTGAATCTTGAATCTCGGTCCGAGGTGATACTGACTGGCACACCGTGCAATCTGATAATCTGCCTGAGGTACATCTCTGCTAGCTGAGCCGTCGACTGGCCAACCCTAAATGGAAGAAAGTGAGCCACCTTGGTGAGCCGATCAACTATAACCCAGATAGCATCTCTACCAGCTGGGGATCTAGGTAGTCCAGTCACAAAATCCATGGTCACATGCTCCCACTTCCATTCTGCGATTGGCAATGGTTGAAGTAGTCCAGCTGGCCTCTGATGTTCAGCTTTAACTTGTTGGCAGACTAAACAACGAGAGACAAACCGGGCTATCTCCCTCTTCATGCCATTCCACCAAAAGTGCTGGCGGATATTACGGTACATCTTCGTGCCACCGGGATGAATGGAATACTGCGAACTGTGAGCCTCTGACAGGATCTCCTGCCTGATATCTCCACTGGGTACACAAAGACGATTACCATGTCGAAGTGTACCATCCTCACGAATGTATAACTCTGGTCTTCGTCCTGCCTCACACTCTGCTCTGAGTCGCTAAAGCTTGGAATCTGCTGACTGCGCCATCCGGATCCTCTCGACTATAGTAGACTGAACTTGCATACTGGCCATCAATGCCACACTGGAAGGGAGAACAACTTCTATACCCATCTTCTGAAGATCTGCCAACAGTTCTGGCTGCGCTGTTAGGAAATAAACTCCGGCTCTCCTGCTCAATGCATCTGCAACAACGTTGGCCTTCCCAGGATGATACTGCAAGTTGACATCATAATCCACAAGTAGTTTTAGCCATCTCCTCTGACGCATGTTAAGATCTTTCTGGGTGAAAACATACTTCAGACTCTTATGGTCGGTGAAAATCTCCACTCTATCTCCATACAGGTAGTGTCTCCACAACTTAAGTGCAAACACTACTGCTGCCAGCTCCAAGTCATGGGTTGGGTAATTCCTCTCATGATCACGAAGTTGTCGTGACGCATAAGCTATTACCTTCCCATGCTGCATCAGAACACATCCTAAACCTCTGCCTGAAGCATCACAGTACACTGAGAATCCTCCGGTCCCATCTGGAAGCGTGAGAATAGGAGCCGTCATCAAGCCTCGCTTCAACTTCTCAAAAGAATCCTGGCACTCTGCTGTCCAAGCAAACTGCACATCCTTATGGGTCAACTGGGTCAATGGCGCTGAGATCCGAGCAAAGTCTGAAACAAATCGCCGGTAGTAACCGGCCAATCCAAGAAAACTGCGAACTTCTGCAACTGTGCTGGGCACCGGCCACGATTCAATGGCCACAATCTTCCGGGGATCCACTTCTACTCCTCCTCGGGTGATGATATGACCCAAGTACGAAATACGATCGAGCCAGAACTCGCATTTACTAAACTTGGCATACAACTGGTGCTCTCTGAGGATCTGAAGAACAACTCTGAGATGCTGCTCATGCTCCGCTTCACTCTTGCTATAAACCAGGATGTCATCCAAGAACACGATCACAAACTGGTCCAAGTAAGGCATGAAGATGCGATTCATGAGGTCCATGAATACTGCCGGCGCATTGGTTGCTCTAAATGGCATCACAAGGAACTCCTAATGCCCATATCTCGATCTGAACGCTGTCTTCGGGATGTCCTGCTCTCTGACTCTGATCTGGTGGTATCCTGATCGTAAGTCGATCTTCGAGAACACTGCTGCCCCTTGGAGTTGATCAAACAAGTCATCTATCCTCGGGAGAGGGTATCTGTTCTTGATTGTCACTGAGTTCAAGGTACGATAATCTACACATAACCTGGATGTACCATCCTTCTTTTTTACAAGAAGCATCGGGGCTCCCCAAGGCGATCCACTAGCACGAATGAATCCCTTGGTTCTGAGTTCTTCAATCATCTTGTACAATATCTCTAGCTCTGACGGCGCCATCCTGTAGACTCTCTCTGACACTGGGGCTGTTCCGGGAATCAAGTCTATGGTGAACTCGATCTCCCGCTCTGGAGGCACACCTGGAAGCTCTTCTGGGAAAACATCTGGAAACTCATCCACTATCCTGGGCAACTGCACTGCTGCTACTGCCATCCGCAATACTGGAGTAGAAGGTTCAACTTCGCCTCGGGAGAAGGAAAACTCCGGCTCGCCTGGAATGCTAAAAACAACCCTGCCAATGCGGCAGTCTATCCTAGCATACTGGTCCCTCAACCAATCCATCCCTAAGACCACATCATAATCGGCCATCGGAAACTCTATTAATCTAGCGGGGAATTCTCTACCGCTAACTACGATCCGACACGAGGAAAATACCCTATCTACTCCCACAAGTCCGTTACCAGTAAGTATATTGAGCCTTACTGATAATGACTCGGGCTCCAGTCCTACCCGTGTCGCGAATCGTGCAGACATAAATGAATGCGAGGCACCAGAATCAAATAATACTGAAGCTGGAAAGGTGTTGACGAGAATAGTTGTGAAACCCATGTTTTTAGTTACAAAATTTTTTATTTATTTAATATTTAATGACTAAATTAAATTTTGCTAGAATAATGTTAGAAATTAATCATTGGTATTATTTTTAATTAAGTGTAAATTATTTTCCAAAATAATTAACTTGGATTTTTGTATGTTGGCCAGACCCGAACCTGATAATAAACCCAAGTTATATTCAAAAAATATTTTTTTTACAAAATTATTGAATTTTAAACTATACGTAATATTAGTTGGCCCAAAGCCAATTTATATTGTTAAGTCCATGAACCATGACCCAATTGGCCCAAACTTAATATTAAAGTTTAGAGCCCAATTACAAGCCCTTATATTTTCTTAGTTTTTCTTAAAACCAATTTTTGGGTTGTAAGCCCAATAGAATGAGCCAATATCCCATTGTAAGTTAACATTCATATATTAAGTTTCTTTAAGAGAGAATAGCAACATTCTCAAACTCTCTGGTGGGTTTTCATTTCGTATGTAACCGAAACTTTCGGTTTTCCTATAACCGATGTTCACTTGGCTCTTGGCTTTTCCACCGGTGACCGCCGGCCTTCCCCACTCCGGTAACCCTCATTTTTGCTACTCCTATTTAAACCCTCCTCCTTCTCCACTCTTCCCCACACCATCTTTTCTCCAAATCTCTGAGAAAACCCTTTTCCGGCGAGTTTCCCGGCGATCCCAAGTTTCCAGACCCGATCCGAGCTTCCCTCGGTCAGATCGGGCCGCCCCTTCTCGGCGCACCTCCCCGGGCCGCTCGACCCGATCCGCGCCCTTCCCGTGACCGCCGGCGAACCCGCTCGGCCCCCGTCCCCGTTCACGCCGGCGATCCCGCGCCCGCGTCCCCGCCGCCGTCCCCTGGCCGGCGCCCACCCCCGGCTACCTGCTGTCCCGTTGGCGTTTCCCGGTGACGCTGTCTGTTTTCGGTTCTGACCCGTTTCTATTCCGAGCTCCAATTTCGGTTTCGGTACACTCTGACTCTATACTCTTTAATTGTCGATGATGAATTCTCTGGTCCGAATCCTGCGGGATCTCGGTTTTTCGACAACGTAATTTCTACGTTGCAATTTCAGTTTTTCCGAAGTTTCCGGAAACACTTGCTGTGGTTTTTCAGTTCTGAATCAGAACATTTCTTGGATTTTCCGAGAAGTTTTGAAACAATTTGGGTTTCTAGCTCTGTGTTGGAGTTTGGTTAATGTTCTTGAGTTTTCTTAAGTTTCCTTAGAAATTTTTGGTGTGGGAATGTTCTGTTGGTTGATAGTTATGTTAATGGTTCTCTTTAGCTCTGTTGTGTGTTCTGTTGGAATTTTGGAAAGTTGGTTTTTGATATTTGAGTTCGGATTTTTTTTCAGTATTAGTTGGCTTGGGAATATATATATATATTATGGTGGGTTTCGGGAGTTATTTTGCAGGTATCGGACGCGTTCCCAGTTTTTGGGTTATCCCGAAAACAGAGGGAATGCTGCCGAAATTTTCGGAAAATTTATTAAAGGATTTTTAAAATGATTTGTCGGGTTAAATATTATTTTTATAATATTTTTGGGCGACGACCTTACGGTCACTGGGCCCCAGCGAAAATGCAAACGAAACCGGGTCCACCGGACGTTGAGGCATTAGCTGCAATTATGACGATTGGACCAAGTCTGAGATTCATTTGATAAAAATTTAATTTAAATTATTATTTTATTTAGTTATTAATTTGTAGGATAATATTCAAGACTAACCAAATGTTTTCTCTTATTTAAATTCGTGTAAATGGTCTGTAAGGGCATAAGCCCATTGTTTTCTATTTTTCTCTGTAGCCAGTAATTAATAGTGTAGTTTTCTTTCTTTTTCTGGGTTGCTGGTTTTTAGCGTAGAATATTAAATGAGTATGAAAACTTAGTAGTTTTCACATTAAGTTAATATAAGTTTGTATTATTTAACAAATTCACGTTTTCTTGAAAAATCTATTTTTTTATATATATAAAACTCACAAGGTTTTGCTAAATAACCTGTAAATGCGAATTTCTACATAAAAGTTAGTTAGATTTTACCTCGTTCACATTGATTAAATAAATTACTATTTGATTAAATGAGTCTTTCTCACATTTTATTACAAATTAGTAGTATAATAAAATTATGATTTCTCATTTAAAAACAAGGTTTAACTTTACATATTTTTGCCAATAAACTGATACATACAAAGCTTTTCCGAAATTAAAATGATAAATGGTTTTCTTTCGTAATTAAGTGCAAACTCACTAGATAATCGCGTTTGTTGTGACTTTGTTGTGTTAACGTAATAAAGACTAAAATTGACTAGGATTAATTCTAGAGATTACAACTAGCACATCTAGATACGGCTTAATTTTGGTTCTAAGTCGGGAATTTCAAATGTAGGATTTCGAGGAAGTATTTGACCAAATTTCCTGGAACAAACTCTCGATCCAGTCACAAATAACCAAGGCAAGTACAGTTATGTTTGTTCGGTAATTTAACTAGTAATTGTTTTATTGCAATTTTAAACCACATTGTTACACGGAACTCTCTCCTAGAGTATTGATTGTTATTGCCTCATTGAATCTAATTGACTCGGGATATTGGGGGAGTAGTGTAGCGTCTATGACCAATACCCCTCATTGAATCTAATTGAATCTAATTGTACGAGCTTACCCCTCTCACACACGGGGATAGGCCGGATCATATCAGTGAATCATCCCAATCCGGTCATAGTCGTTACTTACTCAAATCACATTGTTTTCAATTGTAGAATTGTGAAAAATATTGTTAAAATATTTCAAATTGTTTAACATTGCAAATTTCAAATTATTATTTGAATTATTCGATATTCGTAATTGTACTTTGCTCCCTCCTGACTGGAGACCAACATTTTTAGGTGATTACATCTTCGAGGATCTGATGTTTAACTCTGGCACCGCAGAACTTGGAACCTCAGAATCATAAGGCTGGATAGTGCTTTATTTTAGTTGTGGTAATTAAATGTAATAAAAGATGTTTTTGTAATGGTTGTGGTTCTGAATAAAAGATTTTATTTTTTCGTTAGAGTTTTGTCTGTGTGGTTTACTACTGAATACAGCTTACTGCCGCCGTCTCATCAACGGTGCAGGCTGGGCATGATCCGGTTCGACCCAAGAAATTGGGATCGGGTCGTGACAATAGTACCTGCCACCACCTCACCTGGTGCTATTCCTTCCTCTCCCATGGTCAAAGCCAGCACTTGACCATGTCCTCTGGGTGCGGGTCACCTCTGCTGAAAATTCCTCTGCCTACTCTGGATCAGGGCTTGGGCTTGGGCATACTGCTGCGGTCTCTGCTGCTGGAATGCCTGGGCCTGCGTCGGCAATGGCCTCGGAAACGGGTACTGCAGCAGCTGCTGCGGCTGGACTGGTGCTGGTCCTCTAACTGAAGGACTAGTGAGGGCTGAGGATGAACTCCCCCTGTTCGGGCAGTTCCCAATCCTGTGGTCTGGGGCACCACAAGCCAAGCACAAACCCTGTGCTCTGCGACACTCGGACACCACATGCCCTGGCTTCCCGCAGTGTGAACATCCCACTGCGGAAGACTGCTTCTGCTTCTGCTGCTGAGGGTGCATCGGGGCTGAATGCTGAATCGACGTCACTGAGGTCGCCCGCCTCGGGGCTCCAATGGTCAAAGCCCTGGCTGCCGGGGCTGGTGCTGATGACTGATTCATCTGACCGTGAGATCGCTTCCGACCTCCGGTCCTATCCACGATCCTCTGGGAGGTGTACTCATGCCTCCTAGCTGCTCTCAAGACTGCATCAAAAGTCTGATGCTCAAACTGTTCAACTGCCAATAGAATCTCCAGGTGAAGCCCTTGCTGGAATCGCTGGGCTCTATCATACTCGGTTGCCACCAAGGTAGGAGCAAACCGACTGAGTCTGAAAAACTCGGCCGCATATCCATCGACTGTCCTGCCCATCTGCTTCAGATTGGTGAACCTCGTCTGTAGATCATACCGAGCTACAGCATCAAAATACTTGGTCTGGAATCTCTCTCTGAATACTGCCCATGAAATAGGGGCCACTAATCCTTCGGCCTGTGCTGCCCACCAGCTACGGGCAAGATCTAGTAACTGCAGGCGTACCACGGCCACCTTCTCGTTCTCTGGAGTCCTGGCTGCTTCTAGAATCACCTCGGTGTCCTGAAGCCATGCATCTGCAGCGATCGCATCTTCACTGCCGTCGAAGAAGGGAGGGTTCAAGCGCTTGAAGCTGTTGGCCGCGCTATTACCCTGATGACCGCCTCTGGTCAAAGCATCTGCCACCGCCTGGTGCAAGGCATCTCCACGACGATCCTGGGAAGCTAATAGGGTCCTGATGAGACCCACCAAAGTGCCATCATCAGGCTCTGCAGGCTGGACGGGCTGAATTGGTGGCTCTCCTCCGGTAGGCATGACTCTGGAGGCTACTCCTGAATGCTGGGCTTGATCCCCAGGTTGCTGCTGGTCCACGGGAGGTGCTCCATCTTGCTGATCGGCAGCTCCAGGAACAATGCCGCTGAAGAAGACGACATAGGGAACAATAAGGAGGGACCAGGACAGATCAACGATACAAGCACATGATCAGGACAAGAATCCAGGGATTCGGAAGATACGAGCAGAGATCAAGGACGAATACTGATTGAGACATCTATTCGGTAAACCCTCACATATCTTGATTTACAAGACCTGCATGGGCCACCACTTAAACCATGTCACGCCCCAGAACCAGAATACTGGAGAGCGGGAGCAGACATAGCCAGCTACGTATATTGAAGTGCAACCCACCTCGTTATACGGTCACGGCTGTCTAGATACATGAGGGTTTAACTACAAGCCAACAGTCTCTTATGGTCATAAACAATCCTAGTGTCTCAATCACAAACAAGTAAGTAAGTATTACAAGATGTAAGATCACCAAATATACAATAGTAAGGCGTCCCAAACATTACATATTCAGCTGATCATGAAGCTAGTCATTACAAAATGTCAGGACTAGCAAGAGTTTAGTCATACATGATCAACCCTAGGATCTGTCAATCATGTTACAGCCCGTAGGCAGAAAGTAATTAAAGGTGCAATACGAGCTAACACGTGCTCGCCGGCTAAACGCCTCAAAAGAATAATTTTACAATAAAGTGGAAGAACAAAAAGAAACCCACTCGTTGCCAGGGTTAGGCCTGGTGGTCACCATCTGGCTGGAAGACAGGTGGATCCTCTGGTGCTGCTCCGATATCTGGCCATACAAAACCAGCTGGGTCAGACCCCAGAAAGAGCAAGTGCCACAAAGGAGGCTTCACTTAGGAACTAAAACCAGTCTATCACAATAGAATATTAAAGATAGTAAATAAAGAACTGATAGTAATAGAGATAACAACAGTAAACTGAGTACGAAGAAACCATTCAAGTAGCCAGGTCACAACCCTTAAACCAAACAAGGACCGGGGTTGTAACCCTTCACCTGAATAGAAACTCGTCTCAAATACTATTGGTATAGTGGAGACAATAAACGAAGAGAGGACACAGAACTGCTCCGGGAGCCAGGTTACAACCCTTAAACCAAACAAGGACCGGGGTTGTAACCCTTCGCCTGAACAGAACTGGACCCCTGATCTTTATTGCTAAGGCCAGTATAAATAATCATGGTATTGAAATAAGGTAAAAGAACACGACGAGCATGGCATGGGGTTGCAATAAGACAATAAACGAAGAGAGGACACAGAACTGCTCCGGGAGCCAGGTTACAACCCTTAAACCAAACAAGGACCGGGGTTGTAACCCTTCGCCTGAACAGAACTGGACCCCTGATCGTTATTGTTAAGGCAAGCATCAATAATCATGCCATGTCCCAATCTTGCACAGGATCATGATAAGACTAAGCTGGAATAAACTTCATCCAATCAATCACGGCCAATCAAGAGTACGGCTTGATACTTTTAACTAACTAGGGTTATCACAGCCTAGTTACTAGCAAGATGCAATGAGATTATCCCAACAGCCACAAGCCCTGCAGACCATCCGGTTATCCGAGTCGAATGTCTGTTTATAAAGGGTGCACCACATGACTGTGTGCTGGAAATGTGCCCTACTCATCGGTAGGCTACAATTCCACTTAATGCGCCCAGATAACGGGATTGCCTGTAGCTGGAAATCTCTTCATGACTAATGAATCATTCTAGTTAATTAGCCTTAGTCAATTTCAGTAGGCACCCCTGACCGTGGTACTCAGGGATCCCCATCCTAGACATGATGCAAGACAGTATCAATTTATTTGTACAAACACAATCGCCCACGGTGTCCAGGTCTTTCATACTTGTCATGTCGTGCTAGCTGTCGTAACAGCATATCGAGGTGTATCATGTCAGGGTTACTTATCAAGAGTGCGCCATGACGAGCCACTATCGTCTTCTAACATTATAAATGAGAAAAGTTGCATAAATAGTTAATAACATATTCTGGAAGCCAAGGAAAAGATCTACAATTTTTATGTTAGGAGTTGGGAAAAATTCGGGCCATAAATCAGCCAAATAGGGCAAGAAAAACAACCAAATTAAACACTATACGACCAAGGGTGAATTGGGGGCTCATGCGGCAGTAGATGGGTACTCATCTATGCGTCTGAGTAGATGGGTACTCATCTATGCGGCTGAGTAGATGGGTACTCATCTATGCGGCTGAGTAGATGGGTACCCATGCGGCTAAGTCAATAAATCTCATGCGGCTGGGTAAGTGGGTACCCATCTATGCGGCTGAGTAAGTGGGTACTCATCTATGCGGCTGAGTAAGTAAATCTCATGCGGCTGGGTAAGTGGGTACCCATCTATGCGGCTAAGTAAAATGAATCTCATGCGGCTAAGTGAATGAATCTCATGCGGCTGGGTAAGTGGGTACCCATCTATGCGGCTGAGTAAGTGGGTACCCATACGGCTGAGCAAGTAAATCTCATGCGGCTGGGTAAGTGGGTACCCATCTATGCGGCTAAGTAAAATGAATCTCATGCGGCTAAGTGAATGAATCTCATGCGGCTGGATAAGTGGGTACCCATGCGGCTGAGCAAGTAAATCTCATGCGGCTGGGTAAGTGGGTACCCATCTATGCGGCTAAGTAAAATGAATCTCATGCGGCTAAGTGAATGAATCTCATGCGGCTGGGTAAGTGGGTACCCATCTTCTCAGAAAATTTGAGAAGGATGGCCATGGAACCCATAGCTTCCAAGCTCCATAAAACCTTCATCGTAAGCCTAAATTTGGACTTCCATAGGTCAAAATGGGGTAGAACGAAATTCTCTACAACATGAAACCATCAAAACTTAGAAATAATAAAGTTAAATAGATCAAAACCCAAGAAATCCGAAAATACTATAATCTTAGATCTAGAAGAATTTAGCCATGGAAATTGAAAATACCAAGCACTAAAGTGTCTTAGAATGCTGTGAAGAAGAGAATAGAACAATAAAATTTATGTTCCTCCATGAAGCAAGATGCACTTGCCTAAGCTCTCTCTCTCTCTCTCTCACTCTCCTGGTGGTTGAAGAAGTAATGGTGGGAGAAGAAGAAGTAAATGAAGAGAGAGAATTAAAGGAATGGGTTAATAAAGGATGATGGTGGTGGTAGGTAGGGGTTCTCCCCTTGGTTCATGATGAACCAAGGCACCCCAAGTCTAGCCGAACCAACCCAAAATAAACCGGGCCAAGCTAAGAGATATGCAATACAAGAACAAATACGTACACGTATTCCAAGATACGTAATACGAACTACAGGCATTACAGAGTTGACTGCCTTTATCGTGCTTGAGTCTTTTTCCAGCGTCAAACCCAAGCGTCGGACCTCCGCGTCCGAGATAAAGTTGTGGGTAGCCTCCGTGTCGACCATCGCTCTGGTGTTGTGGCCGTTGATCTTCACGTCCACGTACATCAGCTCTCGATTTGGGGTCTTGGACACTACCGCCTTGCTCTTCAAAGCATTCAACAGGCGCAGGGCACCCATGTGAGCCCCCTTCTTAGGCTCCATGTCCTCGGCCTCCTCGCCTTGGACCGCGTTCACCCTCTTGCCCTTATTCGGACAGTCCCGTGCGAGGTGATTTCCACCGCACACATAGCACTCGATCTTTCGCTCCGTCGAAGGCTTTGCTTACGGCTTGTCCTTCGGCGGCGGGCCTCCCTTTCCGTTGTTCTTCTTCGCTCCCCCACCATTGAACTTGGTGGTGGTCTTTTCCTTGGGCTTTGGGGCATCGCTCCGTCGATACCCCATCAGCTTCTCGGCTGCCGCAACAGCCGTGTTCAGATCTGACACATCTTGCCTCTGCAATTCTTGTGCCGCCCATGGTTGTAGACCCTCCAGGAACGCGAACAGGCGATCCTCTTCGCCCATACTGAAAATGGTGAGCATCAGGCGGGTGAACTCCGCCACATACTCCTTGATCGTCCCGGTGTGCTTGAGTTGACGCAAACTCCGTCTTGCGACATACTCCACGTTCTTCGGGTAGAATTGAGACTTGATCTCCTTCTTGAGATCCTCCCAAGTCTCGATCTTGCAGAGCCCCTATTCTATATCGATGCACCTGCGTCGCCACCACAGCGTAGCATTATCAAAAAAATATAGGGACGTTGTGTTTACCTTGTCGGTCTCATCCTCGATGCGGACCGCCTTCAGGTAACGCTCGACGTTCCAGATGAAGTTATCCATCTCCTTCGCGTCCCGTACGCCAGTGAAGGATTTGGGTTCTGGATACTTCACCCTCTGCGTCGACTCCCTCCTCGGAGTCGGACCACCAGCAATGGCCCTCTCGAGGACCTCCGCCTTGGTTTGTAGCTCTTTGCGTAGTTCAGCAATCTCCGCCTTCGTGGCCTTTCGTTCCTCCTCGAACTCGGCCTGCATCTCGCGGAGATGTTCTCGGAACTCCGTCATAGCCATGGCGACATCCGCCTCCAAACCCTGGGCGAATTCCTCGTGAGCCATTTGGTTCTGCTCCACTTGATACTCGACGCCCGTCACGCCTTTCTCCAGCATCTCAATCCGGCCAGCCAACTCGCCAAGAGCCCGTTCCACCGACGGTTCCTTGCTCTTGCCCTTCCTCGAGGTCTTCGCCTTCTCCTTAGGCGAAGAGGGTTGTGCTGGTTCCTCGTTGATGATGGCTTCGGTCGAAGACATGATGACGATCGGACCTTCGCTCTGATACCACTTGTCACGGACTTAGTATTTTTGCTAGCACTTCGTCACGTGCGGCGCACTATCTTTCTCCTCAAAGACTCGTGCAAGCCTTCCCGTCCCGACTTAGCTAGATCGCTAAGAAAACTAGAATAGTGGAGCAAAGATGGGACTAGTAAGAATCTCTTTATTGACTTGGAGAATGCTTACAATTTTTAGGTGGTGAGGAACAAATGAGAGTCTCCCCCTTTTATAAGTGCTCATAGAGCAATACAAGGAAAGTCCTGGAAGGAATATTCCAAGGATTATTACATTCTACCATAACTGGAATGGCATATTCCAGGTTTATTCCTTAGCAGCATAAATGGAAACTTCAAGGGCCTTCAAGAAGCTTCTTGGGCCTCCTAGAACGATCTTGGGCCTTTCGGAGAGATCCACAATCTTCTAGAGCCTTCCGCCATCTTCTAGAATGTTCTGGAAGTTTCCCGCATAACCTTGGTCCGCGAAAAGGTTATGCAACTGGGCCTCGGACGGGGTGCAACATTTGGGCCGTTACAAGGAGCTACAAGTGCTCAATCATGAGGTCAAGCCATTCATTTTAACAATGATGGCCAATATTTTTTTTTTCAGTTTTCTTGCACATAATAATCAAAATACAGATAAGCTTAACACACAAATGCCAAATCAATCTGATAGTAATTGTAACTAATAATCCAATCATTAAAGCACAGTAATCATAGAGTAAACTTAACCATTTCCCACAACAAATATTAAGAACCACCAGCATTCAACTATACTTACAAACGATCGAAGACTTTAACTTGCATTAGAAGCTGGATAATCCATGATAACACGATAAAAGAAGCAAGAAATATGTGTTAAAATCAATCATAGAATCCCTCCGTGTTGAGTCGGATTTGAAGAACAAAAATGCTATTTTGCTCCCAAAATTTTTGGATGATATCATCTTCCATTATGTAACATATGACATGGTTGCTAACACGACAGTTGACATGAAAAAATTTAACATTAACATTAACATTAATATTAAATTAACATGATAACCTTAACATTAAAATTAACCTTAACTTTAGCCTTAAAACTAAAATTAAAACTAAAATTAAAATTAAAATTAAAATTAAAATTAAAAATAAAAATTTTGGATAATTAATTTTTTGGGTTAAAATTTGTTATGTAAGCTGTTATATGAACTGTCATGTCAGATGCCACATAATAGAAGATGACATCATTCAAATATTTTGGGAGTTAAATAACATAATTGTTTGTAGAATAAAAGTGAGGCAGAAGTACAAGAAATACAGAACAGCCGCACAAAGAATCCAAAAGTGCTTTCATATCAAAAAGAAGTGTTGTGATAAGATTAATTACGCATTGCAGAATATTGTGGCTCATGTATGTAAGTAGAAGACAGCAAACAAACATTTAAGGGGATGGAGAAATTATTTACTTAGTTGAACTCATCACGTGGCAGTGTTGGGCCTTGCTTCTCATGAGATCCAATAGTACATTAATTGTCACACCACGTGGTGATTTTGATGCTCAGTCAACAAGCTCAAAAATGTAGGGCCTGTCATTGAGAAAATCTCTAATTCCTACGAACATAACACATCGATCAGACAAATGACTTTGCATGGAACATTTCTTCATCTTATTTGTTTGGGATTTCTCATAATTATTTCTTTTATATACAAATGGAATGAACCAGAAAATCATATTCAACATCACACCCTGAAATTTATTAAGTGGCCATAACTAATCGAACAACTGAGTTTGAATTTCATTCAATCAAGGAGGAAAGCATGAAATGAACATATAAAAAGATTCTAGAGGAAGAGCAGGATTACATCCACCTCAAACATAAGAACAGTCCCTACAGTGAAAAAAATCATTCATCGATCCACCGTCAGAGAAAATTACGTGTCCACATGCCTTCTCTGTATCGATCAGTTCTAGGGGTGAGCATTATTCGGTTTTGGACCGAAAACCGAATCGAACCGAACCGAATAAGAGATTCGGTTCGGTTTTAAAAAAATTCCGTTCGGTTTCGGTTTTGAAAATACTAAAATTTCTTATTCGGTTTCGGTTTTGGGTTTGGGTTTCGGTCCAAAACCGAAAACCGAATAAGAAATATATATATGTATATACTATATATACACACACATGTATTAATATATATAAGTATATACCGAATATACATATGTATATACTATAGGTATATACTAAATAAATTTAGGTATATTTAGTTATTATATATATTAACAAAAAAAATACAAATAAACCGAAAAATTGAATAAACCGAATAAACCGAAAACCGAACCGATTTAATTCGGTTCGGTTTGATTCGGTTATGGATCAATTCGGTTCGGTTTCGGTTTTGCTTATTCGGTTTTCGGTCCAATTCGGTTTTCGGTTATTCGGTTCGGTTTGAACCGAATAAACCGAATGCTCACCCATAATCAGTTTCACTTTTTGTTTCTCAAATTTTTATTCACAAAAATCCAGGCATTTGACAAAATTCCGAAAAAAATGCATGCCACAACATTTACTAGAACTCAATGTACATTGCTTGACAAGAAAAAAAGGAAGGAATAAGCGATCTCATGTTGCAATAACATGGTAAAATAATGTTACTATTCCTATAGTGTTTATACTCGAGCAACATAGATAACCACCTCGTAATTTACCTATTTAAAAATGTCTATATTTCGTATGCTTGTACACCGTCAAATGGAGAAGAAATGTTACCTTCTGGCTGTGTGAATTGCATAATTGTTGAACTTATTCAACAACTTTTATTGAGCACAACAATGATGGTCATAGACTATGTAGGGACCCATGCAGTCTGCAGGAGGACAAGAGCTCCATATGGGTTGGATCTTGCAGAGATGCCATGCCATGTGCTGCTCTACTACTCTCTTCTCTCAGAGCAAATGCTATCCACCAACTTGAAGACTTCCTACTTGAATTCATTTTAAAATAGGGTTAATTAGTGTTTAGATTCTAGATTTTATATCAGTTTAGAGTTTCAAGTTCTGACATGTCCAATTGAAAAATTTGACCGTTAATATTGTTTTTGGTTTCCTTCTTCCTATTATACTAAAAACATGAGTACAATGCCAACAATGCTGAAAAGAAGAATATAATGATAAAAAAAAAGTAAAAAAAAAACAGAGCACAAAATTTTCAATTGAACATATCGGAATTTAAATTCTAAGCTGATATAAAATTCTAATTAGTCCTTTAAAGAAAGTTATAGATTAATTGAACACCAGCAGCAACCAAACAAAATGCAGTAACAATTATAACTGAAGAGAATAACAACAGGCGAAATGGGCAGATACAGATGGAGGAGGCAAACCATAACACAAGCAAAACCTGTTAGACAGTTATGTCGCTCCGACACGAATACGACACGACGCACATGGTGCATGCACAAATAATTGGGGACGGATGATTTTTGGCGTACTGCCCTGGTGCAATTTCCCTCTTTTTTTCACGTGTCTGTGTCGTGTCCGATACATGTTGTTAAGCAGTAATCACAAAATGCAAGGGAAAAGGTGAGAAGGCTTATTCCGTGGCAGCCAGCAAAGAGGACGGAGGGTTGGCATCGCCGATGCCCACGCCGGTGGATCTGTTGATGCCGGCAACGGCGTTCGCATTGCCGAACGCCGACTTGGGGGCGGAGGTGACGGGCTTGAAAGCCCTCATTGGGCTAGCAAACGCCCAGCCCCAATTCCTGTTCCGACGCCAAGTGCTCGACAACGACGACGACGACGCCCCCTTCCCCGAATCGTCGTCTCCAGCAGCAGACAGCCAGTAAGAAGAAGAAGATGGAGCGGAACTCGCTCCGAAGCCTCTGAAGATGCCTCCGCATCTCGCCCTCTCCTTCATCCGGCTCCCGCGGACGTTGCGCGTCGCCGTTTTAGCATCGGCATCGGCGGCGGCACGCCTTCTGGTCTCGCGCTGCGACTCGGCGCGCCGGAGGGTGCAGTCCCCGAGGCCGGTGGAGATCCTCTCCAGGAAATCTCCGGAGAAGCTGCGGCTGCCGCACCCGACGGACCTCGACCTGGCGACCCTCCGTCCCGCTGAGGAGGACGACAGGGCCTGGCTGCCTCCGTCCGCATCCTGCAGTGCCGATAACATCTTAGCGGCGGTGGCGGCGGCGGGGGTTGCGGAGGAAGAAGAATGGTGGTAGAGGAAGGACCAGAAGTGCTTCTTCTTCTTCCTGCGGGGAGTATCAGCAACGTCACCGATATCGGGCCTAGGAGCGACCGACTTGCTCCTCTTGAGAAGAAGAATGTCTGCAGCTGCTGCTGCTGCTGTGGAGGCGGAGGAGGAAGAGGGGTTGGCGAGAGTGGTGGTGGTGGTGGCAGTGGTGGTGAAGAAGGAAGTAGGAGTGGCGGTGGAGAGGAGCTTGCCGAGCTTCTCCTGTAAGCAGAAGGCGCAGATGCCGCCCGGGTTTGTGCGGTACGGGTGGTCGCTGCACTGCGTCCCTTCGCCGAGGTCGTCGTCGTCGTCGGCCGCTGCTGCAGCCATTACTTCGTCTGCTGCTGCTGCTGCTGCTGCTTTTTCTTCCATTGATACTTTTCTTTTCCTTTTCTTCTTCTTCTTCGCTGCGTGTAACGAAGCTCTTCTTCTTGTTGTTGTTGTTTCTTCATAGAGTTGCTGCTAGTGGTCCCATCTCGGGGTATGGGATGAAATTTTTCCCTTTTTTTTAATGATTTGGAATTGAAAAGTTTTGGCTTTCACAAAAAGGGAGAGTCTGGAAAAAGTGGCAGCGGCTGTTGCAGCTGCAGCTCGAGTCCGTTCCATCCACTGCAAGTCTGCACCAATGTAATATTATAGGGACCGTATTTTTTGTAAATTTCGATCTGGACTGTAAAAATAGAACTCGGTCAATGAATCTTCGAATTTTTTATTTTATTTCTACTATTACATGCGACTTGAAAACGATTCAAACTGCGTTGTATAATTCTTACGGACATTTTCATTCAAAGTATCAAAAATATCTAAAATTATAGGCTTAATTGTACTTTGCTACCCTCAACTATTACGATTTTTCAACTTTGTACCCTAAACTATTTTTTGTAACAATTTGGTACCCAGATGTTATTTTGGACTAAAATGTCCCTACCCCTACCCCTAACCCTCCCCCCCTGCACGCTCCGGCCGCCCCCCCTGCTCACTCCGGCCGCCCCCCCCCCCCCTGCTAGCTCCCCCCCCCCCCCCCTGCTCACTCCGGCCGCCCGTCCGCCCCCGCCTCTCCCCTAGGCCGCGGCAGCACGGGAGGAGGGGGGCTGGGGAGGGAGGGCGGGGCGGGAGGCGGGGCAGGGGGTGGCCGAAGGTAGCAGGGGGGGGTGGGGGGCGGGGGGGGCGGAGCTAGCAGGGGGGGGGGGTGGGGCGGCCAGAGCTAGCAGGGGGGTGGCCGGAGTGGGGAAGGGGGTGGAGGGAAGGAAGAGGGAAGGGCATTTTCGGAATTTTTGAAAAATTAGGTATCAAGTTGAAAAAAAATAATAGTTGAGGTACCAATTTGTTACGAAAAAAAGTTTATGGTATCAAGTTGAAAAGGCGGAATAGTTGAGGGTAGCAAAGTGCAATTAAGCCAAAATTATACTTAAAGTATTAATTTTCTCAAAATAATACGTAAAACATAAGAACATCTTTCGACATTCTATTAATTTTAAGATTTTTTAAATGAGTTTATGTGATGCTGTTATGAAAAATGAAGTTTTCCTAAGGATTTTTTTTTTGTTTGAGTTTGGGTAATTGCAGGGGCGGATTTAGTAAGAGCCCAAGGGGGGCCATGCCCCCCACCCCCAATTTTTTTAAAAAAATGTCAATTACTACATAGAAATTTTTTTGACATTTTACAATATATACTAGTTTGGTCCTTTCTAATCCACAAAATTAAGATAGCTCAAGTGGTTGTGCTCTAGGCATTCCAAGGAGAAGTTAAAGGGTTTGAGACTTGTCTTTGCTAAATATTTTTAAGTACAATTTTTTTCTTCTTCTTTTCTAAAATTTTGGAAATATTCTTCTTCTTTTTTGCTCATTCTTGTTTGAATTTTTTTAATATATTTTTTGTTATTAAAGTTCAATTAATATGACAATTTTAAGAATTTTTATAGGTAGTAATACGGCCCCTTTATGAATTAAATACTGGCTCCGTCCCTGGGTCATTGTGGGTTTTCCTTCCCCTTCTCCTCCTCCTTTTATTCTCCTTCGTTCTTCTTTCTAAAATTATGCCTTTGGATAATAAAAATAGGAAAAATTTATGAAATACCCAAAAATTGTAAAAGTTTTATGTAAAATCCACCACAAAATAACATTTTATCGCGTGCTCAGAATTATTGAAAAATATATAAAGGGGGTTCTGAATGACCTTTTTACCCTTCTAATTTATTGAAAACACCCCCGAACCCTACACTTCAAAAAAAAAAACGTTTGGATACTTCATTTTCTTCCGTACGCCGCTCAGTTTCGAATCTAGGTTTTCTCCTCCAAAATCTTCAAACCTTCCTTCAAAACCTCGTTGGAAAATTTCGGAAAGGCCGACAAACGGTAAAACTGTTAAAATGGAGGTCCAAATTTTTTTTTCATTCTAAAATTTCAGAAGGAAAACAAACGGTGGGGCGATTTATCTCAGGCTCCTCGGAAATACGCTCATTTTACGACAAATCGGGTATTGTTTCGACCTCCCAGTCAAAAGTTATAGCCCTCTAAAGTTTCAAATGGCCATAAAATGCAGGATAATAGCAATTCTCCGTGTTAAAATGCACGAGAATGACCATTATTCGTGCTAAAATGATGGAGAATATCCATTCTCCGTAGTTTTAACACGGAGAATGGTCATTCTCCGTATTAGAATTCACGGAGAATGGTCACGGAGAATGACCATTCTCCGTATTAGAAATCACGAAGAATGACCATTCTCCGTTCTTAAAATCACGGAGAATGACCATTCCCCGTGTTAAAATCATGGAGAATGGTCATTCTCCGTGTTAAAATTACGGAGAATCGATTCTTCGTGTTAAAGTGACGGAGAATGGTTATTCTCAGTCATTTTAACACGGAGAATGGTAATTCTTCGTGTTAACCACGGAGAATTATTATTCTCCATGTTAATTCTCCGTGATTTCTAATACGGAGAATGACCATTTTTGGTCATTCTCCGTAATTTCTAATACGGAGAATGACCATTCTCCATGTTAAAACCACAAAAAATGGTCATTCTCCGTGCTAAAATGACGGAGAATGTCCATTCTCCGTTATTTTAACACGGAGAATGGCCATTCTCCGTAGTTTTAACACGGAGAATGACTACGAAGAATTGTCCTTCTCCGTTCTTAAAATTACGGAGAATGACCATTCCCCGTGTTAAAATTACGGAGAATGGTCATTCTCCGTGTTAAAATCACGGAGAATCAATTCTTCGTGTTAAAATGACGGAGAATGACCATTCTCCGTCATTTTAACACGGAGAATAGTCATTCTCCGTGTTAAAACTACGAAGAATTGCCATTCTCCGTGTTAAAATGATAGAGACCACGGAGAATTGTCATTCTCCGTGTTAAAATGACGAAAAATGGTCATTCTCCGTGATTTTAAGAACGGATTCCATTCTCCGTGTTAAAACCACGGAGAATGGCTATTCTTCGTGCTAAAATGACGGAGAATGTCCATTCTCCGTCATTTTAACAGAGAGAATAGCCATTTTTTGTGGTTTTAACACGGAGAATGGTCATTCTTCGTATTAGAAATCACTTAAAATCACTGAGAATGACCATTTCCTGCGTTAAAATCACGGATAATGGTCATTTTTCGTGTTAAAATTACGGAGAATTAATTTTTCGTGTTAAAATTACGAAGAATGATGTAAAACAGTTGACAGAAACCTTATTTTATTTTATTTTGTAGAAAAAAATTTGTTAGGAATAAAGAGTTTCGTTCTTCTTTCAAAACTATGCTAACTCTTATGGAAAAGAAAAAAAAAATCTTTTCTCCACAATTGACCTAATCGCCGAAAAATTTCAAATCTCTCCAGGAAGATGATGATGATGAGCGATGATCGAAGTTCGACTGAAGAAAAGCACAATAAACTACGAACGATCTCTGCGATCTCTGCTGAAGATGAGAGCAATGAAATTCAGATCTCTTGTGAAGAAGAGGAAGAAGAAGACGAGAATCACAATCCAAATCTGAGTTTGTGCGAAGGGGTAGTTATGGTATTATCAAAATGCCAATTTTGTAAATACAGAGCATCTAAAGAGAATATTGGAATTTTTAACGTGGAAATATATAATTCTAGGTATTTCATAAAATCCATTATGCGGGTGAATTTTTCATAAAAACCAACCCCGAAATTGGGTTTATCAGTAATTTCCAGATAAAAATATCTAAAATTGTGCCATGTCAGAGGAAAACATCCTTAGGAAGAACGTTTTCCCTCTTATGAAACGTTCTTTCTAAGGGCGTTCTCCTTATTTTATTTTTTAGGTTGGAGTTAACAGAGTTAAGCGTTCGTGTAATTATTTTTATTTTTTTGCATAATGCACTTCAAGGGCGTGTTTATGCTCAATCTGAATTTTTTTGAAACTTGATGCTTTGAATATAATTGTATAAACTTCCTATGCTTTTTATGAAAAATTACATAATTCTTATATAGAAATATTATATATTTTTTTCGTAAAAGAATCCTAATAACAGTCCTGATCAAGAAATCTTGATGGGACAGTCATTTTGTCAATTATCCGTTAAGATTAATACAGTCGAATAAAATTTCTTTAAGGCTACTAGTAAATACATGTGCTTTGTACGTATAATAACTGCTAATAAGAATAATATCCAATTATAATCAAATATCTCTTCTAACTCATGTGGTTAAGGTGTGAGGTATTTTTCTTATTTGGTTGAGTTCGTTTCTCCATGTTGACAAATTTAAGTTTTTTTTAACATTTTTTATAAAATTTATTTTTTTTAAAAATAAAATGGACCGTGATATAATGACGGCTTAGACGGCTCACTTTTGAGCTGTTTTGAAGTCTCATTATATAGTGTAAGATAAAATAAGATGGGATGGATCGAGAGGGTTTGGAGAGGCATCGATTTGTGCAAACTTAATATCCATATAAGAATGTTCTAAATCTCAATGTAGATTGTTGGTAGCATAGCATGGATCATGATGTTCATATTAATAAATATTAATTGCTTCCAAAGGCTTCTTTCTTTCCATACCATGTGGTTGATTGATGTTTGGATCTTTGGAGTTATTCGCTGCACCTTCCAAACTGGAACCAGGTTTGACCATACAGGTCAGTGCGTGCACGTTCTGCATCCTCTTTTTAAATAAATATATTTTTGGTGCATATTGTTTTAATGATCAGAAGTAGAAAATACTGTACAATTTTACAAAATTATAGGATGAAAAAAAAAGATAAAAATATTTTGGTAAAAAATATATATTTTTTGACTAATTCTGTTTAAAGTGAAGGCACGTACATTTTTGTAAAACTGTAAAATACATCCTAAAATATAGTAAATCAAGTGAAATGTAAGTCAAAATTTTTCTACTTTTTAAAATGATTTTTTTATTTTTTAGGAATGGACTGCAGAGAGACATGCACTTGGGTCACTGGCATGTGGGCTAAGGCTAGATTAGACGTGCATTTCACGTTACATATAGCTATTAACTAATAGTCTAATAACAACCTGCTAACGAACAATAATTTATAATATTTAGTGACAAATTAGCCGCAATAATTTAATGTGAAACTCGTGTGGACCACCAACGTGGCATTGTCACTTTCAAACTCAGTACAGCAGTTGTGTTTGAACACAAACTGTCACCTGACTGTCTCATGCACAAGCGCAGGCCCATGTTCACGTCTAACCTCCCCATAACTACAACAATTGTTTAAACTTTCAAATTGGTCAACTGACATTAAACTTGGTGCCAGATGATTGTGAACAAAGTATTATCAACATTAATCTAAACAGTATTATTGAAGACCATATATATATATATATATATATATATATATATATATATATATATATATATTTTGAAGACCATAATTGGTGGTGGTCCAAACAATAATATGATCTGCCGAATGCATGTCGAGACGAGAAGGAAATGCGGTGCACAGAAGCAGGGACGATGGAGCGTACGCATAGGTGTTGAGCACATGCTTCTTCAATGTCCAAATCATATATCTATAATATTATATAATAAAAATTTTGAGACTTACAAAAAAAATATGGTTGCAAATAGTAAAAATTTAAGGGACTATTATTTTATTTTATTTTTCGAGTAGTATATATATATATATATATATATATATATATATATATATATATATATATATATATATATATATATATATATAAAGAAAATTTTTTTTGACCGGTGGAGAGGTGACCGTGCGCATGTCCGCACGCCGACATGTCCACCAAACTGCTGCCCTCCCACCCCCACCCCTTGCACCACACCGGATCCATCCCGAAATTTTCGGAGACACCTTCCATTGGAGGGGCGACACGTGACCCGCGGGTCAGGACTGCAGTCCAAACCCGCGGACAACGTAGCAGCTCCGATATAGATATATTACTTTGATTTGTGGTCCTAATAGTAATACATGATAACCATAGACCCAATGCTTAAAAAAATCGGATAGGAGGTCAACCCGGTCATGAAATTGGGTTGAGCCAAACCGATCCAAAAACTGGATTAGCTCTACTTGAGCAAGTTATATAAGGTTACAATTTTATATTAAATACATTACACAGTACACAATTACATATATACTACTTAAAAGTTCGGTTTATTTTATCATAGTAAAATTGGTCAAAAAATAAATATATTAACTTTGATTGCAAGTAAAGTCCAAATATATTAAACTTTCGGGATCTAACGAAACGACGACGACGACGAACAGAGGAAATAGAGGGAAGACGAGCGAAGTGAGCTAATACTGAGAACAGAGAAAAGACGAGCGAAGTGAGCTAAAACTGCAAAGTGAGATTTTAGCAGTGAGGCAACCGTTAGGGAGCTAATAGAAAGCTTTTGCGCTCTTTCTACGGCCCATTATGCTTTTTCCGGCCCGGCTTTAACTCTATCGACAGCAATTTTGGTGTCAAGACCAGTAGCAGCATTAAGCCCCAGTTCCTGGTACAGATATGTAGTAAAAATCACCAAATAACAATTTTATATCACATATTTTGAGTGACTGAACAATAACAATAAACAGAATTTTCTATAGATAAAATGGATATATAAATCGGCCCACAGGGGACAGGTCCCTATGCAAGCCTGGGTGTGCGCCCATTGGTTTGTCTAGATTCGTCATAAAATTTGTAGACCTAGATGTCCTAAAATTTTAGGATCTTATATTTGTCATAATTTAATAATTTTTTACATGATAGAAATTTATGGTTTAAATTATTGTCTAGTGTGATGAAGACATATATTGTTGTATTTAGTATCATGTTGATTATTGCCATACATGTCTTTTATTTTTGTGTTTTTTTTGAGATGTCCAATATAACGCACGGGACTTAGTGAATACTACGTTGTATGCCATTTGGGCCCACTGTCCACGTCTCCTCTGCGGTTCGATCCGAGACCGTCGTCTAGTCAAGGAGGTTATACCTCTCCTCGTTGACCACAAGAGCCAGATAAGTTCGGTTCTCTTATTTGTGTTGGTGCGTTTCGATATGGATGTTGGACATTTACATTTACTATTTTGGTTATTCTTGTGGGTTGAGTTACGGAGGATACCGGTAAATGGGTTGGGCCTAATGAAATGGATCAAATGACTAACAATCTTTTGCATGTTAAAATATGCAAATGCAAGTGTATGGCCATAATAATTAATTGTGTGCATTTTATGTATCTTATATATGGGTGTCAAATCTATAGTCGCAAAGCTCATCAAAGGGTTACGATATCGGAAAGACGTTGAGGTCAACCAAAAGTGGTGCGCCATGTACAAGTCTACACACTTCACTATGCTCGCAACACTTTGCGATGACCCGATTAGTGACTTTGAAGGTTTCACCTATGCTAGGAAGCTATGGGATGAGATGAAAGCATAACAACGTGAAAGTTTAGACCCATTTGTTGGAAATTAAGAAATTTGATGACATTCGAGAGAAGCTCGAGTTGGAGGCCGAACGCATGGAGATGCAACCGTCCCAACAAAAGACATTCAAATCCGCAAGCAAACGCAAAAGTGGTGCAAGAAAAGTGAGAAGTGAAGTGCTTCAAATGTGGCCAAAATTATCACTTTGTTGGGAATTGTCCGGAGTCCAAGAAGATAAGCATAAGTCCTTCTCACCCTTTGCTTATTATTGTTGTTCCCGAGGAGGACCGGTTCGGGGATAAGTCGGACAAGACATAGGACTTGGACAACCCTCCTCTTCTAGGGTAACTTCCAAGGCTCAGAATGATCACATCCAAGATCAGGGCCACGAATGATCATCAGGACCAGCTGACAATAAGAGTCAAAGGACAACCAAAATTAGCTCCAGGATAGAACAATCCAACCCTCTGGCCGACCATGTTCCCAAGATTGAGTAGTTATTTATTCTCCTCTTTTTTAGGTTATTTACAAGCTTCAGTGCTTCAATTTCGGCCAAAAGTACCACTTTGCTAAGGGTTGAAGTATATATAGTTTCCTTTTCTTCTACAAAACCTTGTTTGGTGTATATTTTAGGGTTATTTAGTAATATGGGCTCATATAATATTTGATATTGGGGTATGTATCTCTATAATGTTCAACATTAAAGTTTGGGTCTCAAAATCACTATTGACGTCAAAATCTGTTACAAATTTCGGACACTATGGAAATCCAAATCCTAATATAAAATATTATATGAGATCCTATTACTAAATAACCCTACATTTTAACTCGTGGTCATGTGTAGACCTGTCAATTGGGCCGGGCCGGCCCAGCCCGGCACGAGCCCGGCCCGAAAAATTGGCCCATGTGCCGGTCCGATTAATCGTGGGCCCCGTCCCATATATTGGGTCGTGCCGGGCTACATATATCGGCCCATAACATAGGTCCGACCCGAAGCCAAAGCCCGGCTCGGCCCATCCAAATAAATAAGAATCAAGTAGTTTGTATATCAAAAAATGATTGTTATTAATTTAGAAAACTTAATTATGTTATTATGTTATGTTAATCTACATAAATATATGTGATTTTTGAAAAACATATATGAAAACATGTTGGACGTTCAATCCTTTGTGTTTAAAAAATGATTGTAATTAATATACAAAATTTTTAGAAGAACGAAAATGAATGCCCAAATTTCACGTGCCAATCAAGATCCGGCCCGGCCCGAAGCGAAGCCCAATGTGCCGTGGGTCACGTGCCGGGCTGGGCCGAAATTTTTAACCCTTGGCCCGGCCCGGCCTGGTACAGTTCATGGGTCCAAGAGGCCCGGGGCCGGCCTGGCCCACCCAATTTTCGTGCCGAGCCAGTCCGGCCCGGCCCACTTGACAGGTCTAGTCAGGTGTATGTTGCCGAAACTAGGTTGGGATTAAGCACCCTTATCTTGAAAAAGATACTGTTCCCAGTTATAATATGATGAAGTATCATACCGTTGCGAGCTCCTCGGTCACAATGGGTTTGTTCCCGTCCTTCTCAAAGAAATCATATGCACGATGGACATGGTCCTCCCAGTTATCCATTCCTTCGAGCTGATGGACACTTATGGAAGCGGCAACAAACTCTTCGAAATCAAAATTATGATGGTGGAAAGAGCTCAACTGTAACCATGCAAATAAGGACACAGGTGATGAATCAATATGGAACATATATTAGATGATGATGCATGCAACATTAGGACGAATTAGTCTACTACTTATGTACCAAATTTATGAAATCAAGAACCTCTAGAGTCCTTCGTCGCCTCGGCTGAGTTCTTCATAAAAGGCCTACAGAGATTCCAGGCTTCCAACTTGGTAAAGCATAAACTGAAAAGTGAGGTAAGAATTTAATTAAGAAGAAAGCTAACCATCTTGAAGTTTTGGAGGGAGATGAAACCACTCTTGTCCGGGCCTAGTAATGAAAATTGTTCTTGTAGATGGAAGAGGAGCTGATCCCCTGTCCCAGTCTTGGCAAGGGAGTAAATCATGAGCCAGAAATTCAACTTCATACTTCATATAATTTGTGGTTCTTAGAGGTACATGATTTTTTTAGGAACAAATATGGAAAGAGAATCATGCGATGAAGTTAACTGATAACGAAAGAAATTTAGACAACTTGCAACTAGGGCTGCAAACGAGCCGAGCCGAGCTGAGCCGAGCCAAGTTTTTGTAAACTTGAGCTTGGCTTGACTAGAATTGCTCGAGCTCGAGCTCGAGCTCGAGTTCGAGCTTGATAAGTTTTTTGTTTTGAAGCTTGAGCTTGGCTCGAGCTTGTCTATATTAAGTTTGAGCTTGGCTTGGTTTGAGCTCGAGCTTGCTTGATAAGCAAGCTTGATTCAAGTTTGATAAACAAACTCGATAAGCTTGAAATGAAGCTTCTCTCAACTTTATTTCAAGCTCATTAAGCTTGCATTCAAGCGAACTTGATTTCAAGCTAGTTATGTTTGATTTCAAGTATATGAAATATTAACAATTTATTTATAAAAAATTAGTCCAAAAAAGTTCCTTAATATCACTTATTAAGGACATAAATATATAATACACACAACCATATATATATATATATATATATATATATATATATATATATATATATATATATATATATATATATATATATATATATTGGAATCAGGTAAATTGTTTCTGGAATCGCTCCCTCTGGGATTCGAACTCCTGACCACTCGGGCCGCATGCATCTCTCTTAACCACTAGGCTAGAGGTCATTTGCTATATATAAAGCTTCTAAACAAAGAACAAACGAGCTTCTACACAAGCTCCTAAACGAGCTCATAAACGAGCCAGCTCACAAGCTCATAAACGAGCCAGCTCGCGAGCTCAATCGAGCCGAGTACTTCTAAGCTTGAGTTTGGCTTGTTTATTAAACGAGCTCAAATATAAAGCTTGAGCTCGGCTTGTTTACTAAATGAACCGAGCTCAAACAAGCTTTTATCGAGTCGAGCTTCGAGCAGCTCACGAACGGCTTGACTCATTTGCAGCCCTACTTGCAACAACCTATGACTCCTACTTATAGGAACCATTGTGGACACTAAAGTGGTCATTATTATTCTAATGCTAAATGGAAACATAAACATAAACATGCTTTTAGAGAATGACAAGAAAAGAGGTTTATATATATATGTTGAAAGCGGAAAGAAGTAGAGGGTTATAAGTTGTCCTAAAAAAAAAAAGCTTATTATCAACTAAATTTGTGTTATGAAGGCAATGAAGCTCAACACAAATAAATGTTTCTTGAAGAATAACATGGAGGAACATACAGAAAAAAGGAAATAAATTTGTGCTATGAAGGCAATGAAGCTCAACATCGAAGCCAAGGATGACCAGCACATAGGAATAAGGATCAGCAGATATATAGTGACTTATTGCTAACTTACATATATACTCAACCAGACGAGAAATTGAGAACTTACTCAAAGCCTGCGGCGCAGTCATTCGCTTCCTATAATCCTTGTTCAGCAACTTCTTGATGAAATCGATCATTAGCCTCGGAAGTCATATAAGGCCAAGGATCTTCCACAAAAGTAGGCTTTGCCTTCCTATAATCCTAACTATTAGATATGGAGGCAACCAGTGTGGTGTCTTTTTATGTATCTTCATGTTTATGGACCAAAGATTTTTTGTTTTGTTTTAGAACATCTTATACCCAAGTTCTTGAACCTCATGCCCATGGGAATTGATGCCAAATCCACATAATCACCTAAGCCTCCCATATTAAAGGTGTCAGCTATGGAGCAAAAGAAAGAACCATCAAAGAGTTTTGAATTTTTACGACCGGCTTTTGAACATCAACCCTAAAATCCTTAGCCAAGGTAGTTGTTAGCAAGAGATAGCCTTTCCATATATAAATCCTACAGGGCTAGTTGGATGGCACGCTATGTTGCAGGACATGAAAATTGGTGTCCGTATCCATCTTATCCTTGTCCGTATTTGTGCAACGTAGGTGAATCCATTGTACCTATCCGAAAATTTTCTGTATCGTGTCCACAATTGTATCCATGTCCGAATTCATGCAACATAGGTTATTGTACTTTACCTATTTGACGGGTAGGATACAACATATGCATTTAGATAAATGCTAAGTGTTCATGATTTTAGTTGTGTAGAGAAGGTTGAAGGTTGAATTGCTGCATTTTTCGAACACAAATGTGTCAAATACACAATAGATTTCAAAGTCAACCGGTAAATCTCAGTTTCTAGTTCCCATTGAGAATATACAGCAACCAGATGGTATTTCAACTGATGTATCATTTTTGACTCAGCATTTCTGATTTGTTCGGAAATTACAGCAACAGCTACCTGTGGAACTGGTTAGATGGGCTGTGGCATATGTTTAAATTTTGATTTTCTTCTCTATGGAATAAGAACCTAGTTTCCTCGTTCTCTTTCCTCTTCACCCCCCCCACCCCCCCCCCCCCCCCCCCAAAAAAAAAAAAAAAAAAAAAAAAAAAATTAGCCACTTTATTTTCCTGTGATTTGAATCTCAAGATGGTATCAGAGCACTAGTAGAAACTTAGGCCATCCCCTCCTCTCAATACAAAAGGACGAAAACCTTGAATTTTATTTACAAAATGATCTTCGTCAAGGCCATCCATTTGTTTGGTGGAAGGAGTATCCCTTCCAATCCAAGAACTTATCTAAGGCCCCTTTCAAACCTTGAATTTTGTTTACAAAATGATCTTCGTCAAGGCCATCCATTTATCTAGGTGGAGAAAATAGATAAATTCTAGGCTAATTTCCACACCAAAAGACTATTGCTGGAAAATAATGGTTTTAGCCATTAAACACTCTCAATGCTTCCACTATAACAGGTGGTACAAATTCATGATATCTATTAAAGAGGATATGATCAAGGAAAACTATACTTACTCCATTACTATGTAAATGTTGTTCGCGTCTTCATACGCTTCATAGAACTGGAGCAGGTTTTTATGTCCTGTGAGAGATCTTAATATTCTCACTTCTCTTCTCATCCTCAATTGCAAAAGTTGTTGTCATCTGCAAAAGCATTATGCCAACGATGTTAAAAATGATATTGAAAAAGGGTGATACTTACCACATCAGAAATTTTGTGCAGGAACTACTTCTGTGACTTCCAGAATGCTGGTTATAATTGGAAGTAACTAGCAATGTGATCTAGTGGTAATGCTTTGAATATCTTGAGTCACCAAGAATACTCGAAACAAAGATTTCTTAAAAAGTCAAGATTTCTTATTCAGGTCAATCAAAGATGACATTACAATGTAACAAACTCGCATCATAACATGAATATTTCGTATTAAGATCTCGTAATGCCAATATCTCGTAATGTCACCTAACGACAAAACAAATATATAATGGCCACACAAAAATTTGCCAATATCTCATGCACTCCTCATATTTGTATTGGCACAAGAGGACATTACGAGATATTTGCACTAGAAAATCTGAAGCCGAATTTTTCATAATACTTGCGCTATAATAGTTATCTAACATGCTGCTAACAAGTTACACAACAAGACTTGAGTCAGCACGAAATTCAAAGGTTGGTCCCGTGTCCGTGCCATATCGGACACGTAAATAGGCACGACATAGATATGAAAAAACACACCCTAAAACTAAATATCCCAAAAAAGGGTTATTTAGTTTTAGGGTCTTACATATATGGATATTAGGGTTTGGGTGTCGAAATTGACCGATGTTACGATTTGGGTGTCGAAATCACTGTTCACCAGCTTATGTGAACAGTGATTTCGAACCCAAACTCTAACATCGGTCAATTTTGAGATCCAAACCATAATATCCATAATATCATGTATATGTAAGACCTTAAAACTAAATATCCAAAAAAAAAACACACACTTAGGACTCCCAAAAGTTGGTTTTGTATCATTGTCACCTGTAAGCCCAAGTCATCATAAAATTCAAAAATTGTAATCTTAAAAAAATATTTCTTTTCTAAGTTGTCTCCGTGTTCAATATGGTATCCTGACCGCATTTCCGTTCCTATGTGGCCGAAGCAGGACAGTACACAGGACACAGGCCATAATTTTGGGCCCACAAAGAAGTTGGCCCAATTCGTGCCATTACTTGGTAGACTTGTACATTTTGTCGAAACAAAGATCATCCGTGAATAATGTGATTTGAATAATTTTGAACATGATTAGACCATCAACGAACACAAGATTGTTGGCATTCTTCTGAGTTTACTTTGAATCAAGAAAATAGTCAGCAAAGACTTTTTGCGTGTCACATCTGAATTCATATTATTAAAAACATAGATGGAGTGTAATTAACATCGTTCTATCTCATAATTTTATTTTGATTTAATGTAGATTCGTTTAGATTTAACCTTTTTATATAATCAAATTGTTGGCTTAAAAACGGTTCCAAATTGAATCGACTAGGTCATTTGTAAAAACTCTATTAATTCTTATTTTTTTAAATTTACTAATTATTTAACTATCTAAAACTCTAACTAAATGTTGGTGGAAGGCAATTTTTTTGCTGTCCTTCAATTCCTATGGAAAAAAATAATTTATGATAAATTTATTATTTATTATTTTATTTTTTTAATAATTTTTTACGCGACGTGTAGTGCTCTGTCTCTTTAATTTTTCTATCATTCCTTGTCTACAAATTGTTATCATTTCTTTCGTAATTTTGGGCCCAGTGAAAGCCCAATATTACAAAGAACGGCTCTAATTCCAGAAACTTCTGCCCGTCTTGCGCAAAGGGCAATGTACAGTTTTAGGCCCGCCCAGAAACTTCTCGGGAACGAAGAATTGGAGAAAAATCAGGGGCACGTCCGTAACTTCGTCCAGAAAAGAAACCCTCTATAAACCCTAGTTGAAAGCCACTCCCTCCTGCATTGGTTCCGTCTTCTTCTTCCTCTCTCTAGAAAGAAACAAAATCAAGTCTTTCCAATGGCGAAGCGCTTGATCCCTTCCCTCAACCGAGTACTGATCGAGAAGATCGTGCCTCCGTCGAAGACCACCGCCGGGATCCTCCTCCCGGAGAAGACCACCAAGGTATTTGATTCTTCAACTAGCCTCGTTGAAATTTCGAATCCCCCAAATAAATGTTAGGGTTTTGATGTAGATGTTCTTATGTATGTAAGTACATGTTCTTATGTAAGTAAGTAAATTTTGGGGGAATCCTGGTAGAAATAATGTTTGGAGTTGATTATTGCTATCGTTTTAGTTGATACTATATTTTAATGGAAACTTTTATATAAACGCCATCTCGATATATTTGTTGAATCACAATATAGAACTCGTGTGTTGTTCCACATGGAAATTTTGTGGTAAAAAGTATTTTAAGGAAACAATCAGGTTTAATGTGTACGAACAAGTCATTGACTGTGAACCATATTCTATTCATGCAATGATGCACTTTGTTGCTTGGACACGAGTGCTGCACTCTTACATGGTTTTGATTGTCATGTGTTGGTGTATTTTGCTGCGTCCGTGTCGTGTCCAATGTGTTGTATTTTGTCTTTAATGAAATGGAAAAAAACCAAGTCATTCTTTTATGACTGGTTCCCAAGCTACTCAAATAATTCGAATGAGCAACTCTCATTGTCGGGCTATTATGGCCTATAATGGGCATTTTTATTAGCATAGTGGTGGGGTTCTATTGTTATATAAAGGCCAAACTTTCTATTGAAAATATATAACTCCAATCTCATATCCCCAGTTTTGATTCCAAAGCTCCTTGTGTTATTTTCCTTCGTGTTTTGGGCAACGCTAAGTTTGGTCCATTCTCTCCGAGTTGTGTGCGGACACGAGAAACTGGTAGCATGAGGGTTTTACCACAAAGAGTTGATTTGAGGTCTATGTGCAGACTGTTCTCGAACGTTCCTAGTGGTAAAATCTCCGTGCTACCGACTTCTTGTCGTCGCACACAACTCGGAGAGAACGACCCGAACTTGGCCTTTCCTAGAGCACGAAGATGAAGAATAATGTTTTGAATTGAACAAAGAGAAAAGGCAGGAGGTTTTTTCTTAGTAGAGAGTTTACACATAAAATCCAGTGCCATACAAAGAAGAATATGACTCTTTATACAGTAAATAATCCAACCATAGATGCCTATAACCAGGCCAAGAGAACCGGATCTGGAGAAATTTTCCAACGTTGTGAAGAGAAGGAACCGGACAATAGGGAGTGAGGAACTTGTCCAACGTTGTGAAGAGAAGGAACCGGACAATAGGGAGTGAGGAACTGGACAATAGGGAGTGACTTTTTTTGTGTTGCTTTAGTCAAACTATACAACAATCCCCCCCCCCCCCCCCCCCCCCCCCCCCAACAAAGAAAAAAAAAAGAAAAAGAAAAGAAAACCAAGTTCTACAGATAGAGAACATAAGAATAGAGAATTTCTGGGCAAGTAAGAATGTAAGGAGGTTTGGAATCAAAACCGAACTAATATGGAGGGGATATGAGATTGGAGTTGTATCTTTTCAATAGAAAGTTTGGCCTTTATATAGCAATAGAACCCCACTCTATGCTAATGAAAATGTCCATTATAGTCCATAATAGCCGGACAACAGAGTTGCTCATTCTTAGTATTTGAGAAGCTTGGGAACCGGTTTTAGAAGAATGACTTGGTTTTTTCCATTTCATTGAAGACAAAATACAACATAATGTGTCTGGAACAGCACGACACAGACATGAAACTGATTCTTTGGATTGGCCATCTTCCCTAGACGATTCATAAGGTTCAATAATATCAAAGTCTTTATTGTTTCTATATGGTGAATGGGTTATTTAGCAGAGCTACTAAAGAGAAGAGAAGTATAAAAGGACACGAAAGAGGTAGATAATGATTTAAAAGGAAGATGATGGCATTAGTTGTGTTCTATTTATTTTTAATTACATTTTTTTTGGGTTCTATTTATTTTTAATTACATTTTTTGTTGTGCATGTTTTATTCGATCAACAGTTTCGACATCTCCTAAACCCTACATTGCAAATACAAATTTGGCATTAACCAATATCTAAATTTTAATACCTTTTTGCTAATGCAATAAAGATGTGGAATATAAGGATCCATGTAGCCTAACCGAAGAATCATGGAGAAAGGTGTTATCGTTATATGATATAGGGTACGATGTGTGATTTAACATTAGGAAGATTTTAGGCAAAAGAATTTAGCTTTTGTGAGAGGATGAGGGAAGCTGAACTTGAATGATGATCTTTTTTTTATTTTATATTAGGAATACATTATTTAATTAGACAAATCTCTGCTTAAATTGATAATTGGCTTAGAGTTAAGTGGTATGATCCAAGTGACTTTTTGTAAAGTTTTTATTGTTTGCCGTGTGGTTCATTTTAATGTTGACTACTGAACCAACTAAGGAAGTGGATGCGAGAGGGAACAAAAGAACAGGAAATGAATAAAATTGGTGATTTGGTTATAGACTTATAGGGTCTGCTTGGATTGGGGAAAAAAATAAGCACAGTTAAGTGGGGTTAAATGAGGGGGAGTTAAGTGAGGGGGAGTGGAGTCAATACATAGAACCTTGTTTGGATTGGAGGGGGAGTTAAGTGGGGGTGTTTAGTAACTCTTGTTTGGATTGGAGGTTTTGAGTGAGAGGAGAATTAATAAAAATATGGGATTATGGTGGTTTTGGGGGCAAATAGAATCGGTTTTATTTCCCCCTCACTTAACTTTCCCTCACTTAACTCTCTTAACCCTCAATCCAAGCAGACCCATTGGGAGCATTGAGATTATGTTGGTTTTGGGGCAAATAGAATCGGTGTTAGTATTCGGATTTTGATAGCTAGATCGAAATTTTGAGACAGATTTATTGATTTTGAGCTCACAGTATGTAGGATAATTACGATTTAAAAAAGCTCTCTATGATTGGGAAAAGACAGGAAGCACTTGCAGCTCATGCATGATTTTGAGGTTGCTCAGTCTGTATTAGTACTTCTTATTGACACTCTTAATGGTTTTGAGATGGGGAAAGTTGATATAGTCGTTCAGAATATGCACTATTAAATTGTGTAGTCATGATATCTTTCATGCCAACGTGAGTAGATTGATACTATGTACATAATACCATTGACTTTGATCTCACATGATGTAGGATTGTGATTTACCAAAACTTTTCTTGGAAATCGACAGGAAGCACATGCACCCTATTTGTGATTTTGAAGTTGTGTGATCCTGTGAATTACTGCCAATTGATTCCCTTGAAGGTTTTGTGATGTGGGGAAAAATTGATGGTTATTTTGAATTTGTAATTTCGAGTTATGTAGTCATGAGATCTTTCTTGCCATTGCGAGTAGATATACTATGTACATATTACCATTGTGACTTGTTAGTAGACCTGTTCTGTTTATATAATATTTGAATGTCTATTGTTTTCTAAGTTGTTCCAGACGTGCTTATTGGTTCTCTAGAAGATTATTCTAAATAGAATTTTGCGTTCGATGTCATTGTTAGGAGTAAACTTGGGAGTTCTATAGGGTCAAATTAACGATATATTGAGTGGTTTCATTATGTGCTACTCTCTTAGGTGGCTACAAACTAATACGTTTATGTGGTTGATTGAATGTGGTTATCTGGTCACCTTGAAATATTTGCTTGACCAGCCACCCAGTTAATTGGAAAACAGTTGATTACTCAGCTTATTGTTAGCAACTGAACCCCAACTTTTAGCTTTTGCTAATTATGCAAACACTTGGAATTTATTATTTTGGAATCATTTTTATTTAGTCAACAATGTCTTCTCAACCTCAAGACATTAATCTTTACTTGATCTTGTGCTTAGTGGGAGCTTGGAAATGAAATATTTAATTTTATGTTCCTTTTTTTGCCAATCATGCTGACATTCAATTGTGTGGGTTTTTTGTATTGTAGCTGAACTCAGGGAAAGTTGTAGCAGTTGGCCCTGGTGCACGCACCAGAGATGGGAATCTCATCCCTGTTTCTGTGAAGGAAGGGGATGTTGTACTCTTGCCTGAGTATGGAGGAACTGAAGTGAAACTTGGAGACAAGGAGTAAGGCTTATCCTCTTCCCCTTTAACACTTTTTGATGTTTTTATGTGTTTTTCTTTCTGTTCTAAGCACTTCTTTTATGGATTCGTGTTCTAACTGCAAATGCTGCTACATGCTTCCATCATTTTTTGCTTAAGTGAGTATCTAGTGCAACTCAAAATTGTTGGTTATATCGTGCAAGTCAAAATAGTAGCTTGTTGTAGTGTTGTTGCCCATGGTTACCTTTTTTGGACTAGAAATAAGCTTTTCAATGCTTGAAGCACAAGGCATAGTTGAAGTTCAGCTCCTAGGTGCTTGGATGATGAGTGAAAGTTGGATCCCCTACCATGAGTAACAGACGGACCATGCCCAATCTAAGAAATTTTGGTTGTGCCTTGCATAATTCTGAACTAGACTGTCATCTAGTTCAGTTTGATCTTTGGTGTCCTGATTGTTCTTTGTACATCAATCACCCTAGACTAGAGATGTCCTGTATCAGGAAATATTTCTCTAATGGTGATGAAGTTCCATGTGGGAACAAAAAATGAGTACTAGCATGTTGAATATGAAGACAAAGGGAGTGAAGGATTTTTGGCAATATGTTGCAAGATGGGTTTGTGTAGTTGGCATCCCCTTCAATGTCGTATCACTCCCATCTCATATTGCACGAGGGTAGGCCATTGAGTAAAGTATGACTTCATACTGTTTTCCACATGATAATGAGGTGTGATAGAGATGAAAATAGATTGTCAATGAATCATAGTGTTCAACCTGTCTCCTTTGTGTACATCACAACGATGTACATGTGGTAATGTCGGTGCACAAGCAATCAGTGAATGTCTTGGGCTGTGTATTTCTGCTTGTCAATATAGTTAACTGACACTATTATGAGTAACAGATTTTTGACTAATGCTATCCTTGACTTGAAATGCTTTGATCTATTTGGTTATATTTTTCAATGGGTGGATGGTGACAAAATTCCAGGAACTAGGCTTTTGTGTGAAAACTTGGGAAATGCAAAGAAAGATATTTCGATCTCATAATTGTGTCAGGAATCAAATAGTGCGGACTTGGTTTCGGTTGGAAATTGATAGTGATTGTAATTTTATGGAAGTAGCGATAGAAATTGTTACAAGGTTCTATGCTATATAATGGAACTCAAGTACAGGAGAAGATTTACAATAATTGGCATTGCGTCAGCATGCCACTGGTTCATTTGGGGGTCAAATACCTATTTCTTGCCAATTGGCTCAGATATTTAGATATTTTCTACTCTAAACATAAGACCTTATTTTGGAATGTCTGGTCCATCTGACTCAATAACACTCAGAAAACTATTGTAGGCTAGTGTCCCTCTCTAATAAGAAACCTTAAAATTGTATGTACTAAGCAGTAGCATGAAGCCTAAGCTATCAGCTTCAGTGGTGCAATGGAGAGAATCTCTTCACCTGATGATAATTCTTGCTGCTGTCTCACATGGGGGATAGGGCATAAGCCCTGCCCTGGATATGCATGCTTTCCATCTGGTTCACATATCAGTGGAACAGGTACAGGCAAGTAACGAATATAGAAAACAAGTCTTATGTAAATTCTCTCTTTTTTCTATTTTTTGAATTATATCTTGCCTTCATTTTTACTATTGAGGTCCTCTACATTTTCCTACTAGATTCTTTGATCTTTTTCCTCACAATTTCTGTTTACTTGCAGGTTTCAGCTGTTCAGAGATGATGACATACTAGGCACGCTTCACGATTGAATAATTTCAACATGTTACTGAGACTTGGATCTATATCAGAGTTTTATGTCTTGATTAGTAAAGCATCGCGGTTGGTAATTTTGCCAAAGAACTTGAGGAGTTCATGCAAACATTCTGATAATTTTCTGTTGGAAACTATTTAATTATGTTGCCAAAAAACTCTGGTTTTATTGTGGATGTTATTAGTCTAGATATTATGTTCAGTTCAAGTAGGTCATGTTTGAAACGAGTATGAGATGGAAATTGTAGTAATGCTATTCAAGCACAACCAAGCAATTTCCAAGGAGTCTGCCTTTGCTTCTGTCACACCTTGATGTATAAATCTGAAGCCTAATCGAAACCTACAGGTGATGTTTATTCCTGTTGCTATTGCTGCAGCTGCGTAGATGTTCGTGGACTTTATGTCGATGCCGACTAATCCAGGGTTTTATGGAAGGAAACACCTGCTTATATTTGCCCTTGTTGCTTTAGTGGTTTGCATGGGTGGATACTATATCCATCTTGGAGTAGTCTTAAACCCGACTCTCTGCATTCAGGGCAAAAACTAACAAAGTTGATAATGCCTATTGGTCGGCGCAGCCTTATGTTTACTTGAAACATTAGAAGCCTCATGTTTTAGGTGACATCTAGGTGTTCTTTACCGTTCCATGAGATGACACGAGATGAAATTTGTTGGTAATGCCTATTGGTCGGCGTAGCCTTATGTTTACTTGAAACATTCATGTTTTAGGTGACATCTAGGTGTTCTTTACTGTTCCATGCGATGACACGAGATGAAATTTGTGTAATCTTTGAAGTTGAGCTATTTTTAGTTAATGCTCCAATCTGAGATGACTTTAGTTGGTTTTCTTAGTGAATATCTGTTATTGCTGTTGGCAGTCTTCTCTTTCGGCTTTTCTAAGTGAATATTTGTCACTGTCAGTTTGTTTGTTCTGTTTTGGGATTGAGCCGAGGTTTTTTTAGCGTGAAGAGTTTGGTGGTGCTTTTTTCTAGCTCTTTTTATGTATATATTTATATAGAAGATATATCTTACACTGATAGAATTTTAATTTTTAGTATGAAAGTTCAACTCTTATTGATGTTAGAGCCACATTTTCATCTTGGGTGGTTTTGTTAGAGAGTCATCAAAGGAGTTTTTGAGAGAGGTTGAAGGAGTTTTTGAGAGAGGTTGAAGGAAAGCTTTTTGGAGATTTTGTTAAGAATAGTGTTGCGGTTACGGTGTGCCTTGTTGTTCTTTTGTAAGTTTCTTTCAGCAATTTAATAAAGTTTTCTCTGGAGAAGGTCAATATTGACCTAACGACAAAAATCAATTGGGAGGTTTGTGTTTATTGTTCGGTTATTATTGTATTTTGTTATTCTTGTCGTTATATATTGTCGTGCTTTTGCGTGCTACGTAACACAATTGAAGCTCCATTCCACTCCATCTCAAAGAATTTAAGATTTGTATCATTCCTGTCATAAGAAAAAATAACACAGACCCTCACAAAAGAGGAAAGGAAAGGAAATAAATTTCTTGGTGTTTCATTTTCTTTGCGAAATTACAATTCTGATTGAATTTTCTTTCTATTGTTTGGAAATGTAAGAAAAAAGGAAAAGTGAATACTTAAAAACAGGAAAGTGAATCCTTGTACGGATGGCTGATATTATCTCCCCCTTAATTTTTTTCTATTGAAAATCACTTTTCTTTCCTCGATTACTTTGACATTCAAACGTAGAAAACTAATGACTTTTTTTTTTTTTTCAACTTCATAATTCTGCCAAACGAGGCCTTAAAGCAAAATCGAAGCCGCCTTCAATTGTTCCATTAGTTTCTTTTGCAGGTGGATTGACTGTCACAGTGCATAATTGCTAGTTCGAATATTTCTCGTACGCAAGACTTCTGCTTATCCATATTCTACCAAAGGTTTAGAGAAATATACACTGAGACCAGGAAGTGAAACAAATGTGTTTATTGGTGGTGCCCCTGCTCGTGTTGCATTGCGTCACACACGTGTCATAAACTCCAACACACTCTTTAAGCACCCAAAATTGATACCCTAGATAGAACCTAGATAAGCAGAAGCCTGTGTACGAGGAGTATTCGAGCTAGCAATTCATCACTGTGACGGTCATTCCACCTGCAAAAAGAACTATTCTGGTCGATATTTTCATGTTATAATTATTAGTGTTTCCAAATGACGTGGTGTTTCCGAATGACATGTGAAGGGTATTATGAAGTTTAATAGGAAATGAACACATGATAGGAGAAAACACAACTAGGAGCATTAAAAAAAATTGATAGGGGAGGGGATAGCTCCTTCTCTCTTTTTTCCTTTTTCTCTTCGTCCTCTTCCTCCTTCAACCCTAATCTTAAAGTAAATACTCCAAAATGAAGCTTTATGACCCATTGGATGAAGGTATGAACTCACTATAGGGGTTTTGAAATCGATACAATCCTTTTGGGACGAATTGGCAGTCCAATACACTCTTTAAGCACCCAAAATTGATGTCCTAGATAGAACCTGGATAAGCAGAAGCCTGTGTATGAGGAGTATTCGAGCTAGCAATTCATCACGGTAACAGTCATTCCACCTGCAACATGAACTATTCTGGTCGATATTTTTATGTTGTAAGTATTGGTGTTTCCGAATGACAAATGTGACGAAGTTTAATAGGAAACACAAGTAGTAGCGGTCAAAAAATTGATAGGGGGGTAAACTCCTTCCCTAATAGTATTTTTTTTTTTTTTCCTTTTTCTCTTCCTCCTTCAACCTTAATCTTGTAGTAGATAATCAATGAGGCTTTATGACCCATTGGATAAAGGTCTGAACTCACTATAGGGGTTTTGAAATCGATACAATCCTCTTGGGATGATAATGACTGTCAAATTGGCAGTCCAACACACTCTTTAAGCACCCAAAATTGATATCCTAGTTAGAAGCTGGATAAGCAGAAGCCTGTGTACTCGTATTCGAGCTAGCACTTCATCACTGTAACAGTCATTTTACCTGCAAAAGGAACTATTCTGGTCGATATTTTCATGTTGTAATTATTGGTGTCTCCGAATGACAAATCTGAAGGGTATTATGAAGTTTAATAGGAAATGAACACATGATAGGAGGAAACACAACTAGAAGCAGTCAAAAAATTGATAGGGGGATGACTCCTCTAACAACATCTTTTTTCCTTTTTCTCTTCCTCCTCTTCCTCTTTCAACCCTAATCTTATAGTAGATACTCCAAAATGAGGCTTTATGACCCATTGGATGAAGGTATGGATTCACTATAGGGGTTTTGAAATCGATACAATCCTCTTGGGACGATGATACATGACTGAATTGGCAGTCCTGACAAAAAGACTGTCGATTGACAGTTCTAGTATGATTGCCGAAATGAATGCCAAATTTTTTGCATTCCTAAAAATACATGAAAGTCGTTTGTCGTCCTAAACAGGACTGTTTTGATTCTAAAATTTCGAAACTCCTTGGATAAAAAGTACAAAAATATATGGATAAAGAAAAAAAGAAGCCATTTTTCAAGAGCATTTTGGATATTAATATAACATTTGTGTTGTCCTCTAATTAAGCTATCTTTGTGGAACTTATTATATATACCTGGAGCCTGGAGCCCTATACTTCCTCGTACTTGCTTGCGCTCACTCCCACAGGCCACGCAGCTCTCTCCTTACGACTCTTTTCCATAGACAGGTATCGCTCGCTTATGTGCACAAGAATGGCTCCCATCTTTGCAAAATTATCCATAATCATCGATGGTTGATAGACTTTGATGGTCAACCTAAAGTCTTCTGCTGGTTTCTAGCTATTCCCTTTGTTGAACTAGAAAAACACACCAAAGAAATTCACTATGCAATTGATGCAAACAAGTAACAGTGGTCGAACAATTAAAGAAACATGTATTGACGATCCAGTTATTTCCTCCAGAGAAGGAAGAAAAACCAACAAGAATTTGCATGAATTAAGAATCTGAATCGTTAGAGTCTGTCTAGTCTAGCATTTGTAAAACACAATGAACCACTTTTAGTTCCTCCACAAACGCACATTGTAATTTGCTCCAACTTGCAAAAGCATCGATAAGATGACTTGATTTGTTGTTAGATAAAAAAGTAACAAAAAAGGAAAATTTGGTCTTCAAAGCAAAACTGAAGCAGCCTTCAAAATTGTCTCCGTTGCAGGTGGAACGAGCGCCACGGTGCCGAACTCCGAGCTCGAGTATTTCTTGTACACGAACTTCAGCTTGTCCAGAGGAGCCGCGGAGTGAGACTTCACCAGAACCCGGGCACAGTCCAACAGCTGGTGCTCGGCGAAGCCAGTGTGACACTTGAGCGTGTCGGTCCACCGCGGGGTCTTCTTCAGAGTGCACCGAGCTGCGTAGACGGCAGAAGCGGCAACCATAGACGGGCAGTACGTGACCATGGAGTACTGCATCAACCCCAACTCGGCCAAGAAGAAGACCATGTGCTCCATCTGTGATGAGAAAATGTGAGTTGATTTTAACATTTGGTACACTATCTATCGATGACACACAGAATTGATGACAAGTAGCTATTTATGACCTCTTTATCGCACATTGCAGCCTTGAGAAAACGCACAAGAAATACGTAAGGAGTCGGAACGGTTAGGCTCCATTCGAGCTTGTTGAGAATTCCCTTCTCCATCGCGAGTATCTGTTCTCGGCTGTAGGCTTGGTCCGAAATGGTTATGAAATCATTCACCTGAACAAAAGATTAGGATTGTAATTATAAGCATATAGACACTGCCCGTGTCCTGTTTGTGTCAGACACATAGACACCGCAAAAATTCGACCGGTACATGTTGTGTTTGTGCAACATAGCAAAGTGCACAAACAATGTGTCTATATGAAATCCTTCACCTGAACAAAAAGATTACGATGGTAACAACTAAGCATATAGACACTGCCCGTGTCCTGTTTGTGTCAGACTTACAGATACTGCAAAATTCGACTAGTACATGTGTTTGTGAACCAGAAATTCGAGAACAATTGAACTATATACTAATTACTCGACTCTGCGAGTGATATAATACCTCTGGAGCCCATATTTCCTCGTACTTGCAGGCGATGAGCATCGCGCTGACTCCCACGAGCTGCAGCTCCCTCCTCATGACTCTTTGCGTCGACAGGTACCGGTCGATTATGTGGAAGGTGAGGTAGAGCGACTCCGGCATCAGCTCGAACTTGTGGTGCACTTCAATCAACCAGTCGGCAAGAATGGCTCTCATCTTCGCGTTGATCTCCGCCTGCGAGCCCATGTAATCGTGCGGCCTGCTGGATTGCTGCATCATTCATTATATCGAACACTTTTAGTACAGAAATTAAGAAAATGGAACTTCAAATAGTGCATCACCTCAGAAAGTTTATAGAACTTGTAGAGATCCTCGATGTAATCGACAACCGCCAGCTGATCAGCAACGTCAGGTGCATCGATGTCGGGAATGGAAGGCTCGATTTTATGATCGCCGACTCCACAGGCGGCCTGAAAAAGAACCAAACACAAACACACGAAAATAAGGGTCGAGTACATTTTTCTAGTTAACAACTGTACACAAAGTGTAGCGCCGGGGTTTACTTTGCTACGAGCTGTTAGTACTGAAGTGAGGGTGTTAACTTTCTTTCTCGAAGAGATCTTCTTCTTCCTCTTCACATCGTCGGAGTCGGGGCTAATCTCGATGACCACCTCAGGCTTGGCCTTGACCGCGGCAACCTTGTGCTTGACAGGTCCCTTCCTTGCTGCACCGCCGGCAGCAATGGCTACTGGTTTCTGCGCGTAGCATAGAATTTACCCGTACAAATTATTTTCAACCGAGAGAAGAGACGAAGATTTGCGTCGTGGCAAGAAAAAGCACCTTATTAGCGGCGGCGGCGGCTGCAGCAGCCTGGGCATTCGCGAGAAGTTGAGCACCGAAGCTCCTGATATAGGCAATGCCAGCGACACATCAATATCTGACCATATTTTGCTGACCACGTGATATAAAAAAAAGAAAAAAGTAGACTCACCTAGTGATGGGGCGAGAAACTTGAGAGAGAGGTTTCCTGGAGGAGGAGGAGGTGTAAACGTTTTAATGTTGGTAATGATCAGATCAAGAATAGAATTTGAAGAATATCATAATCTTTAAGTCGGCGTTACCCACCCTTCTTCCACGACGGCGGCGGCACGGGCAGTGACGAGATTGCCGATGTCTCCGAGGGCTCGGCGGTTCTTGCCGTCGGGTCCGTCCGCAACGTTCTTCGCCTTGCCTTTCGGAACAACGCCACCTGTAGCAGGCATCATCAGTACCGGTGCTATGTATCAAGAACAAGTTTGGGAGATATTTCTTTCGAACACCAATACCAAAATAAAGAATCCGTTCACTTGAGATGATTCAAATTAAGAGAAGATCCACATTACAAAAAACTATAATACTAAAAGAATAGAAATGAGTTTAATCGTCTACTTTGTGAAAATATCAAACATCCTCTCAAGAAAAGGGACACTCAAAAATGGTGCAGTGTCTGGTTCTACGTGTCCCCAAAAAGCAATAGATACAATAGGACACGTCATCTGTGTACTTTCCTCACTCCTCCAAATAGCGAGAAAAAAAAAAAACCATCTCTATTGGCAAGAAAATCTAATGAATTTTTTAAGAGTGATTCTAATTAGATTCCAACAACAAGAAGATGAAAATGAAACACCAAAAAGAGTTTTTAAACAAAGAAACCAATGGAAGGAAAAGGAAAAGTACCACCTCCTCCTCCTCTCTGCTGCTGCTGAGGAACCACAACTTGATGCCTCGTGGCCATGTCTTCTTCTTCTTGGGTCTGGTCAAAGAGGTTCGAGAACTCTCCTTCCTCTTCTTCGTTCACTGGCGCCACTGTACTGTCAAAGAAATCAAGGAGAAGAGGGCCTCTCTCTCTCTCTCTCTCTCTCTCTCTCTCTCAATTGATCCTTGTTGGTTGTTCTGATTGTTATGGGTGGGTTTATATTGGGGGGAGTTCTTTTTTGCTTGATAATGGAGAAAAGGGGTGTTTCCTGATTGAATAAGCTCCCTCAACGGTCGAATTATTTTTAAATTTCGCAACGGTCGGATTATTTCTCCTCTCTGGACTGGAGTGGAAAGGCTACGGTCCAAAAGGACGTTGGAAGAGTGATGGATCGGGTGTGAACTATATGGCCTACTAAACCCGTTAGTGTACGGGTCCAACCCATAAGCTTTATAGATCCAATTGACTTGTTAATTATTTCAGGCAGCCAGGGGCAAGAGAAGAATAAAGAAGGGTTTTTTGCCAAAATTTTGGGTATGCTATTTTAAGCCTTTTCTTCTTTTGTGAGGTTCTGTCAAGTCCGTGACGAGTGTAAAAGCTAGCATATCTTTCTTTAAAAAAAATTAGAGAAATTTTGAGTTGCATCCCACATTATTTAACCATATTCAAGGTGCACCCCACTATTTTACCATAATATACAATACCCTTCACTTTCGTCAAAAACTAACGGTCAACAGAGTTGACTGTTAATTTTTGACCAAAATACCCCTAGCAAATCACCATTACTACCAGTTCCCCCTCATCAGCTTGGAAAAATGGAAAGGACATTTTGGTCAAAAATTAACGGTCAAGGGAGTTGACCGTTAGTTTTTGACGGAAATGGAGGATATTGTACATTATGATAAAACAGTGGGGTGCACCTTAAATATGATAAAATAATGTGGGGTGCAACTCAAAATTTCTCAAAAAAGTAAACAATAGTTGTTTATTACTATTTTGTTAGTGATTCTTTAACTGTATATCTTGCCTTTCTAGTCTGTCAAGATTTTTTTTTTTTGCAAATACAGTTAGCAGTACAAAATATGTTGTTTGGTTATACGGAAAAGTGTCACCATGAAGTGGATTTTCATCAATTTTATGGGCTGTCCACATTTAAGTTTTCGAATATGTGAACCAACGTATTTGGGCAAAAAAATTTCCCTTTCCTTGGTGGTGACGGAGACGAGGATGACGAAGGAGAGGACGATCCAGGAGGATGGTGATGAGGAAGACGAGCAATAGAAGAAATATTTTTTGTAGGAGAAGATTTTTATTGTTGCCACTTATATTTTACTAGTGGATAACCCGTGCCATAATGGCACGGACACGAATCCGACCTTCTCGACATAGGCGTGCAGGCACCGGGCCAGCGTCAGGGAGTACCGGACGGAGACGCGGCCTCCGAACCCGGTCTTCTCGACGTAGGCGTGCAGGCACCGGGCCAGCACCAGGGACCCGAGCCCGGCGGAGGCGGACACGACAAAGACCACGGTGGCGGCGTTCGGGGCGGCGTGGGGCCTCATGGAGGCGAAGACGCGCAGGGCCGTCGCAGGACGTCCGAGGGCGACGAGGCTCGAGACGGCTGCGGTCCAGGAGACGACGTCCATGTGCAGCATTCCGTCGAACACCCGCAGGACGTGGTCTGCGGAGCCGCGTCGGGAGTAGGCGGTGAGCAGGACGGTCTGCACTAAGGGGTCGGACCGCAATCCGAGGAGGATGGCGATGTTGAAGGAGAAGGGGTTAGGGTTGGTCATTATAACACCCATATTCTGAATACGTATTTTATCAAGCTTGCATGTATTTCAGACCTGTATTTATTTTCTCAGATTTTGGCATGTACTTGTAATTGGCTTGACTTGCAGGTTTTGGTTCTCGTAATTGTGTTTTACCTGGCTTGGTTTATTTTGTGGAGGAGAATTGGTTTGATTTGGTTTGGTTTGGTTTAACATGCAATGGAGCACTTTAACCTACACTCCACCCTCAACACAACACAACTCACCCTCATTAAAACTCCACCTACTTTTCTCTCTCCTCTTTATTCTCTCATTTATTTCTTCATCTTCTTCTTCTTCCTTCCTCTACACAACACCAAACACCATAGGCAAGTGCACCTTGCCACCACATGAGAACCACATTTTATTTGTTCATTAGCTAGATTAGGCCATGATGATCAACATTAGAACTTGACATTTTGTGATTTGGAGTCTCCTTTGTTCTAGATCTAAGTTTTCTCTATTTTCGGATTTACATGGTTTTGATCTATTTTGGTTGGATTTTTGTGGGTTTTGATTCTTCCATGTGGAAGAGAATTCAATTTTACTCAAGTTAGACCTTTGAAAATCTAGTTTTGGTTTTGATTTGACCAAGATATGAAGAATGAAATTTTTGGTGTTCTTGAGCTTCCTCTCGGCCTGGAGAAGAAGACTGCAGCCTGCGCTCTTTAGCGCAGTGCTGGACTGCGCACCCCCTCTCGGCCTGCGCTCTTTAGCGCAACGCCGACCGCGCTGCTTGCCCCTTGGCGAACTGCACTCAACCCCATTCGCCATCCATCCATGCGCAGTCTGCTCATGCGCAGTCTGCTCCTGCGCAGTCTGCTCATGCGCAGTCTGCTCATGCGCCATCTGCCCCTGCGCAGCTCACCCCTGCGCAGTTGGTTCCCCTGCGCAATCTACTCCTGCGCACTTGGCCCATGCGCCATCTGCCCCTGCGCCCTGTGCCCCTGCGTACTTGGCACCCTGCGCAGCTGACACCCTGCGCAATCCAACCCCTGACCCCCCTTGCGCAAACCATTGGCTCTTGGAGTTTTGGTTTTATTTCTCTAAGCTTGGCTCTTCTATAGTCCTGTATATTGATATTTTATTAGATATTTTACGTCCATTTTATATCCTTACGCCTTTTGTCATGAACTTGATTTTACTTAATATGTTTGGAATGACTATTGTACATGGCTTGATATGACAAGGAACTAGCATAACACGACAGTGACCCGTAGTGGTGCACTCCTGACATAACCAACCTGACATGATAGTGGCCCGTTGTGGCGCACTCCTGACAAGTACCCTGACATGATTTATCTTGATGCTGATGCGACGGCTAACTTGACTCGTATAATCAACTTGACACCGTGGGTGTTCCTGCTTGCTTGCTTGTACAATCCACTTGTCTTGTCTTGCATCATGTCTAGGACGTGACTCCCTGGTTCCCACGGTCTGGGATTCATACTGAATATGGATTATGCTAATGACTAGATCAAACTATAGTTCATGGAGAATTTCCAGTCACAGGCAATCTCGTTATCTGGGCGCTCTTAATTGGACTTGTAGCTTGCCGACGAGTAGAGCACATTTCCAGCACACTGTCATGTGTTGCACCATCTAAGTCACCTAAGGGTATATCGTCTCCGGGGCGATGTACCCAACCATACTCTCAACCCGCGGAAGGATAACTGGATGGTCTGCAGGGCTTGGGACTGGGAAATTCTCACTTGCATCTTGTTAGTAATTAGGCTTGTGACAACCGTAGTTAGTTAAAGTAGTAAGCCGTAGTAATTGCTGGGCCGCTTGTGAATGGATGATGTCTAGCCCTGTCTAAGTCTTGTCTAGTCCCTGTACCCTGGTACTCCTGAACATGATTGTTTTACTTGCTTTGACAATAATTGGGTAGAGACAAGGAGCTATTCAGGCGAAGGGTTACAACCCCGGTCCTTGTTTGGTTTATGGGTTGTAATCTGGCTCCCGGAATGGTTCCACGTCCCTAGTCGTTTATTGTCCTGACGTGCTCTTTATTACTTGTACTTTCATTTCATTTTATGTTCTGATATGCTGGCTTTTGTTCTTATTTCGTGGCCTCCTTTGTGGCACTTGCTCTTTCTGGGGTTTGACCCAGCTGGTTTTGTGTGGCCAGATTTCGGAGCAGCTCCCGAGGATCTTCCGAACCTCCAGCCCGATGGTGGCAACTAGAAGGAACCCGGGCTACGAGTGGATTTTCTATTTTGTTTCGCTCACTCTATTGTAAAGTTATTCTTTTGAGGCGTTTAGCCGACGAGCACCTGTTAGCTCGATGCACTTTACTTACTGTCTGCCTACGGGCTGTAAACATGATTGACAAATCCTAGGGTTGATCATGTATGACTTAACTCTTGCTAGTCCCAGCATTTTGTACGACTAGCTTCATGATCAGCTGATATGTAATATTTGGGACGCATTTTATTGTATATTTGGTGGTCAAACATCTTGTGATCATATTACTTGCTTGCGATTGAGACAATAGGCTTGACCATAAGAGACCGTTGGCTTGTAGTAAACCCTCATATCTAGACAGCCGTGACCGTATAGTTGAGATGTATTCTATTTCAATATACGTAGCTGGCTATGTGCGCCCCCGCTCTCCAGTATTCTGGTTCTGGGGCGTGACAGTCATGGCGGAGAAGAGGGAGGCGGTGAAGGAAGGGTCGGCGTCGGCGGCGCGGTGGAGGAGGCTGCTTGCGAAGAAGGGGTTGCGTTAGAGGCCGACAACGACGACGTGGACAAGGATGGAGCGGAGGCAGCGGAGGAAGAGACGGTGCAAGAGGAGCTGGAGGCGGGGGTGCCGTTGGAACAACCGGTTGCTCCGCACCCAACATGGGACCTCCTCCTCTCTTATAGAGAGAGGGGCAATTTAGACCTTTCATCATCGTTGAACCAAAGCATATGGGTCGGACCAAAAATCCACTGTGCTTTTATATTATAGATTAGTGGATAACCCGTGCCATAATGGCACGGACACGAATTCGACCTTCTCGACGTGGGCGTGCAGGCACCGGGCCAGTGCCAGGGAGTTCCGGACGAAGACGCGGCCTCCGAACCCGGTCTTCTCGACGTAGGCGTGCATGCACCGGGCCAGCTCCAGGGACCCGAGCCCGGCGGAGGCGGACACGACAAAGACCACGATGGCGGCGTTCGGGGCGGCGTGGGGCCTCATGGAAGCGAAGATGCGCAGGGCTGTCGCGGGCGTCCGAGGGCGACGAGGCCCGAGACGAAGGCGGTCCAGGAGACGACGTCCCTATGCGGTATTTCGTCGAACACCGCAAGGCGTGGTCGGCGGAGCCGCGTCGGGAGTAGGCGGTGAGCAGGACGGTCTGCACGAAGGGGACGGGCCAGAATCCGAGGAGGAGGGCGTGTGCGTGGAGCGACCTGGTGGCGGCGGCGGCGGTGGTGGTTTTGAGCAATGAAGAGAAGGTGTGGGAGTCGGGAGGGACGCGGCGACGGAGCATTTGGGAGTAGATGGAGAGTGGGTCGGCAGAGATGGCGATGGCGGTGTTGAAGGAGGAGTTGGGGTTGGTCATGGCGGAGAAGAGGGAGGCGGCGAAGGAAGGATCGGCGTCGGCTGCGCGGTGGAGGAGGCTGCTTGCGACGAAGGGATTGCGGAAGAGGCTGACGACGACGACGTGAGCGAGGATGGAGCGGAGGAGGCGGAGGGAGGGGCGGTACAAGAGGAGCTGGAGGCGGGGGTGTCGCTGGAACAACCGGTTGCTCCGCACCCAACATGGGACCTCCTCCTCTCTTATAGAGAGGGGCAGTTTAGTCCTTTCATCATCGTTGAACCAAAGCACATGGGTCGGACCAAAAATCCATTGTACTTTATATTATAGATATATGTTTTAATTAGTTAGTGTTTTAATTTATCTCTATTTAATAATTAATCTTTTTTATATAATTATCTCTATTGAATAATTCGTTAAATAAATTATTATATTTATTAATTATGTTACTTAAAATTTAGAAAATATCTTAACTAGTCGATAATTTCTATTTATTATACTTCAGTAGTTAATAAAATGTTTTGTTATATTAATTGTTAATATTTAAATTAAAAAGTTAAATATTTATTATAATGTGTTGTTTTACTTTCTCATATCTTTTCTATTTGAGATCTAGACGAAGGAAGTCTGAATTTTGCCCAATTTTTTTACAAAATATCATATATTCAAATATTGGAAGTCAAATTTTCAGACAAAAACTGACATGAAAGTCAAATACGCATGAAAATCACTTTTTCACTTTCTATATGCATTTTGTCATTTTCATCCCACTTCACATCCCTAATAGAGTTAGTATTGGTGTTCCAATACATAAATAAAATAGAAGATACTTTCTAGGAGCATGGTTTAACTTTTGTTCTATAACAGAATATGCTATGCTTTTTATACATAAGAGGTTCTGGTACATGTTTAATATATGTGCTATTTGGATTGGTGTAAAGTGAACACTGATATGTAAGTGTATAATTATGACACCACTGTTTCACTTCGGACGTTCGAACCAATCCGTATGTGAGAACAAGAAATAGTGTCATTATTACTTTTCACGTCTTGTATCATGTAAGGGGAGCAAAATATAGTCTTTCTACTTTCGGTTTTTCCTGAATATGGGCAAAAATGGTCGACTGTCTTTTTTTTAAATAAATTAATTAGATTAGCTACTAATTTATTAGTAAATTAACTAAAATATTATTTATAGCTTCTTTCTTTATTAAATAAGTATTTAAAATATTAAAATCCTTTGAATTAAAATATTAAATCAATTTATATAAAAATTAGTTATTCAACTATAATACTTAATTATTTTAATAATTAATTGATAAAATACTTGGTAATATTAATTATTGATACTTAAAGTTAAATAAAAGTAAAATAGTTAGGATTTATAAATAATTAGTAATTTAGTTAGATAATTAAAGGATGGTAGTTAATTAGGAATTCAAAAGGATTTTAAAAGTCCATTGAAATCAATTGTTACTCAAGATGTATTTTAGAATACTTCTTAAACGAAATCCCATAAAAATATTCTTTGTTCACTTTACACTAGGTTTAATAGGATTTGCTCCACCGAACTCGAGTGGCTCTTTGTTTAATCCTATGGTTACCGAAGAGAGGTATAAGACCCCGGCTGTGTAGCGAAAGATCAGTTGATTGAGCCACGGGGGCGTATTATTTCTTTCATTTATTTGGTGGGAGTTGGGAGCAGTGGACCCAACAGACATGCAATGTAGCGTGCACTAAGTCCCGTACGTATCTCAAAAAAAAAAAAAAATTAATAATAGGATTTGCTCCCCATATCCTGTTTTAAGGATTAATGAATTTTTACTACATAAGAAAAATCATTGACAATCTCTTCCAAAGTGATTTTTTTGGCTGAATTCTCAAAACTAACATTCTAAGGTAACTCCATTATCAAACCTTGTCCTCTTCTTCTTTGTTTGATTCTTCTTTGAGGAATTTTTTTGTTTAATTCTTCATTTGTTTGATTATCAAAATCCTAACCCTATATTTTACATAACAAATATTTTATTTAGCAAACTTTCCATTCAGTACATCCGGAGCTTCTTTTTGTTTTGTTTAATAATCAAATAGAACCTGTTTTTATTTTTATTTTTTTTCCTTCAAAATTTATTGACTTATATAATATGATTCGCATTGGACCTCATCAAGATGACAAGGTAGAAAAGGAGGAAGGGCAATAAGAAAAGAATACAGATGAATGAGCATTTTGGTTAAATATTGAAGGATAATTATTTATCAAATTTCATTAGAAAAACAAGGGCGGGCAAGAATAACAGAATTTTTTGTTAATTATTATTTTGGTACTATGCAATTTAATTTTACCTTTATCACTTTCTCACCTTAAATAATCATTTTGATATAATAATAAAAAGTAAACAACTTACATTTTACATTTTTTTTTGGTTTGAAATGAAGGAGAGAACCAAAATCTAAGAGAATCCATTGAAATCCTTGTACAAATCCATCAGTCTTTTAAACTCATTTGAAATCCATTAATAGTATCAAACAAAATCCATCAAACTCCTTTAAAATATGGGTGATTTAAAATCCTAATTGACTACCACCTCTAATTAGTTAAACACGAAACTTTGAATTTGTCCACTTTTGCAGTACAAAATATCATGTATCCAAATATTGAAAGTCAATTTCGAGAACTAACAAACTTTACACATTTCATTTTCGGTGGACAATAAGTCGCTTTCACACTAATTACCATTTTCACCATCCAAACAACCCCCATGTAGCTAAAAGCAACGCAAGAGCATTTATACTGAGGAGCACGTCCCAATGTGCACGTTCCCTCCCAATCTGAATTCTGTAAGGATTTTTTTTTTTTCCTTCATGGGTGAATTATGTAAGAATAACTGATATAGCAGTAAAATCTTTTAATCCATACCAAATTTGAGAACCTGAAGGAAAATTAGGACCAGTTTATCGATGCATAATATCAAACTCGAACTTATATTCGGATATGACTGTAGACTTCTATATATATAAGAAATCTATATAACCAACAGGTCTGGATGTTAAAATCAGAACCTAGAATAAATTCCTGACACAGAATATGTAACACAAAGTATTTCCTTTTCGGTAGCAATTGATCAACAAATTGATACATTAGGGCTGGGCAGAAGTAACTGTTACTATTCTCATTTGCAGCAATATTACCAACACAATATACAAAAAAGGCCTTTGATCTAAAGTTCCACTTCTAAACTTTCTTTCCTGAAAGTTTCTAGCTGTTTTAACTTGACATGTTATGTATTCTGTTACCAGAGCTCCAGAGGAAGTTGATCTTTCTCAAGAGATGGGAAACTGCTTGCAACTTACCTGCATCAGACTAAAAACTAACTGTTATGTTGAATCTCACCCGTCTTCATTGTCATAGTCCTCTTCCTCCTCCTCATCTAATCTTTTACTCAATACGGAAAGCTGAAGGGGATCGATGCCCATCTTATCCATATCAGAGGGCGGCAAGCCTGGGTACTCTTCATGCTTTATCACATGATCTGCACTTGCGGTTGTGGCTGTTGGCGTGGCCATAGCCATTGACATGTCTCCATTCTCGTCCAAATCTAAATTCAAATCGAAGTTTCTGACAACAGTTGCTGTAGTAGAGCTATTGCTGGCTATTGCTTCCTTCTGTTCTCGTACATCCAGGTCTGTTGTGGTATTAGAGCTATTGCTGGCTACTGCTTTCTTTTGTTCTCGTACATCCAGGTCTTCTTCAGAGGATTTCAGATCATTAGGTATATTGTCATTATTGTGCTGAGGGGAGGTGCCAGGATCGTCTTCAAACCTATCGGAGCGAGAACTGTCTCTTTCAGCTCCACGGCCACTACCTCTAGGGCGTCCTCTACCACGCCCCTTACCTCGTCCTCTACCACTGCTACTGCCACTACTTTGGCCGGTAGTCATGTCCTGCGGCCAATGAAAATGTCTCAGTAGTGAACTGTGATTTATGTGATACAGATGAAACAGAGTAAGGGGATAAAGAAAGATATTTAACATCAGGACTTCTTACAGTTTTGCTCTTCTTCAATTCTTCGTCGCTCTCATTGCTCTCATCCACGGCTTTCCTAGAGGAAAAATTGATTATTGAACCAAAATAGATGATAACAAAGGTACATTATTTTACCAATTGCGATGTAACAGTAAAAATAGAGTTCCCACCTTCTCTTGGAAGATCTATCATCACCCCCTGCATCTGAACCACCCAAGTCTGGGACTTTGCTGACTGTTTCCTTTAGGAAATCAAAAACGTTGAAACTGTGTACACATTGCTTTCTGCAAAATAATAATAAATATAACATCCACTGTTCCACATCAGAAATATTAAATCCACTACAAGTGCAAGAACAAGTGTAAGCGAAGCATAAAAGCTACAGCTTACAATGGAATCTAATGCAATTTTGATTCACTAGTTCTTACTGTTTCTTCGTTAGGCAGCTGCAAAAAAAATCTTTTAGGGAGCTCTTTGTGTGATATTTCATTCCTAATCAATAATCCACCATTCATAAACCAATTACAAAGAAATGGTTTCCATTGCTTATCATGATCTTGACCCAATAAAAATAGCATCTTTGTTCAGAAAGCCAAAAACTTGATTTTCCTTCAAAACATAGTAGATAGCTGCTCCCCAAAGGACTGTATGTTTAATTATTAAGCCATAGTTGAGATAAGTTTCATGCCTAATAAATGATGCTAATTTCAAGGATGGTGAATCTAAAACACTATGCACATCATCACCAGCATATATATACAAAACATGGTACAAAATGAAAAGTAAAAGCTGTATTCTATTTTATTCACACCTTCCACATTCTATTACATTTCCTAAGAGTAGGCCATCTAACAACAAGTGGAACCCAGATTTCCTCCTAATTTTAAACTACAAGATGCATATAAAGTACGTCAGACACAAAATATTTACCCAATTTACGTAGAAAAGTAGTAAATTAGGTAAGAGCTTTTTGCTCTAATCACATAGACAAGAGATGAAGAGGATAGTTTGTTGGACAAGATATTTGCTTCAATTTACATAGACAAAAGGTGCAAAAGTCGTTGAGGTCCTTCAATATGTGCATGCTTGTGTTTTACAATTACTTAAAAGGTCACATAGTAATAAAGATGTAAATAGGACCTGAGGCACTGGATACATGGCCTCCAACAAAGAAAACAGAAAGGTGGCCAAGTACGAGCTTCATCACATAATTTGAGAGTATTTTCTTCAGAATTAATAAAGCTTCAAGAACTACACACTGCCAGTATTAGCTTGCTCACTGGTTCAGTTTTAATTACAGATGATAAGGAAATCGAAAAGAAACATATATTGACCAACTGATGGAGTATAGACCTAGAGGGTTGGGGGCATCAAATAACATGTATAGGCTGAGCTCACACTGTGCAATAGATCTATCATAAGAAGAGAACAAGGTCCAAGAATTTATGGAAAGAATGCTAACACAAGATCAATATGCTCATAAGGATCATGAAGGATTTTGGTGTAGATAGACTTCAAGCACCCCATGAAAAGGTGGGATGTCTAGACATATGAAGGCAAAGGATTGTACATGCCATGATTAAGATAGGCTTTATGCATGTACCCAAGTTATAAAGGACAAACAATAATCTTCATTAGGAGATTAGGATGTGCACCACAATGAAGGTGAAAGTAACACACATCCATATCCATGAAGTACTCGTAACTATTAAAAGAGCAGATGAGGAACGAGAGCTAATACAAATAACCTGATCTAAATCCTTTTCTTCATTCATATATTGGTAAATATAGGTATTCTTATTTTCCTTTTTTTAAAACGGAAGCATACAGAAAAAGATAGACAAATTGTATTAACTGTATATAAATTCTAGTAAACTATAACACTCAAATGCACAGATACATATGTAACATATATTCTTGTCAAACAATGACACATTTGCTCTTGTTTATTGTACAATATGCTCCCTCATACCCCTCTCTTATTTCATTAAAATGACATCATAAAATAGAATTATATCCCAAATATTCCATCTCACAAAATACTAGTTTTGTCTTCACATTTCCATTATAAAGCACACAGCTTTCCCTGTTTAGGCGTCGACATATTTCTTTCTACCTATTCTTACTAATCATTCTCATTAATTTATTTCCTAATAGATCCTAAAATCTTCCTATACTAATTCTCTATAAATGTTTTCCTTCCTTTAAATAACGAACACTCCCCTTATGTATCTCCACAAGCAATATTATGAAAAATAAGGAATACATTATAGCAATAAATTGCATTTCATACAAAACGGAAATAAGAAATAATAATATAGCAAACATTCCTTTCCAAATAACACAGATTCTAGTGGCCAGAACAAAAAACCACATAGATTCTAATTGACCTAAGATATTACACCCTTGCAAAACCCACAAGGCTTCTGTTAAATAAATCTCATCCTACTTCTTGGGTGAATTGTGCATGTTCACTTATAACAGGGACCCTTACCTTGGCTATAAAACATAAAAATTATCTAATATAGGGTCATTCTGATAGGAAATTTGAGTGGGCATACCCATGACCATGAGCCAAAAACTCAAAGATAATTTTGATGTACAGGAAAGCTGTGGTGAGCCTTCTACCCTATGTTGCCTTCTACCCTATGTTGCCAGAACATGTGTATGAGTGTCAATGTATGATGGGTACCGGAGTCTACTAACCTCAAAATTAAGATTCAGCATCAAGGCTATATACATACATAAGAGACAGACAAACACCCTATTATTTTGGAATGAATAAACTAGCAATAAGGGAAACAAACAACTTACGACACTCAAAAACATGTGATATGTAGAAAACTTATCCCTACTAAAGTTTGTCGTGTCCAATCATCATTCACGTCTGACACGACATGTGTCCATCTGGGTCCGACACTTGTTTGAACACACAAGAAGTTGTGCACTTTTATGAATTACAAATTATTCACAAGACCAAGAGTTTTTGCTCCTACTAAGCAAGTACTATAAGATTCAATATGTTTGCCCACTTTTCTACTTAGTACTTTGTTATTATCTTAATATTCAAATACAAACACAATAAAATATAACAGTTCATGTCATATGCAAATTTACAAAGATAAAACCTATGATTAGTGGAAATTCACAATATGACATTGATACAGGGTGTCTCATACACAGTATCTCTCCAAAATCTAGACACAAGGACACAGCGATATATTTGTATCATTGTACATATATGTGATGTGAATATTTCTACAAAAAGTAAATTGATCTTACTGAATTTGCAAACATCGAAAATACTGTCTTATCAATATTTTATGATTCAAAGAAAACACTATGATTCACAGAAAACACAAGCGTCAGACACGGATGGACACATCTCTTGTGTCAACAAATTTTAATGAATTGTCCTTAATTTTAGTGAAGTGTCCTTCATATCATAGGATACAACAATATAGTTGTGTCCTCGTGTCTGAATTTTGGTGACTTGTCATGTCAAAAACCCCTTGTCCATGAAAAAGTGACACCTATGTCCGTGTCTCTTTAGAAGAAAAACCCTGAAGAGTCGCACTTTAAAATGTGTGTGTGTGTAGATGAGTCCTTCAGACTCTAATGTCCATTTTTTATGTTTAAATTTATGTATCATCTAGAAGCATCTAAAGTAACACTTGATTGAGGGTACAATTAGACCATTGTCTTTCACTATCAGAAAAAAAAATTCCATAATTTAGTTTCAACCACTAAATACAGAATTTTTATAATAAAAAGAAAGTAACCACGCATTGTTCTATGTAAAATACATCATATACAGCTATTAGAGATTTCCACGCACACATGAAGTGTCCTAATATACATCCGTAAAACAACAATATGCATACATAAAAGGCAGCTTCCTAAGCCACCACCAAATAGATGTGGTGTCTAACTGCCACCTCCGAGCAGCTCGTGTCGGGTGATTTGGATATCCTTTTTCACACCTCAATCCAAGCTGATTTAGGTCTATACCTAGGTCTAGTAGATAATTAAGATCCTACAACTTCTAAGTAGTGTCCATTGAACGTCCCAATCACCTAAAGCTAATTCTCTCCTCTTACTTCAATTGTCACTGTACCTCCAACTTCCCACAAATGCAACCATTTCTGATTTTTTTTTATGCTTTGTCACTAATCATTTCCGAATTTTCGAACATGTTTCTCAATTGCCATCAATGGACCCATAAAGTATCTGATAGCTAGTTGTCTTGTGAAATTTTCCTCGACATCAGGGGTTTCTTATGATCACAAAGCAGTCTAGAAGCGCTTCTTCACTTCAACCATCAAGCTCTAATTCTAGGGACAAGATCCTTCTCAATCACTCCATCATAATGAATATTTGATTCTAAGAGCCGGGGTTGGGGGGTGAGGATGTGGGGTGACCATCAAATCAAAATGAACGAATCCCACATTTCTTGAGTTTTTGCTATATGTTTTATTTTACCCTTCATTAAACAAAGTTAACAGCAAAGAAAAAGAAGGATGCATTCTGTTAACCCATTAAATTGATCAAGTTAACTACTTAACCATCTAATGAGACAAGTGCTACAGTGCAAAAAAAAAGAAGAAATTATTTCTCTGAACCATCAGCAAACATAAATCGGACCCAATAACTTGAAAATACCATAAACATGTAAATCGTGTACAATGCTCCAGATTATACAACGTGAATCTTAAGATTGAGACATAATAACTTAAAAGTATATATAAAAGTGAGCAGTTCCAAAAAGGATCCTGTCTGCAATATGGATCTAGTAAAGGAATACATCATGAAGCAAACAACAAAACAAAAAAAGTAACGGTACTATAAAGTAAGAAATCAACCAAACTTTGAGATATTACAGCTCCTTCAGAGTACACAATGGAGAGACTAGATAGAGCATATAAATTAGAGAGAACCCTGACTACATTTCAAGGTACAAAATATCGGGTTTGGACCCTTCACACGGACACTTCCTATGAGTGCCGGAATCGGCGGTATCGACAGTTCTGTTGTTTTTTATTGGAGTATCGGCTCTTCATTTCTGAAAGCCAAAATAATAAAATGTATTTATAAAATCTGCAAAAATAATTGATACATTTAGGTATAATTTAATATATTGTATGTTGTTTCTCGATAGTTTTAAATGGAATAATATTTTACTTGCAATAGATACTATTGTTAATTTACTTACCTTTAGACATAGTACAACTACAATAAATAGTTTAGAATGGAATAATACTAATATGGATGAATGTCGTAAATTTATAGGTATGCAACTTCGGCAAAAGGTTGGTTACATTTTATTGATAAGGAATCTTATCAACATGTTGTATCATTGTCATGTTCGGCACAACTTAATCATCGGGTTGACACTATTTTTTTATTTATTCTATCTTTTTCGTTCATTTTTTTTTCCTGTCAAATTGACAGGAAAAGAAACCCCCAAAGTTGGTATCCGACAGTAACGGTAGTATCAGTCACAGTCGGTATCGGATAATGACATGCCAAAACCGATACATAGCGGTCGTATCATATCGTTTAGGTATCGGCCAATACCGCAAACTAATTACATTTACAAACACATAATAAGCATATAACTTACAAACAACAAGGTCGAACAACTAAGACGATTTAGCAACACTGATCTGCTACAAGCTAATAATATTAAGCTACTTAATTATTTAATTAATAATCCAACTTAATTCATAATTGAGAGTTCACTCGATAATGTACATCACCCTCTAACATTAAGAACAAGACATTGCTTATGATGCCAACATCATTGCTGCAATTTTGAGACCTATAAAAAAAGTCATCTGATAGATCATAAATATATGCAGGTGAGGTAGAAAAATTAAGGCTGCTAGCATAAATGATAAATCAAATTCAGCCTTTCTAAGGAACAGAAATTCCAAAAGCACATGCAACATAAGGCTAAAACTAATAAAGGAAAAAAGTCCTAAAGGGGTAAACAAACACTAGAATGTAAATGATAACAAAATATCAATTTTTGGGAATGAAAAAAAAAACTTGCTTTTCTATACATATATGTAAAAGAGGTGAAGCACACTTACAGATGTAAAGAGCTCACTGTTTTCACGCCTCTATGAAGAGTAATTTTATATGTTCTGTCACATAGATCTTGCAGAAACAACTCCAATGCTTTAGCTGCAAAGGCATGATAAAAAAAAAGAGACAAAACTTAGATATGATATGATAATAACCATTCATATAATAAGTTGAAGAGCAACTCAATCACCAAGGTAAGTACTGAAACGAAGAAATATAATAATTAAGTAACAGATCAATGTCAAATGATTAGAAGCGCTCACATACTAAAACAGGTACTGCCAATGCTATCTTCCCTACATCCTCATCTGTTTGCATAATCTTCTTAATTCGAGACTGCAAATAGAATAACTATATCAGAAATATGGATCGTATTAGAATGTCTCATCATATAAGAACTATAAATTACAACTACAATACCAAGAATCTAAAACCACTTCAACTTTAACATAAAGTTGGAACCGCATAAAAGAACTTCAAGTCTAAGTCAGGAAATTCACAGAATCACAATTAGCATATTCAATGTTAGTATAAGGCCTAGAATTAATTTCCACCTTCAAGACCCAAATGACATTTGTACACATGCACAATCTATTACTAATATATATGTAGGTGTAACCTCCCTCGCCACTAAATTCTACACTTCTACTGAACCAGGAACAAACTAGTCTAATATTTTCTTACCAAAATACACCAATGAATATAAAATAACTAATTTGGAATCAACACATACTAAGTAGGACTGAACTAGATTTCGGCATCCAAATAGAAGAATACTAGGTTCTAGTCAAGGCGGGAACATTTTTAGAAAAATGATAAGATAAAAAAGAGACAAAAAATTCCATGCTAAGCACATTTAAATTAATGAAAGTGATCAAAATAAGGGCAAATCATTGACCCAAGCTGTCAGATCTTGAAACATTAAGACACGACAAATCAGGTTGGAGATTGGAATCCCATGGACGTGCTATGATCTTAAATACTAAGGAAAATGAAGCGAGATATTCAGGTACTGACTGATTGTGACCAGGACCTGGAAAAGTGGCTTAGACTGTAGAGAACCATGGGACTGGCGGTCAACCCTACTAGAACGTGTGATGGAGATAGGCCTGAGCAGTGAACTGAGTAAGGATTCGTCAGAGGCAAAATTGAGGATGGCCGTATAAAGAATTAGAAACGAGCCAAGGCCCCCGAGCGAGTATAATGTAATAAGACTCACCCTTAATGAGGGGTGTAGGTTGTAATATAATTACCTATTGCAAGAGAGAGAATGAGAGTTCATGGAGAAGCACTTGGCCCTTAGCAAAACGAATGGTAGGTTCAAAGGAAAAAATATACGGGGTTCATGAACTGAATGTTCGAGTCAAGGGTTTTTTAAGATACAAGTTCTTTAAATATTGTCCATAATTCGACTTGGTTCCCTAAATCTTGTTACTACTTAGAGGTCCATCCAATTACAAACTTCCCTACTTACGAGGATTATTGTTTCCGGCCAAGTAGTGTAAGCTAAGCTAACCTTTTTATTAGACCTGAACAAAGATAACAAAAGACAAAAATGCCCAAGTTAGCAATAGCTGTAAGAAGAGATCAATAAAAGAGGTGCCAGTCATGTAGGACGGTGGAAGATTGATCTGTACAGGAGGACTGGGAGTACAGAATAAGACAGATGCTGTTATATAAATACTTGGAGATAGATCTTGAAGACAGTTTTTTTCATTGAAGCTTGGTCTTTGGCTTGCAATGCAAATGTAAAAGCCTAACCCTTTTACTAGGAAGGCTTGAGCTTCATATATTCAACATAAGTGTATAGAAAAAATTAACAGCTATAACTGAAATAGACCGTTTCCACTCCCTCGCTTACCTCGTTTCTTTAAATAGATATTACAATAGCCATGAAATGTGTTAAGGAAATGGCTCCTATGCCCCCTTTGCCTATAAATTTTAGACGAGAGTTAGAATAGCCTTACCTACTATCACTACACAAACACCTCCATGTTTCTAGTCTTCTTAAACAGCTTGTCACCTCAGCCTAATAGGACCACTGACCACCACTAGTGGAAGTGTAGCAATTATAAAAGATACATTAGCCACATCATAAGTCCTTAGCTAAGAATCACTCACTCCACGAATCGGTGCCATGACGACATAGACACTCCAAAGTACACATAGACACCAAAATATGCGCCTCGTCTTATCACCATGTTCCTATTGTACCGTGTCTGTGCAACACAGGTCCTTTGGAAAGAAGAGAAAAAACAAACTTGTAGCACATAGGTGTGAAATCCAAAGGTTTAGTCCCACAACATATGAGATGGGGGCTTGTTGCCTTATATATATTTGTGCTTGGGTCTCATGTGTACATCCAGGTTAACTATTTTCGCAAGTGGGTCAAAAGATGATGCACATAAGGTCCATGCATGGGCCATTTCATGACGAACCGTGGGCTGGGGCGTGATAGTGGAATACTTGCCTTGTTCCAAGTAGGAATGACAAATCTTCACAAACAGAGTGGCCTTACGAAAAATCTCATGTATGATCATTGCACCAATCTAAGTAGGAATGCCAAATCACCATAAACGCAATGGCCTTGCAAAAAGTTCTAAAGCATTTTCTAGTGTCCAATCATTCTGAAAACTCCTATGCTATGTTGCACAGGACACAAATATGGCTCGGTACGGACACGGCAACGTGGACACAACATTGACCTTGCAACTTCCTGCTGCAATTTGGACTCCCCGTGTCGTGTCAAATGCATGCCCAACACAACAGTACGCGACATGGACACGATACTGATTTCCGGAGTGTCCTTGCTTCCCAGCTCCTCTTCCAACTTCAACAAGATGTCCACTTTTTTTTCCCTCTAACTCCCAAAAACTCCAAAAGAATTTCTTGAAATACTCCCTTGCTTCGTAATACTACCATTACAGCATCCTTCCAACGAACCCATCGTTCTAAACATTAAATACCGCGAATTATCAATATGAATGAAGACAAACTTCAAGAATCAACAAACTCAAACAAATTTAATGATTATAAAGGTTTTTAAACCTAGACCTAAGTTCTAAACCCAGCACAAAACCAAATAAACGACCCAAACAAAAGAATACCCATACTGCAAACAAAACAAAACAAAAAACCTTAACAAATTCAATACTCAGAGATATCAGAGAGAGAGAGAGAGAGCATACCGCTGGGAACCTAGTATCGAGCTTCTTCTTCATTTGTTCTCGCGATCAAAGAAGAAAGGTTGCAGTTTTGGGAATGGAGAAATAAAAAGACTCTTTTTTATGAGTGTGAAGAAGAAGAAGAAGAAAGAAGAAGGAAAAGGAAAAGTCTCGAGTTTGGCTTTTGGATTTCTCTCTCTCTCTCTAGTTTTTTTTTTTTTTTCTTTGTCTTTTGTTGAATAGATTTCTTTTGTTTATTTTTTTTATTGTTCGGTCAGCGGAAGTGAGTCGCAATCGACCACTTTCATCTTGCGTCGCGCGTGGTAAGCCGTGAGGGATCTTCCCTGTCCTGTTTCGAACAGCGAACACGGGAACAGTTTGATCCTGGCCGTTGGATGTGGGGGGAAGATAGTGAGGATAAGTGAGTATTCATTCTTATGCTCGCGTGCGTATATTTAGTTTTGATTTGGTCGAGATGGATACGTGGCAGTCAATTAGATGGTTGAGGACGAGATTTCTTCTGTTCCTTTTGCGACCGAATCCGAAATCTCTATAACTTCATCCAAATCAAACTTTTTGGTCATGTTAATATCTTAAAACTTTTTTATTATTTTTCAGCATTTCAAGAGTTCGTTTTTTTTTATCACTTAAATATTATTTGCTTAGGCATCGTTTGGTTCGCGGAATCTTCAAGTGGAAAAGAAAAGTAAAATGATTATTTTACTATGTTTGGATACCAAAGGAATTGAGGAGGAAAAAAAAAGTGATTCCCGCTAGAAAATAAATTAGAGAAAAAAAGTAATTCCATCCATCCAAGCAAAGAATCACTTTTCCACATTGAAGTATTCACTTTTCTTTCCAAATTTCTTGGCATGTCCAAACATTAGAAAGAAAAATCAATAAAAATCTTTATTTTCCAAAGGAAAAGAAATGCAAAAGAATTGATTTTATTTTTCATCCATTCTAAGATTCAAACGAGGCCTAAGTACATTCCAAGTTAGTTGATCATCTCATTTATTCAACTTTCTTATCCCGTTGCAGTGGGCATGCAACAAAATTTATTCAACGAACATGCATGTGAGCATTTATTCGTCGGAAACAGAGACAATGAGCGCTTTGAGAGATGAGATGTCATGTGTTCGCACTTATGGGCTGGCGGTGGACGACCATGAGTGTTGAAAACCTTGTTAGCAATCACCCGAATAAAACTCGTACTATACGCGAATTTTTTCGTATCTTTCATAAACGTATAATACTTGCGTACTTTTGACAGATCAAAATCAGTACATAAATTTTAAGCATGCGAAATTTTAAACGTGTTCTGTATAAATTATTAAAAAATTTGGCACAAAAAATATGCTGGAAACCTGTTTAATTAACCAAATTTGACAACCAATTTAAGAATGTGAAGTTTCTAATCTCAATATTTCAATTTTTTGAATTTTTGACCGAATTTTTGAACGTATTTTATTTGCACTGAGCCAATTTAGTCGTCCCGATTTTTTTCCATTTGCCGAATTGCTAACAAGGGTTGAAAATGACAAAATGTTAATTTAGCGAACAAAAAACCTATAGGAACTCCTGAGTTCTTAATTAAAAAAAAATCGTTGAATTACATGCATCACAATCTTTGATTTTTTTCAAAAAACCTAATTTAACCGAAATTGTTCTCCTAGATGAAAGAGTGTAGTCATATACATAGTCAAGAAATAATAAAAACTGACACTACCAGAATTTTTGCAGCGCTGAAACGGCCATAATTTTGACAATCAAGACTACATAAAGTATGATATCCCTTCACAAAATTTGTTGTTCTCTTAATGATATGGTTGAAAGTAGAAATAATCTCCATCGTGCCATATTGGCCCAAAACATGTTCTCATACAACTTATTGTTTCTCGGCTTCTCATGGCAATCTGCCCCTTTTCATACAATCATCAGCCGAAAACATTATTTGCCAAATTTCGTTGTTGAATCCGCTAAATAAGTGTTCAACGTAATATGTAATTAAGTATGGTATAGCACCTAATATCCCATCATTGTGATATAGTGTGAATATTTGTGGATGATTATATTAGTGTATCTATTGCCTAAATAATGATCGATATCCCAATAATACAAAAATTTGACCTCCACCCACAACAACAATCACACGCCAATATCCATACAAAAGAGTCCCCCTTTGTCTGAAAAAGGAAAAAAAAATTCAAATGGTTTCATGTTTCCATACATATACGCCAACTCTAATACTTTCGCTTTCAAGCATATAAATAAGTCAATGGGTGAAGAGCTCAAGTAATATCCTACTTTCTCGCTAAGGACTCTGACTTGTGCTCGCTTCCTGATGTAACAACATAACCTGCTCCAACCTGGAGGAAAACAGAGAATAAGGACATGGCACAGAAAGTAAAAAAGTAATAACCCACATCTTGTAGAGTATTCAAGCATTCTTTTTCTTAAAAGAGAAATGTAATGGAATCAAGATTAGCCAAAAGTTGATTAAACTAAGTATATAATATATAGTATATATAGTTTAGTAGCACTATATATCCAGCATGCTTAGTAATATTTGCATAGGCACGTGTATACCATGTATGTATTATCCGTTAAAAACAATAATGGCCTCTTTACACATTCTATGCGATCCAGTTCATGTTGGGTATTTCATATGTAATTAAATCGTTCTAATATCCTATACATATAAAAAGAGTATTAGGGTGCAGCTTGTAATGACATTAAAATTTTGCATGCAGCGACCGTGGGCATCAGATTTCCGATATGAAAAGTGATAAGGCTAACAACACCTTCATCGTAAAAGATTTAGATTTCCTTGCTAGAGCCACCTCAATCTCCTGGGAGGCTTGGAACAACTGTCTTTATAGTTGAGGGAAGCCTACCCATCAATCATCAGTAGACTCGGAACCTTAAGGTATTATTTAATACAAGAGGAGGATCAGATCCTCGATAGGATGAACCAAATATTACAAAATATTTAAACTAATATTTACCAGAAAAGAAGGTAACAACCCATCATTCAGCCTGCCGAACAATCCTATGTTGATATATAGCAACACCCTTTCTTGAATTTCCTTTTTATAGCTTTGTGTGGCCACATTAGAGACGATAGCAAATTGTTCTCTTACACAAAAAAAAAACAAAAAACAAAAAAAACAATCTTCCATCTCCCTCTCAATCCATCAGAGAACTGACTTTGAGCAACAATCCCATCACATAACATGCTCTATTGCTGGTAGTCCCTTTCCCATATCCAAAATAGTTCCAGTAAATCAAAAGGCTAACTAATAAAAACAAATTATGTTTATAGATAAACCCAAATATGATTGACAATCACAAGTGAAGACAATGATCAACTTATTTCTCTTCTACCTCATACGGACAACAAAGTTGTTAAGAGAGATGAGATAAAGGTGCCTTGGAATGCAGAAATCACAGAAAAGAACAGAAAACCCAACCACAGAAACACCAACTCTGCGTGGAAACCCTAAAAGGGAAGAAAAAAAATCACGGGAAACAACAGAGTAATTCACTAAACATGTGTGGAAGATTTAATAGACTCAACACTTTCAGATTACAAATTACCAGAATTTTTTAGATGATCTAATGTTCTTCATATGGATGCTATCTATAGATTCTCTTAACTCTAAAATGGACCTAGGTATATTAGTATCCAAGTTCCTCAAAGAACCTTTTAAGTTTGGGCAGAAACCGACTAGGATAGGAGTTGATCTACACTAACCCAAACAAGTTTAGGATTTAATACATCCTAACAAAAGTGATCTTATGCTTACACCCTTTTGAAAATATTGGTCATAGTCAAAAGTCTATCTTAAAGGTTCACTTCAATGAAACTTATTTGTCCCATGATCTTTTCGCCAATCCCCATTTGCCACCTCAAGGCTTGATTATATTATAGAATGATTTAACATACAATACAACTGATGATAATTCTATTTCTACCATTCTCTCCCTGCAATAATTAGACAGAATTAAGGGGCTGTTTGGTTAGCCGGGGTGGGATGAAAGTAGCAGTTTCAGTGAAACTGGTGGTTGACTTCGGCACATCCGGTGTTTGGTTGGCCGCAGCAACCGCGCGGTAAGTGTCCCATCGTTGCAAGTGGGTGGTAAGTGTTCAAAGAATTTTCTCAAGGCTCAGTTGCAGGCAAAAACCAGAGGAGGTGGGCTGCAACTGAACATTGGGCTCCTCGAGGTCGTCCACCGGCTCCTCGAAGTAATCCATCGGATCCGGATCCCAATCTGGAGCCGTCACGGTGGGGGGAAGGATACGGTAGGTGAGAGGAGGCGATTCCAGACGAGGAAGCATGTGAGGCCGGGTGTCACGCCCCAGAACCAGAATACTGGAGAGCGGGGACAAACACAGCCAGCTACGTATATTGAAATGGAAACCACCTCAATATACGGTCACGGCTGTCTAGAAATATGAGGGTTTACTACAAGCCAACAGTCTCTTATGGTCATGAACAAGCCTAGTGTCTCAATCACCACAAGTAAGTAAAGTCGCAAGATGTATGATCATTAAATATACAATAATAAGGCGTCCCAAATATTACATATTCAGCTGATCATGAAGCTAGTCGTTACAAAATGTTAGGACTAGCAAGAGTTTAGTCATACATGATCAACCCTAGGATTTGTCAATCATGTTTACAGCCCGTAGGCAGACAGTAAGTAAAAGTGCATCGAGCTAACAGGTGCTCGTCGGCTAAACGCCTCAAAAGAATAAATTTACAATAGAGTGAGCGAAACAAAATAGAAAACCCACTCGTAGCCCGGGTTCCTTCTAGTCGCCACCATTGGGCTGGAAGCTTGGTAGATCCTCGGGAGTTGCTCCGAAATCTGGCCACACAAAACCAGCTGGGTCAACCCCAGAAAGAGCAAGTGCCACAAGAGGGCCACGAAATAAGAACAAAAGCCAGCAATCAGCACAGAAAATCTAATATTAAAACTAAAAATTACGAAAACATGTCAGGATGATATACGACGAGATAACCATGGGACTATTCCGATAGCCAGGTTACAACCCGTAAACCAAACAAGAACCGGGGTTGTAACCCTTTATCTGAACAGAGCTTGGTTTCCCACCATTTATCGGCAAGGTAAGTAAACCATTTATCGGCAAGGTAAGTAATGTAAGTAATCAAGACAGGAAGCAATCTTGCATGGGATCAAACATGACTAGACTGGTTATACCTCATTCAATCAATCACGGCCAAGCAGATCCTACGGCTTACTACTTTAACTAACTAGGGTTATCACAGGCCTAATTACTAACAAGATGCAGTGAGATTGTTCCACAGCCACAAGCCCTGCAGACCATCCAGGCTACCCAGGACGAAAGATTAGGGTTGAATTCAGGTGGGTACATCGTCCAGGAGACACATGTACCCTTAGGTGACTTAGAGAGTGCAACACGCGACGGTGTGCTGGAAATGTGCCCTACTCGACGGCAGGCTACAGATCCCAAGAGCGCCCAGGTAACGGGATTGCCTGTAGCTGTGTCATCTCTTCATGACTACTGTGTTATTCTAGTTATTAACCTTAATCCATTTTAGTAGGTACTCCTGACCGTGGTACCCAGGAGTCCCATTCTAGACATGATGTGAGACTGGACAAGTGGATTTAACAAGCAAGCAAGAAAAAACCACCCACGGTGTCAAGACAGGTCAAGCTAAGTTATCAGGTCATGTCAAGTCAGGAGTGCGCCGTCACGGGCCACTATCAAGTCAGGTTGGTCATGTCAGGAGTGCACCACTACGGGTCACTGTCGTGTTATGCAAGTTCCTTGCCATACCATGCCATGTACAATACTCATTTCAAACATATTAAGTAAAATCAAGTTCATGACAAAAGGCGTAAGGATATAAAATGGACGTAAAATATCTAATAAAATATCAATATACAGGGCCATAGAAAAGCCAAGCTTAAAGAAATAAAACCAAAACTCCAAAGGTCAATGGGTTAAACAAGGGGTCAGGGGAGCAGCGTACGAAAAGTTATGCAGGCTCACTCAAGCAGCGTGCGTGAGAAAGTCACGCAGGCTCAATCAAGCAGCGTGCGTGAGAAAGTCACGCAGGCTCAATCAAGCAGCGTGCGTGAGAAAGTCACGCAGGCTCACTCAAGCAGCGTGCGTGAGAAAGTCACGCAGGCTCAATCAAGCAGCGTGCGTGAGAAAGTCACGCAGGCTCACTCAAGCAGCGTGCGTGAGAAAGTCACGCAGGCTCGATCAAGCAGCATGTGTGAGAAAGTCACGTAGGCTCACTCAAGCAGCGTGCGTGAGAAAGTCACGCAGGCTCAATCAAGCAGCGTGCATGAGAAAGTCACGCCGGGACGGACGACGTGGTGGGCGGAGACGAGGTGAGGGGCGAGGGCTCCGACGTCGAGGCGAAGGAGTGTGCGAGCGAGGGCTCCGACGCCGATGGGGAGGGCTATGGCTTTGGCTGTGCGGGCGAGGGCTCCGACGTCGAAGGGGAGGGTCCGACGTCGAGGGGAGGGCTCCGGCGCGACGGGGAGTTTTTTTCTTTTTTTCTCTCGAAAAAGAAAAAAAATCTATGACAAAGGAGAAGACGAACAGAACAAAGTTTGTATGGATAAAATGTGTTATTTTGTATAGATAACTGTGTTATTTTGGAATTAGTCCTATTTGTATAGATAACAGTGAGGAGTGAAATTGGTTTTTCCTATTTGTATAGTTTTTTCCTTTCTTTTTCTTTTTTTTTTCTTTTTTTTTTTTTTTTTTTTTTTTTGCTTTTCAGGATTGAAATTGGTTTAGAAATTGTTAACTAAAAATATTTACTATGATAACTTTAATTATGATAATTATTTTAAATGAATTTAGAAACAACAAACTCATTTTTTTTCCAAATCCAACTCCAACATCCACTTTCAACAACCATCCAAACAACCGAACTCTTTTTCTCTCCACTTTCAGCAACCATCCAAACACCTAACTCATTTTTCTTCCACTTGCAGGAGACAAAAAGTACTACATCCAAACATATTTTGGAAAGTGCCATTTGCTGCAAGTGTCCTGTAACTCATCATGATGTAAGTGCCACTTTCACACTTTCAAAGAGTTACATCTATCCAAACAACCCCTAAGCACATTTGTACAATGATGCGCAGTTGTTGAATTCGGTTGTGTTATAACATGAAAAAGATGGGTTTCCATCCCCATCAATCTTCCCGTTCAATAGCAGTCTTCCCGTTCAATAGCTAGGGAGCAGCGTGTGTCTCATGCAATGTTAAAAACAGTGTTCTAAAAATCGGCCTAGGCGCTGGCCCACCGCACCGAAAACCCCTAGGCGGTGGGCTAGGCGGGCCCTAGGCGCTCCTAGGCAGTCGTTTTTTTTTTTATTCTTAGTTGTATTTTGGATAGTTGTTTGGGTTTTAAGATAGTATTTGGATTTTAGAACATTGAAATTTCAAATTTCAAATTTCAAAATTCAAATTTTCTAAAATTTCTATATAAAAAAAAAACTCTAGACGGCGTCTAGGCGCTAGGCGGACCTCTGCCGCACTGAGTACGCCTAGCAATTTTTAGAACACTGGTTAAAAAAGAGAAGGAAACTATATGGAGATAGGCTGAATACTAGCCCCCATATTTCCAACCAAAACTTACAGAGTTGGCACTCTCACATGGATAGCCACTGATCTTTGAATTTATATTTTCTTTCCATAACAACCTTCCAAAACCAAAAGGATGGAGCAATTTGTATTTTTCCCCTCATCCAGTGCCCAATCTGACCTGGATTAATATTTATTCAAAACCATCATGCACCAAGGTAGTCTTGGCTTTTACGCCTTTACACAAATTTCATCTCCACTTTCCAGGAGTGCTAAATTTATATGTCTAGTAAGCAAAACTCCTACTCCACTCTCAGTTTTTGCTCGACAACCATCCTCCCAGCAGATCAAACAGTTGATACGCATTACCTTGCCAGTACATTTCCCATGATGGAGAATAATAGAGTGATAACTGATAACATGTATAATTGTAGAGTTGTCAGCATAGATACAATCAAACTAAGTTTACCACTTCTCACAGTTATGGATGTCGGCCAAAATGTCCAACATGTAGGTTTAGAACCTAAAAACAACACAAACTTGCATATTAAGCCATTTCATAAAAAATCGGCCAACATGTCGGGCTACTCCTCACATGTCAGCCAATATCCGATATCACAAAAGGGGTCAACAATCCATAAAAAACAGGTATTTAAGTTCCTCAGCCAACTCTTTCTCCCCTTTAAGACCGAGTAATTCAAATCCACTTCTTTCTTTAAAACCCCTGTGCGTACAGGAATAAATAAAATAAAAAGAAACCAAACAAATCATGTGTCAATTTCTGAAGGGAAAGACACGAGAAAATGAACATTCCTTGTGTCACAATCAGCAACATCCAGTAGAAATGGGGACGGATTAGGTGCCATCAAAAAGGTCAGGAGAGGGATCCATGGAGCATTGTTTGTCAACAGCTTGAAAGGATGGGGGGAGAGGAAGAGAGAAAGAGAAGACAAATTGAGTGATCAAGGGAGAGAGAGAGTATTAAGTGCCAACCTATGTTGCACACTTGCACGGACACGGCAAAAAAATGATGTATGTATCCCTATCGTGTCAGTATTCCCATTGTGTCCGTACCCGTATCCGTACTAATGCAACATAGGTAACTCGTACCTATTTGATAATGCTCGTCTGTACCTAATTGAAAAGACTCGTATCATGTATGTATCCATAATCGTGCAATATAGGTGCCTACGATCTAAACATTCACAAGGCCAACTGCAAAGTCATGCATCAAGTAATTTAGTGAACTGTCTGACCTGCCAAGTACCAATCATATTCACATGGCCATAGTAACTATTGGCTACTATTTCAAAAAAAAAGTCGTGAATAGTTCACAAATACAACATTTGTTGTATACATACACAAATAGTTCGGTTATTCGCGATCAATTCACTGAAATCACAAAAAATCGTGTTTTAATCAATAATTCGTGATTAATCACGAATTACTTGTAATGGCTGCTTGTTTCGGCTGTATTGAACGGGCCTTCAAAGACCACAACCATGTGCTGCACCAGAACCATAAGGTCATCCTTCTTTGTTTATAAAAGATAGTTACTTCTTGTTCATTTTTATGGCCTAGAGACTTTCTAGTTTTGCTCTTTTAGTCTCACATTGAAAAAACACTAGGAAGGGTGAGTCCCCGTTGCCTATATAATGTAATCTCACTCTCAACTTAATTAAATCCATTAGATTGAGCCAACTTATCAACATGGTAACAGAGTAAGATCCTCTTTTGATCCAAGCCTTTTGCTTCACCACCATCATAGTCATCATCACCACCAGAATCACCATAATTGTCACGGGCCTCGCAGGCTATCGTTCAAGTCCACGCCACCCTCGTCAGGGACCGATTTCTCGCCGACAAGTTTTCAGCCCTCGCTAGACCTTCTCCTGATCATCGCCAACGGTTCCCGACCAACCACCCCATCCTAACCATCCAAACCTGGACTACAGTAAGGTCGAGGGCCTCCACCGCCGACCTCGCATATCCACAACCTTGCCGACCTTGCATTACCTTTCTCGCCAACCTGGCCGCAACACTCTTTGTACATTCGTCACCAGAGGAGAAGCACCCAGCTCCGAGATTGACAGAGCGAAGCACCCCTCTCCATGTTTTTTTCATAACCGTTGTTTTCTCACAATTCCTGTGATGTGGACCCTTGATTTCAATCCAATGACTGGGTTTCCACCATATTGTGCCTGGCCCACAACTTAAGTAGGAATCTCTACATTAGCCATCCATGCATCTCCTCATTTAATCTCGATCCTTCAAAGTCATCTTTTTTTCTGATCCATCCATCTATCATGAACCTATCGTCCTATGGTGGCATCAAGCAAACAGTGTTATCGGAGGAACATTGGAGCAGGCGCCATTGGCATGGGGCAGTGTTGAGAACCAGAGCGCCTTTCCATGACCTGTGGCGCCCAGTTTGTTCGGGAAGCATGCCTGAGTGCGTCATTGCACGCCAAGACGTGCCTAGTAAAAACCAAATACAACGAGCCATTTTCTTTTATAAAAGTCCGTAGTCCAAAAGTGACCCACAGCAAACCCAACCCAAACTCCAAAAGTAAATCTGAAGTCCATTTTCTTTCTTACTTCTCATCCCAAGGAGCACCCTCTAAGTTCCCCTAGAGTATAAAGAGTATATAGTATACAAAGAGACAAAAGCTGATACGACTTGATATAGGGAATTTCACTCATCTCTATGACAAGGTCCGAAACTCGGTGGTTTTGGTATTGCTTTCAGAGCCTTCCTATGAGTATAGTTTCGGCAGATTCAAGGGGTTTGGGAGGTCGGTTTCGGTAGTTTCAGCGGTTTTCGGTGTCGACCGACTTAAAACCTTGCTCTATGACACATTAAACCATAGAGTGAAATCATGCCACCAAAATAGGTACTTAACTGGGGACATTTCGCTAAAGGATGGTTATATGACTTCTGGCAGAGGAGAATGTGCTTCTGGACCCCAGAAATACATTGCTAAAAAGAGTTGAGGAAGTTTCTAAACAACCAAGTCCTCTAACTGACCAAAAGCGTCAGATTTTGAAAAGATAGTACAGGAATATACTATACACGTGAAAAACAATATTTCGATATTAAAGCTATACCATTAGTCAGATAGAATAATAGCGAGGGTGGCGTACAGTCAAAAGTATGATGTCAGATAGTGAGAGACATCACATTGCAAGCAAGAGAACAAAATATATCTAAATAGTAGGAAATTTGTTCTAAGTTGTAAGAAGATATCTAAGTATGATGTAATTTGTAAGAATAGAGTTGTGTGTGAGAGAGGTCACCTGGCAATCCTTTAAAACAACGCGCTCTTGAAGTTGGACATTGCTACAAACAATGGAACCTTGAACTAAACTCCCATCTTCAATAGTGACATGATTCATCACAACAGAATTAACAATCTGTAAGATCAAATAAAATATTGTAGATTAGGATTGTAAACCAGTAAAATATAAATATTTTAGCTACAAGAATGATGTTAGAAGGAAAATCTATTGCAGGACCTAGCTCTTGTTTGACTCTGGTAAAAACTTATCACAGCAACAACCATAACATGGAAGTGGCAGATCAACACTAACACATACAAGTAGAACTAAGTAAATTAATATTGCTCAGAGAAGTATTTATGAGTTCATTATTTAAAACTACCTTTACGTTGGAACCAATCCTGCAGTGGCGACCAATAACAGATCGTTTAACACTACATTTATCACCCAATTTTGAACCTTCAGCAAGCATGCACTGTGGGCCAACCTAAACCATCAACATAAACAAGTTACAAGGAAAAAGAACATAGAGAAACCCTCAGAACGAGACAAAACTTAGCCAGAAACAAGAAGACATTAAGAAGAGTTTCATAAATTGTGCCATCAAAATGGAAGAATAATGTTCTCTGCAAGACAAAGAGTTTCAAAAAGAAAACAGGTTAAAAAAAACTAATTAAACTGAAACATAAGGGTAGCAAAATTAAAATCCTGATATGCAAACAATTACAAAGCTTTAGCAATTAACCATTGTACAACTACCTAAACCCAAAAAAGGGGATGAACAGGCGGATATATCAAGACCAGTTTCTCCAACTTAATGTATAATACTGTTCACAACACAAGATATATCAACTGGAGCCTATTACAAGATTTCACAAGCAAAACAGAATCTAATGTAATATATGATTATGATGAGACATGGAAGAGTTCTTGGATATTGTTCACGTAGTAACCACCACATCTACTCACAGTTGTTTTAGAGCCAAGCTCAGCGGACGGATGAACAATGTTATTTTGGGCAGAGAAAGTATAACCAGAAAGGTGACTAGCCTCTCCTACAACCTACATTCAGGGGTAAATGAAACATAATCATCAAATGCTAAGTGTGAAAAACTCGATGGGAAACGGTCAAGGAAGAATAGTGTAAAGGAGCATGGCTTGCATATTGCTTACATCACGGTTGATATCATTGAATGCTTGAATAGAATTTAAACGAGCACAATACTTGCTATTGTTGGCAATGTAAGCACAGCATTTATGTGTCTTCAGAACAGAAACTGAATCTTTAGGACCCAAAGCATGTTCATGGAAAGCAGAGGGAGCAATTTCTTTGTGTTGAGACAGCCATGCCAAGTTGTTCTGTGAAGAAAGGGTACCATTCCAGCCTTCTTCACCGTGATACACTCCATTTGCCGATGTTTCTGATCTCTGATTCATATTTTTGTCAATCATTAACACAAGAAATACAATTTTGAGCTATGGCCAATAATCTCACTTAGCACATACCAGCTGGGTCCTAACAAGATATGGTAACACATCATGCCGAATACTATGAAACGTGTTCTTTTGATCCAAAACCTCCTGTAGAATGGTCCTGAAAAACAACCTTGATTAGAAACATAAAAAGAGGATATCCGGCCCAACGATAGCAAAATTTTAGGATAAGGTTGGAGAATACATGAACTGTAATTAGATCTCTGTGTATATGCAACAACAACAAACCTTTTGAAGGCATACATGTGAGCATCCATGAGATCAGCACGAATTTCCATCTGGAAAATGATCACCGAGTCCGTTCGTTAATTAGCAAACATAAATTCACATATAAAATTGTATAAAAGAGTTGATTGGCTAACAGAATACATTGTTGATACCTGACCTACAGCACGGAGTATGCTCTTCTGAACCCGAATATCTTTATCAACCTCAGCTCCTGTTGAGATTTACAAAGTATAATTATTACTCATAATAGCTGCTTCCAACACGTAGGAATAGTCAAATAAGAAAACCTGAAGCTATATGTAGCAAGAACTGCTTTGTAGGATCAAGCCCCACAATATTGTGTCTGACTGGTTTTTTCGCTTTGTCCTTTCCTCCAGAAGATCCAGACTCAGAAGGTCCACTGATAGGAGTGTTGCATAACAATGTAGTTACTACTGCACCATGCCTTCTATGAGTTGCTGCCACTGCCCCAGGTGGCACATCAGAAACAAGGTCACCGCTCACAATCTACAAAAACCAAATTTGGTGTAAGGTAGTGGGGAATAATTTTCGATTTTTAAGAGTTACAGAAGTTCTGAAGGGTGAAGTGTCTACCAGAACATCATTTGCTGTAAGGTGGTGAGCCACTGCCCGTAATGCCCCAGCAGTTCCAACATCCTCAGGGACAGCAGCTACCTGCAGAAATGATCATAGTTAAATTTCATTATGATCTATCTACACCTGGTAACATTTGAAAGACACCACTACTAGCGACCAAAGGAGACCTCCATGTAAGGTCGTGCACACTAAACATCTCCAACAAATCAAATACTCAACCAAGAAAACAAGGATACAGCTCAAAAATTGATGACTGAATCCAAAACTCATACTTTTATGTAAGTGCTCGTCCTTTGAAAATTTGACAACTCACACACAATATTGTTAGTATCTTAGGATACACGATAATATCTTACGTTATGATACAATGCACGACCATTTTGTTATGTATCGGATGATTGATACGATACATATAGGCTGATAGGTCCTATCAATTTTCTAACTTGAGTCATGTAATGTATAATTCAAAATATGGACTCTGGAACTACGCAGACCTGCAAAGATGAAACAAATAAAAAATTATGAGAAAAATATATTTAATCTTGTTCCTCTATGAACTTAGTAGTATAGCCCTAAACTCCGAGAGTTATTATATCATATAATACACAATATCATACGTTATACACGGTACGATACGCAAGCAAATTGATACATGATATGATACACGAGTTGACAATCAAGCTCACACGATGTTCTGCACTGCAGAGAAGCATGCAAGATTAAACATCACGTTGTTGTTGTCATCGTCATCGTGGTGATGAACCACGGGGCACTCTAATCTTAAGTCCATGAAGAAAAAGCACTCTATCTGAAGTGAAGATCAAATAAAAGAAACTAAAAAGCATATTGCAGTCATTTACTCCTCCCTTTTTCCTGTATTATTGGTAAACGGTTGTAAAGGTTTGCATCTATGGACTGCGGAGAAATTTCAAAACCATCATCGTAACCTTCTCACCTATTGAGCACAAGAAAGCTCCACAAAATGAAATGACAATGTTTTGTGTTAATAATTAACTAGTGGCCACCTTGGCGTAAAACCTAGACAACCAGATGATGGGTAAGTAGCTATGCGCAACAGACCTTTTTGGTTATGAAGTTTAAGCTTCATGCAACCAATGAAGTAATTTCCCAGGTAAAACTGCAAGTCTAGTTGAATGGTTAGGAAAATATAACTTCAATATGCTGATGTTTGAGTTTGCAGTTTGAAACTTTTGATAATAATGTATTAATTATAATTATAATAATATAATACAGATATGTGTATCCGAGGGCCCAACTCTCCTTTAATCACAATATAATGCTACCATGATATTGCATGTAAAATGCTACTTGATAACAAGTACTGAGATTCTACTTCACGAGATAGAAGTTATGCAAGATGGGGTACAAAATTGGCTATCGATGACGGAGAGCGGATATGGGTTAAATTTTAGGTACATATGGGGAACTTTTCTACAAATATGGAGTATATTAGTTCTCATCCACCAACTAAAGAACAAGGCTAAAAGAAAGGTCATTCACCTCCAAAAGAAAGAAGGGAGTGAGAATATAAGGAAGAGACAGCAGCAATAGCAAGAAAAGCCAAGAACACCAGCAGCAACAAAGAAAGAAAAAGAAAGAAGGAAACACTAGAGGTAAGTGACTAGCCGCACCCCTATGTAGGTTTCATTGTGTGACTAAGGGCTTCATATAATTCTGATTCCATGTAATTTAGTCGTTATTAATCTTGCCTTGAAGATTTAGGTGCTTCATTTACTTATGTTACCAGTAGATGTCTTTCCCAACAGGAACATATAGTGTTAGTACAGATTACAAGAGAGGGAAGCGGAGGAAAGGGTTATACCATTTCATTTTCAAAAAAGGTGCAACATCAGTCTGTTTTGCAGGTTTCGCTGACCTGTTGAATGGCTCCTGACCAAAAAATTCAGGCTTTACGGTGCAGCAGATAGACCAGATGACTAGGATCTCCACTTATTGTAAAATTTCCTCTTCCTACATCATCATGCAAGGCAAGCTTCTTTGATAAAATTTAAAAAAAAAAAAAAACCAAAACCTTCATCAAATGATTTAGTAAACAAATATGTCAATTTTACTTCGGTTGGTACATAAGACGGAATCATGAATCCATTAGTTGACTCCTTACAAACTAAGCAGGCAATCAGTTTCAGTATGTTGGTTCTCTTAGGAAAACTTGGACTGGATACAACATAAATGGAGGGCTGAAATTATTATAAAAAAGAAAGAATTTATTAGCAATTTACCCTTATGCAATATTTATAGACTTTCTACCAGAAGGAGATCCTCCGAACCAGCTATCTATAAACTCATACAACAACAACAACGACAAAGCTATTATCCCAATTTTCGGGGTCAGCTGCTTGGACCATTTTCTTCCGTCCAGCTCTATTAAGGGCCATGGGTCATCTGTAACACTAACAAAACCCGTATCCTTCTCTAAAACTTCAACTTGTATGTTTGTTTACGCCTACCTCTACTCCTTTAACTATTTATCTTAGCGATCCTCCCCTTACTGGAGAATCTATTTGTTTGTGTTGCACATGTCCAAAAAACCTAAAGATGGTTTTCTCTCATATGGTCCTCAAATGGCACCATCTCCAACTTCCCACGAATACATGCATTTCTTAACTTAACTTTTAATGGATTGTCATTCATCCCTCTCTAAATTTGTACTGCCGTACTAATATAGCAGTATCACCATGAGCACGACAGCAGTGCTCGACTCAAGGAGCCCTCGAGATATCGAACAATAGTAATCTCCACTTCTCGGTTAGGCTCGCTTGGAGTGTCCATACATAAATTGACTCACATTACTTGCAACAAAATAAACGTCCTGGCATTGTGCTTGGTCGCAAACGCATTATATCACATTTTAACTTTGAACATGGATACGTAGCTATATCTATATGTTTCATCGGGCTACTACTAAAGTATCAAACACATTTTCTTTCAAATAAAGCCGACGCTATCGTCGAAACATGTTACTTCAAACAAAATAACAATCTGAAGGTTCCAAAATCAATGCTTTGTGTGGGGGAAGAAAAAAAAAAGTGAGGGAAGGACCTCAACGTGGAGGCGGTCGACGTAGGCGCCGGAGATCCAGCCGCCTACGCGGAGGGCGGCGTCTTGCCCCTCGACGACCTGCGAATGAATGAGCTGATGAAGGAAGGAAGTAGGAATGAGTGAGCGGGAGAGGGGGAGTTAGGGTTAGTAAAACTGACGACGATGAGGTCTTTGAGGTTGCTGGACTCGAGGAGCTCGAGGACGTAGGAGAGAACGGGGCGATTGGCGACGGGGAGGAGGGGCTTCGGGATCTCCTTCGACAGGAGCGGGGACAGGCTCTTCGAATCGCCGCCGGCGAGGACCACCACCTGGAAATCCATTCTCCGTCTTCCTTTCTTTCTTCCTCTGCTCGATTTAGGGATTTTTGTTTTCCGGTTGGGTTGGGTTGGGTTGGGTTGAGTTGGGAGAGAGAAGAGGGGTGGAGAGGGGGACTGCGAGGGTTTACAATTTTCTTCTATTGTTATTTTTTATTGGGGTAAAGTGCAAAACAACCCTCCTTAGTATTTAAAGACCCCTGCCTCTGAAAAACTCTCATATTATTTTGGAACAGTTTACACCCCTGCCGTCTGTCAGCAGACGTTAAAATATGCCTAAAATAACGATTTTATCCATCTCCCACTATCTCCCCCCTCTCTCTCTCTCTCCGGTGGTGGGGACGGATCGAGCGAGCCGGCCAGAGGAGGAGGGAGGGGGGCCGGTCGAGGGGGCCGGTCAGCGGAGGGAGGAGGGGGACGGATCGAGGGGGCTGGCCACCGCTAGTGGGGAAGGGGAGAATATTTTGGATTTTATTTATTTTTTTAAAAAAGTCATTAACAGTCATTTCTAACGTCTAATAGACGGCAGGGGCTTTTTGCTGGCGCGAAAAATCTAAGAAGAGGTCAGATGCTTTAGTTTTCTAACGAATCTTATTTTGCTTCCGAGGCAAATATGTGGAGGGTTTTTTTTTGCACTTTACCTTTTTTTTTATTGTTAATCTCAAATGGTGCATGATGAATTATATTTTTTTATATATTAATTTGGTATCCAAGTTTTATATTTTGATTTAAAGACATAAATCGTAAAAATGGACATGTGATTATCATCTGTCTTATTTTTAGACTTTTTGTCATGATCATCCGATACGTGGGCTATAATTGATTGTAAACCCATTTTTTGTATCAACGGGAGCTATTTTTACGTGTAATTTCTTTGAACACCAATATTTTTTTTCGAAAATAAAAAATATGACAAAATAACTATGAAAGATAAAGCATGTGAATATCACATGTCCATTTTTATCTATTCTCATTAAAAGATAAAAACAAATTCTAGTTTAGGCACACTTTAAAATAAAATACAAAATTAACCAAAAAAAGAGTTACATTAGCAATACAAACCACTACATTCTTTAGGTAGCATTTGAATAATTAACTCTATTGTTTAAGGAATCTCACTTGGTTAATTTTTTTAAATTAAAAAAAGTGTAAATGATTTGAAGATAATATGTTAAAAAAAGAGAACCTAGCTAACTTTATCTATTAGAATAATAGGTGGATATGGAATTAGAATAATATTATTTATCCCTCCAAAATGTTTATCTTTATGTAACGGTACGTGACAATGTTGATATTACAGCAAACATGGCAAATTTTATAATTAAATTTAATATTAACGTTAAATTTAACATAATATTAGTATTAACATTAATATTAATAAGAATAAAAATATTAATATTAATATTAATATTAGCATTAATATTAACACTAATATTAATATTAATATTAATATTAACATGAAAATAAACTTGATAATTAATTTTTCAGGTTAAAATTTGTCATGTTATCTGTCATGTCATATGGCACATAATATTATTTAGCATGTCACGTCAACCATCATATAATGAGGGATAGTTTGGAAAAAAAATTTGTAGGTACGAATAACATTATTCATGAAATTATACAACCCTCACATCCATGTCATAAATCTCCTTTCGAATGTTGATGATCTTGTAAAAAAGATTTATTAAAAAAATCTTAATTTTAAAGGGTTTCTTTTTTTTTTTGCATATAAATCTTCTGAATCTAGTGCATTCATAATAAAATCATATGATATCGTGAATACAAAAATATAGTTACGGGTTTCCATTTTAAGAAGAATATCTTATTAGCTCTAACCGAGCTAACAAAATTATGACAATTTTGGCCTAATACTAACAATAATTATTTGTAATTAAAAAAATTATCCTCCATTATTCATCATTATCAATCGATTTCAACCTTCACTATTTTTTTTCATTCTTTCATTATTGCTGTATGGCTAGCTTAGTACTAGCTCACTACTAGCAAATGTTGATGTGACGGAGAAAGGTAACCAAGTTTACAGATTTAGCTGGTCACCAGCTTTTGGAAAAATATTTTTTAAATATTTCTCTTATGTTAATCAAAAATGCCATTTGGCTCTCAAAAAATTTGGATGATATCATCTCCCATTATGTGATAGATGACATGGTTACTGACATGACAGTTGACATGGCAAAATTTAACAATAAAATTAATATTAATATTAATATTAAATTAATAAATTAACATGATAATTAACATTAAAATTAACCTTAACATTAAAATTAACATTAACATTAAAATTAATAATATTAACATTAAAATTAATATTAACATTAACATTAATATTAATATTAACATTAAAATTAACATTAAAAAATTTTGGGTAATTAATTTTTTTTGTTAAAATTTGTCATGTCAGCTGTTATGTCAGATGCCACATAATGGAAGATGGCATCACCCAAATATTTTTGGAGCCAAATAGCATAATTGTATGTTAATTGGCTCCCAAATATTTTGGGTGATGACATCTCCCATTATGTGGCATCTGACATGGAATGTGATATGGCAGCTGACATGTCATATTTTAACCCAAAAAAATAATTATCCAAAAAAATTATTGTTAATGTTAATGCAAATGCTAATTTTAATTTAATGTTAATATTAATTTTAACTGAAAATTGCTGAGAAATCCAATTTCAGGGGTGGTTTTTATGAAAAACCCACACGCATGATGGGTTTTATGAAATGCCCAGAATTATATATTTACACGTTAAGTATTCCAAGATTCCCTTTAGATGTTCTGTATTTACAAAATTAATACCATAACTACCCCTCCGCACAAACTCAGATCTGGATTATAAAATTAATACCTTTAGATGCTTCTTCTTTTTCTTCATGAGAGATCTGAATTCCATTGCACTCATCTTCAGCAGAGATCGCAAAGATCGTTCGTAGTTCACCATGCTTTTTTTTCAGTCGAACTCCGATCATCGCTCATCTTCTTCTTCTTCTTATTCTTCTTCTTCTTCTTCTTCTTCTTCTTCTTCGACAATTAGGTCAATTATGGAGAGAATATCTTCTTCTTCTTTTCCATAAGAGTTAGCATCGTTTTGAAAGAAAAACGAAAACTCTTGAATCTTTATTCATATCAAATTTCTTTCCACAAAATAAAAAAATAAAAAAAATAGGTTTCTGTCAACTGTTCTCCGTCGATATCACACAAAGAATAGTCATTCTCCTGCATTTTTAACAAGGAGAATGTCATTCTCCGTGTTGAATGGCATAACACGGAGAATGGCATTCTCCGTGTTTCTAACACGGAGAATGACCATTCTCCTGTATTTTAACATTTGAATGACAATTCTCCGTGTCATTTAACACGGAGAATGTCATTCTCCGTGTTATTTAGCACGGAGAATGGTCATTCTCCGTGTAATTTAGAAACGGAGAATGCCATTCTCCGTACTAAATTACACGGAGAATGGTCATTCTCTTACGTTTTAACACTGGGAATGACCATTCTCCGTGTAAATTAACACGGAGAATGCCATTCTCCGTTTTATTTAACACGGAGAATGCCATTCTCCGTGTTTCTAACACGGAGAATGGCCATTCTCTTGTGTTTTAACACTGATGACCATTCTCCGTGCTAAATTATATGGAGAATGGCCATTCTCCGTTTTATTTAATACGGAGAATGTTATTCTCCGTTTTATTTAACACGGTGGGCATTCTCCTGCGTTTTAATACTGTAATGACCATTATCCGTGCTAAATTACACGGAGAATGACCATTCTTCATGTAAATTAAGACGGAGAATGATCATTCTTCGTGTAATTTAGCACGGAGAATGGCCATTCTCCGTGTAAATTAAGACGGAGAATACCATTCTCCGTGTTACTAACACAGAGAATGACTATTCTCCGTGTAAATTAAGACGGAGAATGACATTCTCCGTGTTACTAACACGGAGAATAGCCACCCTTAGGGGTGTAAAACGGACAAAGTAGTCCGTTGTCCGTACGTGTCCGGCTCGATAAATGGTTCGACCGCGGAACGTCCGATTCATTAACGAACAAAATTTGGACATTTTTTTTGGTCCGATTAAAAATCGGACCCGGACACGGTCATATCCATGTCCGGTCCGAATTAGTCCACGAACAGTCCGATAGTGGAGACTTCTTTTGGTTCTGTATCAATTATGTCATAATATTTTGGTTTTGCATCAAATTTTTGTATCCTTTTACTATTGTTTGTTGTATTCTATAACCTTCAATTGTATTTTCTTTCAACTAGATTTTTTGAACCAACTATTAAGTTATCTTGATAAAATAATAACTTTTGATAATATTTTTAATTTGTCCGCGGATAATCCGATTGAATTAACAAACAGTGGTTGTCCGTGTTCGTCCGGCCCGAACTTGAACAATGAACTGTCCGTGTCCGTCCGTCCGAACTCATTTTCATTAACGGACCGAACACAAACAGTAGACTGTCCGTGTCCGTCCGGTCCGTTTACACCCCTAGCCACCCTCATGCGAAATTAACATTTTTCGTGTTCAAACACGGAGAATGACCATTCTCCTGCATTTTATGGTCAGTTGAAACTTTGAAGGACCATTCTCCTGCATTTTATGATCAGTTGAAACTTTGAAGGGCCATAACTTTTGACTGGGAGGTCGAAACGAGGTCCGATTTGTCCCAAAATGAGCGTATCTTCGAGGAGCTTGAGATTAACAGCTTTTTCGTTAAACGGCCTTCCGAAATTTTAGAATCGCAAAAAAATGATGTTTGGGCCTCCGTTTTAGCACTTTTGCCGTTTGTCTCGGTCTTTCTGAAATTTTTCGACGAGTTTTTGAAGATTTTTGAGGAGAAAACCTAAATTCGAAAGTGAACAGCGTATGGAAGAAGATGAAGTATCGAAACGTTTTTTTAAGAGTAGTTTCGTGGGTGTTTTCAATAAATTAGAAGGAAGGGCAAAAAGGTCATTCGGAACCCTCTTTATATATTTTTTGCTAATTCTGGGCACGCGATGAAATGTTATTGTGCGGTGGGTTTTCATAAAACTTTTTCGTTTTTTGGGCATAATGTTAAAATTAATATTAATGCTAATTAATTTTAATTTTAATATTAATATTAATATTCATTTTAATGTTAATGTTAAATATAATATTAATGTTAATTCTAATATTAATTTTAATGTTAATATTTTTTTTTTGAAATCACACGCACACACACAATTGGGGGGCACGAAACTTGCCGGTCCCTCCGGATGTCCGCTCTAATACCACCAGGCTATTTTTTGAAATGTTAATATTTTAATGTTAATATTAATATTAATATTAATGTTAATCAGCTAAACCTCTAAACTTGGTTATCTTTCTCCGCCATATCAACATTTGCTAGTAGTGAACTACTTCTAAGCTAGCCATTGAGCAATTTCATTTTTTTTCAGGAAATTACATATAGGGGGGTAAAGTTTGGCAAAATTATAGAAAAGAGGGTAAGTTTTCAAAAATTACAGGCAAAGGGATGTGACGACACTAAGGATGGCGCCATACTATGGGCACCTATCTAGCGCCATTAGTGATGGCACCAAGGGGCCGGCCCCCCTTGGCGCCATCAGTGATGGCGTCGGACAAGTGGTTGTTGGTTTTTTTTTTTACTTTTCTCACTCTCTTTTTTCTCTTCTCCATCCAACGTTCCAATTTTCTGTATAACGGTCATATATCTATCCGTTGGAGATTGGATGTATATAAATAGTGGATGTGAGAGAGGTTCATCCCCACTTCACTCTTTCTAATCTTTCTCACACATTCTATTATTTGTGGCCTCTATCTTCTCCAATATTTTCTACATATTAGAAGTCCATTTTTTCGATATGGATCAGAGTCTAAGAATATTGTGCTCACATGGAGGTTCAGTAAATGGGTTATCATACGAAGGGGGTTTTACGCAACTTCTTTTAATCGATCGTAGTACTACATTTGATAGTCTAAGAACTCTGATTAGTAACTCTTTTTCTATTCGATATGAATTTATTTTAAGATATATTTTTGTTTCTCATTGTTTGTTAATAGATTCTGATCAAGCATGAAATTTTGTTCTTGAAGTTAATTTGCAATCGCCTTTTATTAGTATTTTTGTTACTCAAGTTTCTCCACCACTTGAAATGTTTTCACGTCCACATTCTTCTAATTATCAAATGGGTGCTAGTTCTTCTCGACCACTGCCAACTCATGAAGAAGAACAAGCAGTAGATATACCTAGTAATGATGATTTTGATGATTTTCAAAGTAATAAAAATAGTGATGATTTAATTGAAAATGTAGAGATGATTTTGATGATACTGTTAGTAGTGGTACCACTCATGAATTATTTGTCGGATAACAATTTGCTATCCGGCTTGAGTTTAGAAATTTTATAAGTAATGTAGCAATCGAACACAACTTTACATGTTCAGCTGGTAGCATGAACAATTCTAGGAGAATTATTTACACTTGTGATCAAGCAGGTTGTAATTGGAGAGTATATGCTAGACCCCTGGGCACAGGAGAAATATTTTTCATTAGTACATTAGAAAATCGACATTCTTGTTTAAGTGGACTTACAAGAGGATGTCATCCATTAGCTACTGCTAAGTGGATTAAAAATAAGATTATTGATATAATTAGGGATAATCAGTCATATAGTCCATCGCAAGTAGTAAAGGATATCCGTAGAGGACATCGGATAGAAATTTCTTATGCCAAAGCTTGGAGAGCCCGAGAGATGGCACTAGCTGAAATAAACGGTAGTTATGCCGATACCTATGCTAGTCTTGAAGAGTATGGTTTAAGAATTATAGAGACAAATTCAGGCAGTAGAGTTTGTATAAAAACCACTAAAGACAATAGCTTTGAAAGAATTTTTATTTGTTTTAAAGCTTGTATTGATGGTTTTTTAGCAGGTTGTTTACCCGTTATTAGTATCGATGGTACATTTCTTTCATCTAGATACCAAGGTACATTATTTATTGCTTGTGCTCATGATCCTAACTACCAGTTATATCCAATTGCTTATGCTGTTGCTGAAGGTGAGAATACTGATTTGTGGACATGGTTTTTAAACTGTTTAAGAAATACTTTCGAAAGATATTTAGATGACTGGAGTAGATTTTCATTTATATCTGATAAACAAAAGGGACTGATAAATGCTATGCGTGTTATTTTTTCAGAATCACCACATTTTTTTTGTATTCAACATTTTAAACAGAATTTAAAATCTGTTACCTGAATTACAAAATTTCATCGAATGTTAGACTCTCTTGCTAGATCGTACAATAAAACGGATGCTGACTATAGATTAGAAATCATCAAAGCCGAAAACATTGACATGTATAACTGGCTTATTGGGGTGAATGATGAAAATCGTAGTTTTGAACACTGGATAGCTGCTTATTCTTCTCGTGCTAGATTAGATATTCACACTTCTAATCTTGCATAATGTTTCAATAGCTGGGTCAAGAATCTACGTGATAAACCGATCACAATGCTACTTGATGGAATTAGAGCAAAGATTATAACGCTTCAAGAGAAGAATAGAGTCCATGCGCAAAACCTAAAAATTCAATTTTGTCCAAGAATGATGAAAACAATGGCAAGTATAAATAGACAAAACCATTACTTACAAATGTTACGCATTGATAGTTGCTTATTTGAAATGTTAGATTGTAAAACAGGTCGAACCTATGTAGTGCGCTTGAACGAGAGCTATTGTTCATGTTTAAGGTGGTTTCATACACTTATGCCTTGTATACATGCATGTTATGCATGTAAGTCTTCCAATTACAGTATTAAAATGTTTTACTCTTCAATATTTTCTACTGACAAGTTGAAAAATGTGTATATGTCGCATATGGAACCAATTTCCGTGCCATATGAGCTTGAAGCTACTCTAACGCGAGGGCCAATTGGAGTACCAGATGTTAGACGCAAAGCTGGAAGACCGAAGAAGAAGCGCATCCAATCAACCAATGAATCTACAAGAGATTTGCGTTGCAGTAACTGCCATGGAGTTGGACACAACAGAAGAAAATGTACTAGTCAACCTATGTAGTAACTGATAAACTTCCAAGATGTACTCACAAATTCTTAGATAAACTTCGAAGATGTACTCAAATGCCAAAAATAAATTATGCTATTTTCCACCCAAACGTTTCCAAAGAGTTTTTCTAATACTGGTCTTACGCCTTGGGCGCTCTGGTTCTGGGACAACCTCCGGCTCTGGGACATTCTCCGACTCTGGACTATCGGGCAACTGAGTTGGCCTTGGAGTTACAATCGCATGGGGTATCTGTGTCACGCCCCAGAACCAGAATACTGGAGAGCGGGGGCGTACATAGCCAGCTACGTATATTGAAATAGAATACATCTCAACTACACGGTCACGGCTGTCTAGATATGAGGGTTTACTACAAGCCAACAGTCTCTTATGGTCAAGCCTATTGTCTCAATCTCAAGCAAGTAATATGATCACAAGATGTTTGACCACCAAATATACAATAAAAGTGTCACTCCCCGTTCCCAGAATACGTATTTTTTATACATGTACAACTCATATATATTTATTTAGTATTTTATCATGTATTATTCTGTATTTAAATTCCTTTAATTTCATGTTAATTAATTTTATTCCTGTATTTTATTCCTGCATTTTATTCCTGCAATTTATTTCTGTATTTTATTTCCTGCTTTTAACCTCTCTGCTTTGCTTTCGGGTTGGCCTTGGTTGGATCCGTATGAACCCGACCCAATAACCCCACCTACCACCACCCTCCCTATTTAAGCCCCCATCTCCTTCTCTCTCCTCATAACTTTCATTCTTCACCATTACTTCTTCTTCTTCCTCTCATCACTTCTCCACCTACCAGCAGTAGCAGCAGGCAAGTGCAATCTTGCTTCTTGCTTGGAGAACCATTTTTATGGTTCATTATTCTTCCTCTCATGATCCTGAGAGAGTTTAGTACTTAGTATTTTTGATTTCGTTGGCTTGTTTCTCCCAGATCTAAGTTTTTGTATTTTCGGTTGACCATGGGTTTGATCTCCCAACTTGGCATGTATTCTCGGTTGTCCATGGGATCTGAACTGTAAGCCCCTATTTTTCAATTTTAGTTTTATTGGTGCTAATTAATTTTTTATGTCATTTATAGCCTTAAATAATTATTAGGAATTTTTAGGAATTTTTCTAGAATTTTTAAATAATTTTAAATGAGTTTTTAAATACAAAAATATTGATTTGTAATTTTCTAAAATATTTTAATATCATTTTGCAAATTTTTGAAATATTTGTATATCAGTTTGTAATTAAAGAAATGTTTTTAAATAGGAAATGCAAATTCTGTTTTGCATTTTCTCACTAATAATTCAATTGTGCAAATTCCTAAACCTAGAGGACCCTAGTGCTAACTACCCGAACCCCCCCCCCCCCCACACGACCACTCTCTCTCTCTCTCCTCTGCCTCACCCACTCCGCTGCCCCGAGCTGCCCCGCCGACTGCCCCCGCCTTTCCCGGCCAAGTCCACCGCCTCAGCCCCCCTATAAAAACCCCCTCTCTCCCCTGACCTAAACCCTAACCCTAAATTCTCCCACAGCCACCGACGACCCCCTTCTTCCCCGACGCAACCTCAAACCCTAACCCTACTCCGACGAGCTTCGCCCAGCCCCACCGTCGACTTCCGCCGCCCCCAATCACCATCAGTCGATGCGCGGTGACGAGGCGACCCCAGCGCCACCGGAGCGCCACCGTCCCGACCACTTCTCCGCCGTCGAGCCCCTTCGAAAATCCTCCAATCGCCGGACACGTGAGTAGCGGGATCAAAATCGTGTCGTGCGTGTCTCGTCTTCACGCACGAGACTCGCCAGGACACGACGAGCTTCGTGCTGTGCTCGGACACACGAGACCGAGCTCGTACGTGTCGTGCTAAGCGAGGACACGTTGTTACCTGTGTCCTTAACTGTCAGGACACAGGACAGTTGTTGTTATTTTTTTTTATTATTCATTAAACCAACCTAAACTAAATAAAATGAACAAAACCCTAACCCTTAACACGAGCAGCGGGCTGACCCCCTGGCCAGCCCGACCTAGCCTAACCCCCCCCCCCCCCCCCCCCCCGCTCTGTTGCTCGAGTTCGAGCCCCTGCCACTGTTGTCTTTGTTTCCTTTTTTCTTTTTCTTTTCCTTTTTCTTTTTCTTTTATATATTTATATATATATGTATATACATATATTTGTATATATATATATATGTATTAATATATATACTATATTTATGTATATATATTTGCTGTTTTTTTATATATATATATACTTTATTATTTTATGTATGTATATATATATATATATATATATATATATATATATATATATATATATATATATATATATATATATATATATATATATATATATATATATATATATATATATATATATATATATGTATTATGTATACATATATATTTATGTATATATATATTTCTTGTGTATATATATTATTATATATATACTATTATATGTATATGTATACATTATTCTTGTATATATATATATATATATATTATATAGTTGAGTATTTTCTTATATATATATATGTAATTTTTACATATATATATCCATTATGTAAATACCCCTATAATTATATATATATATATATTATTTTATATATGTATATTACTTAGCTTAGTGTAAATTATCTTTATAAAATAATATTCATACTTTTATAGTTACTATGTAAAATTTTACCTTATTAAAATAATAATATTTATTTTGACTATTACCAAATTGTATTTTTATTGTATTTAAATTACTGCAACCATTTGGTGTCCAAGCCTAGCATGGGTATTTGGGTCCAAATGTGTTTTCACACATTCAAGACCTGTACAAGTCATATTGGACTTGATTCATGGCCTTGGGTCCTGTATTTGAACTTTGGTTCAAATTATATATATGGACAAAATACGCAGATAATTAATTATTGTGTGCAATACTGTTTTTGATTTTCTAAAAATACTTAAAGTATTGCTAAAATTATGGAAAAATAGTTTTTAGATACTATGTTACTTTAGCTAATTTAGTATAATTTTTGTAGTATTTAATTTACTGTTTTGCCACTAGTTTGGCATATGAAACCAAAACTCATTTTCTGTATACTTAGGAAAACTGATTTTTATAAAATATTTGTACTGGTTAATAAATTCAAAAAAAATTATAATAAATTTCTATGATTAACAAGGATCACTTTGGTACCTTACTTTGAGTAAAACTAGGCTTTTTGTCTACTTCAAAAATTGTTAGAACACAATGGTCTTTTGATTTATTTATTGATTAATTACGACTTGTAGCTTTTTGTGTTATTTTGAGTTTTAGCCGTGTTAAACCTCAACCCCTCACTAGTGTAAAGACCCTAGAAAGTTAGTTAAAGAAGTGCATTACCCCACATTGGTCTCCTATGCCAAAATCATCATTTTGGCTAAGTGCCCAATCACAAGTCGTGTTTCACCAATTAGTGTCCTAGTGTTTTAACTTAGTGTAAAAACTAAGTTATTGTATTTACTTCTACAGTGACGAGTTACCGGACATCCGTAGCACTGTTATCGCAGCTTGTTTTGTTTTGCTTTGCTAGAGGCAAGTACTTTCTACGAACTTTACATATTGTCACATAAATGAACTGCAAACTCCACCATGTTAAATGATGATCCTTGGGATAGCAAGTTAGAATCTCTACATGTTGTACTTCCAGTTACTACCATGCTTAGAACTGTCTTTATGTATCTCTCACATAATAGAATACGGGTTATGGGGAAACTGATGGTAGAGTACGTGATCATGACCCCCCTATAGTAGTGAACGAGGTCGCATTTTATATGCATACTTTGCCGTAGGCCATTATCCCGCATTTCTGTACGGATGTACACTTATGCTTGTTGACTTGTACGTATGTACATTTTATTTACATGTACCACAGTACATTGTACATCTATTGACCGATCACGTACTTGCCACAGTTTTAAACACTACATGTACATCTGTCTCTATGACATATGTATCCTTGCCATGATAGACTGTGTGATGCCATGTTTCCAGTTATTCCTCACATGTTCATTTTTATGTTTCATATGCTAGTTTGCTAGATTCAGTACTTGCTCCCGTCCTGACAAGATAATGTTGTAGGTGTCCTTACTGAGGAGGAGTTACTCTGTGACACCTATTATGGAGTTACTGCCGAGGACCCGGCTCTGCCTTAAGAGGATGTTCCTGCGGGGAACCTCGCCTAGTTGTCTTTTGTTTACTTAGACTTTTGAGAGTAGATATGTATTAGACTATATCTTTTTGTAACTGGACATGTATCCAGTTTTACTTTGCAGTTCACTTGTACTTGGACATTTTACTATTTACGACGACTTTTGTGTTTGGAGCATTTATGATTCTTCTTCACTTATAGAACTGTTAGCACATTTAGTCTTATCCTGTTGTCTTTAGAACAGCTTACTACGTTTTACCTCAACGTAGGCTGGGCATGCCTCGGCCTGGCCCAATAATTTGGGTAGCGGATCGTGACATGTTTTTAGTGGTGGCCCATGCAGGTCCTGACTAAAATGTTTGGTTACGTTATTGTACCAAGCAGGCCTGCAATTAGGAACTTAAGGTAATTAGACAACATTAGGAAAGACGCTTAGAACACCTAGAGGAATGCTAGGATTGCAACATAGGAAATAAGTCGCATGTTTGCTATTATAATTAGATTTCCTTGCATATGATTGCTTACTTTAAACAAACCCTTATAAGTCCTTTTTACTTTTATTTAGATGGTGCTTACTCGTTCATCCCAGTATGTTACCCCCGAGAATGGGGCCCTCCATATCCAGTCAGCTGACCAGTTGACTGATACATCTCTACCTACCACATTCCCCCACTCCACAGATCCACAGACCCAGATACCACCTTCCACATCACAGGCCCGGCAGGACCCAATACTTCCACCACCCCCTATCACTATACCCACCCAGGCTTTCGTCACACTCGACGGGACCCAGCTGCTCACACTGATCCAGGGGTTCCTAACAACCCATCAGGAGCAGACTACCCTACTCCGCCAGAGCATGGAGCGTTCTGAGGGACGTCCCGTGGTCCCACCACATGTAGAGCCACGACAGAGAGTGGGGACGATCAAGGACTTCATGGGTCTGAATCCCAAGGAGTTCTCAGGGACTGAGGGCATAGTAGTAGCTGATGACTGGCTAGATTCGGTAGAGAGGAAGCTCCTCGGAGTCAGGATGCCGGATGACCTTCAGGTCGAGGCAACGGGATTTCTGCTGATAGACTTAGCAGGAGTCTGGTTCCGGAATGAGCCGTTGTTTACGAGAGGTAGAGCCACTTGGGACCAATTCAAGACCCAGTTCAAGAAGAAATTCTTCTCGACCACTGCTAGAGTAGCCATGGGGCTACGATTCCAGAACATCCAGCAGGGGAACCGTTCTGTCGATGACTATGCGGCAGAGTTTAGTCGCCTGAGCCATTTTGCTCCTAGTCTGGTTGCTGATCCAGAGGAGATGACCCGTAGGTTTTGCCATGGTCTAGTTCCAGACATTGGCATTCTTATAGTGGCAAACGGTACGACTGACTACTACCAGAGCCTAGAGTTGGCCCGGAGCATCGAGGAGCGTCTTCTGTCATGCAAGAGGCCGACTTCTGTACATCATGAGGGACCGTCCAAGCGTCAGGCTTTCCAGCAGAAAGCACCGACGCCGCCCCAGCAGACTTACCGTCCCTCTACACCACATCATCATACCCCGCCAGTTAGAGCCCCGGACCCCAGCAGCAGCAGCAGCGAGGAGCTATATGTTCTTTCTGCGGAAGACCAGGGCACGACAGGTCCGTTTGCAGGAAGAGATTGGGGCAGTGTTTAGTTTGTGGGTCTGCCACCCACCAGCTTCGGAACTGTCCAGCGGCGAAGGGACCTAGAGGACCACTCCCGACTCAGCAGTAGAGGTTTGGGCAGCATCTGCAGCAGCAGAAGGGACCTCAGGGGAAGGTTTATAGCCTAGCCCTTGAGCCGGAGCCGGAGCAGGTTTCGGAGCCAGATTACTTAGCTGACGTCATTACAGGTCATATTTATTTGCATACTTTTCTAGCTCTATGTTTGTTTGATTCTGGTGCATCTCATAGCTTCCTATCATTAGAGTTTATGCAAGAACATCACTTAGTATCTACACCTACTGCGGAGATTAGTAGAGTAATGACGGGAGGAGGACCAGTGCTTATTAGAGTTAGCTATAGATGCTCTATTATGATAGCCGAGAGAGAGTTCGAGGGGCGATTCTTTGTGATGCCACTCCCCGGTTATGATATCATATTGGGGATGGACTGGCTTAGCTATGCCCATGCATCTATAGATTGCCATGAGGGTAGTATTTTGTTCAGTCCCCCAGGCACAGCACCATTCAGTGTCAGGAGGACAGGGCCGGAGATCAGCCTAGAGCCGAACTGTTGTGCGACAGTTGGAGACGTAGCACCGCCACACCCTATCATTAGGGAGTTTATGGATGTATTCCCAGAGGATCTTCCAGGGCTTCCGCCTGACAGAGATGTGGAATTCACTATAGATTTAGTGCCGGGTTCATCACCAGTATCCCGGGCTTGCTATAGAGTGAATCCCAAGGAGGCCATAGAGATGAAAGAGCAGATTGATGACCTGTTGAAAAAGGGTTTCATTCGATCCAGTGCTTCTCTATGGGGAGCGCCAGTGCTCTTTGTTCCTAAGAAAGATGGTACAGTCCGGTTGTGTATTGACTACCGGGCCTTGAATGCCATCACCATCAAGAACAAATATCCTCTGCCCAGGATAGATGATTTGTTCGACCAGTTGAGCAGGGCGAAGGTGTTTTCCAGGATAGATTTGAGATCCGGGTACCACCAGGTGAAGGTTAGGCCAGCAGACATCCAGAAGACGGCGTTCAACACGAAGTACGGGCAGTACGAGTTTCTGGTGATGCCATTTGGTCTCACAAATGCGCCAGCTGTCTTTCTGAACTTGATGAATAAGATATTTTACCAGTATCTGGATAAGTTCGTCGTGGTGTTTATCGACGACATCCTGATATACTCAAAGACGCCAGAGGAGCATGCAGAGCATTTGCGGATAGTTTTGGGGATTCTGAGGCAGGAGAGATTGTTTGCCAAATTGCCGAAGTACGAGTTCTTTTTAGACCGAGTGGAGTTTCTCGGCCATGTAGTCACTGGAGATGGAATCTCGGTAGATCCCAAGAAGATTGCTGCAGTTGAGACGTGGAAGGCTCCGACGTCAGTTTCAGAGATCAGGAGCTTTCTGGATTTAGCAGGCTATTATAGAAAGTTCGTCCAGGACTTTGCTAGGATAGCTGAACCCATGACGAAGCTGACGCGGAAGGACGTATAGTACATTTGGTCAGAGGACTGCCAGACAGCATTTGAGGAGCTGAAGAGAAGGCTGACGACCGCTCCAGTTCTGACTTTACCTTCAGGTTCTAGAGGTTTCACCATATACAATGATGCTTCTGGGAAGGGGCTAGGATGTGTCCTACAGCAGCATGGGAAAGTGATTGCTTATGCATCTAGGCAATTGCGGACTCACGAGAGAAATTATCCTACCCATGACCTAGAGTTAGCTGCGGTGATCTTTGCACTCAAGTTATGGAAACATTACTTATACGGAGAGCGTGTGGAAATCTTTACTGACCACAAAAGCTTGAAGTATGTGTTCACGCAGAAAGAGCTGAACATGAGGCAAAGACGATGGTTGGAGTTGATGAAGGACTTCGACATCGATTTACAGTATCATCCCGGGAAGGCAAATGTGGTGGCGGATGCGCTGAGCAGGCATCCGATGGCATGGTACCTGATGATTGATCGGCATTTGCGGAAGGATCTGGAGAAGCTCGATATCGAGCTAGTTCGACCAGGATCAGTGATACAGATGATGGCGCTTGACATTTAGTCAGGTTTGATGGAGCAGATCCGGGAGGCACAGTCTACAGATGAGAGCCTTCGCAGACTTCGACCCCAGGCATTAGCTGGATTGCTAGATGACTTCACTATAGCAGAGGATGGATCCCTGAGGCATGGCAGCCGATTGTGCATGCCGAAGGGAGAGCTAGTAGAGGCAGTTTTGCAGGAGGCACACCGATCGAGATATTCTATTCACCCTGGTGCTAACAAGATGTACCGTGACTTACGGGAACATCTTTGGTGGCACGGGATGAAGAGGGATGTATCGCATTTTATCTCGAGATGTCTAGTATGCCAGCAGGTCAAGGCGGAGCGCCAGAGGCCAGCTGGTTTGTTGCAGTCGTTACCCATTCCTGAGTGAAAGTGGGAACATATTACGATGGACTTCGTTTCAGGGCTTCCTCGTTCCCAAGGAGGGAAGGATGCCATCTGGGTCATCGTAGACAGGCTGACGAAGTGTGCGCACTTCATACCCTTCAAGGTGGGGCTTTCCACCGAAAAGTTGGCGGAGCTATACATGCAGCAGATAGTTCGCCTACACGGAGTACCGGTGAGCATCGTGTCGGACAGAGACAGCAGATTCACATTCCACTACTAGAGGAGCTTGCAGGAGGAGTTGGGCAGTAGGCTCAAGTTCAGTACGGCGTACCACCCGCAGACAGATGGGCAGTCCGAGAGGACGATACAGACACTGGAGGATATGTTGAGGACCTGCGTGCTAGACTTCGGAGGATCATGGGAGAGCCATCTGCACTTGGTAGAGTTTTCATACAACAACAGCTACCAGGCCAGTATTGGTATGTCTCCTTTCGAGGCGCTATATGGACGACGATACCGTACACCGCTCTTTTGGGATGATGTCGGAGACAGAGTTATGCTTGGGCCAGAGATGATCACGGATGCAGCAGAGAAAGTCGGGATGATCAGAGACAGGCTCAGAGTAGCTCAGGATAGGCAGAAACACTGGGCTGATGCTAGTCGCAGGCCGATGGAGTTCGCAGACGGTGATATGGTGCTAGTGAAGATATCACCTACTCGAGGGACGATCCGGTTCGGACGAGGAGGGAAGCTGAGCCCCAGATACATCGGGCCATTCGAAATACTTGGCAGGATCGGAGAGGTAGCTTATAGGGTTGCACTTCCACCCAATCTAGCAGGAGTTCACGATGTCTTTCACGTATCTCAGCTGAGGAGATATGTTCCAGACCCCTGTCATGTGCTGGATCATTCAGAGTTGGAGGTCGGACCGAGCCTTACAGTTTCTGAGCAGCCAGTGGAGATATTAGACAGGAGAGAGAAGAGGCTGAGGAACAAGGTTATACCCCTAGTACGAGTAGCTTGGAGCCGTCACTCCCCAGGTGAATCTACTTGGGAGAGGGAGTCGGACATGAGAAAGAGATGCCCTTACTTGTTCGATCCAACCGCTGCGAGGGAACCACCCGTTCCCGCTTGATACCTTAGAGGTTAGTTTCAATCGCAGTCTTAGTCATTTTGTTGCATTGCTTGCTATGTTAGAATATTGTAGGGTCTTCAATCCTTGTGAATTTCGAGGACAAAATTTTTCAAGGAGGGAAGACTTGTAAGCCCCTGTTTTTCAATTTTAGTTTTATTGGTGCTAATTAAATTTTTATGTCATTTATAGCCTTAAATAATTATTAGGAATTTTTAGGAATTTTTCTAGAATTTTTAAATAATTTTAAATGAGTTTTTAAATACAAAAATATTGATTTGTAATTTTCTAAAATATTTTAATATCATTTTGCAAATTTTTGAAATGTTTTTATATCAGTTTGTAATTAAAGAAATGTTTTTAAATAGGAAATGCAAATTCTGTTTTGCATTTTCTCACTAATAATTCAATTGTGCAAATTCCTAAACCTAGAGGACCCTAGTGCTAACTACCCGAACCCCCCCTCCACACACGACCACTCTCTCTCTCTCCTCTGCCTCACCCACTCCGCTGCCCCGAGCTGCCCCGCCGACTGCCTCCGCCTTTTCCGGCCAAGTCCACCGCCTCAGCCCCCCCTATAAAAACCCCCTCTCTCCCCTGACCTAAACCCTAACCCTAAATTCTCCCCACAGCCATCGACGACCCCCTTCTTCCCCGACGCAACCTCAAACCCTAACCCTACTCCGACGAGCTTCGCCCAGTCCCACCGTCGACTTCCGCCGCCCCCCAACCACCATCAGTCGACGCGCGGTGACGAGGCGACCCCAGCGCCACCGGAGCGCCACCGTCCCGACCACTTCTCCGCCGTCGAGCCCCTTCGAAAACCCTCCAATCGCCGGACACGTGAGTAGCGGGATCAAAATCGTGTCGTGCGTGTCTCGTCTTCACGCACGAGACTCGCTAGGACACGACGAGCTTCGTGCTGTGCTCGGACACACGAGACCGAGCTCGTACGTGTCGTGCTAAGCGAGGACACGTTGTTACCTGTGTCCTTAACTGTCAGGACACAGGACAGTTGTTGTTATTTTTTTTATTATTCATTAAACCAACCTAAACTAAATAAAATGAACAAAACCCTAACCCTTAACATGAGCAGCGGGCTGACCCCTTGGCCAGCCCGACCTAGCCTAACCCCCCCCCCCCCCCCCCCGCTCTGTTGGCTCGGGTTCGAGCCCCTGCCACTGCTGTCTTTGTTTCCTTTTTTCTTTTTCTTTTTCTTTTCCTTTTTCTTTTTCTTTTATATATTTATATATATATATGTATATACATATATTTGTATATATATATATGTATTAATATATATACTATATTTATGTATATATATTTGCTGTTATATATATATATATATATATATATATATATATATATATATATATATACATATATATATATATACATATATATATATATATATATATATATATATATATATATATATATATATGTAATTTTTACATATATATATCCATTATGTAAATACCCCTATAATTATATATATATATATATTATTTTATATATGTATATTACTTAGCTTAGTGTAAATTATCTTTATAAAATAATATTCATACTTTTATAATTACTATGTAAAATTTTACCTTATTAAAATGATAATATTTATTTTGACTATTATCAAATTGTATTTTTATTGTATTTAAATTACTGCAACCATTTGGTGTCCAAGCCTAGCATGGGTATTTGGGCCCAAATGTGTTTTCACACATTCAAGACCTGTACAAGTCATATTGGACTTGATTCATGGCCTTGGGTCCTGTATTTGAACTTTGGTTCAAATTATATACATGGACAAAATACGCAGATAATTAATTATTGTGTGCAATGCTGTTTTTGACTTTCTAAAAATACTTAAAGTACTGCTAAAATTATGGAAAAATAGTTTTTAGATACTATGTTACTTTAGCTAATTTAGTATAATTTTTGTAGTATTTAATTTACTGTTTTGCCACTAGTTTGGCATATGAAACCAAAACTCATTTTCTGTATACTTAGGAAAACTGATTTTTATAAAATATTTGTACTGGTTAATAAATTCCAGAAAAATTATAATAAATTTCTATGATTAACAAGGATCACTTTGGTACCTTACTTTGAGTAAAACTAGGCTTTTTGTCTACTTCAAAAATTGTTAGAACACAATGGTCTTTTGATTTATTTATTGATTAATTACGACTTGTAGCTTTTTGTGTTATTTTGAGTTTTAGCCGTGTTAAACCTCAACCCCTCACTAGTGTAAAGATCCTAGAAAGTTAGTTAAAGTAGTGCGTTATCCCACATTGGTCTCCTATGCCAAAATTATCATTTTGGCTAAGTGCCCAATCACAAGTCGTGTTTCACCAATTAGTGTCCTAGTGTTTTAACTTAGTGTAAAAACTAAGTTATTGTATTTACTTCTACAGTGACGAGTTACCGGACATCCGTAGCACTGTTATCGCAGCTTGTTTTGTTTTGCTTTGCTAGAGGCAAGTACTTTCTACGAACTTTACATATTGTCACATAAATGAACTGCAAACTCCACCATGTTAAATGCTGATCCTTGGGGTAGCAAGTTAGAATCTCTACATATTGTACTTCCAGTTACTACCATGCTTAGAACTGTCTTTATGTATCTCTCACATGATAGAATACGGGTTATGGGGAAACTGATGGTAGAGTACGTGATCATGACCCCCCTATAGTAGCGAGCGAGGTCGCATTTTATATGCATACTTTGCCGTAGGCCATTATCCCGCATTTCTGTACGGATGTACACTTATGCTTGTTGACTTGTACGTATGTACATTTTATTTACATGTACCACAGTACATTGTACATCTATTGACCGATCACGTACTTGCCACAGTTTTAAACACTACATGTACATCTGTCTCTATGACATATGTATCCTTGCCATGATAGACTGTGTGATGCCATGTTTCCAGTTATTCCTCACATGTTCATTTTTATGTTTCATATGCTAGTTTGCTAGATTCAGTACTTGCTCCCGTCCTGACAGGATAATGTTGTAGGTGTCCTTACTGAGGAGGAGTTACTCTGCGACACCTATTATGGAGTTACTGCCGAGGACCCGGCTCTGCCTTACGAGGATGTTCCTGCGGGGAACCTCGCCTAGTTGTCTTTTGTTTACTTAGACTTTTGAGAGTAGACATGTATTAGACTATATCTTTTTGTAACTGGACATGTATCCAGTTTTACTTTGCAGTTCAATTGTACTTGGACATTTTACTATATACGACAACTTTTGTGTTTGGAGCATTTATGATTCTTCTTCACTTATAGAACTTTTAGCACATTTAGTCTTATCCTGTTGTCTTTAGAACAGCTTACTACGTTTTACCTCAACGTAGGCTGGGCATACCTCGGCCTGGCCCAACAATTTGGGTAGCGGGTCGTGACATGAACCATGGGAACTTCATTTCTGGCTTGGGACGAAGGTTCCTGAGTCACGCACACGTTATTACGTGTCTGCGTGTATTTTCAGTCACGCACACGTCTCTACGTGTTTGCGTGTATTTTAGTCACGCACACGTTATTACGTGTCTGCGTGTATTTTTAGTCACGCACACGTCTCTACGTGTTTGCGTGTATTTTAGTCACGCACACGTTATTACGTGTCTGCGTGTATTTTCAGTCACGCACACGTCTCTACGTGTTTGCGTGTATTTTAGTCACGCTCACGTTATTACGTGTCTGCGTGTATTTTCAGTCACGCACACGTCTCTACGTGTTTGCGTGTATTTTAGTCACGCTCACGTTATTACGTGTCTGCGTAAATTTTTAGTCACGCTCACGTCTTGACGAGCGTGCGTGAATTTCCTGTCACGCACACATCTTTGCATGAGTGCATGAATTTTCTGTCACGCACACGTCCTTACATGTCATGTCAGCGTAGATTTTGAGTCATGCACATTTCTGCGTGCGTGCGTGAATTTCTTATTCCGCTTTTCACGCTCACGCTGTTTACACGCTCACTCCTACCTACTTGACTTGGCGTGACTTTTGGCCTTAAGCCTAGACTTGTTGGCGTGACTTTTGGCCTTAGCATATACTTGTTGGCGTGACTTCCTGACCTGGGTGATTTTATTGTTCTATAACTTATTCATTTAATGGTGGCATGATAATTCTTCTATTATATCCTTACGCCTTTTGGCATGAACTTGATAAAATCATGATATGTTAATATTGTTAATACAGATTGTTATGTGGAATGTGTCATGTGTCTTGATTGATCCATGGATACCTAGTATGACTAGAACTTAACTCTGAGGAGTTATAGGCTCGACCCCATGTAATACTAATTGACTTTCATGCCTTATCACCATTGATAATGATTGTGACATTGACTAATAATTGATCATGCGTTCCTAGTTGGAACTAAGAGACTGGCTAGTCGTCTTATTGAATTGAATGAATGAGACACGTTCATGTAATGAACTATTGTACTCGATTAGCCGATCCCGAATATTGGCATACAGGCACATACAGGCTTCAAAATTATTTATTTATTTATTTAGTTATTTATTTATCTTACAAAAACAGCATGTGTACTTTATGGTCAAGGCATGATTACTCCGTGGTTAGATTTGATTGTTGCATCACGCTATGTAAGACCTACAACCTAGCCGCACGGGTATCGTTATAGAGTTGCGCATATCGTACCCCGTACGAAAGTACTCATTTGAATGACCATGATCCACGGCATGGGATTTCACTCAACGTAGAGACTATTAAGTTAAATAAAATAATGATTGCATGGAGAGAATGGATTCTCGAGTTCTTACATGGCAGCCCCCTTGGGACTAGTAGTGCCCGACGGGCCGGCTGGTTCCCACAGATACCGTAAATCTGTCACACGGGCAGGGAACGGTATCTGCTTATATTATTGTACATGCTATATTAACGGCGGGCGTCCCGCTGGGACTCGTCTAATTACATGATTGGTACAATTGATTGACTGAATAGACTAGCCTTGCTCGCACATAGTAAGAACTGAGGAATCCCTATTTGCATAATTCCAGGATAACTTGGGACTCACAATAGCAAGCCGTAAGAGTTGATTGGCCGTTCAAGATGATTTGTTTGTGTACTGTACCTACTCTGTTGCCTAGCTGAGATGATCAGAATGTCAGGACATGACGGGCCAACTTCTGTCCTTGTTTGGTTGGGAGGTTGGTTCGAAGTGTCGTGATGTTATGTGAATCCTAGTGGAGAGCAGAGATCTACTATTATATTCTCTTACTTACTGGTTTAATCCTTCATATCGTGCTCCCTTGTGGTACTTGCTATTAGAGGTCTAACCTCTCTGGTTTTGTATGGCCAGATTTAGAGCCAGTTCTCGAGGATCCAGCTTACTTCTACCTCCAAGATGGTCAATACTAGGGGAATGATCGCAGGAGGACTCGAGTGGGTTCCTTACTTCACCACTCGTTTTGTTATTTACTTTATACTTAGCCGTTTGGCACCGACATGTTAGTCGGATTGTCTTGCACTTACTTTTACATGATTGTAACTAAAGTCAGACTGCAGCTGATAACAATTGTGTATATGTTACTATACCATCTGGCAATGTTTTGTAAAGCCAGATCTCAAGAACATTTTGACTAAGCATTTGGGATGCCTTACTGCTTTATCTTACATGTTCTCTATTTTTGCTTCTTGTTTGAATGATTGAGACAATAGATGTGAAGTGACCATAGTAAGACTTTCATGTAGTATGCACCCCCTCGTCTGGTTAGACAGCATTGATCGTATTATACGGTATTCATCTACCCGTAATACGTAGCTGGCTGAGTCATTCCCCCGCTCTCCAGTATTCTGGTTCTGGGGCGTGACAAGGTTTTAGTGGTGGCCCATGCAGGTCTGATTTCAGACTTGTGGGGTGTTTTGATTTATAGGATGTCTCAATCACACGTGTTCCCTCCTGAAAAATGAAAACTCTGGCTCGCCTGGGATACTAAAGATAACCCTGCCAACATGGCAGTCTATCCTAGCATACTGGTTCCTCAACCAATCCATGCCTAAGACTACATCATAGTCTGCCATAGGGAACTCTATAAATCTAGCGGGGAACTCTCTACCGCTAACTACGATCCGACACGAGGAAAACACTCGATCTACCCCCACAAGACCATTACCAGTAAGTATATTGAGCCTCACTGATAATGACTCGGGCTCCAATCCTATCCGTGTCGTGAATCGTGCAGACATGAATGAATGCGATGCACCAGAATAAAATAATACTGAAGCTGGAAAGGAGTTGACGAGAATAGTACCTGCCACTACCTCACCTGGTGCAACTTCTTCTTCCATAGCCATTATCATGGCCTGACCTCTAGCTGCGGGTCCCCTCTGCTGGAAACCTCTCTGCCTGCTCTGCACTAGAGCCTGGGTACACTGCTGCTGGAATGCCTGGGACTGAGGCAACAATGGCCTTGGGTACTGCTGCTGCTGCATGGGGGCTGGTCCCCTAACCGATGGACTGGTTAGGTTGGTAGAGGAAGAACTACCCCTATTCGGGCAGGCTCCTATCTTGTGATCTGCCGCTCCACAAGCTAGGCACAATCCTTGCGCCCTACAACAATCTGCCACCACATGGCCCGGCTTTTCGCAATGTAAACATCCCATTGCGGAAGTATGCTTTTGCTTCTGCTGCGGCGGGTACGTCGGGGTCGAATGTTGAACCGACGTTACTGAGGCCGCCCGCCTCGGAGTTCCAATGGTCAAACTTCTAGCTGCTGGAGCTGGAGCTGATGATTGGTGCATCTGACTGTGGGACCGCTTCCTGCCTCCGGTCCTATCCACGATCCGCTGGGAGGTGTACTCATGCCTCCTAGCTGCCCTCAATATCGTATCGAACGTCTGGTGCTCGAACTGCTCGACTGCCAACAAGATCTCCAAATGCAGTCCCTGCTGGAACCGCTGGGCCCTATCAAACTCGATCGCCACCAAGGTGGGGGCAAACCTACTGAGTCTAGAAAACTCAGATGCATAACTGTCGACTGTTCTGCCTCCTTGCTTCAAGTTGGTAAATCTGGTCTGCAGGTCGTACCGAGCCACAGCATCAAAATACTTCGTCTGGAATCTCTCTCTAAACACTGCCCAAGCAATGGGCGCCACTAATCCCATGGCTTGCGCTGCCCACCAACTGCGAGCTAAGTCCAACAACTGCAGGCGTACCACCGCCACCTTCTCATTCTCAGGTGTCCTAGCTGCTTCCAGAATCACCTCGGTATCCTGAAGCCAAGCGTCCGCGGCAATCGCATCTTCGCTGCCGTCGAAGAATGGAGGGTTCAAGCGCTTGAAGCTGTTGGCCGCGCTGTTCCCTGGGTGACCGCCTCTGGTCAAAGCATCTACCACAGTCTGGTGCAAGGCGTCTCCTCTACGATCCTGAGAAGCTATCAAGGTCCTGATGAGACCTACCAAGGTGCCATCATCAAGTTCCGCAGGCTGGACGGGCCGAACTGGGGGTTCTCCTCCAGTAGGTATCACTCTGGAGGCGACTCCGGAATGCTGGGCTTGATCTCCAGGTTGTTGCTGGTCCACGGGAGGTGCTCCTCCTTGCTGATCGACAGGGTCAGGTATAGTGCCGCTGAAGAAGACGACACAGGAAAACAATAAGGAAGGACCAGGACAGATCAACGATACAAGCATGTAATCAGGGCAAGAATTTCAGGGATTTGAAAATACGGGCGGAGATCAAGGGCGAATACTGATTGAGACATCTATTCGGTAAACCCTCACATTTCTTGATTGACAAGACCTGCATGGGCCACCACTTAAACCATGTCACGCCCCAGAACCAGAATACTGGAGAGCAGGGGCGTACATAGCCAGCTACGTATATTGAAATAGAATACATCTCAACTACACGGTCACGGCTGTCTAGATATGAGGGTTTACTATAAGCCAACAGTCTCTTATGGTCAAGCCTATTGTCTCAATCTCAAGCAAGTAATATGATCACAAGATGTTTGACCACCAAATATACAATAAAAGGCGTCCCAAATATTACATATCAGCTGATCATGAAGCTAGTCGTACAAAATGCTGGGACTAGCAAGACTTAAGTCATACATGATCAACCCTAGGATTTGTTAATCATGTTTACAGCCCGTAGGCAGACAGTAAGTAAAGTGCATCGAGCTAACAGGTGCTCGTCGGCTAAATGCCTCAAAAGAATAACTTTACAATAGAGTAAGCGAAACAAAATAGAAAAACCCACTCGTAGCCCAGGTTCCTTCTAGTTGCCACCATCGGGCTGGAGGTTCGGAAGATCCTCGGGAGCTGCTCCAAAATCTGGCCACACAAAACCAGCTGGGTCAAACCCCAGAAAGAGCAAGTGCCGCAAAGGAGGCCACGAAATAAGAACAAAACCAGCATATCAGAACATAAGAAAAGAAATGGAAGAAGGTACAAGTAAATAAAGAGTACAGCAGGACAATAAACGACTAGTGACGTGGGACCATTCCGAGAGCCAGTTTACAACCCTTAAACCAAACAAGGACCGAGGTTGTAACCATTCGCCTGAACAGCACTCTGTCTCTACCCATTTATTGTTAGAGATAAGTAAATAAGCATGTACAAGAGTAGCCAGGTACAGGGACTAGACAAGACTTAGACAAGGCTGGACTCCATCCATTCACAATGCGGCCAAGCAATTACTACGGCTTACTACTTAACTAACTAGGGTTATCACAAGCCTTAATTACTAACAAGATGCAAGTGAGAAATTCCCAGTCCCAAGCCCTGCAGACCATCTAGTTATCCTTCCGCGGGTTGAGAGTATGGTTGGGTACATCGCCCCGAAGACGATATACCCTTAGGTGACTTAGAGGGTGCAACACATGACAGTGCGCTGGAAATGTGCTCTACTCGTCGGCAAGCTACAAGTCCAATTAAGAGCGCCCAGATAACGAGATTGCATGTGACTGGAAATTCTTCATGAACTATAGTTTGATCTAGTCATTAGCCTAATCCATATTCAGTATGAATCCCTGACCGTGGGAACCAGGGAGTCACGTCCTAGACATGATGCAAGACAAGATAAGTGGATTGCACAAGCAAGCAAGCAGGAACACCCACGGTGTCAAGTTGATTATACGAGTTAAGTTAGCCGTCGCAACAGCATCAAGATAAATCATGTCAGGGTACTTGTCAGGAGTGCGCTACGACGGGCCACTATCATGTCAGGAGTGCACCACTACGGGTCACTGTCGTGTTATGCTAGTTCCTTGTCATACCATGCCATGTACAATAGTCATTCCAAACATATTAGGTAAAATCAAGTTCATGACAAAAGGCGTAAGGATATAAAATGGGCGTAAAATATCTAATAAAATATCAATATACAGGGCTATAGAAGAGCCAAGCTTAAAGAAATAAAACCAAAACTTCAAGAGCCAATGGTTTGCGCAAGGGATCAGGGGTTGGATTGTGCAGGGTGTCAGCTGCGCAGGGTGCCAAGTGCGTAGGGGCACAGGACGCAGGGGCAGATGGCGCAGGAATGGTTGGCGCAGGCTGCGAAGTACGCAGACTTAGACTGCGCAGGCAATGGATGGCGCAGGATGCAGACTGTGCAGGCTTAGATTGCGCAGGCAATGGATGGCGCAGGATGCAGGTTGCGCAGGGGTCAAGCGCGCAGGAGCCGATGGTGCAGGGTTGGTTACGCAATCGGGCAGCAGCCCGGCTGCGCAGTCAGCGACCAACGCTAAAGAGCGCGGCACGGGGAGGCTGCGCGGTCAGTGCTGCGCTAAAGAGCGCAGACTGTAGATCTTCTTCTCCAGGCCGAGAGGAACATCAAGAACACCCAAAAATTCAATCTTTCATATCTTGGTCAATTCAAAACCAAATCTAGATTTTCAAAGGTCTAACTTGAGTAAAATTAAATTCTCTTCCACATGGAAGCATCAAAACCCACAAAAATCCAACCAAAATAGATCAAAACCATGTAAATCCAAAAATAGAGAAGACTTAGATCTAGAACAAAGGAGACTCCAAATCACAAAATGTCAAGTTCTAATATTGATCACCATGACCTAATCTAGCTAATGAACAAATAAAAATATAGTTCTCATGTGGTGGCAAGGTGCACTTGCCTATGGTGTTGGTGGAGGAAGGAGGAAGAAGAAGAAGAAATTAATGGAGGAAAGTAATGAGGAGAGAGAGTGTTAGGTGGGAATAATAAAGAGGGTGGGTTGTGGTGGAATGAGGGTTGAACATAGGCTAAGGTGTTCCATTGCATGTTAAACCAAACCAAACCAAATCAAACCAATTCTCCTCCACAAAATAAACCAAGCCAGGTAAAACCCAATTACGAGAACCAAAATCTGCAAGTCAAGCCAATTACAAGTACATGCCAAAATCCGAGAAAATAAATACAGGTCTGAAATACATGCAAGCTTGACAAAATACGTATTCAGAATATTGGTATTACAATCTGAGATGGCCTTGGAGTCACAATCTGCTGGGTCTCTTGAGTTGGCCTGGGAGCGCTTGGAGTCGCCAACAACTGTGTGTATTGTTCCATGTCCTCGAACCAACTGCCCTCGCCGGCATGACTAGATGTTCCCTCGTCGGCATGGCCAGATGTTCCCGTACCGGCATGGCCATATGCTCCCTCTCCATAAGCCGCTTCATCTGCAGAATGATAAAATGTCTCCTCCGGAGGATGATAGGGTGACTCCTCGCCAGGATGAGAAGACGACCAGGATGATAGGGTGACTCCTCGCCAGAATGATAAAATGTCTCCTCTTCAGCGGATTCAACGTGTCGTGACATGTTCAATATATTATATCGATCGGGTCTCGTAGTCCATTCATGGAGATAATATTGAATTCTAGAAACCCGACCACTTCTGCTCTGACTTATATTGGGGGGCGCATCAGGAATTATTTGTACAAGACCAAACTGACGAAGAACACGATCAGCAGGGTGGTACACGGTCCGATAATCATATAAGATGACAAAGTTATAATGACTATTGGAATACGATATCCTTTGGATGTCGGGAGCATCGGGACGTAAAATATACGGCATCCACGTAACCTATATGCGATATTGTAAAGTCAATACATAAGCATAAAAAAATGCAAATATAAAATGATAATGCAAATATATGATGATAAAATACCTCGTTATGTGTTAGAGAGTCAAATTCGGTCCGATAAATCGAGACAACCGGATGTCCACAATGTGCCTGATCCACCACATCAGTCGTCCAACGTCTAGCTACTGGAAAGACACATAGTTCTCGACTAATGCTAGTAACTGGTCTACCGATCGCAAAATGCTCATATGACCAGATCTAAGCACAAACAACATTAAAAATTAGATTATATTAAGTAAGTTTAATATCTCTCTAAATTGATAAAATACCTGTAGGAGTGACATGCATCCAGTTAGATTCTTGCTCATATCTTGTAGAGAGGTCGCAGACACGAACTCTGTCAGAGAAGAATACAAATAAGCCAAGACTGAGGCTCCCCATGCATAATGACATATTCGTCATTTTTCAAGTTTTATAATTTTTAGGAATTTTATTTGATTTTATGTGATTTTTTGGGATTTATTTGGTTTGGTTTGGATTTTATCCAATTCGGACTCAAGTTGGAGACCCGGGTAGCCTAGACCCTAGTGGGACCCACATACTAGCTGGACTTGGTCCACATACCATCATAATTAGGTTAGAAATTATAAACCCTATTTCCATGGTTTAATTAGTCATTTTAGAGCTTGATTAGTATTTAGATTTTAAACCGAGCCAACCCAACCTAAGTTTAATGGGTTGGAGGGTTATTGGATCACACCCATAACCCAATAACCCCCCCCCTCCCCCCCCCCCCCACATGGCCGGCCAAGAGTGAGTCCCCCCCCCCTTTCTTCTACACTAAGTCACAACTCTCTCTCTCTCTCTAAAAATCCCTTTTCTTCCCAAACTCATTCTTCCCTACAAGAAACCTATTTTAGGTATGTCATTATTTCTATATTTATTACTCCTTTCCATTTATTGTCTTCACAATTATTGTAGAGGGGAAGATTCTCTACTATTTGCCCATAAATTTCATAGGGTTCCCTAGAAATCTAGGTTAAGGAATTAGTAGGGGTTTATATATATATTGAATGGTATATATATATATATATATATATATATATATATATATATATATATATATATATTTTATATATATATATATATATATATATATATATATATATATATATATATATATATATATATATATATATGATTATAAGTATTTGTGTGTGTGTGTAGGGAATGAGAGTGGTGGTGGTGGTATGTGAGAGTGGTAGTGAGTGTGAGAGTGTGTGTTCGTGAGAGTGTGAGTGTTTGTGTGTGTGTGTCTATATATATATATATATATATATATATATATATATATATATATATATATATATATATATATGTGTGTGTGTGTGTGTGTGTGTGTGTGTGTGTGTGTGTATTTATATATATGTAGATATATGTGTGTGTGTGTGTATGTATGTATATATATGTAGATATATGGATGTGAGTGTATTTATATATATATATATATATATAGATAGATATATAGATGGATATGTAGATATATATATATATAGATAGATAGGTATATAGATATATATATATATAGCTATATATATAGAGAGATAGATGAGAGGGAGGAAGAGGAGATAGAAGAAGAAGAGGGCAGCTGCAGCAGCAGCTAGAGGAGCTGCAGCAGCAGCTACAGCTGCACCAACAGCAGCAGCAACTGGCAGCAGGTGGCTGCCAGTTCCCCCCCCTCCCCCAATTCATCCCCTTAAACCCCCTTTTTAACCCCCATGTATATATATATATATATATATATATATATATATATATATATATATATATAGGTAGTTATATAGTTGGATGAGAATTAGAAATAGAAGAAAAGATTAGAAGAAGTAGGGAAGAGAAGAAGAAAATAATATGATGTTGAGAAGAGGATTAGAAGAAGATAGAAGGAGAATTAGAAGAATAGAAGAAGTAAGGAGTTTAGAATAAGAAGAATAGGAAGAAGAGTTAGAAGAAGAATGGGAAGAAGGATAATAAGAAGAAGGGGAGGAGAAGGATAAGGAAAATAGGAATTTGAAGAGGAGGAAATAGAAGAAGAAGAAGAATAGGAAGGGAAAGTAGGAAATAGGAAATGGAGGAGAGCGAGTTAGAGGGTGAAACAGAGCTCGGAGTATCGGAATGACTTGAAACTTGGCGTGGAGTTAGAATACGTGAATTAGATTTTGCGGGTAGGCTCCCGGGTGGAAATCGGGGTCGTAGGGCGCCGGTATCGCGCCGTACCATTGCGTATCTTGAAATATTCAAGATATCGGCAATGGGCCGTATCATGGACTGGATGTCCACTATACCTAGGTATTTTGGTAGGTAACGTATGTATAGGTTAGTATCTTACTACCCTAGGGAGCTCGGGTCAAAATACCAAACGTAGGTAGGCTAACTTGATAATTGCCTAAGTTAAATTTTTACCCTTTTTAAGGGTAAAATAGGATATTGGCCTACGGCCAAGATTTGGGTTTCGAAGTCCAAGATGGACTTGGATATGGGTTGTAGAGGTTGGTAATGAATAGAAATAACCGTCTAGACCTAGTCTTGACCCCGGTTGACCACGGTTGACTTTTTAGACTAAAAGTCAACTATGGGTCAACACTTTACCCAATTTAGTCCCAAATTCCTTTAGACTTGAGCAGTTGACCAAAAGTCAACTATTAGTCACCATTGAGCTAGGATTGACCTAGGGTTGACCAGAGTTGACCGGAGTTGACCAGAGTTGACCAGTTGACCAAAAGTCAACTGTAAGTCAACCGTTGACTCAAATCGACCTAGATTAATTCCGTTTGACTTGCATTGACCCAGTTTGACCTGGTTAGGCCTAATATGACTTAGGTTGACCTCGTACAATCTAGTTTGATGTGTCTTGACCTAGAATGAATTAATAGGATTTAAATTATCTTGACTTTATTTCCTAAGCATGGTATTGATATGTCTTGTTCTCTATAGGTCATCGAGACGCTGCATTTGCTCCAGTAGACATATCATACCATATTACAGGCGAGTACATTCTCTGACACTTTTCCAATTTACGATGAATATGTTATAATTCATGTAATTAGTGTAGATATGCTTGTTCTCGACACATTGGTCACACGGATTGGTATTCATGGATCCCGACATGAGATGTTATTCCTCGTTATCTTGGTATATCTTGTGCAAGCCCCCTTGTAGTTCTTGTCCAGTATATGGACACCGATTCTCGAGGAGACTTGCTCCCTTCTTGTAGAATCCCGTGTCATAACATGTCTTGCTTGGATCCACTCTACCAGTCGGGGACGAGGAGTACTAGTGTAGATGTGTGGTCATACCCGCCTTGTATATATTGTGAACCTTGTGAATGCCAATCCTGTACCACACGTATGATTGGCTAGATCATAACCTTGTGCAGACCCAATCCGGCCACATGTTGTAGCTAGTACTCACACACCTAGATATATGATTCTTGATTCTTGTACATGCCATGATCAGTTTACTTGCCTTGTTCTAGCTCTAGTTTTACAGCTTACCTTGCCATGATACTCACATGTACATTTCATGATTTCTTGCACATACTCTCTATTTACAGTCTTATAGCTTTTGTCATATCTTGTGAACTGTTGTTAGTAGATTGTACTCGTTCCATCCTGACAGGATATGTTGAAAATATTATAGATGTTGACGAGGGGGATTACTGTACCTACTACGGTCCGGTTGACGTAGTAGGCCTAGACCTGGAGACTTTGGTCCAGCATGGCTTAGCTCCGCCTGGCGAGACCTTACCTATTGCTTAGTTAGAGTAGGTCTTTTATACTGGACCTTGTCTCCAGCTACTTTTGAGACTGTTATTATTATGGATTGTATTAGAGACTTGGACTTGTATATTATTTGGTGTTTGGACTTGACATGTTATTATTTTATCGTCTTGTTGTCTTTATCTTTCAGTCTTTACTTTATCATCTTAGAGTTGTGATTGAGCACTCATATATATTCATTGCTTGTCCTCCATTCGGAGTTGACCATATTCTCGACAGGTTTTGATATATATATAAACTGTTTAGAGTAGAAAACCTACAGCGTTCCACGCCTTTTTTACGGTGAGGGCTGGACGTTGTCACGTGCACGTGCCCTTATAGCGGGTGCGGGTCGTGACATATTGTGTCGGTTGAACCAAATTTCCAAAAAAAGGAAGAAGCCGAACAGTAATTCGTGATCCAGTTGCGTTCGGAAAGTGTCACGCCCCAGAACCAGAATACTGAAGAACGGGGACGTGCACAGCCAGCTACGTATAACGGAACGGCAACCATCCCGCTATACGGTCACGGCTGTCTAGCTATGTGAGGGTACGCTACAAACCATCAGTCTCTTAGGATCAAATCAAGCTATTGTCTCAATCTTAACAAGTAATGATAATAACAAGATATCAGACCACCAAATATACAATTGTAAGGCGTCCCAAACATTACATATCCAGATGATCATGAAGCTAGTCGTACAAAATGTAAGGACTAGCAAGAGTTAAGTCATACATGATCAACCTCGAGTTGCCAATCATGATTACAGCCCGTAGGCAGACAGAAGTAAAGTGCATCGAGCTAACAAGTGCTCGTCGGCTAAACGCCTCAAAAGAATATCAGTTAACAATACAGTGGGAGAAACAAAAAGAGAAAACCCACTCGTTGTCCGGGTTCCGTCTAGTGTTCACCATCGGGCTGGAAAGCAGGTAGATCCTTTGCTGCTGCTCCGGTATCTGGCCATACAAAACCAGCTGGGTCAGACCCCAGAAAGAGCAAGTGCCACAAAGGAGGCCACGAAATAAGAACAAAGCCAGCAATCAGCACAATAATATAATTACATAATAAGAGACAGTAATTTAAGAAAAAGGCATGATAGTTAGATATAAAAGACAAATCTTGTACAGAATCGATAAAAGACAGAACATATGGAAAGGCATGACAGGATGATATACGATGAGATGACCATGGGACTATTCAAATAGCCAGGTTACAACCCGTAAACCAAACAAGGACCGGGGTTGTAACCCTTCGTCTGAACGGAACTTGGTTTCTCCCACCATTTATCGGCAAGATAAAATACGCGAATTCAAGACTTGCAATTAAACATGATTAAGGTAAAGCACGAGTAATCATGTCATGTCATGACCTTGCACAGGATCAGGACAGGACAAGAGGGACTAGACTCCATCCAATCAATCACGGCCAAGCAAATACTACGGCTTACTACTTTAACTAACTAGGGTTATCACAGACCTGATTACTAACAAGATGCAATGAGAATTCCAAGTCCGGTTACCTGTTTGTTACTACCTGAATGCTCCCAGCAAGAAAAGGAAAAGATAGCATGATATAGCAGACACACTGTAGTAAGATACATGTGTCCTAAGGTACCACGCTCGACGGCGGGCTGGAAGTGCGCTCATCTCGACGGATAGCAACAAATCCCAGGTATATATATATAAGGCCGGGACCAAAGGGGCAACAGGTAACTGGGAAATTCTCCATGAACTAATTGATCAATCTAGTCATTAACCTAGCCAGATTCAGTATGAATCCCTGACCGTGGGAACCAGGGAGTCACGTCCTAGACATGATGCAAGACAATACGAGTGGATTGCACAAGCAAGCAGGAACACCCACGGTGTCAAGACAAGTCAAGCTAAGTTATCAAGTCATGTCAAGTCAGGAGTGCGCTGCCACGGGCCACTATCAAGTTATCAAGATAATTCATGTCAGGATACTTGTCAGGAGTGCGCCACGACGGGCCACTGTCATGTTATGCTAGTTCCTTGCCATACCGTGCCATGTACGATAGTCATTCCAATATATTAAGCAAAAATCAAGTTCATGCCAAAAGGCGTAAGGATATAAAATGGGCATAAAATACCTAATAAAATACTAATATAAAATAGGACTAAAGAAGAGCCAAGATCATGAAATATCAAATTCATCATAGACAAGTAGGTTGCGCAGGGTATGCACTGCGCAGGGTGCCAAGTGCGCAGGGTGAGCTGCGCAGAGTACCAACTGCGCAGGGTGCCAAGTGCGCAGGGGCAGATGGCGCACAGATGGATTGCGCAGAAGGTAGACTGCGCAGGAGTTGGTTGCGCAGAGATGGATTGCGCAATGGTCGATTGCACAGGGGTTACTTTGCGCATGGCTGGATTGCGCATGGCTAGCTTGCGCCAGCGCAGTCCAGCGCAGCGCAAAGCGCTGGCCAAGTGACTGCGCAAACGGCCATGCGCTAAAGAGCACAGGCCAGGGGTGCGCAATCGGCCATGCGCTAAAAAGCGCAAGGCAGGGGGCTGTTCTTCCTGGCCGAGAGCAATCCAAAAATACCAAGAACTTCAAATCTTCATATTTTTGTCAAATCAAAGCCAAATCTAGATTTTCAAAGTTCTAACTTGAGTAAAATTGAATTCTCTTCCACATGGAAGCATCAAAACCCACAAAAATCCAACCAAAATAGATCAAAACTATATAAATCCGAAAATAGTTAAAACCTAGATCTAGAACAATGGAAACTCCAAATCACAAAATGTCAAGTTCTAATGTTGATCTACATGTCCTAATCTATCAAATGGACAAATAAAATTGGGTGCTTATTTGTTGGCAAGGTGCACTTGCCTAATGGGTTGGAGAGTTGTATGGAGGAAGAAGAAGAAGAATTAATGGAGGAAAATAATGAGGAGAGAGAGTGTTAGGTGGGGATTTTAATGGGGGAGGATAAGTTGTGTTGAGGGTGGAGGTTAGCTAAGATGGTCCAATGCATATAAACCAAACCAAACCAATTCTTTCTCCTATCCAAATAAAACCAAGCTCCATTAATCAGAATTAATCCAGGAATGATAAATGACAATTAACTACAATGCTAAGTATGAAATATATCACAACTTAACTGGTCAAGAAAAAAATGAAAAATATTGGTCAGAAATACGATCACGTATAAAATACGTATCACGAATTTTGGGGCACTACAGAAAGAGAACTGAATCACATAGAGCGAGTAGATACGCCCTTGTGCAGCAAAGAATCTGTAAACGTACGATACTATGAGAACCATATTCTAAAAATAAATACATAAATAAATGAGTGAAGTTAAATACCCGCTCTTCACTTATATTAACTGGACCGTCAATTGTACGGTCAAGATCCATGAAGTTTCCGCGCAACCAGTTTAGAGTGACGTCGGATCTTGTGTTTATATCTTCGGGCGGATTAATACCGAGATATCGCCTAATTGTAGTAGCAGCGCTTGGTTGATTATAAAAAATTATAGGCTCACCTGTAATTTAAAATTATAATTTTGCATAATATTTTCATAAAAAATTAATATTTAACAATTATTTTACCTGTAATAGGTAACCCTAAAATGTTGGTTACGTCCAGTAGCGTTACGGTCAACTCTCCAACCGGCAATTGGAAAGTATTGCGTTGGGGCCACCAACGCTCTGCCAGAGAAAATATTAAATCTCTGTCGTGCACCAAGAATCGAAGATCATCTATATATCCAAAACCAAATACGTTAAGTAAGCCCTTTTGATATGTATTTATCTCCCATGTGCCGTAATTTGCAGCGTTACGCCATTGTCCACGTTCACGCAACCGTACATCCGACTTATAATCAAATAACTACAAGCGAAACGAACTATATAAATAAACTCAAATTTAATATATAATAAAATAAAGAATAAATATTAATTTCTGAAAAATTACATCTCCTGTAAACACCAATCGAGATATGTGGCTCTTCCGTTCTTGCTCCTCTCTTTCAGTCGTCGGCCCACCGGAAATGCGACCATCGTTTACTACAGCCATCCTCTTCAATCGTCGTCCAAGAGAAGCTCCTGCAAAGAACAATGTGAATTTATACATCTTTCTTCACTCTCCTCTCCTTATATAGATTTGAAGAACCGGAATGGAGGGGGAAAAGTGACATGGAGGGGGGACAAATTGATTTGGGATAGCAAAAAGATGACATAAAGTGACATAAATTGACAACATAAATTGACATGGGAGTGACAAAATTGACATGGGAGTGGTGTGGGGGGAAAATGAAGTAGGGGAGGGAAAAATCCAACACCCACTTGTCCGGTGCCATCACTGATGGCGCCAGGGGAGGGGGGGGGGGGGGGGGGGGGGGGGGGGGGGGGGGGGGGCCTTGGCGCCATCACTAATGACGCCAGATAGGTGCCCATAGTATGGCGCCATCCTTAGTGTCGTCATCCCTTTGACTGTAATTTTCGAAAACTTACCCTATTTTCTATAATTTTGTCAAACTTTACCCCCTATATGTAATTTCCTGTTTTTTTTTCCCATCTTCCTCCAGTAAGTTTAAAGTTTTCCTCCTCTATCAAAGGCACGCTCTTTGCAGTTTGCATGTGGTGAATGATATAAAAATCTAAGAAATAAAAGCTAGAAAACTTTACAATTTGGGTCTCTCATATTTATGGAATTAAACTCCACTTGCTAAAAAAATCTATCAAATCGATAGTTCTTGTTAACAAAGTATTAAAAGAAGAGCACATTAGACATCAATGGGAGAAGAAAGCAGCTTCGCTTCGTTTCATCTAATCATTCTAATGGCGGGGGCGGAAAGCGAAGTGGGATGAGCTCGGAGAGCGGGGTCGGGAGCGGCGAGCTCCTGCAGACGGGACACGTGGCGCTCGTCCTGAGCCACTCGTCGATGCACGCGCAGTGGAAGCAGTGCCCGCACTCCGGCACCCTCCTCAATCCGTCTCCCTCGGCGTACTCCCCCAGGCATATGGCGCACGGCCCCAGCTCCGGCGACGCCGACACTCGCCCCCCCTCGTACGCGAACTTCGGATAGGATGCGATTGTGGGACCGTCCAGGCCGAGGACGGCGACGGCCGTGGGCCCGGGAGCCGCCTGTGGCGAGCTGGGTTGGTGGGCGTACGATTTGATGCGGACGCAGAGGTAGGAGGCGAGCATGATAGTGGACACGAGGACGAGGATGCCGACGGCGATGGCGATGCCGTAGCCGAGTCCGACGCCGGCGGAGGGGGCGGGCGGGGGAGGGGAGTTCGGCGGGGATGGAGTAGGAATTCAACGATTCTGACATTGACGTTGTTGTTCGTTCTTGATTCTTCAATGATCTTTTGATAGTGATTGTGATTGGAGAAGCAGAGGAGGAAGAAAGAAAGAGTGGTAGATGATTAATTAGTTTAACAAAATTGGTGGCAGGAGAGGGACATGTCCATGGTGTACAATTATTATATATAACCAATTTTCCAGTTTTATACTTCAAGTAGCTCGTTGAGTTAAATGTTTCACTTCCAAGCTGAAAATAAATTAAAAATTATTCAAGAGCACCAAATTTTTTTTGATAAGACTATCACATGATCTAACATATTCTTTTCAAATTACAAAAATTGTTGAGAGACATTACATTATTTGTAAGAGATACCACCATTTCACACACCCAAATTCTTCTCTTCCTCTTCCTATTCCCTCTTCCTCTTGCAGCCCATGTCTTAGGAATATGACAACCTATATTTTTTTTTTCTACTTCCTCTTCCTCTTGAAAATGTATATTTTATGGATTTTAATTTTCAGATAAAACTGAACACAAAAATTTATACGATTTATTTATTTTTATATTTCAATTAATACATGTTAAATTTTTTTTTTTTTTTCAAACACCGTTATCACTTTAGGATTTTTTGAAGTTTTTGAATTTGGCACAGTAGGATTGGAATGATGAATGATTACCATTATTTTGTCAGTCCGCAGCCCTAAGACACGTTGTGTTCTTAGGCAGTCCTCGGTCTTAAAAATATGATAGTCCCCCTAATGTATATTTTTTTTCCAAGGCTATTTGGGTATAAAAAAAAATGACAACCAAATTTTTTTTAAAAAAAATGTAATAGCCTATGTGCCCTTAATAATTTTCTAAATAATTTATAAATTCATTCGACTTAACTATCAAACAAACTCAAAATTGTTGCTGCTGCTAATGATGACGGATGATGAGTAATGGCTCTTCAGCGATGAGTGGCGGCCGATGATGTTTGTAGCTGCTCCACATGGGAAAAGTCAGAATTTAAATTATGGAAGGCCGTGCTGCTAAACGTCGATAGTAAAAAATATACTAAAATTCAAACAAAAATGAGCAAAAAAATGGAAGTCAATATTTTCAAAGGGTTAGAAAAGAGAAAGAAATTTTTTGTACATATTCAAAATATATGTTGAACATTAACTAAGATGTGTCTCAAACTCATGCTCTCACATTTAGAAGCCCAATGCAATACCACTAAAGTAAGCTTAGACCATCTCCAATGGTGATTTCTAAAATTGAGTTCTTATCCTACTTGGCATTGTACTTTAAGGAAATTTCTATTCTAGTTGGAAGAGTTTCTACATAGAAATTGTAGTCATACAAAAATGGTCTCCAATGGTTTTTCCTTTCTATCCTATGTGTCACATAGTAAAATGACTAATTTAATGGTGTGGGGCCCAATAATAATTGTCATGAGAGAGAGAAAAATTTCTATGAGAGTTCCTACATGTAAAAATCCTCCTAGAAAGTTTCTATCCTACATCATTAGAAAGTTTCTATCCAACATCATTGCCACGTAGGATAGAAATGGTGATAGAAATCACCATTGGAAGAAGTTTTTTCTAAAATGAATTTCTTCCATAGAAAAAGGAAAGATAGAAACCCCCATTGGAGATGGTCTTACTATTTATACACTAATTAGGAGGTCACACTAATATATATTTACCCTCTATAAATCCGTCCTGTTGGCCCCATCTATATCTTTCTGTTAAGTTTAGTATGATGATCATCATGCTGGAAGTTACGACAAACTATTACTCAAATTGAAACCTAGCAAACCTTATTCATTTAATTATACAGTAGAGCAGAGCAAATTGTCTTAAGTTTGACTTTAATTAAGAGAGAGACTAATTCTTATTTTGCACGACGAAGGTTAATTTAAGCACCGCACTGATCAATATGTTAGGGAGCAGAAAACATGCCACGTTGTCATCCATTCTCTCCGCTCGAGAAATTCTCACCCATCAATTATGTCAGATGGAAATGTATTAACGAACAAATATAATATACTAAGCTCCGCTATCACAACTTGGTTCCATGGTCTAGTGGTTAGGACATTGGACTCTGAATCCAGTAACCCGAGTTCAAGTCTCGGTGGAACCTTTATTTTTAAAATAAATTTACTTCTGTTGTTTCTTAAAGCCAATTAGTCATTAATTTTTTAAAGCCAATTAGTCATTAAATTATATACTTATATGGTTTTTTAAAAAGCCAATTAGTGATTAAATTCTATACATAATTAGAAATGCCCATCCCACAATCTAGATTCATAATTTTTACAGAAATTTTCATATAGAGTAAAGAATTTTAACGAAATTGTGAAAAAAGTAACAAGTTTGAGAAAATTTTAATTTGGGTAACGAAACTACATTTTCCATGGCGTGCTGGCTGTGGAGGAGGATGGTGGGCCGGACACGCCATGAATAATGGAGTGTCATGTGAGAGATATGATGAGTAATGGGTGGCACGCCATCACTCATGGAGTGTCATTGGGACGAATGGAGTGGGTGGCACGCCATCACTCATGGAGTGTAGGGTGGGTCCATGTGGGGTGGCACGCCATGGAGTGTTATTGGGCGCCGCACTCCATCACTCATGGAGTGTCATTGGGTGTCATGCCTCATGGGTGGCACGCCATCACTCATGGAGTGTCATTGGGTGCTCCATCACTAATGGAGTGTGGAGTGTGGTTGGAGTTAGCTGAGGGCTGGGTGGCACGCCATGAGTGATAGAGTGTGAGTGGTACTCCATGACTAATGAGTGTGGAGAGTGTTGCACTAGTGGAGTGTCGTGTAGCCAACGGCTACGAACGGCTAGTGTCAGGATGTGCGCGCCACCATTGGTGGCGTGATGACACACCAACGGCTACCCGCAAACGGCTACATTTCAAATTCTCTTTCCTCCTATTTATTGCAATGCTTAACTCTCTCTCTCTCTACACAAACACATTACTCTTTCTCCTATCTCTCTCTACATAAACACATTACTCTTTCTCCTATCTCTCTCTCACAGAAGCACTTCTCTGAAGCTTGGAAGCTCCAACTCCTCACAGAAGCTAGTATCTCCCTCTTACAAGCTTCCAACTACTCACGGAAGCTAGTCTCTCCCTCTTACAAACTTCCAACTTCTCACGAAAGCTAGTCTTTCCCTCTTACAAGTTCTAGCTCTCTATTAGATAAAAATTATCAAAGTACTTTTTTTTCTCATGGATCATAATATTAAAATAGTATGCTCACATGGTGGTAGAGTAAATGGGTTAACTTACGAAGGAGGTGACACCCAATTTTTTACAACTTATCGTCATATTACTTTAAAAAATTTACGTAATTTAATTTCAGCGCATTTTTCTATTAATTATGAATTTATTTTAAAGTCTGTTTTTGGTTCCACATGTTTATTAATAGATGGTGAAGAAGCATGGAATTTTATTCTTGAGATTAATTCGCAATCACCTTATATTAGTTTATATGTTACTCAAGTTTCATCATTTGTTAATAGAACTAATGATGAATTTGTTTCTAATTACCCACATGTTAACACAGGTGCTAGTTCTTCTTCTCAAACAATTCCTCCATTACTAGATGAACATAATGATGATTGTAACGCCCCAGAACCAGAATACTGGAGAGCGGGGGCATACATAGCCAGCTACGTATAATGAAATAAAATCCATCCCACTATACGGTCACGGTTGTCTAGATACATGAGGGTTTAACTACAATCCATCAGTCTCTTATGGTCAATAACAAGCCTAATTGTCTCAATCTCAAGCAAGCAATTAAAGTTACAAGATATAATATTACCAAATATACAATAGTAAGGCATCCCAAACATTACATATTCAGCTGATCATGAAGCTAGTCGTTACAAAATGTTAGGACTAGCAAGAGTTTAGTCATACATGATCAACCCTAGGATCTGTCAATCATGTTACAGCCCGTAGGCAGACAATAATAAGGTATGCAATACGAGCTAACAGGTGCTCGCCGGCTAAACGCCTCAAAATGTAATTTTTTACAATAGAGTGGGAGAGCAAAAATAAACCCACTTGTTGCCCTGGTCACGACTGATGGTCACCAGTAGGGCTGGAAGGTCGGTAGATCCTCTGAGGTAGCTCCGAAATCTAGCCACACAAAACCAGCTGGGTCAGATCCCAGAAAGAGCAAGTGCCACAAAGGAGGCTTCACTTAAGAACTAAAAACCAGCACATTAGAAATATATTTTTAAAGCAGTTAAAAGGACTGAAAGTAAAAGAATAACAACAGTCATGATGGAGTACGAGGGAACCATTCAAGTAGCCAGGTCACAACCCTTAAACCAAACAAGGACCGGGGTTGCAACCCTTCACCTAAATAGAACTCTGTCTCCAATCTCTGTTGGTAAGGTAAAACATTACAAGCATGACGTGGGGTGCAATAAAACAATAAACGAAGAGAGGACTTAGAACTGTTCTGGAAGCCAGGTTACAACCCTTAAACCAAACAAGGACCGGGGTTGTAACCCTTCGCCTGAACCGAACTTAGTCTCTGATCTTTATTGTTAGAAGTGACAATCATGCGATCAAGCTTGCAATAATCGAACACTGAAAACCATGCCATATAATCGCTTCCGACCAATCAATGATTACGGCTTTCTACATTAGCTAGCTAGGGTTAACACCACATGCAGTGAGATGTTCCTCCAGCCACAAGCCCTGCAGCTAATCCAGGTTATCCAGGCGACTTGGGTTCATTTAGCAGTACATTGTTCTTTCCATATATCAATGAATTCAGACTTGTGTCCTACTCGTCGGCAGGCTGCAAGTCCACAATGGTGGCCGGGATAACGAGATCGCCTGTAGCTGGAGAACATCTCTCATGACTACTGAATTATTCTAGTTATTAGCCTTAGCCCTTTACAGTGGGTATCCCTTTCCGTGGTACTCAGGGATCCCTGTCCTAGACATGATGCAAACATTACCGGTTTAATTGTTCAAACACAATCACCCACGGTGTCCAGGCCATCCAATCTTGTTATGTCATATTAACGGACAAGTGTGCGCCGCGTCGGGCCACCATCATGTCATATCAAAAGTGTACCACAACGGGTCACCATCGTGTCAAAAAACAATTAATTTAGCACAAGTACACATTTAGTAATTAATTATTTAAAAAGGGGCAAGGACTGTGGGGGACTCATGCGGCTCGAAAATTTTATGCGGCCCGCAGTCACTTGGCCATATGCGGTTAAGCCATTAAATACGTTCATGCGACTAGCAAATTATATAAATATAATAATTATAAGCATGATAAATAGAAGCATGCATGCTTTCAGGCAATTAAATATGTTAAATACATTAAGTACAATATATTAATATTTATTATATCATATATTAATATATATTAACTGTATGCTAGCATGCATGCGGCTGATGTCGTTCCCCATAAGATAATATTAAAAATCACGGTAAAAGCAAGCCATGCGGCTCTCTATTGCTCCTATATGCGGTTGAAATGCATCAGAGAATGCATAAAATATGTTCTATTGCTCCCTTTAGAGAATGCCTTTAATAAAGCATTAAAGGCATGCATAAAATATTACATTAAATGCAAATGCGGCTGTGCTAGAGAAAATGCATTAAAGCAAATGCATTAAAGCATACAATATATATATAGTATCAAAGCATTAAGGACTAAAATGCATAAAGCATTAAGTATCAACATAAGCACTAAAATGCATAAAGTATTAAGTATTAAACATGAGGACAAAAATGCATAAAGCATTAGGTATTAATCATGAGGACTAAATTGCATAAAGCATTTAGTATTAATCATGAGGACTAAATTGCATAAAGCATTTAGTATCCAGAAGCCTATGCGGCTCTCTAATAATGCATGCATTATTATGCATTATTATAATGCATATGCGGCTGTATAGATTATAATGCATATGCGGCTGATCTACTTTGGATGATGCATTCAGTGCATGCTAGTGAATGCTTTAAGAGAATGCATTGCTTAATTCTTAAACGCATGCTCCTGCATGCGTTGGAGGGAAGGCTTCATATAAAAGCATTAAATGCATGGTTGCTTTTAGAAAGTGCATTCTCCAATGCATTAAATTGCATGTACTGAATGCTTCCAAATTTTAATTCTTAAACAATGCATTTTCTTTTAATGCATTAGTAGTGCATTTAATGCATTTAGGATCAATGCATTAATTTAATGCATCCATAATGCATTCAATGCCTTCTTATGCGGCTGACTGAATTAAAAAGCAGGCAAATGCTGCTATCCCATGCGGCTCACTAGGAATAGTAGCCATGCGGCTGTTAATATTTAAACCCCTTAAGTACATGTGGCTCGCTTCATGCGGCTGAGTGCCAAAATGTTCATGCGGCTCATGCAAAATTTCTATAGGTCAACTTGGACCAAACGAAATTTCCTGCAATCATGGGATCCTCAACTAGCAAATATACAAGTTTGATAGATCAAAATCTTGGAAACCAAAATACCACAAAGCTAGATCTACAAAATTTCAACCATGGAAATAAAAAATGCCAAGTACTAAAGTGGGTTAGAAACACATGAGGAAGACAATGGAACAATAAAAATGGACTTCCTCCATGAAGCAAGGTGCACTTGCCTAAGTTCTCTCTCTCTTTCTGGTGGTTGAAGAAGTAATGGTAGAGAAGAAGAAGTAATGAAGAGAGAGAAATGTTAGTGGGATATTTAATGAAGAGGATGGTGGTAGGTGGGATATTTAATGAAAGTGGTGGTAGGTGGGAGTGGTTTGGTTCATATATATAAAAAGAACCGAACCATACAAAACCAAGCTGAACCAAGTCAAGATAAACCAATCAAGAAAAATGCTAAAATAAATCAAGCATGCAATACGGGTCTAAATACGTACACGTATACAAAATACGTAATACGAAAAAAATGGTCATTACAACTCTACCCACCTTAAAAGAATTCCGTCCTCGAAATTTAATCAAGTGGCTAGAGATGCAAGGACAAGCTATACTACTCATCTTCGCCCTCGGGAGCACTTCGTCAACAGAATGCACCCGAGTACCCAAGTTCATGTTGGAAGTACGTGAGGGAACGAGAAGCAAACCTTCTCTCCATGCCACTATTTATAGGCCGGGCAGATCAAACCCACGCGCCAAGTGGATGGCTCTCCGAATTCCGTGCAATGAATTTGCATTTAATGGATGAACCGGACGCCTCGAATTCAGCCAAACGGCTATTTAAAGCACTCGAGGAGCGAAACAGCCGCATCATTAAAAGACATGTCAGATGCGCCAGCCAGACGGTGCATCACACAGACGCACCCTTCAGTACCAGGCGCATCACAGAGGATGCGCCCCCACGCGTCCCCATGCCTAATGGAATACCAATCGACGTGCCCACTCAGCTGTCCATCGAATGTCAGAAACATCAAATGCTGAACTGACAGAGTTGGCAGCACATCTCCCAAAGTCTGAACAGTTGACAGCTTTTTCAGAAAAATGAAGCGTCGACAACGTCAGCATCATCATGACTCTACTCCGACGGCTACTGCCACGTGGCCACCCAACCACCCGCATGCGCCTCTGCGGCCATGCGCCCAAACTTGCATGCGCCTTAAAAGCCATGCGCCCCAGACTGCTTTCTGATCCTAAAAGACAGAAGGAAAGTCTCCATCTGAAGCTCCGCATGCGCCTCAAAAGCCATGCGCCCTAGACCGCTCTCTGATCCCAAAAGACAGAAGAAAAGTCGCCTGCATGCGCCTCAAAAGCCATGTGCCCAGAATGGTTCATGACTCCTAAAGGTTATGAGCCAAAGTCTCCTCATGCGCCCAATCCTAGGCGCATCCCATCAGATCATCCCCCACCAATTCTGAGATCTCCGAGCCATGAGCCGACGACACGTGTCCTTTGACTCAACTCATCCAAGATTTCAGCAACAGAAAGATCTTCTCCTCTGCTACGTGCTGGCTCACAACAGCAGTATGAAGAAGTCAACCCCTCGATCAGGGCGCATCACCCATGCGCCTCCATCAGCAATCAACACGTGGCGTCCCCACGCACCGGCGCATCCTACATATGCGCGCATGAGCAGCCAACCTGCCCAGATATAAATAGAGGAATCATTTCCTTCTTCCACACACACACAGACAGAGACGAACGAACATACCACCAGAGAGGCAGATACAGACACTCAACGTCTTCCTCCTCTCAGCAAGCTCCAGCACCCAGAGCAATCCAAACCTTCAGAGAACCGATAACCGTCGTCAGCTCGTCAACGGAGTCAACGTATTACCACTCGCTCCATCGGTACAAGGGACCCAGATTAAACAAAAGTGTACTTTTAGGGCTACATCTAAGTCCTATATTGTAACACTATTCTGTTTCTATTGAAATTTACAATCAAAGAATTTTAATGGCAAACAAGCTGGCGACTCTGCTGGGGACCTCTTTCTCCTCCACCGAGAAAGTTGTGTCGCAAGCCGATGACGTGAAGGTGGGCTCCTCCCACAAGACGCTGGTCGTACGTCTCAATCAACAGGTGTATGAGGAGTTCATATCTGAAGGCAGTGCGAGTCCTTCGAAGCGGCTGTCGAAGCCGAAGAAGACCCGCCGAGTCTGGGTGCGCAAGGTCGACGCCTCGGGCACCACCACCGAAGGGGATGCGCCAATCCAGCCCTCCCTTCCTGCTGACATCCTCAGCAACCAAGATGCGCCCGCTGATGCAGCGCATCTCTCGGGGAAACGTGCGGCTAACCACATTCTCCAGCCATCTTTCTCCCAGGCGAGGAAGATGCGTCGACGGAGCAGGGGCGCAGCCGATGCCCCGTACATCGTCTCTGATGTGCCACAGAAGATCTCTGTCTTTGACAGACTCACTCGCTGTAGTGGCGAGGAGAATTTGGATTCTGAGTACTACCTGCCCCAGCGGTCTGGTACGAAGAAGTCCAAGGCAGCACGGGCCATGCGTCCCAAACGTGCTATGCCAGCAACAAGCCAGAAGCATGCGCTCACAATCATGTGCGCTGCTGATGGTAAGTTGTACAAGGTCGGCTCGAGTGCTGCGGCACCGAGAACGAGCCGACCTTCAAAACCCTTGTCTCACTTGGACGCATCTGCTGCATACGCAACCAAGTCGAATAAGACAAATAAATGTTGTGGTTCCCCCACTACCGATCGGGATGCCTGTTTGGTATCAGATCAGGGGGCGCAACACTCACTTGACCACCCCAACGCTTGGCCTTGCCATGCACTTGAAGGGGGTACGAAAGTAACACTCTCCTCCAACGCCCTGCGTAACGTGATCACTCACAAACGCCGGTCAGGAGAGTCGACCAGCAAGCACGATGCACCTCTCACGGGGTATACTTGTGCGGTGGTCACCTTCAACTGCTGTTGCAAGGCGGCAGTACCACCAAGGCAGTCGGTCTTCCAGTGGCTGCAATCATCGACACCCCTCCGACGTCGCCTTGGGACGAAGGTGTCAGCAGAAGAGGAGCCAAGGGTTGCTTCATGCAACGTGATCTCCAACTCCTCGTCAGTCCGAAAGACGACTGGCAATTTCTCGTCTTCATCCAAAAGCCAGCCGAGGAAAACCAAGGCAGCTGTCTCGACCTCTGGAGTGTTCGAAGGCACTCGATCGAGGAAGAAGTTCTTAGAGGAAGCTGGGGGTAGTCAGACCCTTGTTGAGCCTCCTTTCGAAGACGAAGATGTCCAAAGCACAGCTGCGGCGGATCTTCATCCTCGAGGTAAAGTCAGCCTCCCAGAAGCCCCTCAAAACGAGGATGTCCCCCAGAACACAGCTGGGGGTAGAGACGAAGAGGCCCTTCAAGACGGAGCTGAGGACAATCAGGCCCTTGCAGATGCACTCATAGAGAATGACCTCCAGAACGTGGCTGGGGGTGGCCAAATACCAGGAGAAGCGACTCCCCCACATGAGAGTGAGGCCAAGAGCGAAGCCTCAACCAATCTATCTACTCCTGGCCGTGTCATGACAGTATACATGGCAGGGGGTGATTCCGAGTCAGATGTGCCACCGCAGGACATCGTCCAGCGCATAGACTCATTAGAGGGAGGACTCAAAACCCTCTCTGCCTCTATGCAAACACTGACTCAAGCAGTGTTTGAGATACGGTCGGCCTTGACCAGAGCACCTTCAACCGGTCCCGACCCCGGAGCCAATGGGGAGTCTAGTGTACCCCTTCAACGGGTACCCTCAGACACAGAAGCACCCCGGACGTCGGAGCCCTCAAACGCTCCACTCCAGATGGTACCACCTTCCCCGGCTCTTAGCTCCACGGAGGATGTGGTCGAAATGATCAAGGACTTACGGGAGCGCTTCGAGTCCAAAAACAGGCAAGAGGAGCGCCAGAAGATGGGCATTCCCCAGCCTTATCCCCTCGAGTGGAACAAGGTGGTTTATCCCCCGAAGTATAAACCACAAACACTCACACCGTACGACGGGAAGGACTCTCCACGTCGCTACCTGACATACTTCCAGTCCCAAACGGGACATCTCCCGAAGGAGGATGCGCTACTCACTAGCATCTTTGTTGGGGCCCTAAAAGGAGTGGCGTATGACTGGTACTGCAGCCTCCCCGACAATTCCATATCATCCTTCGACGACTTGACGTGCCTCTTCTTTGACCGTTTCTACGACGGCGAAAAGGACATGACGATGGCGTCCCTCATAGAGATACGCCAGAAGGAGAAGAAAACGGTTCGGGTGTTCATCGAACGCTTCCGACAGGCCTGCTTCAGGCTACCTCCAGGCATGCCAGAACATGCGCTCCTCTCCTCTTGCAGCATGAACATGCTGCCTGCAGTGAAGCTCTGGCTCAACTCTACTCCCCCTCCCGACTGGAGCTCCCTAATCATCGAAGCTGAAGCCGCAGAAAAGAAGGCGGCCAATGCACGTCTTCTAGGAGTCAGCTTCCCCGTCTTTGACGATACGGGGAAAAAGTCTGCAGCCAACAACCCCGGACGAAAAGCAAAGGGGAAGCAGGCATTGACTGTTAATGCCTCGAAAGGCGCATCTGTGCCTACTCAGAAGCCTCCACTGGCACCGAGGCCCAAGGAGGTTTATTCGTTCAACGACGAAGACACCCTACAACTCTTTAAAATACTGAAGCAGGGTGACAAGATCAAGCTGCCGGACCCGAAGCGGCCCGATGAAGTCGAAAAAGTGGACAACCCGAGGTACTGTCACTACCATCGGTTTGTTGGACACCCGACCAAGGACTGCTATGTCCTCAAAAATTATATCCAGCGCATGATCAATGCAGATGTAATCTTCGTCGACTACGAAGAGAAGACGGTGTCAGCCAATGTGGTATCACTTCAGTTCGGCACCTTGCCGTCGACTACCACACAAGACGGCGTCGTCCCCATCCCTAAGGCGACAATGGAGGTGGTGAACTTACCACCTATCCGTGACAATGTGAGTGGACTCATCCCACTCACCACATCTCGAGGAGAGGTCCTGTGGGTTCACCCCGACCTCGTCTCCGAGGGGACTCAACCGGAGGTACGCTCTACCTCCAAATCAAAAGGCAGGAAGATCAAGTCTTGCCGTATGGTCTCTTCTTCAACAGAAGAGGCACTTCCTGTGCAGACGCGTTCACAACAGAACGTCCAACCCGGCGAAGCTGCCGTCGAGGTGGTGCCTCTTTGCACCATCCCTGCTGTCCAGGAAGAGGGCCCGTCTAAGCCCTCAGCAGCCAATAAGCAGAAGCAGGTGGAGGTTCATTTCGACATGCCTCTACGAAAGGAGAATGCTTCGGGGCTAGCCAAGTCCCACAACTTCGACATATTGGCACAACTGGCCAGTACTCCTGCACGCTTGTCTTTGTTCGAGCTCCTGCGTCTTCAAAGACTCCCGAGAAGCTCTCTGTGAAGCTCTGAAGGATGCCGAAAGCAACAACAGCGGCGCTTTCGTCCAAACATCATGAACGCCATCGATCAGGAGGTAGATAAACTCTTGACTAGCGGCTTCATCCGTGAAGAGCAACACCCAGATTGGGTAGCCAACGTCGTACCTGTTACCAAAAAGAATGGGAAGATACGAGTCTGTATCGACTTCAGAGACCTCAACTCTGCTTGCCCGAAGGACGAATTCCTACTTTCAATCACTGACGTGATGATCGACAACACCTGTGGCTTCGAACGCATGTCTTTTATGGACGGGTATTCAGGCTACAATCAAATCAAGATGTTCCCCGATGACGCAAAACATACGTCATTCAGGACTCCAAAGGGCGTTTTCTGCTACACAGTAATGCCCTTCGGTTTGAAGAATGCCGGTGCGACATACCAACGAGCTATGAGCACCATCTTCCGTCAACATCTTCGCAAGACAGTCGAATGTTATGTTGACGACATCGCGGTCAAGAGCCGCTTTAAAAGAGATCACTTACAGGACCTGAAGACAGTCTTTGATCTCATGCGAGCACATCAACTCAAGATGAACCCCGCTAAATCCTTCCTAGGGGTTTCTAGTGGAAAATTCTTGGGCTTTGTCATCATGACAAAAGGCATTCATGTCGATCCCGAGAAAACCAAAGCCATCCTCAACATGGACCCTCCGAAGAATCTTCGAGAACTTCGGGGCTTACAGGGACGTCTGCGTACATCCGGAGGTTCATAGCAAACCTCTCCGGCAAATGTCAACCCTTCACCCAGCTCATGAAGAAGGGAGTCTCTTACGTTTGGACAGAGGAATGCCAAAAGGCTTTCGACGACATCAAAGCCTACCTGACGAGCCCTCCAGTTCTGGTGGCACCCGTCGCTTGCAAACCATTCCTGCTCTACGTCCGTGCCATGGATCATTCCCTCGGCGCCCTGCTAGCTCAGAACAGCGACACAGGCTATGAGCAAGCAATCTACACCTCAGTCGAACCCTGATCGGGGCCGAACACCGGTATAATCCCGTTGAAAAAGAGTGCTTGGCTCTGGTATTTGCCATCCAAAAGACTCGTCATTACGTCTCGGGCCAGACAATTCACGTCATTTCCCGAGTCAATCCGCTCAGGGTCCTCATGACGAACCCAGGATCACTGAACTCCCGGCTAGCCACATGGGCTATCTTGCTGACGCCATACAACATGGTGTTCGTTCCACAGAAGGCTGTTAAGGGTCAAGCTCTGGCCGACTTCTTAGCTGTACACCCCATCCCGGAGTCCTCAAGACTCTATGAAGACATTCCGGATGAGGTCCAAGAATCGAACGTCACCGAAGAAGGCTCCGTCTGGCGGATGTTTTTCGATGGCGCTTCAAGAACGGGCCCCAAAGGCCAGATCATCGCAGGAGTGGGGGTAGTCTTAGTCTCCCCCGATCAGCTAGTCATCCAGCGTGCTTACTCTCTTTCGAAGTCGTGCTCCAACAATGTTGCCGAGTACAACGCGCTCATTATGGGACTCCAGCTGGCACAATAGCTGGGGGTGGATCATCTGGAAGCCTACGGCGACTCGAAACTCGTCGTAAACCAGATCCGAGGGCAATACGAAGTTTGCCATGAAGATCTGATCCCTTACCATGAAGTTGCATTGAACATCATTTCAACCTTCACCGGGTTCTTCATCGAACACATACCTCGTCTACAAAACCTAGAGGCTGATGCTCTGGCTGGCCTCGCGGTCTCGTTAGCAGCACCCCTTGGGACTCAATACTACGTTACGGTGGTTGGCCGAGACTTGGTTTGTCCTAAAAACAACCTATGCTTACGAGTGGACCACGCCATGCCAACAGGTACTGGTGTTAATGTCCGAGACTGGAGGTTCCCGTTCATCGACTACGCCGTCTACGAAATTCTTCCAGAGGACCCGAAGGAAGCCGTCTCAGTCAGGAGACGTTCTCTTCGATTCTACTATGATGCAGCCGCTAAAACGCTGTACCGACGCTCCTTCGATGGGCTTCTCCTTCGAAGCTTATCCAACAAAGAAGCGGCCGAGGCTCTTCGAGAAGCTCATGACGGAACTTGCGGAGCTCATCAACCTGGTCCTAAGTTGCAGGATCGACTGCGACGTATGGGCTACTATTGGCCAACCATGGCCGCTGATGCTGTCGACTATGCTAAGAAGTGCCATGCGTGCCAACTTCACGCAGACTTTATTCATACGCCGTCAGAACCATTACATCCTACAGTCGCCTCCTGGCCCTTCGAAGCCTGGGACATGGACATTGTAGGACCGATTACCCCTCCTTCATCAAGGGGGCACCGTTTCATCATGGCCATTACCGATTACTTCTCCAAGTGGGCAGAGGCAGTCCCATTGGCGGAGGTAAAGAGCTCCAGGGTGGTCAGCTTCATCAAACACCATGTCATCTACCGCTTCGGAGTACCCCGGAGGATCATCCACGATAATGGTCCTCAGTTCATCAGCCATGTTTTCAGCAGATTCTGTGACAAGAATCGCATTCAAAATGTGGCATCAACCGCCTACAATCCGGCAGCAAACGGATTGGCCGAGGCGTTCAACAAAACTATCGTTAGGTTGCTCAAAAAGGTCGTGTCATCCAACAAACGCGACTGGGACGAAAAGCTGGGCGAATGTCTTTGGGCCTACCGCACAACGGTACGAACCCCAACAGGTAACACACCATTCTCCCTGGTCTACGGGAGTGAAGCGGTACTGCCTCTCGAGATCCAGATACCCTCACTCCGCGTAGCAATCACAAACAAACTCACAGAAGAGGACAATCAACGTCGTCGTCTGCGGGAGCTGGAGGCACTTGACGAAAAGCGTCTCCTAGCTCAACAACGTATCGAACTCTACCAAGCCCGTATATCACAGGCTTTCAACAAGAAGGTCAAATAGAGAACTTTTCAAGTTGGCAACCTGGTTCTGGCAGTCAGGAGGCCGATGGTGTTAACTCACAAGACACCAGGGAAGTTCGAGCCCAAGTGGGAAGGACCTTTCATCATTGAGACGGTATACTCAAACGGTGCTTACCGCCTCACCAAACCCAATGGGGACTTGTTCATGATGCCCATCAACGGCAAGTTCCTGAAGAAGTACTACTCTTGACAGCTTTTAGATATGTGCTTCTACAAGGGGATCTATGGACCCAATCATCAGGATTCACAGACAATTCCCTTCCGACAAAACCATACGCTTTCGGAACCCAGCTGTTCCGTAGCACCCTCCAGTAGAAAGACAACCACGTCCACATCACCTCTGAGTTGTCCCTCTACACCCAGCAAAGCGGAATCTTACACTTCGTAAGCCTATGCTACCCCTCATGTTTACCACGTCCATATTACCTCTGAGTAAACATCTCGTACAAACAACCCTTGCGTTGTCGTACATTGATCGCAGAACTTCCACGTCCACATCATCTCTGAGTTGTTCAGCGTATTCCCCAGGATCATTCCTACCACGTCCATAATACCTCTGAGTAGGAAGATTCTATCATTCGAACCTCAATGATTGCCACGTTCATATTACCTCTGAGCAAACATGTTGGTTCCTTCAAACTTATTATCTGTACCTAAAAGCCAAGGTGCGCAAAAGATAATAGGTCCACACAAATCATCAAGTTCATGATAACAAAAATGAACACATCACAAAAAAGTTGCGTACTTCTTTATTTTCTAAAAAAAAGAGAGAGTACAAAACTACACTATTCCCCAACAATCATGCGCCTTGACCTCCATGCTTCTTATTCAAAGTATTCCAAAACTTATTTCAAAAGTTTTGAAAACTTTGAAGGGGGTCTTGTAGAAGCATGGAATTTCACAACCAAGAAAGCCCATGCGCCAGACACTACATGCGCCAGAACTCGGACAGAACACTCCACAGCAAAGTCAATGAGTATAGATATTTGAAAAAGGATTTTTTATTTATATACAAAAGTCTATTACATGTCTAGAAAAGGTTGTACAAAGGAGAATTTCTACAAAGGGAAGATCCTAAGTCTATAGCCAGCAGCCAGCGGCCACCATGCGCCTCCAGATAGGCGCAGCAGTCACCATGCGCCGCCAGCAGATACCATGCACCTCCAACCAGGCGCATCCCACCATGCGTACTCAGCACGACGCATCCTCTTCAGCAGCTCAGTTATGTGCATCCAGCTCAGTTATGTGCATCCCTTCAGCAGCCCAGTTATGTGCCGCTCTTCCAGCCAGGCTCACCTGATAAGTGCTTCGACTAAACAAAGCATTTAACCCTCTGGCTGGAACCAAGGAAGAGAAGAGCACCACAAATCTGTGGCCAGGGGAGGCTTCGAAAGAGCCTCCAAAGGCGAAGGAAGACCGTGATCGAAACCACAGCTAAAGGAGCAGCTTCCAAACCCACCAGAGTGGGCAACGCCCACTTTGAAGGAAAAAAGAGCCTAGCACCGCCATTCCGATCTGCGGCTCTTCCAAAACAACGGAGACGAGGCCCGAGCATCCCTATCTTTGGATGCAACAGGTACCTTCCGCCTGCCTCAGAAGCCCTCGACTCCGCCTTTTGGATGTAACAGTCACCTTCAAGAGCATCAATGACGACATGGCGTCTCATCTTCGCCCTCGGGAGCACTTCGTCAACAGAATGCACCCGAGTACCCAAGTTCATATTGGAAGTGTGTGAGGGAACGAGAAGCAAACCTTCTCTCCATACCACTATTTATAGGCCGGACAGATCAAACCCACGCGCCAAGTGGATGGCTCTCCGAATTCTGTACAATGAATTTGCATTTAATGGATGAACCGGACGCCTCGAATTCAGCCAAACGGCTATTTAAAGCACTCGAGGAGCGAAACAGCCGCATCATTAAAAGACATGTCGGATGCGCCAGCCAGACGGCGCATCACACAGACGCGCCTTTCAGTACCAGGCGCATCACAGAGGATGCGCCCCCACGCGTCCCCATGCCTAATGGAATACCAATCGACGTGTCCACTCAGCTGTCCATCGAATGTCAGAAACATTAAATGCTGAACTGACAGAGTTGGCAGCACATCTCCTAAAGTCTGAACAGTTGACAGCTTTTTCAGAAAAACGAAGCGTCGGCAACGTCAGCATCATCATGACTCTACTCCGACGGCTACTGCCACGTGGCCACCCAACCACCCGCATGCGCCTCTGCGGCCATGCGCCCAAACCTGTATGCGCCTTAAAAGCCATGCACCCCAGACTGCTTTCTGATCCCAAAAGACAGAAGGAAAGTCTCCATCTGAAGCTCCGTATGCGCCTCAAAAGCCATGCGTCCTAGACCGTTCTCTGATCCCAAAAGACAGAAGAAAAGTCGCCTGCATGCGCCTCAAAAGCCATGCACCCAGAATGGTTCGTGACTCCTAAAGGTTATGAGCCAAAGTCTCCTCATGCGCCCAATCCTAGGCGCATCCCATCAGATCATCCCCCACCAAATCCGAGATCTCCGAGCCATGAGTCGACGACACGTGTCCTTTGACTCAACTCATCCAAGATTTCAGCAACGGAAAGATCTTCTCCTCTGCTACGTGCTGGCTCACAAGAGCAGTATGAAGAAGTCAATCCCTCGATCAGGGCGCATCACCCATGCGCCTCCATCAGCAATCAACACGTGGCGTCCCCACGCACCGACGCATCCTACATATGCGCGCATGAGCAGCCAACCTGCCCAGCTATAAATAGAGGAATCATTTCCTTCTTCCACACATACACAGACAGAGACGAATGAACATACCACCAGAGAGGCAGATACAGACACTCAACGTCTTCCTCCTCTCAGCAAGCTCCAGCACCCAGAGTAATCCAAACCTTCAGAGAACCGATAACCGTCGTCAGCTCGTCAACGGAGTCAACGCATTACCACTCGCTCCATCGGCACAAGGGACCCAGATTAAACAAAAGTGTACTTCTAGGGCTACATCTAAGTCCTATATTGTAACACTATTCTGTTTGTATTGAAATTTACAATCAAAGAATTTTAATGGCAAATAACTTGTTGGCAAACTAAACACCGAGAGACAAACCGAGCTATCTCCCTCTTCATGCCATTCCACCAAAAGTGCTGACGGATATCACGATACATCTTCGTGCCACCGGGATGAATCGAATACTGAGAACTGTGAGCTTCCGCCATCACCTCCTGTCTAATATCTCCACTGGGTACACAAAGACGCTTACCATGTCAAAGTGTACCATCTTCATGAATGCATAATTCTGGTCGTCGTTCTGCTTCACATTCTGCTCTAAGCCGCTGAAGCTTAGAATCGGAGGACTGAGCTATCTTGATCCTCTCAACTATACTGGACTGTACTTGCATGCTGGCCATCAATGTCACATTGGTAGGATGGACAACTTCTATACCCATCTTCTGAAGATCTGCTAACAACTCTGGTTGCGCTGTCAGAAGGTAAATCTCGACTCTTTTGCTTAATGCATCTGCCACAACGTTGGCCTTTCCAGGGTGATACTGCAGGTTGACATCATAATCCACAAGCAGCTCTAGCCATCTTCTCTGACGCATGTTAAGGTCCTTCTGGGTGAATACATATTTCAGGCTCTTGTGATCGGTGAAAATCTCCACCCTATCTCCATACAGGTAGTGTCTCCACAACTTAAGTGCAAACACTATAGCTGCCAGCTCTAAGTCATGGGTTGGGTAATTCCTCTCATGATCACGAAGTTGACGTGATGCATAAGCTATTACCTTCCCATGCTGCATCAAAACAAATCCTAAACCCTTGCCTGAAGCGTCACAGTACACTGAAAATCCTTCGGTCCCATCTGGAAGTGTGAGAACGGGTGCCGTCATCAAGCCTCGCTTCAGCTTCTCAAAAGATTCCTGATACTCTGCTGTCCAAGAAAACTGCACATCCTTGCGGGTCAACTGTGTCAATGGCGCTGAAATTCGAGCAAAGTCCGAAACAAATCTCCGGTAATAGTCGGCCAGTCCAAGAAAACTGTGAACTTCTGCAACTGTGCGGGGCACTGGCCAGGTTTCGATAGCCACTATCTTCTGGGGATCCACTTCCACTCCTCCCTTGGTGATGATATGACCCAAGTATGAAATGCGATCGAGCCAAAATTCACATTTACTAAACTTGGCATACAACTGGTGCTCTCGGAGAATCTGGAGGACAACTCTGAGATGCTGCTCATGCTCCGCTTCACTCTTGCTGTAGACCAAGATATCGTCTATGAACACGATCACGAACTGATCCAAATAAGGCATGAAGATATGATTCATGAGGTCCATGAATACTGCCGGCGCATTGGTTGCTCCAAAGGGCATAACAAGGAACTCCCAATGCCCATATCTAGATCGGAAAGCTGTCTTCGGGAAGTCCAGCTCTCTGACTCTGATCTGGTGATACCCTGACCGCAAATCAATCTTCGAGAATACTTCCGCTCCTCTGAGTTGATCAAACAAGTCATCTATCCTTGGGAGAGGATATCTGTTCTTGATTCTTGTAGGTCCTAAAAAAATTAAGTTGCATCAATCAAACAATGTCAAAGAATCAATATATACATCATTTTGATGAATTGCGCAGGCAACAAATTGCGCAGCGATCCGATTGCGCACACTGGTTTGTGCACACTTCCAATTGCGCAGTCTGACGTGGCAGAAGTCATCATTACCTGAATCAAATCAAATCTTTCTGACAACTGACAGCACGGATAACGAGGAGACTGTTCGTTTTTGGTGCCGCACAGTGCTCGAGGGCGGCTGACAGCTGGATGCGCAATCCATTCTTGCACAAACTGAGTCTGCGCAAACCATTCCTGCGCATTCTGAGTCTGCGCAAACCAAGGCTGCGCAGTTTAGTCTGTGCATTCTATCAACATAACTGATAAAGTATACGTGGCATTCATGCCATCAATTGCTCATTACGTGGCAACTGTTTATGCACGATCATGCGCATTTCAATCAAATGATGCCATGTGTCCATGATAGTTGGCCCACGATCCAGTAACTGCTTGCGCAATCCAATGCTGCGCAAACCAATTGCTGCACAAATCATCCTACGCAGTCCAGAATAACTGAAAGTTAGTTATTTTCAGAACTCTATAAATAGAGTTTCAAGTCTTCATTCAGGGGGATCAAGATCAGAGATAAAATATTCAGAGATCAGAGAGTCCAGGAGTTCTTGCTCAAGTGCTGCTGCATTCTTCCGAGGCTTTTGCCTTCAACTTTCGAGGCTTTTGCCTTCAACTTCTGAGGCTTTTGCCTTCAGTTTCCAGAGTTGTTTTCAACTTCAAAGGCTCCGTCTTCAAAGTTTACATCGTCCAAGGGATAAAGCAATCGTCATCTAGATTGGATTCCTATAGTTGTAATTTTCCCAGAATTCTTGTAATCTTTATTACACAGTTTGTATCAATAAAATTCTTTAACTTTTGTTTTTGCAAACAAAATGGCGACTCTGCTGGGGACAACTTTCTCCTCCGACGAGGAAGTAGCAACTCAATGTGACGTAGCGTCTATCGGGAAGACGCAGAAGACGCTGGTTGTTAAGGTCAACCAGACAGCCTACGAGGCGATGCTCAATTCCAAGACCACTCCCCGTACTGCAGCCACTTCTGCCAAGAGCAAAGTGCGCTCAGTATGGATCTCCAAGACTGCTGCACAATCTGGCAGTTTTGCCACCAAAGATGCTGTACACTCTGTTGCACAATCTGCTAGTCAGAATGCTGCACAGTCTATCTCAACAACTGCTGCACAATCTGTTGTAGTCAATGCTGCATAATCTGTTGCAACTGTTGCATAGGCTACTTCATATGCTGCCTTGTCAAAACACAAGATTCCTATGACTCTGGCGCAATTGGCAGTGGCTTTTCCTGTGCAAACTAATACTCCAGCCAGCAAAGTATATTCTAAGCACTCTAAAGCAAGGACTCTTGATGCGCAAACCATAGCTTCTGTGGTTAGAACCAATGCACTTTCTGCCAAAGCTTCTAATGCACAAGTGGCCCATGCGCAAACCAAGCATGCGCAATCCAAGAGTAACAGCCCTTTGGCTAAACTCTCCTCTTCTAACAAAAGGGAAACTTCTGTTCCTTCCCTTAAACACTCTGCTATTCCTGCACAATCTACTGGGGGTAGTCCTTTGGCTATTCCTCTTCCTCCTCAAAATAAAGGAAAAGGCCTGTTGGTCTTTTCTCAGACTTCCTTGTCTCATGACTTGGAAGACAACAGAGAAAAACGCTCTTTAGCTAATCCTTCTTCTCAAAATAAAGGAAAAGGCCCTTTGGTCTTTTCTCAATCTTCCTCGGTCTTTACTGAAGAAGATCAAATTGAACGTGTTTCGGCATCTATCAATACAAGAACTCCTACAAACAAGGATTCTTCTTTCCTTCATGACAAAGGAACTTGTACTGATCAAAGAGGTATTCTGCCTACCCCAGTAGCAGAATTCCAAGACCTTCCGACATTCAAAATATCCCGTTCCAGACAGGGAAAACTGTTGGTATCTCAAACAGAAACGCTTGGGGGTGAATTTGCAGATCTAAGAACATATCTTAACAGGCCAACTTCGGCAAAACGTAAACAACCTATGCCGAAGGTCAAGCCTCAAAGACAAACCTCCAGGAACAAAAATTCTGATACCTATGCCAATGAGGTGAGCACTTCCTTGTACACACAGGGGACAAAATATTTGAAGAATCGGAACCATGTTCTGAATGTTGTTAAAGAACATATTCCTCGAACCTTTCCTCGTCCTGACATGGTTTCTGATCTCCGAGAACGTCTCAAGCAAAAACGAGATAGTGCTTCAACTCCTTTAGTTCAATCATCTGATCATCATTGCAATCATAAAGTCATCATCCAATGTTGTTGTCAAACAATAAAACGATCTGTCTTCGATCGTTTGACTTTTGCTAAAACTGAACCAATGTCAGAGGATGAAGATGAAGTCCTATATGCTTCTGTTAACATGACTTCTCGAGACACTGGGGGTAGAAGATGCTCTAAGCACGACAAACCTCGTAAACCAAGTCAACAGTATCTGGATCTACTTCAAGAATCTTCTGAGGGAGTATTCCAACATACCCGTTCCCGAAGCCGAGATACAATCGGTCAAAGGAATCTTCCTCAAGATCCTTCTGGTCATTTCCCTCTTTCTCAGTCAGGAGATGACTCTTTCTCCGACTATGATGCATACAGCGAAAGTTCTGAACAGACAGTGTCTTCCACTGTACCAAGAGAAGTGACATCTTATGTTGTCACTGATGATCAAGATGCTTCAACGTCTGCAAATCAAGAACAGCGAATCGCTGTACTTGAAGACAAGCTAAAGACCATGGCTGAAATGGTCGCTAGCATGCATTCTATCATTGTGGCCCAACATGCCACACCACCAACTATACCTACCGTAAGTCCGGAGATCATAGCATCTTCAGTACCTGTCAATGTTGGGTTGGGAGTAATGCCTTCTCAAATGCCTCCTGTACAAGTGCAAGTTCAAACTACACCTAGTCAGTCCGCTGGGGGTAGTGCTTACAATGCTGTTCCTTCTCCTACTACTCTGACTCCGCCGGCTCCTTCTTCATCATCTGAGGACACCAATGAAGCTGTTAAACTCTTGCGAACTCAGTTCGAAGCCTTCAAAGAGAAAGATAATTTGCAAAGGTTGGGAATCAAGCAGCCATACCCAGTTGAATGGAAAGAAGTTCCATTTCCTCACAAATACAAGATTCCAACAATCTCTCTTTTCGACGGCAGTACCTCACCAAGCCAGTTCATAAATCACTTCGAGGTAATGACTGTTCAACTCCAACCAAATGACGCTCTTCTTACCAGGGTGTTCGTCGGTTGTTTAGCCGGTATAGCATACGACTGGTACAGAAGTCTACCCGATGGTTGTATTACTTCTTTTTCAGGACTTAAGCAGATCTTTCTGGAAAGATTCTATGAGGGATTCAATGACATGACTATGTCTGCCCTCAATAAAATCAAACAAAAACATAATGAAACTGCTGAGAGTTTTATCGAACGTTTCCGTCGAGAAGCCTTGAAAATGCCTCCGGGGACTCCTGCTGCTGTTACCATAGACACTTGCAAGGCAAATCTCTTGCCTATTATCAGTATGTGGACAGGCTCAACTCAGTTCCAAGACTGGCTATCCTTTATTGTCAACGCCAAAGCAGCTGAAGTGAGTGCTGAGAAATTCAAACAGCTGGGGGTACAGATGTCTAACCCTGATCGGGATGAACATCAATTATCAGGTGGCGGTAATCGTCAGAACAACCGTAAGAACAAGGAAACTCTAAACATTAACCTGAAAAGCAAAGAATCCTTGGCTGTCAATGTAGCTCCGCCTACATCTACTTCTACTCCTGCTGCACCTCAACCGAGGGAACCTCGCCCTAAGGTAGAGTATTCGTTTGATGAAAATGACACAGCAAGCATCTTTGAGTGTTTACTCAAAAGCAATAAGATCCAGCTTCCAGACCCAAAGAAGCCTGATGAAGTCGGTAAGACCGATCATCCTAAGTATTGTGTCTACCACCGATTCATTGGACATCCTACTCGAGCATGTTATGTGCTCAAGGGTAAGATTCAAGAGCTTGTCAATGATGGAGTTGTTACTCTGCAATAAAATGAGAAGACTATTACTGCCAATATGGTTTCAGTCCAGTTTGGTGACTTTCCCCCGCAGATGATACAGCATGGTGTCATTCCTATTCCAAAGGCTACTCTCGAGATTGAAAATCTTCCTTCTCTACCAAACGAAGGTCTCGTTCCTTTGTCTCTTGACAATGGCGAGGTTATGTAGATCTATCCCGATCTTACTTCAGAGTTCGAGGATTCTTCTTCTTCCAAGAAGAAAGGTCGCTTTAAAGGCAAGATAAAGATTTGCAACATGGTGTCTTTTGACCCCATAGTTGATGAAGAAATTCTGTTGGGCACCAGATCAGGGAAAACTTATCTGAAAGATTACTCTGAATCTCAAGAGAATCCTGCCTCTTCTTCTGAACCTGTCCCAGCACAACCTGTTGCTATTGAAGAAATTCCTTCTACGTCTTCACCAGTTGTGGTTCCTATTCCTCCCAAACCAGTGGCTGCTGATAAAGGCAAATAAGTCCGCTTTGATAAACCCTTGAAGAAATCATCCCCAACAGGGCTTGAGAAGCCTTACAACTTTGATATATTGGCTCAACTAGCTAATACCCCAGCAAGGCTCTCTATCTTTGAGCTCTTGCGTCTTTCCAGAGAGACGCGAGAAACTTTAAGTGAAGCTCTTATGCAAGCTGAGACTTGTTTAGCCTTTCTCAAGAAGCCAGAAGCAGAACCAGTCTCTTGTCTACATTGTCATAATGTTATGGAGTTGATTCCGAACATTACTTTCACACAAGATGACATGTTGATGGAGGACAATAGGCATGATCGTCCTCTCTACTATACATGATATGTTGATTCAATGAAAGTCGATCGTATCCTGATAGATCCGGGATCTGCTCTCAGCATCATGCCAAAAACAATGCTCGATGCTCTGAAAATTCCTGTACATAGTCTCTCCACCACAATCACCACCATCCTTGGATTCAATCAGGGAAGGAGTGAACCTTTGGGCAAGATTCGCTTAAAACTCCAAATAGGCAATCTTCGCACAAAAGTTACCTTCTATATCATTGACAATCATGGTTGTTCTTATAATGCTCTATTGGGGAGACCATTCTTATATGAGCATAATATTATTCCATCAACCCTTCATCAATGTTTCAAATATGTTGATGATAAGGGAGAGGTCCATAAGGAAGTTGCGGATCTTTATCCCTTCAAAGGCGTTGAAGCATACTGCAACGACGCTCGAATGTACAAGGATGAATTCATGAAGATTGTGTTAGCCTTAGACACTGAAGAAGAACAAGAAGCAATGCCTAAAGACACTCTTATCATACCTGTCAAAGGGCGAGTTTTACATCCTCAGTCTTCTAAACCACTGGCTATTCACTTGCCAATTCAAAAGAAATCAGTTGATGCTGATCAGGATCAAAGGGAGCTCACCTCTTCTGAGCCACTTGTTATCGACCTACGTCGTAACAAGGACAAAAAGGAGCTCACCTCTTCTGAGCCACTTGTTATCGACCTACGTCGTAACAAGGACAAAAAGCAGCTCACTCCTTCTGAGCCACTTGTTTTTGATCTCACTCGCAACAAGGAAAAAAGGGAGCTCACCTCCTCTGAGCCACTTGTTATCGACCTCCGTCGTAACAAGCCTCCTCCACGTTCTTCTTCTCCCCCTCTTGTAATTAATCTGACCAAGCCTGTTAAGGCTAAAGGTCCTGTTGTAAATACTGATGTACAAATCAATGAAAAAGTACCTACTTTCCAGTATATTGATGTTATTTATTATACTAAATGCTATTTGGATATGTTGGATAGCTTCCAATCAATTACAATGGGAGTTGTACAATCTCTTCAGACAGAAGTCTCACTTCAAGATCCAGATGATTCTTACCGTATTCACCCTTCTCTAAAGAAAGGTGAAAGTCCAAAACTTTTTAGTAAAGGACCAGAAAAACAATTCAGTTATACGGATGATAGCAAACTTAACGATATGGGACGTCTTCAATTCCATCGTTATAGTCAACAATCAAAAGACATCATCTGAAAAATGGGCTATGACTTCAAAAGTGGCCTCAATTACGGTAAAGGTAGACGAACTCCTATCCGCACGACTGTTCCGGAAGGAAAGTCGGAAATGTACTACAACAGGACTAAGAAAGGTCTCGGATATACTTCTCCTCCACTGTTATCCCCAGCATTCTCTGACTCAGACAGTGAAGAACGTTCTAATTCATCTGATTCTAGATCTTGGGATTCTGATACTAGCATTGGTGAAGTTCACAGGCTGATCGTATCATCTAACATGGTCTCCGCTGAACTACCAGAAGGCCATGATGAAGACGTTGAAGAAAATCCTGAAACAGATCCTTGGGTTCAACATATGGATAACCAATGGGTACTTTGCTTTGAACAACGTGAACCTCCTACTGAAGATCAATTAGTTCAAGTTGATGTAGGGGAAAGCGAGTTGTCTCGTCCAATCTTCATCAGCAAGAATCTTCCAGAAGCAGACAAACATGAGTTAATTCTTCTTATTAAAAAATACATCGACGTCTTTGCCTGGAGTTATGAAGACATGCCAGGTTTAGATCCCAAGATTGTTACACATAAACTGAACATTTTGCCTAATGCAAAACCAGTTAAGCAGCAACAATGACATTTTAAACCAGAAATGATGGACGCAATCGATGATGAAGTTAAGAAGCTCATTGCTTGTGGTTTTATTCGAGAAGAACAACATCCTGACTGGGTGGCCAATGTCGTTCCAGTTCTAAAGAAAATCGGCAAAGTTCGAGTCTGCATCGACTTCCGGGATCTTAACGAAGCATGTCCTAAAGATGAGTTTCCTCTACCTATTACAGATGTCATGATCGACAACACCTGTGGGTTTGAGCGAATATCCTTTATGGATGGGTTCTCTGGATATAATCAGATCAAGATGAATCCTGAAGATGAAAAGCATACCTCTTTCCGCACTCCTCGTGGTGTCTATTGCTACACGGTGATGCCATTTGGTCTCAAGAACGCTGGTGCAACCTACCAACGAGCTATGAGTACTATCTTCAAAGACCATCTTTGCAAAACTGTGGAATGCTATGTTGACGATATTGCTGTCAAAAGTCGTCTAAAAGAAGATCACATCCAAGATTTGAGAACAATCTTCAATCTCATGCGCCAACATCAACTTAAGATGAATCCCACCAAGTCATTCTTGGGTGTCTCTAGTGGCAAGTTTCTCGGCTTCGTCATTACCTCTAAGGGTATACACGTGGATCCCGAGAAGATCAAAGCCATTCAAGAGATGCGTCCTCCACGCAACCTAAAAGAGCTACGAGGATTTCAAGGCCGACTTGCGTACATCAGGCGATTCATTTCGAACTTGTCTGGACGCTGTAGACCATTCACTCAACTAATGAAGAAGGGTGTATCTTTCGTTTGGACTGAAGAGTGTCAACGAGCATTCGATGATATAAAGCGATATCTCATGAACCCACCAGTTTTGGTGCCACCTATCTCTGGTATTCCATTCTTGATGTACGTCCGTGCTATGGACCATTCATTGGGTGCTTTACTTGCCCAAAAGAATAAAGAAGGTCATGAACAGGCCATCTATTATCTTAGCCGTACTATGATTGGTGCTGAACACCGTTATAGTCCGGTCGAAAAAGAATGCCTGGCTCTCATGTTTGTTGTGCAAAAGACAAGGCATTACATCATTGGCCAAACTATTCATGTCATATCCCGAGTTAATCCTCTTCGGGTACTCATGAAGAAGCCCAGTACACTCAATTCTCGGCTGGCTACGTGGGCAATCCTGCTAGCTCAATATGACATGGTGTATGTTCTACAAAAATCTGTTAAAGGTCAAGCACTGGCGGACTTCTTAGCAGCTCATCCTGTGCCTGAGACATCTAAGCTCTATGACAAAATTCCAGACGAGACATTGGAAGCCAACATGATCTCTGAAGAATTTCCAACATGGCGTTTATTCTTTGATGGTGCATCGAGAATTGGACCTAATGGTGCTATTGTAGCAGGAGTTGGAGTGGTCCTCGTTTCTCCAGACGGATCAACTATCCAAAGAGCCTACTCTCTTGATGAATCTTGCTCCAACAATGTAGCGGAGTACAATGCTCTACTCATCGGCCTTCAGTTAGCCAAACAATTGAATGTTGAATATCTTGAAGTCTACGGTGATTCTAAGCTGGTTGTTAATCAGGTTAGAGGAACCTATGAAGTCCGTCATCAAGATCTAGTGCCTTATCATGAAGCAGCAATCAATATAGCTATATCATTCAAAGCTTTCTTCATCGACTATGTTCGGCGAGCTTACAATACCGAAGCAGATGCTTTGGCCAATCTTGCAGCTGTCTTAGCCATCCCTATCAAAAGACAGCAGGTCATGGTTATCTCCAACCGAGAACTGTTCTGCATCGAAAACAATCGTAATATTGAATTTAGCAACTTTGCTGAAGTCAATGTTACCGATGAAGATTGGAGAACTCCTTTCATTGACTTCGTGGTTCATGACATACTCCCCGAAGATCCTAAGGAGGCTACAAGCGTTCGTCGATGATCTCTCCGATTCTATTACAATCAAACTTCCAAGACCCTCTATCGACGAACTTATGATGGTCTTCTTCTACGCTGTCTCGCTGGTGACGAAGCTAAACAAGTTTTGCGTGAAGCTCACGATGGTGTTTGTGGAGCACATCAACCTGGTCCTAAACTACAGGACCGTATTAGACGCATGGGTTATTACTGGCCTTCTATGGTGTCAGATGCAATTGAATATGCAAGGAAATATCGTGCTTGTCAAATCCATGCAGACTTCATTCATCAACCATCAGAATTCCTACACCCGACTGCTGCTTCTTGGCCTTTTGAAGCTTGGGGTATGGACATCATAGGTCCTATCAACCCTCCTTCTTCTAGAGGATATCGGTTCATATTAGCGATAACCGACTACTTCTCCAAGTGGGCTGAAGCTATACCTCTAGCTGAAGTCAAGACTAGCAGTGTCATCAACTTCGTTAAACACCACGTCATCTATAGATTTGGTGTACCTCAAAGAATCATCCATGACAATGGACCTTAATTCATCAGCCAAAAGTTTACCAGATTCTGCGATGATCATCGGATTGACAATGTTGCTTCGACAGCATACAATCCTGCTGCTAATGGTTTAGCTGAAGCTTTTAATAAAACCATCATTAAACTCCTCAAGAAGTTTGTATCCACTAACAAACGGAACTGGAGCGAGAAACTTGGCGAATGTCTTTGGGCCTACCGAACTACGGTCCGCAATCCTACGGGCTTTACACCCTTCTCTTTGGTGTATGGCTGTGAAGCTGTTCTTCCTTTGGAATTGCAAATTCCTTCTTTAAGGATTGCCATTGCTAACGAGCTTACTACAGAGAACAACGATCTTCTTCGACTTCAAGAGTTGGAAGCACTTGATGAGAAGCGATTAATGGCTCAACAACATATTGAGTTATACCAAGCCCGCATCTCGAAGACTTTCAACCGCAAAGTTAAAGTCAGAACGTTTCAGCAAGGAGAACTTGTTCTAGCGGTCAGACGTCCTATGACTATGACCCATATGAGCAAAGGGAAATTCGATGCTAAATGGGAAGGTCCCTATGTTATAAGCAAAGTCTTCTCAAATGGAGCTTATCAGCTCTCAGAACTTGATGGTCGAGTTGCTATGATGCCTATCAATGGCAAGTTCCTTAAGAAGTATTATGTATAAATATAAATGCTTGTAAATCATCAGACAGAATCAAGTTCATAAATAAAATTCAAATTTTATTTTATTATATGATAGTACATGATATTAAAGGTCACTATAATTTTCTCTACATTGGGACGCGGGCCACTGCCGTCCTTCTCGAAAACGTGATCAGCAAAAGAACTGAGAACCTCCTTGCTGGAACCCACGAGGAACTTGCAGGCGGCCATCCTCATGGCTTCTTCTTCTTCAGTCCTTCCCGGTTCGAGCAGGAAGTCCAGAATGTCCCGTGGTGGCTGGGGTACAGACGGACCTTCGCCTGCTTCTGTCTCTTTCGGCTGAACTGGATTGGCAGGGCGTTCTTCAGTGCCCTTTTCAACCTGCGAGGCGATCCCAGTCTTCTTAGATGCTTCTCCGGACGATATTTTTATGTTAAAAGAGCAGAAGTGTTCGTTCCTATCAGATTTCTGCTATATTTATAGGCAGAAGTTCCTCAACTAACGAAACGACACATTCATCCGACGGTTCATCCGTTCATTAACTCCTGACGGTTCATCCGTTCATTAACTCCCGACGGTTCATCCGTTCATTAACTCCTGACGGTTCATCCGTTCATTAACTCCCGACGGTTCATCCGTTCATTAACTCCTGACGGTTCATCTGTTCATTAACTCCTGACGGTTCATCCGTTCATTTATTACATTCATCCTGACGGTTCACCCGTTCATTCATTCATCCTGACGGTTCACCCGTTCGTTCATTCACCACTAGACGGTTCACCCGTTTGTTCACCATCATTTGACGGTTCATCCGTTCATTCATCATCACTTGACGGTCTACCCGTTCATTCATTGACGACGATTCATCATCGTTCATTATCCACATCAACAACTCGTCGTTTTCGACTAAGTTGTCAAATCGAAATAATAGTATTCAATATATTCTGCCACGTCCATATTACCTCTGAGCAGATATATTGAATATAATTATTTTCTACAAAAAAATATATCATGTCTTGCACCTCTGAATATATTTTCTATCTGTATTATTTATATCTGAATAAGATATGCAATAACTAATAAGAGCCACAACAAAATGTCTTTTATATCAAAATATGAGGCATTACAGAAACGCAGCTACAGCAACAAAACACAAAAATACAAAAAGTTCTAATCAAGAAGGAGGGACAATCAGATTGTCAATTTGCTGCTTCAGTTTCTGCAGCTCTTCTTCGTGAGTTGATGCTACTATCTTTTTCGCTTCCTCCATCCCGCTTTCTTCATCAAAATGGGCATATCCACTGTCCGGCGGGTAATTTCTGCACCATGGGTTGTCTCATACTCATTCCTCTCTTCAATTAAAGCATTGAATTGTTCAATCACCAGTTGGTGATTAACAGTTTCTTCTTCAAACTCTTGTTGGAGGCGAGTAATTTCTGCTTTCAACTCAGCAAGTCGCCGTCCTTTGCTTTCAGCCATTAAAGTAACTGATTCTATTTTAGAATTGTATTCAGCTGATTTTGTAGAATGAGCCTCTAACAGATTTTGAAAGGTTAACCTTTCCATATCAGCAGCTTGAGCCAGTCGCTCAAATTCAGCCTGTATTAAAGAATCTATATCCTTCTTCCTGAGCTCCTTGTACTTCTTGATGGAGACTTCTAATTCGTTCAAAATGTGTTCAAGGAGAGTGGCCTGAGCTTCATCTCCTTGGTCTCTTATGGCTCTTATTAAGAAAGAAGTTGGCTTCCTAACCATAATGAAGTCAGCCCCTTCTTTCTCTATCATTTTATGGATAAGAGATCCCAACGACTCGAAGAAGCATCTGGTAAAAGACTGGACAACTTGTTGATTGATGGCCAAAGTTCCAGGAGTCGCTGTTATACCTATTGAGGATGGGGTAGCAGGTTGCTCGATTCTTTGTGGTTGGACAACAGGCTCTTTAAATAAAGGAGCCAGAGTAGAACTGGTCGCTCCTCCTGTTTGATCCGCTGCAATAGTAAAATTGTTATTTTACTAATTGTTTGCTGATGAACAAGAAGATCAAAAAAGAACAAATCTTACCTTGGTTTGGTCTAACAACAAGTGCATCCCTTGCTGGAATGGACTCTCTTTGAACAGAAGTAGCCTCAGCTGCAACAGCCTGGCTACTGCCCGCTTCCGAACTGCAAGATAAATGATGACTACTACTGACCACCACAGTTGGTATGGGCACCATAGCCAGGTTCGTTGGAGGTGTTGGCAGAATCTCAAGATCTGCAAGAATGAAGATATTAGTTATCAGTTCATTTTAAAAGAGAAGATTGCTAGATCTCGTTTTATACCTTGAGGGTCGGTGGTGGGATTTTCTTTCAGAACGCCTTCATCGGCTGCTTCTTCATGAGATATTTCTATCTCAACATTTTCAACAGGATTTTTAGCAACATTTTCTACAGATGCCTCCACTTCAATATCCTTTTTAGGATCTGAAATATCATCGGCAGTATCAAGAGATATATGTTCTTCATTATCCTTTTCAGGATCTTGTATATACTCATCAACATTTTCAGTCGAAGAACTCTCCTCGTCTTCTTCTCTTTCTTCTACTGCTGCATTCCCACTGTTAGTGGCAGTCTGATCCTCCTGCAGACTATAACTGCAATCCTCCAAAGCTGCGATCATTTCACGGTCTTCTTCTTCATGAAGAGTCCTGGGAGTAAGAGGAGGTTGAGTAGTCTCCGCGACAGGTGAATGGGGTCGTGCAACATTTTGTTCTTCCTCTAAGATGTTTTCTCCAGGCTTTTCAACCTCAGTTCTTGGGACAAGATCTCCCCTCTGTTCAGCTTCTTCAAGAGTTTTGCTCCCAGATTCAGAAATAGGTGTGGGAGATGACATTAGAATTCCTGCTGCAGCATCTACTGAAGTCAGGATTTGTCTAGAAGAAGATTCTTCCAAAACTCTTCTGGTGACTACTCTCTTCTTTCTGTGTAGAGGTCTGACAGGACTCTCTACATTTACTGGCTCTGCTTGTTTCTGTACAGAAGTTGGAGTAATGGCAGCTTCTTGATGTGTCTCGGCCAATTACCGAGATTGGGATCTTGTAGTGACCTTTTCGGAAGAAAGATCTAGAATCAATTTCTTCTTTGCAGCTGGAGCAGGAGGCTCCTCTCTTCTCCTTTTCTTCGCTGGAGATCTACCCACTCTCAGAGAAATACGCATTGCTGCGTTTACTTCTTGAGGGAACATCATATCCCTCGAAACTTCCAAAGGGGCATCGACCGGCTCGTGCACCTCCTCATTTACAGGGATCGATGGAGCAATCCTCCCTCTCCTCAGTCTTGTTGCAGTAGCGAAACTATCTGCGAAATTAAAATTCTCGGCAAAAGTATTCGCGGATGTGTAAAATACAGAATATGTGAAGAGCATCCGAGGACCCTGGGGAGTACTCCTTGCTGGCATCGAAAATGTGGCTTTTGTATCACGGGCATTGTAATAAGCCCAAGCTCTAGCCCCGTCTATCAAATAACCTTTGCCTTGGAGGTAGGTAATTGCGTTCCCTACATGGAACTGATCATACCCAAACTGTCGAGCAAATCGGCTGGGAAGATATGGTTCTAAATAGCACTCTTCTTCGAACCGATAAACCAGATGTGATGGTCGAATCGTCTTCAACCATTCAAAGGCTGTACGGGTCAGAGGCTGTATCTTCGAATCCACTATATTTGTGGGCATCTGATCGTACCCAGCAGGGAAAGGAGCACAACAGAAGTTCCATCATCTATTCAGATTCAAAATGAATCTACACTCACTCAAAGAAGTGTATTTCCATTTTCCTTCAGAATATCTTCGGAGAAAAATGCCATCAACTGGTCCCATGCCGGGGTCCATTAAGGTTGGATAGTGAAGTAGCAACCATCCAAATAAATATGTATATGGCAATTCCAAGCGAGGGAACTCTTTCTCTCCCTTCGCCTTCAGCATCAAGTCGACGTATAAACGAAGATTGGCGTTTAGCTTGCAGGACATTGCTGACAACAAGTCCATCTTATAACTGAAGACTAACTTGACAGCAGCAAACAGAACACCGCGGTGAAAACGATCCACGGCACTGGATCCGGGAACCACAAACCTCCGAAGCCAGTATGTTAGGAATCCTGGCAGTTGTGCTTCTTCGGACATGGGTCTATAGCCCATTCTTAAATAACTCTCCAAATTGTCTCCTCTCTTCAAAGGAGGATACTCATGATCATCTTTCACTTCTTTATCAAAGTGACCACTCTGTTCCATCAGTTTTATAACCTCTGCACTGCTCAAAGGTTTGAAGAAGGTAGGGTAGCATTTGTCGGTCTCCTTGGTCTTCTTCTCTTCTATATGATTGAGAAACAGATATGGTAACCATTTTGAAGAGTAACAAGTGTTGGCGGTAGCACTCTTGTAATATAGAGAACAGATTTTGTAATGGCATAATAGTTCTTCGAACACTGCCACCATCTCTGCATTCTCTTTTCGGAACTTGTTCAGCTCATCATTTGTCGGTACATACTCCTCATACGGAGTATCTGCCATGGACAAGTATGAGATATACTTCATCTCGTGGAGTGCAAAGCCCATCTCTCCACCTGGGGTCATGAAGGTTCCCGTCCTATAGTTGTACCTTTCAGCTAAGGCTAAAAACATATGAGGATTGGGAGCAAATCCGTATACAGTAGCATGCACTGCTTGATATAGATCAATCTGTTGGAGTCTGTCTTGGAATGTTGTTAGAATCCAATTCGCAATATAGCTCCATCGTTTGTAGTCTGGATTTACCAATCCAGTCATTCTGATGTCTTGTTCGGGATATCTTCCTTCAGCCTTCGCAAATTCATTTGCGAATATTGGTGTTCTAACAGGCATCAGCATAGAAGAGTTCTCTGGTGGAATGCATCCAGGTCTCAAGCCTCTCAACAAGCAGCTATATCTATCAGAGGAGCTATAAAACATATCCCTCTTGTTTGGCCCTTTCTTTACGAAGATTTTTCCTGCACGGGCATCCTGAAACAGAGTGATGTTCCATTCCATCTTCCTTGGGTAGCTCGCATGAGCGTACCGCGACAAAGGCAGGCAGCGAGCAATGTCTGGTATGAAGAATGATCTATCTTTTTGGTGAACTATTCTATCCTCCATTCTTGGCCTAGGCTGAGAGACTTTCTCAAAGGCATCCCCGAATAGGAACAAGGGTTTCTTATGAATTACAGCATCAGCTGATTCTAGAGGCTGTCCATTCATCAAACACATTAAAGTTTCATTATCCTGAAAAATCAGTATAGCCTGACGGGAAGCCGGCAGATCGTACTGAGGATAGTGAACATGAGACAGATCTTCTTTATATTCAGACTCTGAGAGGGTTCCCACAAAATGTTCATAATCTGGGTCTTCATTGACCTCAACTGCATCAACAGACAGATAAAGATTAGTACAAAGTCAAAATCTCTGTTTTAAAACATAAAACATTAGAGTGCGCAACCTCAGATTGCGCTGACATGACTTGCGCAACAACAGATTGCGCATCACAGAAGGATGCGCAAAGTGATAGTTTGCGCTGACAACCTGTGCAAAGCAATCGATTGCGCTGAATTCCTGTCAGCACAATTCAACAAGTTGCACAGGAATGCAGCCTTCATAAAAATGATGACTGACAGATTGATGCAACCAAAAACCCTAAAAAGGGTGGCACAATATGAACTCATCTCTAAAAAGAGATGAGTTTCGAAGATCAAAGGAAGTCGAATCACCCTAAAAGGGGGTTTTTGATCGGTTCAACTACCTCTCAGAGTGGGGTGCGCGGATTCGTGTCGAGATGCCCGCCGTACAACTCTGTCAGATGACTCGGCCGGAGCTTTTCCTTTCGCGGCGGCGGTGGTGGCAACATTGGATCGTCGTGGTGCCATGACAATCGTCGGAGGAGGAGAACAGTAAGGGTTGGGAGATTTTCTTCTCAAGAGCTCGAAAGATTGCAAAGTAAAGAAATGAAAACGAAGAGATGGGTATTTATAGTTTTCGAAATACAAAACGGATGCTTCGGATTGCGCCTAAAATTGTGGTCTTTTCGCTTTGCGCAGACAGCTCAGCATCATGCGCAAAGTGATTCAACATCCAAAAATTCAAAGTATTTCAAAATTTTGAATAAAATCAACTTTCGAAAACTTTGAAGGGTGTCTTGTAGGTCCTAAAAAAATTAAGTTGCATCAATCAAACAATGTCAAAGAATCAATATATACATCATTTTGATGAATTGCGCAGGCAACAGATTGCGCAGCAATCCGATTGCGCACACTGGTTTGCGCACACTTCCAATTGCGCAGGCTGACGTGGCAGAAGTCATCATTACTTGAATCAAATCAAATCTTTCTGACAACTGACAGCACGGATAACGAGGAGACTGTTCGTTTTTGGCGCCGCACAGTGCTCGAGGGCGGCTGACAGCTGGCTGCGCAATCCATTCTTGCGCAAACTGAGTCTGCGCAAACCATTCCTGCACATTCTGAGTCTGCACAAACCAAGGCTGCGCAGTTTAGTCTGCGCATTCTATCAACATAACTGATAAAGTATATCATGCCATCAATTGCTCATTACGTGGCAACTGTTTATGCACGATCATGCGCATTTCAATCAAATGATGCCATGTGTCCATGATAGTTGTCCCACGATCCAGCAACTGCTTGCGCAATCCAATGCTGTGCAAACCAATTGCTGCGCAAATCATCCTGCGCAGTCCAGAATAACTGAAAGTTAGTTATTTTCAGAACTCTATAAATAGAGTTTCAAGTCTTCATTTAGGGGGATCAAGATCAAAGATAAAATATTCAGAGATCAGAGAGTCCAGGAGTTCTTGCTCAAGTGCTGTTGCATTCTTCCGAGGCTTTTGCCTTCAACTTCCGAGGCTTTTGCCTTCAGTTTTCAGAGTTGTTTTCAACTTCAAAGGCTCCATCTTCAAAGTTCACATCGTCCAAGGGATAAAGCAATCGTCATCTAGATTGGATTCCTATAGTTGTAATTTTCCCAGAATTTTTGTAATCTTTATTACACAGTTTGTATCAATAAAATTCTTCAACTTTTGTTTTTGCAAACAATTGTCACTGAGTTCAGGGTACGATAGTCAACACATAATCTGGACGTACCATCCTTCTTTTTCACAAGAAGCATCGGGGCTCCCCAAGGCTATCCACTAGCACGAATGAATTCCTTGGTCCTGAGTTCTTCAATCATCTTGTATAATACCTCCAACTCTGATGGCGCCATCCTGTAGACTCTCTCTGATACTGGTGCTGTCCCGGGAATCAAGTCGATAGTAAACTCGATCTCCCGCTCTGGCGGCATTCCTGGAAGCTCTTCCGGAAAAACGTCTGGAAATTCCTCGACTATCCGGGGTAACTGTATTGCTTCTACGGCCACCGCAATAATGGGAGAGAAGGTTCCACTTCACCTCGAGAAAAGAAAAATTCCGGTTCGCCTAGAATGCTAAAAACAACTCTGCCAATATGGCAGTCTATCCTAGCATACTGGTCTCTCAACCAATCCATCCCTAAGACCACATCATAATCGGCCATCGGGAATTCTATCAGTCTAGTGGGAAACTCTCTACCGCTAACCACGATCCGACACGAGGAAAATACTCTATCTACCCCCACAAGACCGTTACCAGTAAGTATATTGAGCCTTACTGATAACGACTCGGGCTCCAGTCCTATCCGTGTCGCAAATCGTGCAGACATAAATGAATGCAATGCACCAGAATCAAATAACACTGAAGCGGGAAATACGTTGACGAGAATAGTACCTGCCACTACCTCACCTGGTGCCACTCCTTCTTCTTCCATGGTCAAAGCCAACACTTGACCATGTCCTCTGGGTGCCGGCCCTCTCGGCTGGAATCATCGCTGCCTATTCTGGACTTGCGCATGGGCAAACTGCTGAGGCCTTTGCTGGTGAAAAGCCTGGGTCTGCGTCGGCAATGGCCTTGGAGATAGAAACTGCTGCTAGACTGGTACTGGGGCTGGTCCTCTCACTGATGAACTGGTCCTGGCTGGTGATGAGTCAGTCCTGAACGGGCAGGACCCTACCTTGTGGTCTGGCACTCCACAAAGCAAATACAATCCTCGAGCCTTGCGATACTCTGAAACAACGTGTCCAGGCTTTCCACAATAAGAGCAGCCCATGGGGGAAGACTGCTTCTGCTTCTGCTGCTGAGGGTACGTCGGGGTTGAATGCTGAACTGACGTAACTGAAACTGCCTTTCTCGGAGCTCCAATGGTTAAAGCTCTAGCTGCCGGGACTGGAGCTGACGACTGATTCATCTGGCCGTGAGATCGCTTTCGACCTCCGGTCCTGTCCACAATCCTTTGGGAGGTATACTCATGCCTCCTAGCTGCCCTCAATACCGCATCAAAAGTTTGATGCTCGAATTGCTCCACTGCCAGCAAAATCTCCAGGTGGAGTCATTGTTGAAATCGTTGGGCTCTATCAAACTCGGTCGCCACCAAGGTGGGAGCAAACTGACTAAGCCTAGAAAACTCGACCACATACCCATCGACCGTCCTGTCCATCTGCTTCAAATTGGTGAACTTGGTCTGAAGATCGTACTGAGCCACCGCATCGAAGTACTTGGTCCGGAACCTCTCACGGAATACTGCCCAAGCAATAGGCGCCGCTAGTCCAACGACCTGAGCCGCCCACCAGCTGTGGGCTAGATCCAATAACTGCAGGCGTACCACGGCCACCTTCTCATCTTCTGGGGTCTTCGCTGCTTCTAATATCACTTCTGTGTCCTGAAGCCACGCATCAGCAGCGATAGCATCTTCGCTGCCATCGAAGAATGGAGGGTTCAGGCGCTTGAAACTGTTCGCTGCACTGTTCCCATGATGTCCACCTCTGCCCAGAGCATCTGCCACTGCCTGATGCAAGGCATCTCCTCGACGATCCTGCGATGCAAGCAACTCCCTGATAAGTCCAACCAAGGCTCCATCGTCCTGCCTCGCGGGCTGGGCTGACTGCACCGGGGGTTCTGGATCTCCGGAAGGCATGGCCCGGGAGGCTGCTCCTGAGTGCTGGGCCTGTTCTTCTGGTTGTTGTTGGTCCACGGGAGGTGCGTCGCCTTGCTGATCGGCAGGTCCAGGAACAATGCCGCTGAAGAAGACGACATAGGGAACAATAAGGAAGGACCAAGACAGATCAATGATACAAGCATGTGTTCAGGTCGAGAATCTCAGGGATTAGAAATTCGGGCAGGGATCAAAGGCGAGTGCTGATTGAGACATCTATTCGGTAAACCCTCACATATCCTGATTTACACGACCTGCATGGGCCACCACTTAAACCATGTAACGCCCCAGAACCAGAATACTGGAGAGCGGGGGCATACATAGCCAGCTACGTATAATGAAATGAAATCCATCCCACTATACGGTCACGGCTGTCTAGATACATGAGGGTTTAACTACAATCCATCAGTCTCTTATGGTCAATAACAAGCCTAATTGTCTCAATCTCAAGCAAGCAATTAAAGTTACAAGATGTAAGATTACTAAATATACAATAGTAAGGCGTCCCAAACATTACATATTCAGCTGATCATGAAGCTAGTCGTTATAAAATGTTAGGACTAGCAAGAGTTTAGTCATACATGATCAACCCTAGGATCTGTCAATCATGTTACAGCCCGTAGGCAGACAATAATAAGGTATGCAATACGAGCTAACAGGTACTCGCCGGCTAAACGCCTCAAAATATAATTTTTTACAATAGAGTGGAAGAGCAAAAATAAACCCACTCGTTGCCCTGGTCACAACTGATGGTCACCATCGGGCTGAAAGGTCGGTAGATCCTCTGAGGTAGCTCCGAAATCTGGCCACACAAAACCAGCTGGGTCAGATCCCAGAAAGAGCAAGTGCCACAAAGGAGGCTTCACTTAAGAAATAAAAACCAGCACATTAGAAATATATTTTTAAAGCAGTTAAAAGGACTGAAAGTAAAAGAATAACAACAGTCATGATGGAGTACGAGGGAACCATTCAAGTAGCCAGGTCACAACCCTTAAACCAAATAAGGACCGGGGTTGCAACCCTTCACCTGAATAGAACTCTGTCTCCAATCTCTATTGGTAAGGTAAAACATTACAAGCATGACGTGGGGTGCAATAAGACAATAAACGAAGAGAGGACTTAGAACTGTTCTGGAAGCCAGGTTACAACCCTTAAACCAAACAAGGACCGGGGTTGTAACCCTTCGCCTGAACCGAACTTAGCCTATGATCTTTATTGTTAGAAGTGACAATCATGCGATCAAGCTTGCAATAATCGAACACTGAAAACCATGCCATATAATCGCTTTCGGCCAATCAATGATTATGGCTTTCTACATTAGCTAGCTAGGGTTAACACCACATGCAGTGAGATGTTCCTCCAGCCACAAGCCCTGCAGCTAATCCAGGTTATCCAGGCGACTTGGGTTCATTTAGCAGTACATTGTTCTTTCCATATATCAATGAATTCAGACTTGTACCCTACTCGTCGGCAGGCTGCAAGTCCACAATGGTGGCCGGGATAACGGGATCGCCTGTAGCTGGAGAACATCTCTCATGACTACTGAATTATTCTAGTTATTAGCCTTAGCCCTTTACAGTGGGTATCCCTTACCGTGGTACTCAGGGTCCCTGTCCTAGACATGATGCAAACATTACCGGTTTAATTGTTCAAACACAATCACCCACGGTGTCCAGGCCATCTAATCTTGTTATGTCATGTTTACGGACAAGTGTGTGCCGCGTCGGGCCACCATCATGTCATATCAAAAGTGTACCATAACGGGTCACCATCGTGTCAAGAAACAATTAATTTAGCATAAGTACACATTTAGTAATTAATTATTTAAAAGGGGCATAGACTGTGGGGGACTCATGCGGCTCGAAAATTCCATGCGGCCCGCAGTCACTTGGCCATATGCGGTTAAGCCATTAAATACGTTCATGCGACTAGCAAATTATATAAATATAATAATTATAAGCATGATAAATAGAAGCATGCATGCTTGCAGACAATTAAATATGTTAAATACATTAAGTACAATATATTAATATATATTATATCATATATTAATATATATTAACTGTATGCTAGCATGCATGCGGCTGATGTCGTTCCCCATAAGATAATATTAAAAATTACGGTAAAAGCAAGCCATACGGCTCTCTATTGCTCCTATATGCGGCTGAAATGCATCAGAGAATGCATAAAATATGTTCTATTGCTCCCTTTAGAGAATGCCTTTAATAAAGCATTAAAGGCATGCATAAAATATTGCATTAAATGCATATGCGGCTGTGCTAGGGAAAATGTATTAAAGCAAATGCATTAAAGCATACAATATATATAGTATCAAAGCATTAAGGACTAAAATGCATAAAGCATTAAGTATCAACATAAGGACTAAAATGCATAAAGTATTAAGTATTAAACATGAGGACAAAAATGCATAAAGCATTAGGTATTAATCATGAGGACTAAATTGCATAAAGCATTTAGTATTAATCATAAGGACTAAATTGCATAAATCATTTAGTATCCAGAAGCCAATGCGGCTCTCTAATAATGCATGCATTATCGTAATGCATATGCGGCTATATAGATTATAATGCATATGCGGTTGATCTACTTTGAATGATGCATTCAGTGCATGCTAGTGAATGCATTAAGAGAATGCATTGCTTAATTCTTAAACGCATGCTCCTGCATGTGTTGGAGGGAAAGCTTCATATAAAAGCATTAAATGCATGGTTGCTTTTAGAAAGTGCATTCTCCAATGCATTAAATTGCATGTACTGAATGCTTCCAAATTTTAATTCTTAAACAATGTATTTTCTTTTAATGCATTAGTAGTGCATTTAATGCATTCAGGATCAATGCATTAATTTAATGTATCCATAATGCATTCAATGCCTTCTTATGCGGCTGACTGAATTAAAAAGCAGGCAAATGCTGCTATCCCATGCGGCTCACTAGGAATAGTAGCCATGCGGCTGTTAATATTTAAACCCCTTAAGTACATGTGGCTCGCTTCATGCGGCTGAGTGCCAAAATGTTCATGCGGCTCATGCAAAATTTCCATAGGTCAACTTGGACCAAACGAAATTTTCTGCAATCATGGGATCCTCAACTAGCAAATATGCAAGTTTGATAGATCAAAATCCTGGAAACCAAAATACCACAAAGCTAGATCTACAAAATTTCAACCATGGAAATGAAAAATGCCAAGTACTAAAGTGAGTTAGAAACACATGAGGAAGACAATGGAACAATAAAAATGGACTTCCTCCATGAAGCAAGGTGCACTTGCCTAAGCTCTCTCTCTCTCTCTCTCTGGTGGTTGAAGAAGTAATGGTGGAGAAGAAGAAGTAATGAAGAGAGAGAAATGTTAGTGGGATATTTAATGAAGAGGATGGTGGTAGGTGGGATTTTTGATGAAAGTGGTGGTAGGTGGGAGTAGTTTGGTTCATATATATAAAAAGAACCGAACCATACAAAACCAAGCCGAACCAAGTCAAGATAAACCAATCAAGAAAAATGCCAAAATAAATCAAGCATGCAATACGGGTCTAAATACGTACACGTATACAAAATACGTAATACAAAAAAATGGTCATTACAATGATGATGATGATGATGATGATGATGATGACAATGACAATGATGAGGACAATGAAAATAGTGACGATTTAATTGAAAATACTGGTTATGAGATAGATGATGATAATATTGATAATTCTAGCACTCCTGAATTATTTGTAGGGCAAACATTCGACAGTCATTCAAAATTTAGAAGTTTTATAAGTAGTTTAGCAATTCAGCATAATTTTAGTTGTTCAGCTAGTGCTATGAATAGTTCCCATGGAATTATATATAATTGTGATAAACAGAATTGTCATTGGAGAGTATATGCCAAATCCATAGAAAAAGGACAAATAGTTAAAGTTAGTACACTAGAAAGTCCTCATTCTTGTTTAAGTGGACTTACGACAGGACGTCATCGACTAGCTACCGCTGCATGGGTTAAGACAAAAATAGTTGATTTAATCAGAGATAATCCGTCATATAGTGCATCACAAATTGTGAAGGATATATTTAGGGAACATCGTATACATATTACATACTCTAAAGCATGGAGAGCCCGAGAAATGGCATTACGTGAAATAAATGGTAGTTATGTTGAGGCATATGCTGGCATTGAGGAGTATGGTTTTAGAATTATGGAGTCGAATCCATGTAGTAGATGTTTTCTTAAGACTTCCGAAAGTAACAAATTTGAGAGAATGTTTATTTGCTTCAAGGCGTGCATTGATGGATTTTTAAGGGGTTGTTTACCTGTTTTAGCACTGATGTCACTTTTCTTTCATCCAAATATCAAGGTATTTTATTTATTGCTTGTGCTCATGATCCAAATTATCAATTGTATCCTATTGCTTATGCTGTTGCCGAAGGTGAGAATACTGATTCTTGGTCTTGGTTTTTAAATGCTCTTAGACTATCATTTGAAAGTTATTTTAATGACTAGAGTAGAATTTCATTCATATCTGACAAGCAAAAAGGATTAATACATGCTATGCGAGATATTTTTCCAGAATCGCCTCATTTTTTTTGTATTCAACATTTTAAGCAGAATATGAAGTCTATTGTTAGAGAAAAAAAATTCTATCGATTGTTAGACTCGCTTGCTAGATCGTATAATGAAACAGATGCACAATACTTGTTCGAAATAATTAAAGCAGAGAACATGACGATGTACAATTGGCTTATTGGTACAAATGATGAAAATCGTCATTTTGCACATTGGATTACATCATATGTGTCACGACCCGATCCCAATTGCTTGGGTCGACTCGGATCATGCCCAGCCTGCACCGTTGTTGAGACGGCGGCAGTAAGCTGTATCACTCATGCAGGTAATCAACAACACAAATTCTAATTGCCACAACTTTTAATATTTCGATAAATAAAACTTGTCCAAATACAAAGTTTTCAAATACAACCCACAACTTTTATAAAATAATTGTCTTTATAAACTAAAAATAAAACTAATTGGCAATCTCCTCATCATCATCCTCTGGTAGAACAGCCGGGTACAGCTCAGGATCATAGTAACTACTAATCAGTAGCTCTGCATCATCAATAGGACCTAAAAATATAGTCTCCAGTCAGGAGGGAGCAAAGTACAATTCATGATAATTTAACAATTGAAATAATAATGGAGTTATGCATTTTTAAACAATTTGAAATAAATAGTTTTCCAACAGTTAAAACATTGTGATGTGAATAGGCAATGAATATGACCGGATTGGGTTGTACTGTTGTATCCTATTGATACGATATGGCTTATCCCCGTGTGTATGAGGGGTAAGCTAACACAGTCATTATACTATTTTGGATGTGGTCATACTCATTACACTACTCCCCCAGTACCCAACAGTTAAACAGTCAATGCTCTCAGAGAGAGTTCCGTGTTGGCTCGTGGTTTAAATTTGCAATAAAACTATTACTAAGTAATTGTAAACTACCACAAACTGTACTTGCCTTGGTTTGACTGGAATGAGGGTAATGTCTTCGAGATGAATTTCAGACTTGTCCTCGAAATCCTACAATCGAGAAGTCTGTCTTAGATTCAAAAGTTGTCATGCTAGATGTGCTAGTTACAATCTCTAAATTTGTCATAGTCAATTTTTAATCTTTACAACTCTACTTTAGAATGCTTATCGAGGTGAGTTTCTAACTTTACGAAGAAGAATCAATTTTAACTTTTTATTGGGAAAATCGTATTTTCCAATTTATTTGATAAAACTTTGTATTTCATTATATTATATTTAAAAATAATATTTTTTTAAATGAAGAAAAACGTGAAATTTATTTAAATAATAACTTGTAATTTTTCCTAATTTATTTAATGTGAGAAATAAATATTAATTTTCTATAAAATAATTAATTTACTATTTTACGTGTTTACGTCAACCACAAACCAGAAAAAGAATAAAAGCTACACAAACTTATTACAAAACCACAGAAAGTGAATAAAAGCTGGGCTTATGCCCTTTACAGACTTTTTACATAAATTTAAATAAAAAGAAGACATTTGTTAGTCTCAAAAAGTATCCTATAATTGAATTACAAAATAAAATAATAATTTAAATTAAATTGAATTAATTTACGAGTCTCAGATATTGGTCCAATCGTCAAAAATAGCTAATGCCTCAACGTCCGGTAAAATCGGTTTCGTTTACATTTCGCTAAGGGCCCATTGACCGATATGGCCGTCGCCCAAATTCCACTTTATAAAATATTTCTGAAATCTAATTTAAAATATTCCTTTATAAATTTTATAAAAATTTCGGCAACATTTCCTCTATTTTCGGGATAACCCAAAACTGGAAAAATGTGCCACAATCACCAAATATAAGTCCCATACCAGGGAACAGCCATTTATATATAAAATATAGTCACAGATTTGTTTCCGAAACGAATTCGGAAAATCCGAAACAAAAATCGAATTTACCATATCTTAAAGAACCAGCATACGAACAACCGAAAAGTCCAAATTTAAACAAAAAATTCCCAGTGTCACGACCCGTACCCTAGAGTAAGGGCACGAGAAGTGGGTACGTCCAGCCTACGCCGCAGTGTCGGCGGTAGAACGCTGTCCTAGGTTACTATCTAATCAACAACTCACACAATTATATAATGTACTTGTCAATATCTCAACTCCGAACGGAGGACAAGTATAGGTATAATGAAATCTCAATCACAGTCTAAGCACGATAAGATGACACAGAAGTTTATAACTAAAAACTAAATAACAACATTTATAAACTACTAAATAATAATATCTCAAACAAACTCAGATACAAACTCGAATCTCAAGTTATTACAATTCAAGTTCTAAAACATGAAAACTAAACCAAGTCTACTAGCTAGTCTCTCGATCACTCCTGAGTGTCGGGGCCATAGGTAGCTAAGCCATCTCCTGCTCCAAGGCAAGTGGGGCAAATGTCCTCAGGGCAATCATCTGTAATATTTTTAACAGGTCCAGTCAGGATAGGAACGAGTACAATTCATCAAGAAATCCCAAGTAAATGACAGAGAACTATAAAGTAGTTATAGACAGTTGTATTGATGAATATGGCGGTTTAATTTTTAGGTGATGGTATAGAGAGACAGATAAAGTACAAAGAAAGTAAGTAACTAAACAAAAAGAGAAATATAGCAATAAAGACTGTAAAATATAATCTAGCTGAACTAGAGTAACATGATATAAGTCCAGATGATATAATATGAGTCAAGTGTAATCCCAGTGTGAGTCTAATACAAGATGAGTCGAATGTGATTCTAATCATTGTTCTAATAAGGTGATTCGAATAAGGTGATGCGAATAGTGATTCGAATAAGGTGATACGAATAGTGATTCGAATAGTAGTCAAACAATAATTCGAATAAATTCTCCAAGTGTGTTTTAAAATACCGAGTTCGACATGTAAACGGCTGTAGGTAATACGGCACACCACACACTCGCGAAGTGTGGGATGGCTATCGTTCGAATATCATTCACAGAGGGGTGATTTGAATAGGAGGATATGTCTACATGTCTAATCAGTATTTCCCCGCCCAGTCTAATACAAATGAATCCGCAATCCAACACATAAGACGAATACAAGTCCAACCAACATATAAAGATACGAATAGGGTGATTCGAATAGTGATTCGTATGGTGATTCGTATGGTGATTCGTATAATAGAGGTAAGACGAGTAAGTATGTGTGTCGTATACATGGATTCAGAAATAAAAATACGTATTTGTAACAGAGAATCACATACAGCTAACTAGAACTGAAGTACAGTAATTGACAAATAAATGAGAGAACTATCAGAGAATGTACTCGTCTGATACTCTGAAAAGAGTAGTATAATATCAGATGCCTGCACCAGAGTCACAATGTCCTAAATAGAGCAGTACAGGTTATAATGTGTTTAAAATAAGATAAATGGAGTTATGATGCAATCTACATGATTTCTAGGCCAATCCAGGTCAAAGCCAACTCTAAGTCAAACTTGGTCAACTGTCTAGGTCAAACTAGGTCCAAATCAAACTTGGTCAACTCTGGGTCAACCCAAGTCAGCTACACTAGTCAAACTAGGTTAATTGGGTCAACTAGGCTATTCTACCCCTATTACCAAGGTAAAATCAACTACCTTGCTAATCTTAGCTACCCTAATATATAATCCATACCCTCATATATATATGAATACTCATAAACAAATACCATTACCTATTCTAAGATATCACATATACCTACATCAGGTATAGCCTAAGGGGTATTGGTTAACATTGGTCAACTAACCTAAATCTAAAGTCCCTGGCCAAGCTAGACTATATAGGGCTAGTGTGAATTATGTTATCAAGGCCATAACCTTTATCTAGATTCAACATCTATATATATGGGTATATATATATACCCTACAATGTAATACCTCACCCCATGTTCTAATTTCTGATGACCACTTATAGGTACTCTAAATAGCTAATACCCTATCTCCTATACTCAGACATGCCTACATGCAATATGGACAGAGGAAACCCCTCATTCTCCTATCCCTGTTACCTCACTGTTTTGCACATGCTATATATATACATTATGGATCATGCCTATGAATGGATATAACATATATGCATTGTAATCACATATACATGTATATGCTCATTACATCCTACCTCATGTATGCAGGGGCTCAATTCCCCTTACTGCCAATGTAGTGGCCAAACCCCTGGCAACTGAACTCTCCACACACACTCTCCTACTCTTCACACATCCAACTGATACTCACATTACATTTGATTAATACAAACTAAACACAAGGACCCCCCTCATCTCCCTCTCTTCCCTATTTCTGATGACAGAGGTAACTCCCTCCTCTCTAGTAACTGAAATCCCATTCCAACACTCAACTGTCACTTGGACCCCCAAATCAAAGTGAAATATTAACCCCACAATCTCAGGAAATCAAAGTATTCAAATGACAGTTAGTGAAGGGTGTGAAAGTGTAATGTGTCACGACCTGCACCCGCTATAAGGGCACGTGCACGTGACAACGCCCAGCCCTCACCATAAAAATGGCGTGGAACGCTATAGGTTTTTCTACTCTAAACAGTTTATATATATATATATATCAAAAATCTGTCGAGAATATGGTCAACTCCGAACGGAGGACAAGCAATGAATATATACGAGTACTCAATCACAACTCTAAGATAACAAGTAAAGACTGAAAGATAAAGACAACAAGAGGATAATAACGAGGAATAACATCTCATGTCGGGATCCATGAATACCAATCCGTGTGACCAATGTATCGAGAACAAGCATATCTACACTAATTACATGAATTATAACAATCATCGTAAATTGGAAAAGTGTCAGTGAATGTACTCGCCTGTAATATGATATGATATGTCAACTGGAGCAAATGCAGCATCTCGAGGACCTATAGAGAACAAGACGTATCAATACTACGTTTAGGAATTAAAGTCAAGACAATTTAAATCCTATTAAGTCATTCTAGGTCAAGACACATCAAACTAGACTGTACTAGGTCAACCTAAGTCATATTAGGTCTAGCTAGGTCATACTGGGTCAATGCAAGTCAAACGGAATTAATCTAGGTTGATTTGAGTCAACGGTTGACTTACAGTTGACTTTTGGTCTACTGGTCAACTTCGGTCAACACTGGTCAATCCTAGGTCAATTGGGACTAATAGTTGACTTTTGGTCAACTACTCAAGTCTAATGGAATTTGGGACTAAATTGGGTAAAGTGTTGACCCATAGTTGACTTTTGGTCTAAAAAGTCAACCGGGGTCAACCGGGGTCAAGACTAGGTCTAGGCGACTATTTCTAATCATTACCAACCTCTACAACCCATATCCAAGTCCATCTTGGACTTCGAAACTCAAATCTTGGCCGTAGGCCAATTTCCTAATTTACCCTTTCTAAGGTAAATTCCTAGCCTAGGTGGAAACCTAGTTAGCCTACCTACGCTTGTTATTTTGACCCGAGCTCCCTAGGGTAATAAGGTACTAGCCTATACATATATTACCTACCAAGATACCCAAGTGAAGTGGACGTCTAGTCCATCTTACGGCCCATTGCCGATATCTTGAATATTTCAAGATACGCAATGGTACGGCGCGATACCGGCGCCCTACAACCCCAATTTCCACTCGGGAGCCTACCCGCAAAATCTAATTCACGTATTCTAACTCTACGCCAAGTTTCATCTCATTCCGACACTCCGAGCTCCGTTTCACCCTCTAACTCGATCCCCTCTATTTTCTATTTCTCACTTTTCTTCCTATTCTTCTTCTTCTATTTCCTCCTCTTCAAATCCCCCTTATCCAATTTCCATTCTCCTAATTCATCTTCTTCTAACTCTTCCTCTCATTCCTAATCTCCTTTTCTCTCATTCTTTCCTATTCTAAATTTTCTCCTAACTTCTTCCTACTTTCTCTGTTCTTCTTATCCTTCTTCTTTTTTCTAATCCTTCTCAACTTCTTCCACTTCTCCTTATCTTTTCCTTAATCTTCTTCTCATATTCTCTTCTAATTCTAACTATCTTCCTACATATATATATATATATATATATATATATATATATATATATATATATATACATATATGGGGTAAAAGGGGGGTTAAATAGGCTAAATAGGGGGCAAATAGGGGGGGAGCTGCTCACTGCTGCTACTGCTGTTTGCTCCTGCTGCTGCAGCTGCACATGCTGCTGCTACTGCTGCAGCTTGCTGCTGCCACTGCTGCAGCTTGCTGCTACTGCTGCAGCTGCTTCTCATTCTTCTTCTTCTCTTCCTCCCTCTCATCTATCTCTCTCTCTCTCTCTCTCTCTCTCTCTATATATATATATATATATATATATATATATATATCTATCCACCTATATATATATATATATATATATATATATATATATATATATATATATATATATATATATATATATATATATATATATATACGCTAACACACACACATCTATCTATGTATATATAATACACTCACACACATATATCTACATGTATATAAATACACACACACACACACACATCTCTACATATATATAAATACACCCACACACACATATATATATATATATATATATATATATATATATATATATATATATATATATATATATATATATATATATATACACACACACACAAACACTCACACACTCACAAACACACACTCTCACCACCATCTCATGACAACCACTACCACCACTCTCATTCCCTACACACACACACAAATACTTATAATCATATATATATATATATATATATATATATATATATAAATATATATATATATATATATATATATATATATATATATATATATATATATATATATATATATATATACATATATATATATACCATTCAATATATATATATATATATATATAAACCCCTAATAATTTCCTTAACCTAGATTTCTAGGGAACCGTATAAAATTTATGGGCGAAATGGTGGAGAATCTTCTCCTCTCCATTTATGGTGAAGGAATTAAATGCAAAAGTGTAATAAATGAGGAATTAGAAGCATACCTAGATTAGGTTTCTTGGAGGAAGGAGGAAGCTTGAAAGAAAAATGAATTTTGGAAGAGAGAGAGTTTTCTTAATGGAGAAGAAAGGGGGGGGGGGGGGGGGGCTCTCCTACATGTGGCTGGCCAAGTGGGGGGGGGGGGGGGGGGGGGTTATTGGGTTTGGGTGGGATCCAATAGCCCTCCAAACCCATTAGACTTCGGTTTGGTTCGGTTTGTTTCGGTTTGGTTCGATTTGTTTCTAATGAACTAATTAAGTCTCTAAAATGACTAATTAAGCTATGGAAGTTGGGTTTATGATTTCTAACCTAATTAGGATGGTATGTGGGCCTAGCCCAGCTAGTATGTGGGTCCCACTAGTGTCCAGGCTACCCGGGTCTCCAACTTGAGTCCGAATTGGATAAAATCCAAACCAACCCAAATAAATCCCAAAAAATCACATAAAATAAATAAAAATTCCTAAAAATTATAAAACTTAAAAAATGACAAAAATATCCCTAATTCGAAAACTGGGGGTGAAAAATCTACCCTCCTTAAAAAAATTTGCCATCGAAATTGAATGAGAACTAACACAGCAATCATGAATAGAACATGGAAAGAAAAAGATAGAATTTTACCTCAAGGCTCGAAGAGATATGGGAATCGCTCCCGCATGTCGTCCTCCCTCTCCCAGGTGGACTCACCTGGAGAGTGGTGTCTCCATGCAACGCGAACCAAGGGAATGACCTGGTTCCGAAGCACCTTTTCTCTTCGGTCCAAGATCTCAACCGGCTTCTCTGGATAGCTGAGTGTCGGTCCCACTTCGATCTCTGAGTGGTCCAAGACGTGACTGAGATCTTCCACGTACCGTCTCAGCTGCGACACGTGGAACACACAGTGCACTCCCTCTAGTGCGGGCGGTAACTCTAGTCGGTAAGCCACTGCACCGACTCTACCCAAGATACGGAATGGTCCGATGTATCATGGGCTAAGCTTTCCGCCGCCACCAAAACGAATCGTGCCACGCGTCGGAGAAATCCGCAGAAACACAAGGTCACCAACCTAGAACAAAATAAAAGACTTAGAGCTTGATCAAAAACAATCACAATCAGACTCAAATACTAGAAAAATCTAAACTATACCTCAAACTCCAACGGCCTCCGGTGGCTATCGGCTCAATGCAGCTGCCTATCCTGCGCCACCCAAAGTCGATCTCTGATAATCCTGACATTCTTTGCAGCATCCACCACCATCTCAGGGCCAAGCAAAACCCTCTCGCCGACATCATCCCAAGACAAGGGAGTACGGCACCATCGTCCGTATAGAGCCTCGAAAGGTGACATCTCTATACTGGCTTGGTAGCTGTTGTTGTAAGTAAACTCTACCAAGTGAAGGTGGTCCTTCCAAGATCCCCCGAAGTCCAAGACACAGGTACGCAGCATATCCTCGAGGGTCTGTATCGTCCTTTCCGACTGCCCGTCTGTCTGGGGGTGGTATGCGGTACTGAACTTGAGCGATGTGCCCAAGCTAAGCTGCAAACTCCGCCAGAAGTAGGAAGTGAATCGGCTGTCCCGATCCGAGACTATACTCACTGGAACCCCGTGCAATCGGACTATCTGCCGCACGTACATCTCGGCCAACCTCTCCGTCGACAAACCCACTTTGAAAGGCAAAAAGTGGGCCAATTTGGTCAATCGATCAACAATGACCCAAATTGCATCCTTCCCTCCTGGAGAGCGCGGAAGCCCGGATACAAAGTCCATAGTGATATGCTCCCACTTCCACTCAGGAATAGGTAGTGGCTGGAGCAATCCATCGGGTCTCTGTCTCCCGGCCTTCACCTGCTGGCATACCAAGCATCTCGAAACGAACTGAGCCACCTCACGTTTCATGCCATACCACCAAACATGCTGTCTCAAGTCTCTATACATCTTGTTGGCTCCTGGATGCATAGAGTACTGAGAACGGTGTGCCTCCTGAAGAACCTCCTCCCGAAGTCCTCCGTTCGGCACGCACAATCTGGTACCATGCCTCAATGACCCATCCCCCGCTATAGAGAACTCATCCAACAGTCCTGTCTGGACCTGCTCGCTGATGACCCTCAGAGCCTCATCCTCAAACTGAGCTGCCCTGACTCTCTCCATCAGCTCTGACTGCACCTGCAGACCCCACATCTGCGCCTCGAACCCAGGAACTATCACCTCTATGCCCAAGCTCTCAAGATCAGCCAGAAGGTGACGATCCATCGTCAAACACATGGCCACGGAATACCTGTTCAAAGCATCCGCGACCACGTTGGCCTTCTCCTGATGGTACTGTAAGGATATATCAAAATCTTTCATCAGCTCTAACCATCGCCTCTGCCTCATATTCAGCTCCTTCTGGGTAAACATGTACTTCAAGCTCTTATGGTCAGTATAGATCTCCACACGCTCTCCGTACAGATAGTGTTTTCACAGCTTCAAAGCAAAGATGACCGCTGCCAGCTCCAGATCGTGGGTAGGATAATTCCTTTCATGAGGACGTAACTGCCTAGATGCATAGGCAATTACCTTCCCGTGCTGCTGAAGTACATAACCCAAATCCCATCCTGAAGCATCACTGTAGATCGTATAACCACCAGATCCAGATGGCAGCGTCAAGATAGGAGCTGTAGTCAACCTCGCCTTCAGCTCCTCGAAGGTGGCCTGGCACTCATCGGACCAAACAAACTCCTCGTCCCTCATGGTAAGGCGGGTCATCGGCTGGACAATCCTGGAAAAGTCCTGTACGAACCTCCGGTAGTTGTAGAAGCATGGAATTTCACAAACAGAAAGCCCATGCGCCAGATACTACATGCGCCAGAGCTCAGACAAAGTACTTCACAGCAAAAACAACAAGTATAGACATTGAAATAGGACTTTTTATTTAATGCATAAAAGTCTATTACATGTCTAGAAAAGGTTGTACAAAGGAGAATTTCTACAAAGGAAAGATCCTAAGTCTACAGCCAGCCGCCACCATACGCCTCAAGACAAGCGCAGCAGCTACCATGCGCCTCCAGCTAGGCACAGCAGATACCATGTGCCTTCAACCAGGTACATCCCTCCATGCGCATCCAGCAGGGCGCATCCTTTCAGCAGCTCAGTTATGTGCATCCCCAGTTATATGCATCTCTTCAGCAGCCCAGTTATGTGCCGCTCTTCCAGCCAGGCTCACCTGATAAGTGCTTCGACTAATGAAGCATTTAACCCTTTGGCTGGAACCAAGGAAGAGAAGAGCACCACAAATCTGTGGCCAGGAAAGGCTTCGAAAGAGCCTCCAAAGGCCAAGGAAGACCGTGATCAAAACCGCGGCTAAAGGAACAGCTTCCAAACCCACCAGAGTGGGCAACGCCCACTTTGAAGGAAGAAAGAGCCTAGTACCGCCATTCCGATCTACGGCTCTTCCGGAATAACGGAAACGAGGCCCGAGCATCCCTATCTTTGGATGCAACAGGCACCTTCCGCCTGCCTCAGAAGCCCTCGACTCCGTCTTTTGGATGTAACAGTCACCTTCAAGTGCATCAATGACGACATGGCGTCTCATCTTCACCCTCGGGAGCACTTCGTCAACAGAATGCACTCGAGTACCCAAGTTCATGTTGAAAGTACGTGAGAGAACGAGAAGCAAACCTTCCCTCCATGCCACTATTTATAGGCCGGGCAGATCAAATCCACGCGCCAGGTGGATGGCTCTCCGAATTCCGTACAATAAACTTGCATTTAATGGATAAACCGGACGCTTCGAATTCAGCCAAATCAAAATGGCTATTTAAAGCACTCGAAGAACGTAACAGTCGCTGCATTAAAAGAATGTGTCACGAAGCGGATACGCCGGCCAGCCCGCACATCACACAGACGCGCCATTCAACATCAGGCGCATCACACAGACGCGCCCTCCAATACCAAGCGTATCACAGAGGATGCGCCCCCATGCATCCCCATACCCAGTGGAGCGCCAATCGATGCGCCCCCTCAGCTGTCCATCGAATGTCAGAAACATTAAATGCTGAACTGACAGAGTTGGCAGTACACCTCCCGAAGTCTGAACAGTTGACAGCTTTTTCAGAAAACGAAGCGTCGACAACGTCAGCATCATCATGACTTTACTCCGACGGCTACTGCCACGTGGCCACTCAACCACCCGTATGCGCCTCTGCAGCCATGTGTCCAAATCTGCATGCACCTCAAAAGCCATGCGCCTCAGACTCTTCACTGATCCCTAAAGACAGAAGAAAAGTCTCCACTTGAAGCTCTGCATGCGCCTCAAAAGCCATGTGCCCAGACTGCTCTCTGATCCCAAAAGACAGAAGGAAAGTCGCCTGCATGCACCTCAAAAGCCATGTGCCCAGAATCGTTCGTGACTCCTAAAGGTTACGAGCCAGAGTCTCCTCATGCGCCCAATCCTGGGCGTATCCTACCAGATCACCTTCCCCCATCAAATCCGAGATCTCCGAGTCATGAGTCGACGACACGTGTCCTTTGACTCAACTCACCCAAGATCTCAGCAACAGAAAGATCTTCTTCTTTGCTACGTGCCGGTTCACAACAGCAACATAAAGAAGTCAACCCCCTCGATCAGGGCACATCATCCATGCGCCTCCATCAGCAATCTCCACGTGGCGTCCCCACGCACCGGCGCATCCTACATATGCGCGCATGAGCAGCAAACCTACCCAGCTATAAATAGAGGGATCATTTTCTTCTCACCCACGCACAGAACACACAAGGAACAGACAGAGAACTTACAGACCACCAGAGAGGCAGATACAGACACTCAACGTCTTTCTCCTCTCAGCAAGCTCCAGCACCCGGAGCAATCCAATCCTTCAGAGAACCGATAACCGTCGTCAGCTTGTCAACGGAGTCAACGTATTACCACTCGCTCCATTGGCACAAGGGACCCAGATAAACAAAAGTGTACTCCTAGGACTACATCTAAGTCCTATATTGTAACACTGTTCTGTTTGTATTAAAATTTGTAATCAAACAATTTTAATGGCAAACAAGCTGGCGACTCTGCTGGGGACCTCTTTCTCTTCCACCGAGAAAGTCGTGTCACAAGCCGACGACGTGAAGGTGGGCTTCTCCCACAAAATGCTGGTCGTGCGCCTCAATCAACAGGCGTACGAGGAGTTCATTTCTGAAGGAAGTACGAGTCTTTCGAAGCGGCTGCCGAAGCCGAAGAAGACCCATCGAGTCTGGGTGCGCAAGGTCGACGCCTCGGGCACTACCACCGAAGGGGATGCGCCAATCCAGCCTTCCCTTCCTACTGACGTCCTCAGCAACCAAGGTGCGCCCGCTGATGTAGCGCATCTCTCGGGGAAGCGTGCGGCTGACCACATTCCCCAACCATCTCCCTCTCTGGCGAGAAAGATGCGTCGACGGAGCAGGGGTGCAGCCAATGCCCCGCGCATCACCTCTGATGCACCATAAAAAGTCTCTGTCTTTGACAGACTCACTCGCTGTAATGGCGAGGAGAATTTGGATGCTGAGTACTATGCGCCCCAGCGGGCTAGTACGAAGAAATCCAAGGCGGCACGGGCCATGTGCCACAAACGTGCTATGCCAGCAGTAAGCCAAAAGCATGCACTCACAATCATGCGCGCTGTTGATGGCAAGCTGTACAAGGTCGACTCAGGTGCTTCTGTACCAAAAACAAGCCGACCTTCAAAGCCCTCATCTCACTTGGGCGCATCTACTGCGTGCACAACCAAGTCGAGTGAGGCAAATTCAGTGGTCTTGAACTCCCGTGCCTCCTCTGGTTGTGCGTCTGAGGTTCGTTCAAGTCACTTCAAATGTTGTGGTTCCCCCACTACTGATCGGGATGCCTGTTTGGTATTAGATCAGGGGGCGCAGCACTCACCTGACCACCCCGGCGTTTGGCCTTGCCATGCGCCTGAAGGGGGTGTGAAGGTAGCACTCACCTCCAACGACCTGTGTAACATAATCACTCACAAGCGCCGGTCAGGAGAGTCGACCAACAAGCACGATACGCCTCTCACAGGGCATACTTGTGCGGTGGTCACCATCAACTGCTGTTGCAAGGCGGCAGTACCACCGAGGCAGTCAGTCTTCCAGCGGCTGCAATCATCGACACCCCTCCGATATCGCCTTGGGATGAAGGTGTCAACAGAAGAGGAGCCAAGGGTTGCTTCATGCAACGTGATCTCCAACTCCTCGTCAGTCCGGAAGACGGCTGGCAATTCCTCGTCCTCATCCAAAAGCCAGCCGAGGAAAACCAAGGCAGCTGTCTCGTCCTCCGGAGTGTTCGAAGGCACTCGGTCGAGGAAGAAGTTCTTGGAGGAAGCTGGGGGTAGCCAGACCCTTGTTGAGCCTCCTTCCGAAGACGAAGATGTCCAAAGCACAGCTGCGGCGGATCTTCATCCTCGAGGCGAAGTCAGCCTCCTAAAAGCCCCTCAAAATGAGGATGTCCCCCAGAACACAGCTGGAGGTATTTCCGGAGACGAAGGGGCCCCTCAAGACGAAGCTGAGGGTAATCAAGCCCTTGCAGATGCGCTCATCGAGAATGACCTGCAGAACGTGGCTAGGGGTGGTCAAAATCTACATGAGAGTGAGGCCGAGAGCGAAGCCTCAACCAATCCATCCACTCCCGGTCGTGTCATGACAGTATACATGACTGGGGGTGATTCCGAGTCTGATGCGCCGCCGCAGGACATCGTCCAGCGCATAGACACATTAGAGGGAGGACTCAAAACCCTCTCTGCTTCTATGCAAACACTGACTCAGGCGGTGTTTGAAATACGGTCGGCCTTGACCCGAACACCTTCGATCGGTCCCGACCCAGGGGCCAATGGGGAGTCGAGTGTACCCCTTCAACGGGTATCCTCAGACACAGATCGCCGAGAAGTACCTCGGACGTCTGAGCCCTCAAACGCTCAACTCCAGGTGGTACCACCTTCTCCGACTCCCAGCTCCACGGAGGATGTGGTCGAAATGATCAAGGACTTGCGGGAGCACTTTGAGTCCAAGAACAGGCAAGAGGAGCGCCAGAAGATGGGAATTCCCCAGCCTTATCCCCTCGAGTGGAACAAGGTGGTTTATCCTCCAAAGTATAAACCACAAACACTGACGCCGTACGACGGGAAGGACTCTCCGCGTCACTACCTGACGTACTTCCAGTCCCAAACGGGACATCTCCCGAAGGAGGACGCGCTCCTCACTAGCATATTTATCGGAGCATTGAAGGGAGTGGCGTATGACTGGTACTGCAGCCTCCCCGATAATTCCATATCATCCTTCGACGACTTGACGCGCCTCTTCCTCGATCGCTTCTATGACGGCGGAAAGGACATGACGATGGCGTCCCTCATAGAGATTCGCCAGAAGGAGAAGGAAACGGTTCGGGTGTTCATCGAACGCTTCCGACAGGCCTGCTTCAGACTACCTCTAGGCATGCCGGAATATGCGCTCCTCTCCTCTTGCAGCATGAACATGCTGTCTGCAGTCAAGCTCTGGCTCAACTCTACTCCTCCTCCCGACTGGAGCTCCCTGATCATCGAAGCAGAAGCCGCAGAAAAGAAGGCGGCCAATGCACGTCTTCTGGGGGTCAGCTTCCCTGCCTTTGATGACAAGGGGAAAAGGTCTGCAGCCAACAACCCCAAAAGGCGCATCTGCGCCTACACAGAAGCCTCCACTTGCACCAAGGCCCAAGGAGGTTTATTCGTTCAACGACGAAGACACCCTGCAACTTTTTGAAATACTGAAGCAGGGTGACAAGATCAAGCTACCGGACCCAAAGCGGCCCGATGAAGTTAGGAAAGTGGACAATCCGAGGTACTGTCACTACCATCGGTTTGTCGGACACCCGACCAAGGACTGTTATGTCCTCAAAAATTACATCCAGTGCATGATCAATACAGATGTAATCTCCGTCGACTATGAAGAGAAGACGGTGTCAGCCAATGTGGTGTCATTCCAGTTCGGCACCTTGCCGCCAACTACCACACAAGATGGCGTCGTCCCCATCCCTAAGGCGACAATGGAGGTGGTTAACTTACCACCTACCCGTGACAATGTGAGTGGACTCATCCCACTCACCACATCTCGAGAAGAGGTCCTATGGGTCCACCCCGACCTCGTCTCCGAGGTGACTCAACCGGAGGTACGTCCTACCTCCAAATCCAAAGGCAGGAAGATCAAGTCTTGCCGCATGGTCTCTTCTTCAACGGAAGAGGCACTCCATGTGCAGACGCATGCACAACAGAACGCCCAACCCGGCGAAGCTGCCTCCGAGGTGGTGCCTCCTTGTACCGTCCCTGCTGTCCAGGAAGAGGGCCCGTTTAAGCCCTCAGCAGCCAATAAGCAGAAGCAGGTGTAGGCTCGTTTTGACAGACCTCTACGAAAGGAGCTCACTACAAAAAAAGTGTCTTTCTGGGACGTCAAAAATCCATCTTAAAAAGACCTAAATCAGTCCTAAATTGTAGTTTGGGACGAATTTTAGGACGGTAAGTGACAGTGCTATTAGGGTGGCGTGGCAAAAAGTTTTAGGACGAAAAATACTGTCCTAATTTGGTTTTAGGGTCGAAAAAGCTAACCGTACCAAAAGAGTTTGAATTATTATATGTTTACGACGGTTTACAAAATTGTCCCAAAATAAAAGAGTTTGTGACGAATAACATTCGTCATAGACAAATTTGCCAACGTTACAAAAGGATGTCGTTTATATCTAGGACAATTGCATAACCGTCTCAAAAGTAATACTTATGAAATTATTGTTTGTATTTTCCAGCTGTAAAACATACAATTTAAATACACATAATATATTTCATATGATCATGACTGTTGTCAAGTTTGTCCTCAGATCTATCTCCAGGTATCAGAGCTCCAATACAAAAAAGAAAGCTTAACAACATCAAGCATTCTTTACCATTAAGTAGAAGACAACAAAATCCATATATAACTATATATGTTCAATTGATAAACAACAAAAAGCTTAACATTAAGCATCCTCAACCACCATTTCCAAAATAAATCCAAAACACAATATATCACCCACACAATCAGTTACAAAATGAACCCATTCTCCACCATTACATACAAAATTCTGAACTCAAAACATTAAGCACTACACCATATTTTTGAATATTAGTCTATCCAACACGAACCCAAAAAATTAACCCAAACTTTTTTTTCCATCACAAGATCGTCGCCCATCATTTTAGTATATCCAGAATGCTTTTAAAGGACCTACAAATGAAGATATGCCAATATATTAGCAACCTGCTAACTGTACACAAACAACCAGAAAAAAAAAGACAAGTTCTTACAAATTGTACAAAGTAGTCTACATTAGTTTGTGAATGTTAAAAACAGAAGAAAAGGATCAATCCATCTGTACAGACCTGCTAACAGTTCTTCCAAACTGTACAGACCTGCTTACAAAAAATTTGGAAAAAAATAATGTACAAAAACAAGCTTCAAGTGACAAAGGAAGCTTCAAGTGACAAAGGAAGCTTCAAGTGAAAAAGGAAGCTTTAAGTGAAGATGCAAAAAATTGGAAAACATTTTAAATAGAAACTACAATTATTCTAGCAAGAATTACAGTAACAAGCTAGGAAAAACCAATATAAAAGTTAAAATCTGTACAGACAATATACAAAGTTTAGTCCAAAAATCTGTCCAGGAAAAAGAGAAAACAAAGAATTCTATTATATCACAAGAAAGTGAAATTACTAATTCCTGATAATATTAAATTATCAGGAATAAGTAAAATTATCAAGGAAGTTGTGGTCCTCCCTTGTGGTTTTGTCCCAATGTCTGATGGTTGCTTGTAAATGTATCCGTGAACTGATATTGTAATTTCCTCCACTTTTTTACCTTTTATAATATGTTATACTTGGAAGAATTTGTCTATAAAAATATGAAGATTCCTTTCATATTTTTCATATTCCCCAAACTTGAGTTGAAACTTTGTATGTTGGTTAAGAATGGAGAATGACAATGGAATTAGCAAAATCCTTGCTTTAGCATGTGCTAAATGGATACTCATGGTGCTGGAATGCATTAGAACAATGTAATGCTTTACTTTTTGGTCTGAAGCAGCATGGTTTTGTGAATCAGTGTTTCCAAACTCTAACAAAAATTTATTGTAATGCATGGTAAATTTAAATTTGGAACCTAGCTATAACTCAATTTGGCCTATGCAATATTTGAAAAATGACGAGTACCTCTGTATATCTAGTCATGGCAAATATAGCTAAAACCCAAAAATCTGTTATACTGGAATCAAGAATGTGTCGTCTACTTGCTAAGGACTCCATAATTTATCTTCTCTATGTTTCAAGAATTGATGCAATCCACAAGACAAGTTGTCTGATGACTTTTAACCTCCTTTTTAGCAACCAAAATAACTCTCTATTTTGCACTGGCTCAGTTCAATTTTATCTTTCAGTTTTTCTTTCCAAGAAGAGAACATAACTTGTATATTGTGGTCTTTTGTTCTACAGAAACAAAGTTGCATATATCAACCGACAAAAGATATGATATTAATAACTGTTCAACGCATTTACACCCGAAAGAACTGCATGTCACTCTAATTGAATTGACAATTTCAGAAACATGAAACCATATATGTATGCATATCTATGAGTTATTTTGTGTTGACTATCCTACTAGTTGATTTAGTTATCCAAAATGAGGTGAACATGTATGTTACAAAGGACAACAAAGCTTAATGGAAGAAAAGAATTCAAATAATTGATTCTATAATTTTGAGATAAAGGATTGGATGTTGTAAACTGATGGTGAACCATGTAATTTGTAAATCAAATTATTTTTGTAAATCAACAATTGATTGCAGTTGTAGCATCAGAGCCTTCTCGCGAGGCCGACTCAGGCAGAAAAGCCAAACCAGTACGAGCCCGGAATGTGTGCTCAGAGGCTAACCCATTACATGTACCATCAGCAGCACAGGCTTTATGTGAGCTTTTGTTCTTTGTAATGGTGCAGGGGCATTGCGTTGTCATGCTTCTTTTCTCCTCCTTATTGTAATTCTACCTACTGTAGGATAACAATATTGAGTTCTGTAGAAAGTTTGTTGCCATGTACTTTTCTCCTTGCCAGAAAAAGACAATGCATATTTCAGTATGGGAATGGACGACAAAGTACTAGTGTTTTCCCTCAGGTATGCTAGGATATCGCTATTGCTAGTCTATGTTGAGCTAGGTTGATTACGCCTCTCTCATGTTCCTACAAATTTATGCTTGTAATATTTGCTAGTGTTTTTGCATTCAGGCTGGTTCTTTACATAAGTTTCAATGCTTGATAACGATTCTTTGCATATAGTACTGTTAATGAATATGAAATTTTTCAGGATGCATGGCACTGCGAAATATGCAACCGTAAGCCTGGTGGATTTCTCATCAAGTAGGTACATCTAGATTGTCTATTTTCGTACTTATCAAGGCATAATAGTTCACTTTCTTTCATGTCCTTACGATAATTAGTTCTACCCCAATCCAAATAATTCAGTACTAACTTACAAGGTAAAGTGACAATCTCTGTATTTGTTATCAGGCTTTCATTCTCGGGTTACATCTTGCAAAACTTTACAATTTTACTTTCTTAATATTAGCATTATCGTGTACTCATGTTCGAAGGACTTTCACAATCTTTGGCACCAGAGAAAAACCAATGTAATAAGTTGATAGTTGGAAAATTACCTGGACGACGTATTGGATTGTTGACAAAGAGTTGAGCATTAAGGAATATGGCCATAACTTCCTCTTTGAGCTCAGTCCTAAGCTCACTCTTGACCACCTCAAGATCTTTCTTGTGCCGAGCCTCTTGCTCCTCACGCTCTTTGTGAAGAAAACTATGCCCTTTCATAAGATAAACACAAGCTCAGATGAAAGAAAGCAATGGAGGAGATCCCAACTCTCAGTACTATTATGTCACCATTGTAAGAGAATAAAAGAAAACAACAAAGAGGTAAATGCTATCACATACAAATTACAAAGCAACTAATAATACCTTAATCAACTAGGCAAAAGTTTTGCCAACTATATATAAATTCAGGACTGAAAATGTCATACAGCGTACATACGGGATTATAAGGGAAGTTTGCAATACCTGTCCAACAACAGCTAGTCCATCGGCAAGAAGAGATGTTGCCATAATGATATCTAATATATATATATATATATATATATATATATATATATATATATATATATATATATATATATATATATATATATATAGATAAACATACCCGTAAATAAACTGCAGAGTTCTAATATATATATATATATATATATATATATATATATATATATATAGTCATCCATCCTTGTATTTCCGGAAATTAAAAAGAAAAGAAAAGAAAAGAAAAGAATTCTCTTGTACCCAACATACCCGTAAATAAACAAAAATGATCATTGACGTAGCCAATCACTTAGAGTACTTAAATTACCACAACAATCATCCCAGCTGTTGCAGTTCTATGCTTGTCTGAAAGATCAAAGTGACTTAAAGTGTACAAATGAGATATCCAAAAAGACACACAAGGACTTATTTTTAAAGATACCACTTACTTTTCATTCCTGAAATAACACGAGGAACCTTTGTAAAGTATTTCAAGATATAGAACAATACAGTGAATAATCAGAACGAGACTCAAAAGAAGAGTACTACAAATATAGTTCTTTCAAGTACACAACTGCAGAGTTCTTGGAATACTGACAGTAAAGACTCATGGAATCGACGGCTATGTATATCGAGAAGCTGAAAATTATTTATAGCCCAGAAGTTCATCATCAGAATCTCCTAAAAGCAGATGCTGCAGCACTCCTCTAGCAGACAGCAGCAACAAAGGGCGGCGAAACTGTATCAAGAACAACAAAAGTGAAAATATGCAATCCGTCGGTGTTAAATCGCTTGCATATTGAATATGGGGGAAGGTAACATTTATATCCAAAACATAAAGAGTATAAAAACATCAGTTACAGCTTAATTGATTTGTATGTACCAGCCTGTGGTAATCATGTGTGGATGGAGAAATGGAAAAAGAATTATAAAATATTTAGAAAACATCCGTCAAGTACCTGAAGTCTCTATAGAGATGCAAGTGATTCATCAATCGAAGCGGAAGCAGGAAAGGGGGAGCACGACTACTTAGAAGAGTCTAAAATTAGGACCGATAAAAGCGTGCACTAATAATTTTTTATATATTTATTAATTATTATTATCAAAATTTATAAATATTTTAGTATTTATTAGAATTTATAAAGTTCAATTCAAAGTTAAAAAGAGATCATTTGCATTGTAATTTTTATAATGTCTAGATAAGTAATCTTTAATTTCTTGTAACTTTAATGAACGTGTACTAAAAAATTTCCAATATTCTTCCCAAAATTTCAGTCCTCTTTTAAAAATTATGATCTTGTTATGCAAAGCGCTCATGTCACTTGAGAAATGCACCCCGTCACCGGGAAAACGAGCTCTCAAGTTGCTCCTACCGAACCGCGGTTCTTACTGATATTCATTGGGCTCCCAGGAGATTTTGGCTTCTAAGGTTCCGACCTAGAGGCAAAATTTTATACCAGTTCCTATCTTTAAGCTCCAAACTTCAGAACAATATTTGTACTGCCTTCAGTAGGGGAGCAAGTGCCCAGCCACTTGCCATCCTCGACAAACAAGCAGCCATCAATTGCAGTTCTCCAAGTTTGATTCATCCACTAAATATTAGTGTCACACATTAATTGAATATGTGATGCTAGGGCACTTACCAATCGAGTAGTAGGTGATGATCCATAATGATATCTAATATATATATATATATATATATATATATATATATATATATATATATATATATATATATATATATATATATATAGGATCAACTCAAAGAATTAGTTGCAGTTATGCATGTTGAAATAAACTTGATTTTGTTCCCCTCTAACATAATGATATCCAAAATAGCCACTCTTCTTCCTACTTGGCTCTTCCTCGTATTCTTCACCTTCCACTTCTTTTTCCCAGATTTACACTGCTTTGCCTAGTGTCACTCTTCTCCTTCCTCTACTATTTGCTTTTTCTCTTCCTCATCTTGTTACCATGTCTTCTTGCCGCATAGTACTAGCTAGTGCACCAAGGTGCCTATGCACTTAGAAGAGCATATCACCTGGGTCCACTTGAATGTACATTGAAAGGGTTATAAAATAAATATTCCTTGATTAAAGCCTCAAGAGGCCTCATAGGAACAATTAGAACACAATAATACAGACTGTTGTACTCTTCTTTTACCCAACTAAGTAAAGAGCATCACAGTGGTCCTGAATATGGGAGTTTTTGATAATAAAAAAATTAGAATATAAAAATCCATGAAATCTTTAAAACTAGTAATTTTACCAAGTTCTAAAACTTCTCTTATATTGCTACAACTTCAAACCTTCTTGTAGCTTTACTTTGTAAATGATTCTTACTGAAAATATAGTCTACCTAATATAGGAATTATTAGTTTTCACTAGGCCAATATCATATAAGTGGAAATCTTGCTTATAATATTTGGCTGTCAATGCACAAATACACAATTCATAACTCTAAGATCAAGAACATGTTAACGTTGACACATATTATCTATTTGAAAGAGACAAGCATGTCCAAATATTTTATTTAAATTCTGCTTTGGTGGTTCTTACCAGGTTTGCAGAAAACTTTCAGCATGCTCAGTTCCACATCAAGTTCATACATATTGTTTTCATGCATCATTATAATCAATAAACCAAATCAGACGTACATTTACATTAGCAAACAACTTTTCCAAAAACATTTGGCACAACTGAAGTATCAAAAGATAGGAATTCAGTAACTGTAGCCAATACGGTAAGCCTCAACTTTATGGCATCCTCCTCGCTTGGTGATTACAACAGTAGTTAATATATTTGCATGGAAAGATCATTAAGATCCAGACATAAGCCAACACTTGTTAAGATAATATTTACCTCGATGTTAGAGGCAGAACAAGATAATATTTGACCAAAGATTTTTGCAACTATGGGTCAAAACTACTTCTGTTCTCTAAATGTTTTATCCCGTGTCGTAAGCGTGTCTTTAAAACAGAACATATAACACTGTGCATCTTTACTTAAATCATACCCAACTATTTCTACAAATAAATATGGTATATGACCATAGTAAGACGAGGATTATTTTCCATAGGAAATCACAAAATCAAACTGGCATGATTTTTACTTCAATATATAGACTAATGACCTAGATAATCTCCACTCAAACAAAATAAAGGACTTAATTGAAATAACTCCTTAATCGAATAAATTAGAAGAACAATAAAGATTGAATAGAAGATTTTTATCTCACGGAGAAGCCAATTATTCTAATTTTGAAAAAAAAACTTTAAGAAGAATCGTACACAAAGATTGAATAGAAGAACAATAAAGATTGAATAGAAGATTTTTCATCTCACGGAGAAGCCAATTATTCTAATTTTCATCTCACGGAGAAGCCAATTATTCTAATTCATCTCCTCCATTGCTTTCTTTCACCTTTCTCTTCGTTGATTCCTATATTTTTTTTTTCACAAACTATGCCCTTTCATAAGATAAACACAAGACTCAGATGTCTCTCTACTCATCAACCATCCAACAGGTATATGCCACCAAAGTGGCACATGTTTATCCAAGGTTTAAAGTACGGGCCGAAACCACCAATAGGCTTCAACCATTTCGGACCCGAGTCTGTGTCCGAGAATCATTCTGGAAATACACTCTGTGTCTTATTCGTGTTCGTACAAAAACATATTCCTATCCATGCAAATGTGTCCCAATTTTTCACAAAAAAAATCTAATTTTTTACAAATAATCACAGTAATTCCTACATGAACGCATAATCACAATAATTTGATAAATTAAAATCTGCAAAGAACATAGCCATGTTCAAACTCATGTTCCTGTCCATGCAAATGTGTTCCAATTTTTCACAAAAATCCAATTTCTCACGAATAATTATAGTAATTCCTACATGAATGCATGTAAATAGTGTAAAATACTCAAATTTCAAGCAAATAATCTAGAACAAAATAACATGCATCCAAAAATTAGGGCAAAGACTAAAAAAATTTTGGTAAAAAATTCTAAAGATTGGAGATAATATACCAAGCAGCAGCAATGGAGCACCTAGGGTTGAAAGGTTGGACAGAGAGAGAGCAATGGTCGGAGAGAGAGAGAGAGAGCAGTAGCACTGGAGCACCTAGGTCGGAATAATGGTCGGAGAGAGAAAGAACAGCAGTACTGGAGCACCTAGGTCGGAGAAAGAGAGAGAGCAGCATCGCCCAATTTTTTGATCGAAAAGAGAGAGATAGAGAGAAATTTTTTTAGGTTAGTTTGATATTGAGAAGTGTGTTTTCATCAACTAAGTTATGAATGTTTTGGGATGGACGGTTTGGATTAATCCATCCGATCGAACGGTTGAGATGAAAACACGTAGAGGTAAAGTTCCCCCCATAAACTTTGGCAATTAGCCGCCAAATGTGTGACATTCCCGCCGATCTATTTGGGACGGTAATGTGTATTATTTGGAACGAAAATTTTTATTAGTCCCAAATGTTTATCCATTTTCACAATCTGTCCCAAAAAAATACAACTTTTTGTTACTAAAAATATAGTCGTCCCTAGACCTATACTTTTAGGACTTTTTAGACTAGGGTTCCTTATAATGTCGTCCCAAAAAGACACTTTTTTTGTAGTGGAGAATGCTTCGGGGCTAGCCAAGCCCCACAACTTCGACATACTGGCACAACTGGCCAGTACTCCTGCCCGCCTATCTTTGTTCGAGCTCCTGCGTCTTTCCAAAGACTCCCGAGAAGCTCTCTGTGAAGCTCTGAAGGATGCCGAATCCTTTCTCAGTCAGGTCAAGCAGCCTGAAGACCTCCCAACTACATGTGCGCACTGTCATTGTGCGGATAAAATTATCCCAAACATAACTTTCACCTAACAAGACATGCTGCTCAAGCACCACCGACATAATCGGCCGCTGTATTATACAGGGTATATCGGTTCAGTCAAGGTGAACCGGATTCAGATCGATCCGGGGACTTCTCTCAGCATCATTCCGAAGGCACTGCTATCAACACTGGGGATCCCAATGTACCGGCTGGCACCCTCCAACACAACCATCAGTGGCTTCAACGCTAGCAAAAGCGAACCGCTGGACAAAATTCGGCTGTAATGCCCCAGTCCCAAAATACGTAGGACTAGGAACGTAGACATGCCAGCTGTATTCATACGAAGGACGTAGGTCTCGTATGAATACATAAGCTGTAAAATGCAGTAATCCAAGACAAACTAATCTCATCCACAATGAAAGGAATAATAATATAAATATCAACTCGAATATTATAGATAACATCGTTGGGCGGAGACAAAGTCCACTACCAACTATCACAATGAAAGAAATGTACATGAATCGAAAAATGGAAAGACGAACCAAGCGCAATCGTCTTCGAAAGAATGGAGAAGACCACGGCCTTGGCTAGGATACCTGCAGAAAATATAAACACACACCTGGGGAAAAACCAGGTCCTCAGAGGGACGTAACAAGATACATAATAACAATACCATGATGAACTGTAAATGATACATGATAAAGAAAAGACCACATGCTCCAACACAATGGAACCTAACCATCTAGGTGTAATGCAAGTCGAAAACTATACTGGAACGTATAAGTGGGTAGGAATAAAGCATAACATCCACTAGAGGCTTTCGCATGAACTAGTATACGTCTCTGACCGTATCTGACGATGTGGTCAGGGCCGTGCAATGGATATATTCCCTAGTTCATACTTTGCATCGCTAGCATACCTCCTGACCGTATCTGACGACGTGGTCAGGGCCGTGCAATGGATATATCCTCTAGCGACACACCCATAACAGGGAAACCATGAACCCATAACCGAGCAATCTAGAAGGCTGTGGGATAGCTCATACGTCCCAGTAGTTTTCCCCGCCCATGTATCACACAAGTCATATCCATGTCTTGGCGATCCATATCTCTATGCAAGTCGCTATCTAGACTCCGCTAATCCATAAATGAATCGACACACGACACGCCCGTATCGGTAGCAAGTCGAATACGTAGGTTCGTGCCGACTCTATGATCCTCACTCATGTGTCGTGTATGAGACGTGTCAACAAGTCAAAGAAGTTATGAAGCATAACTTCAACACACCGAGAAAGTCTGCTACCACATATGGTCCACATACACACGCACACACACAAACATCAATATACATATCGATGGCACCCAAGTCATACTTGGACATACTCTTACTAATGTAAAAATACTAGCAACATATAAAATATCATGAATCAAATATAAGTACAAGATGGCAAGGTATCTTGCCTGGTGGGTCGCCTGGGGTGGTGCGATGCTCCGACAAGTCCTGCTTGTCCAATAGTCAAGGTCGTTGCACACATGATCCGATTCGTAAAGAAATGGGAACGTAGGATCAATCGTTTTCAAGATTTGACAATATAAGAGAATTTGGAGTAAATAATTACTTACACTAGTTTTAGAATTTATTTCATAATATTTTGGAGTCTAAATTTTATTAGTAAAATATTTTACATAACTACAAATCAAGAATCGTTTTAGGTAAGAAAAACTAAGTACGTAAAAACATGCTTTTTTAGATAAAACTATATTTATATATGAAAAATATTGAAGTAATTATTCGAAATATTTAGAAGTCATTTATGGCAAAAGAAAAACTGTAACTTTCGAAAATAAAGAATTATTTTGTTGCTAAAACTGTATAAAAAGTCTTAGACGAAATAGCACGTCATAATATATTTTTATTAGTTAAAAGTATTTGTTTATTAAATATTTATTTGTTTAATGCAACACAATATTAAAGATAATAATAATGGTATTAATAAACCTTTTAGCAAAAATCTAATTATATGTAAAAATTACCAATAATAATAATAAAAATAAAAATAAGATTAATAATAATACTAATAATGATAATAATATATTAATAATAATGATAACAATTATAATGATAATACTAATAATAATAATCACACTAATAATAATAATAATAATAATAATAATAATAATAACAATAATAATAATAATAATAATAATAATAATAATAATAATAATAATAATAATAATAAACTAATGATAATAATAATATTAATTATTATAAAAAAAACATGAAAAATCCCTAATTCTATTCCACAGAGCACGAGAGAGAGAGAGAACAGAGAGGATTGGGAAAAGAAAAAAAAAGAAAAGGGATCTCACCGGGTTGGCTGGGAGAGGGCGGCGCCGGAGGCTGGCGCGCGGCGGAGGAAATCGAAGGGGGCGCCGGGCGGAGAGACGAGATCGGGCGGACGGCGGTGCTGGAGTCCGAGGCGGAGGAGGAAAGGAGCGGCGCCGGCGCTGGTCTACCGGCGCGGAGGAGCCAGAACGGCGGTGGCCTGCAGGCACGGGTCTTGGCGGTGGATCTGAGGAGGAGAAGCTCGCCGGATCTGAGCGCTCCGGCTCGGCGCTGGCTTCGGGGTCGCGAGACGCGGTGGCGTGGATGGAGGGTTTTGTCGGGGTGGCTCTTCACCGGAGCGGGCGATGGCGTTGGCCGGCGCTGGCGACTTCGCGCGGGGGAGATACGGAGCGGGGCGGCCGAGATTTGAGTGGCGGCGGCCTGGAGATGAGCGCCGGAGAGGAGCACGCCGAAAGCTGCCAGCGTGGGCGGGCGCTGCCGTGGTCGTCGGCACCCCATCGCGGAGAGGAGGCGCGGGAAAATAGGCCGACGGGCGGATTGGACTGCGAGCGGGGTCGCAGTCGCCAGGGTTCCGATCTGGTGCTGGCGGCTCGGCCCAACGGGCTGGGATCTGAAGGAGAAGGAGCGCGGAGGTTGTCGGTTCCGACGGGGAAGGTGAGTAACTCTCGTTTTCCCCCCTTTCTCCTATACTTTGGAGTTTTTTTGGGTTGGTGGCGGGACGGTGGTCCGTGTTGGTTGATGGCGACAGGGAAGAGGGTCTGGGTGTTTGGCGAGCAGGAGTCGGGATGGTTGTCGGGGTTGTGGAGATTTTGTCGTGCTAGGTGCGGGGGCTGGGAACAGGGCCAGGATGGTGGTGATGACGGTGTCGATGGTGGCGGTGGCGTCGATAATGATGGTGGTTCTGGTGGTTGTTGTGTCGGGGTGCTGGGGGTGTTCGGTCAGGGGGAGTCGAAAAAAGGGTTGGGCGTGGACTACGGGCAGTCGAGGGAACCATGGTGGTGGTGCAAGTGATGCGGGTGGTGGTGACAACGAAGATGGTGGTCGTGAGAGATGGCGGGGAGCCTTGCCGGAAATCGAGAGGTTGTAGGGTTAGGATTTGATTTGTGTCGGGATGTGTCCGACACGAAAAGGATGAAATTGTATTTGTAAAAAGGGTTAATTAGTTGTACCCCCCTATGGTTTGTACGTATTTTGGTAATTGTCCCCGTTATTTCAGAAATAAAGAACACCCCTCTGGCTGCTTAATTTTCCACTCATGCTGCTTAATTTTCCACTCATTTTCTTCTATGCACCAGGGGGTACAACTAATTAACTTTATAAACCAGGGGGGTGTTCTTTATTTTTAAAACAACAGGGACAGTTACCAAAATATGTGCAAACCATGGGGGGGTACAACTAATTAACCCTTGTAAAAACTATGGAATAAGACGGGGAGGGAACACGGACACGGTGCACGGGGCTGAGAATTATTTGTGGAGAATTGGTGAAGTAAAAAAAATTTGGAGGAGTACCTGCCTATTTATAGGATGTGGGAATTCCCAATTGGATAGGATTGTGGGGTTTTAAATCCCCATTAGATAATTCACTATCAATTCAAATCAAGTTAAAACCAATCAATCCAATCCAACTTCATATCTAAATAAAATTTATCTATAAGCTAAAACCTTTCAAAAATAAATTTAGATCTTAATTTAAATTTTCATAACCATTTAAACATTAATTACAAATTTTAAAATAAGTGATAAAAAGTGATAAAAATAAATTTTGAAAATTATCTTAAATATTTTAATTTCAATAGAAAATAGCTTCAACATAACTTTTAATAAACTTAAGATGTAAATAATTTCGAAATTTAAAATATGTACATGACTTAACTTTCATGTACTTCATATATTATATTTTTACAATCTTATTTTAGAAGTAAAAAAATCATATAATAAAATAGATTTTCATTAAGATAAAATAATTTCAAAATTTTGCTATATATAAATGAACAAAATTCTATTAAATGACATATAAATAAAATTTTACATAAAACAAAATTTTCTGAATTATTACTTATAACTAAAATAATCCTTTTTAAAATAACTACGGTATGATATTTTTTCGTGCTCAAACACGATGAAATATTTACCTTCTATAAATATACTTTATATAAGAAAATCTATACTATAAAACTTTGTATATAAAAATATGCTACCTTGCATATACGTACTCGCACGCAAATTGCATTCACATAATATTTATTTTCAAAATTTCTAACCGTATTTGTATAATAATGAAATAACTTTTATGAGAAAATAAAATCTATGTTTTTGGCAAGGAATTGCTATGACACTATTTTGAACCAAAATATTTATTCGCTATTTAAGAGTTTATAATAAAACGAATTTAGAAGAAAATAAAATATTTCGTATCTACGTATTCGTACTTGTCGTATAATACCAAAATCAATACTGAAAAATAAAATTTCAAAATCGTAGTGAAAATTTAGGGGTTTTACATCGGCTGAAGTGTCACATCGATAATCTCAGAACCGAGGTGACCTGCTACGTTGTGGATGCCCAGGTCAACTACAACATCCTGCTCGGTCGACCGTCACTACAACAAAAATATCCTTTAATGACGCTTGATATGGGGATTTAATGACGGCTGATAAAGAAGCGTCATCAAATTTCAGCAAGACTGTAATCTATGACGGTTATCTAAAAAAACGTTATGGAATGTCTCTAAGTGGTACGAGCGTTATGGAAAAAACACAAATTTTAAGTCGAAATCTCGACTCTCCCGCACTTACTCCCGCACTTAAGTCGAAAAGCCCCCTTCTCCCGCACTTACTCTCTTTCTCCTTCTCTCTCTCCCGCCGCTCCCCAACTCCCTTCCGCCCGCTCTAGCGCTCCCGAACTCCTCTCAGCCCGCTCCGGCGCTCCCGATCAACTCCCCTCAGCCCGCTCCCCGCTCGCCGCGCCCCAACTCCCCTCAGCCCGATCAACTCTCCAAGGTTTGTCCTAAATTTTTTCTTATTTTGTGCCCTAATTTCTGCCTTGATTTGATTTTAGTAAAATGCCCTAATGCCTCGACTTGATTTTAGTAAAATGTCCTAATTTTGACCTAGTTTCTATTTCCTAGTTTCTATTTCCTAATGTTTGGTCCAACTCCAGGCCCGATTTAAGGAGGTGGAGGCCGGCTTCCGGTAGTGGCTGGCCAAGCAGCCGGTGGCAGTCGATGCGGTGGTCGTCACCACCACCGGCACGACCAGAAGTAATTTACGAAACCCTAGGTTCTTATTTTCCTTCTTACAGACTTATCTCCCCCTTCTCTCTATAAATACTCACCTTTTCTTCTTCTTCTCCGCCATTTTTAGTGGGCTACTTTCCATCATCATCAGAGGCATGTTCAAACAGACCGCCCAGTGGCTCGACCTCGATAGAAAGTACGAAAAGCGCCTCTTGATCCCCTATCGAGATATCAAGGTCGAGATCCCTCTAATGGTGAATTTTCTTTTCTATTTTTGCTTTCAATTTGGTATATTGAATTTTTTTTTACGATCTAATTTTTTTTGGATATTTTTGGTAGGTAGAGTGCAATATCCTGAAGGATGATGGCTCCCTGGCTTCGTTTAGATCCAATGCATCAATTCCCGTGGACTTATGAAGGGAGGGATCCAATATCACCATGAGGTCGTATTTTCTTGTTCTTCTCGATAGGGACATGCCATAGATTATTAATTTGAGTTATCGATGAATGATGAATTTTGTTTATTGAGATTCTTTTTCTTAATTAAATTAATTCTGTTATTAAAATAATATTCCATATAAAAGGTGATGGAATTTGTATAAGAGATTATTATTTGTTAGGGATTTTGAAATCGATGGATTATCACAGTGATCAAATACTGTTTAAGGGAATTCCTATAAGAGAGTATTATTTGTTAGAGATTTTGAAACCTTTCCTCTATGGCACAATTCTATTGCCAGAGCACGTCAGCTATGTGGCGCTGTCTTGACCTTATTCCCCTTCATTTCATGAAGTATGAAGTTCTCATCAAATTGGATGTTCACGCATGATATGTAGTTGATCCATCTATACATCTAGTTATTTTATTTCAAATTTTAAATCATTCTATAGTTCATATTTGGTTTTGGTTATTTCGTACAATGATTAATCTAGTTGCTTTTGTTGTGCATGCCAGTGAAGAACAATTACAACACGAGACACCTTGCAATTTTTTTGATTCATATGGTTTGGTGTTTGCAAGACTACATGGCAGCTGCATGAATACGGATACGGGGACACATGATACATACATTTATATGTAACACAACTATAGCATGGATACAAACAGTAGAGGAGACCGACTCCATTTTGCCTTGTCCATGCAGCATAGTTGTACCCCAATCAGGAATTAGAAGATTTTTCAGTTATAGTTTTTATTTAAATGCTTTTAGTTGGTGATATTTATCAGTTTGAGAAACGTTTGAAATTTGGAACCAATTATTTGGGCGCTTTCACCAATTCTTCGTCAAATGACAAATGTATACTTTACTTCGTATTATTTAATTTTCCCATATGATTTGTTGCTGCACAGAAAACATGCCAAATCTTGCAAACATCTTCCTTCACTTGCTTTTTGATGTAAGCAGTATTATGGCTTTATGTGTACGGTGGTTTCCCAGAGGTAATGCTTTTGTAACTGTTTTCTCATGTTAACCACTGCTAGCTGCCATACTTAATACTTCTATCTTTTATAAGTTGTAAAATACTTCATACACATATCTTTGGGCAGGTGGATGGGTTATTTTGAGATCAGACGGTGAAGAAAATGGATATTTAGACTTGACGTGTCTTGAATAAGTTATAAAAAAATTATTTGAGTCCATAATAGACATAATTAGTGTTTGATCTTGGTAATGGTTGACCATCTTGGACTAACAGTATACTAACAGTCAATCTAGTTGCTTTTGTTGTGCATGCCAGTGAAGAACAATTACGATACCAGACATCTTGCAATTTTTTTGATTTATATGGTTTGGTGTTTAGAAGACTGCATGGCAGCTTCTGGATCCTCTATGATATACACAAATATTGTGAATGCAACATTCTGATTTTTTTTACTAATCATATATTTCTTAAATTCACTATTGAAAACTCAAAAAGTGACAAATTTGAGGAGCCGTCTCTTAGCTTGGATGAGGCTGAGGCAGGGCAGGATGTTATCCCTTCAGGTCAGTCCTCTCTTTATTTATTATCCAAGTGTATCTACTAGCCAAATTTATTTTTCTCTAAATGATTTATTTGCTAATGACACTTTAAAATATCATTGTAACCCATATGTGTCTACAGTATGACAGCCAACGTATCAAACTTGTATCCGTGCAAGTTTGCAGCATAGTTTGATATTGTGTTTACTCTGAACCATAAATAGGAGATAATATAATAGTCCATAGACGAGTATCCTTTGGTACTTCTATGCTATGCTTTGACTCCTTGTACGTATTGAATTTGTTTACAAATATCTTTGCAATATCATAATTTTTTTTGTTATCTTTTGATTTTCTTCTCCAGGTATGCTAAGACCAGATGTCTGAAATAGAAATGTGATGTTTATAGCTTCGATGTTATCCTTCTAGAGCTTTTAACAGGAATAATGGCAGTAGACCATACTATGCCTAAGGGACAACAGAGTCTTGTTACTTGGTCTGTTCCTGCTTCTTACCATCTTGTTTTGAGTTTCTTACCTATTTCTATGAATGTGTCTACCACAAACCTTATGATCATATTACAGGCAACTCCAAGGTTGAACGAAGACAAAGTTAAGCAGTGTGTCGATCCTAAGTTCTACAAAGTTTCTTCTTTTGGGCTCCTTCCTCTGCTATTCCCACAGAGGAACAATTCCTTGAGCCACAGCAGGTACGAAGATCCATGCCCATCTGCTGTTACTTATTTTTACTCTACTTCTGTTGCACGGACACGGCTACGATTGTCACTCCCCGTTCCCGGAATGCGTATTCTAATACGTATATTGCCTGAATGTATTTATTTAGTATTTATCATGTAGTATCCTGTATTTAAATTTCTATAATTTCATGTTAATTAATTATCTGTATTTTATTTTCTGCACTTTATTTTTCTGCAATTCTATTATCTGCTCTTTAAATTTTCATATTAATTAATTAGCTGATATTTAATTTTCACGCTAATTAATTCCTGCAATTTTATTTCTGCATTTCTTTCTGTAATTTTATTTCCTGCATTTTAATTCCTGCTTTAGTTTTACTTTCGGGTTAGCCTTGTTGGACCCGTGCAACCCGACCCATTAAGGACCCGGCCCAACTCCCACCTATCACCACCTTTTATTTAAAACCACCCTCTCCCTTCTCTCTCCTCATTCACTCCTTCTTCACCATTACTTCTTCTTCTTCCTTTCATTACTCTCTCCACCTACCAACTAGGCAAGTACATCTTGCTCTACATGAGGACCATATTTTATGGTTTAATATTCGTCCTCTCATGATTCTAAGAGAGTTTAGTGCTTAGTATTTTTGATTTCATTGGTTCATTTCTTGTAGATCTAAGTTATTTTATTTTCGGTTGTCTATGGGTTTTGATCTAGCAAACTCCTTTGTTCTCAAGATTTGATGGTTCCATGTCGTAGAGCAGTTCATCCTACCCAATTTTGACCTTTGGAAAGTTGGATTCGGACTTATTTTGACCAAGTTATGGACTGTTGAAGCTTTGGGGTGCAACCATGGAGTTCTTGCTGTTTGGAGAAGACAGTGAGCAGTGTATGCTAGCTTTTTAGCTGCGTCACTGAGCTGTGCGCGCTCTTTAGCGCAGTGCAGCATGGAATCCATACGCTGCCTTTTTAGGAAGCGTGTGTCTTGCATACGCTACCTTTTGGAAGCGTGTGTCGTATGGAGTTCATACGCTGCCTTTGGGGAGCGTATGACTTGCATACGCTGACTTGAATGGTCAGGAGTCATATGGAGTTCATACGCTACCTTTGGGGAGCGTATGACTTGCATACGCTGACTTGAATGGTCAGGAGTCGTATGGAGTCCATACGCTGCCTTTGGGGAGCGTATGACTTGCATACGCTCACTTGGATAGTAAGGAGTCGTATGGAGTTCATACGCTGCCTTTTGGAAGCGTATGACTCCCATACGCTAGCTTGGCTTGAGCGTAGCTTGACCTGAGCGTACGCTGGCATGAGCGTAGGCTGACATGAGAGTAGCCTGCTCACCCTGGATCTTCTATAGCCCTGTACATTGATATCTTATTAGATGTTTAACGTCCATTTTATATCCTTACGCCTTTTCGCATAAACTTGATAAAATTATGATATGTTAATATTTCTGTTAAATATAGATTATTACATGAGCTGTACCATGTGCCGTGAATTGAGTATAGATACCCCGATTGACTGGAATTAAACCCTGAGAGTTGTAGACTCGACCCCACTGAATATTAGTTGACTTTCATGCCTTGTCACCATTGATAATGATTGTGACTTTGACTAATAATTGATCATGCGTTCCTAGTTGGAACTAAGAGACTGGCTAGTCGTCTTATTGAAATGAATGAATGAGACACGTTCATGTTATGAACTATTGTACTCGACTGGCTGATCCCGAACATTGACATACATGCACATGCAGGCTTCAATCTATTTATTTATTAATTTATCTACTTATTTATTTTCTACAAAAGAAGCATGTGTACTTTATGGTCAAGGCATGATTACCGTGGATAGATTTGATTGTTGCATTACGCTATGTAAGACCTGCAACCTAACCGCACTGGTATCGTTGTAGAGTTGTGCATATCGTACCCCGTACGAAAGTACTCATTTGAATGACCATGATCCACGGCATGGGATTTCACTCAACGTAGAGACTATTAAGTTAAATAAAATAATGATTGCATGGAGAGAATGGATTCCCGAATTCTTATATGGCAGCCCCCTTGGAACGAGTAGTACCCGACGGGCCGGCTGGTTCCCACAGATACTGTAAATCTGCCACACGGACAGGAAACAGTATCTGCTTTTATTATTATTGTATATTGTATATTGACGGGCGTCCTGCTAGGACTCGTCTAATTCATGCATGGGCCAATTGATCGACTGGATAGACTAGTCTTGCTTGCATATAGTAAGAACTGAGGAATCCCTAATTGCATTATTCCAGGATAACTTGGGACTCATAATAGCAAGCCGTAGGAGTTGATTGGCCGTTCAAGATGATTTGTTTGTGCACTGTACTCTGTTACCTAACTGGGATGATCAGAATGTCAGGACATGACGGGCCAACTTCTGTCCTTGTTTGGTTGGAAGGTTGGTTCGAAGTGTCTTGATGTGATGTGAGTCCTAGTAGCAAGCAGAGATCTATTATTATATTCTCTTACTTACTGGTTTTAGTTCTCATGTCGTGCTCCCTTGTGGTACTTGCTATTAGAGGTCTAACCTCTCTGGTTTTGTATGGCCAGATTTAGAGTCAGTTCCCGAGGACTCAGCGTACTTCCACCTCCAGGATGGTCAATACTAGAGGAATGATCGCAGGAGGCCTCGAGTGGGTTCCTTAACTTCACCACTCGTTTTGTTATCTACTTTATACCTTGCCGTTTGGCACCGACATGTTAGTCGGATTGTCTTGTACTTACTTTTGCATAATTGTAATTAAGTCAGACTTCAGCTGATAACAATTGTGTATACTTTTGCTACATCAATCTGGCTATATTTTGTAAAGCCAGATCTCAAGAACATTTTGACTGAGCGTTTGAGACGCCTTACTGCTTTACCTTACATGTTCTATATTTCTGTTTCTTGTTTGAATGATTGAGACAATAGATGTGAAATGACCATAGTAAGACTTTTATGTAGTATGCACCCCCTCGTCTGGTTAGACAGCATTGATCGTATTATACGGTATTCTTCTACCCGTAATACGTAGCTGGCTGAGTCACTCCCCCGCTCTCCAGTATTCTGGTTCTGGGGCGTGATAAGGTTTTAGTGGTGGCCCATGCAGGTCTGATTTCAGACTTGTGGGGTGTTTTGATTTTAGGATGTCTCAATCACACATGTTCCTCCTTGATCTCATGATTCGTTGTTCTCAATCCTAGCTTGACCTTCTCATATCCTTTGGCTTCATTGATCTTTCATGTCCGGTCATTTGATTGTTCTCTTGTCCCTTTTCTTAGGGGCACCTCGTCCGCATCTGTCAGAGCTGGACAGCAACAATATGGACAGCAGCATGGACAACCTGACCCTGTTGGTCAGCAACAAGAGCCGGTACTAACTCAGGAGGCTACTCAGGAAGAAGTGATCATGGAAGCAGCAGCTGGATCGCAGTATCCGGATGTTCCACCCCCACCAACAGTTCCACCTACCCAAGTGGACACACCAGCCCTTCTGGAGATCATGAGAGGAATAATGGCTACTCAGCAACATCAGATGTTGGCCCAGCAGCGCATGCACACTCAGCTACAAGAGCAGAATGTGTTGCTCAACCAAGGATTGCAGACGGCTTTGGAAAGAGGAGTGAGGACTGATTCAGGAGCATCAGCCAGGTTTTGCAAGTACAACCCCCGCCGTTTCGAGGGCACGGAGGATGCCATCTCAGCAGATGCATGGCTTAAGGATATTGAGGCTATTCTGACAGCAGCTAAGGTGCCGGCAGAAGAACGTGTGGATCTAGTGAAGTTGTTACTTCAGGATCTCGCACGTGATTGGTGGGAATCAGAGGAAGTGGGCATCAGACGTCCTGTTGCTTGGGACAATTTTACTGCAAGGTTCAAGACAAAGTACTATGGAGTTGTGGCACAGTTTGAGCTACAACAGAAGTTTATCAGCCTCAGGCAGGCTGGCAAGACGGTAGATGCTTATGCAGCGGAGTTCTGCAGATTGAGTAGGTTTGCCCCAGAGATGGTAGCAACGGAACGCCAGAGGGCGATGAGGTTCCAGCAAGGGTTTCATCTTGAGCTCTTGCAATTGATAGAGGGGCACAATTACCAGACTTTTGATGAGATATTGACGGCGACTCGAAGGCATGAGATCACCATTCAGAGGCTTGCGGCAAGGACTGGGGGTCAGAAGAGATCCCACAGTCAGATTGAAGGAGGAGGGGGAGCAGCGCCCCGAACAACAGCACCATCCCCTGGCATTCGTATCTACGATGTGGCGATGCGAGGGCCAGCACCACCACCCAGGCAGCAGCAACAGCAACAGAGGAAGAACCAGCAACCCCCAGCGGGCTGCACTTATTGTGGGAAGATGGGACACACTAGAGATGTGTGTCGGATATTGAATGGACTGTGTCTGATATGTAGAAACCCAGATCATCGGATTACCACATGTCCCATGAATTCGAGGTCAGGAGGACCAGGGCAGCAGTTTCCTGCTCTGCCAGCACCAGGGGCAGGGCAGTATCGAGGACCAGCATTGGCAGTGAGGCCGTTGGCGCAGCGTCCGTTAGTATCACAGGCTCAGATGTTTCGGCAGCAGGGGCCGCTGATGCAGCAACACCAGCATAGACCACCCCAGCATCATCAAGGGAGGGGCCAGCAGCAGCACCAGGCTAGGCCGCAACATGGGAACCAGCAAGGAGGTCGAGGACAGACATTCACTCTGTCCTTAGAAGAGGCATTGGCATCGGGAGATGTTGTGGCAGGTAACATTCTCGTCGCCTCATATCCCGCAGTAGCATTGTTTGATTCGGGAGCATCGCATTCATTTATATCTGCACAATTTACGACACGACTAGGAGTGGAGTTCGAGGCATTGTCAGGGAGGTTGAATATACTCACTGGTAATGGGCTCGTGGGAGTTAGCAGAGTTAGTTTAGCATGTAGTGTTGTAGTGTGCGGGCATCCTTTACCCGCCCGGTTGATAGAATTTCCTGTTGGAAATTTCGACGTTATCTTAGGCATGGACTGGCTGAAAGACAGTCATGCGACAATAGATTGTCGTAGTGGAAGTGTATCTTTTGATATTCCAGGCATGGAGAGATTCACCTTGGTCAGATCAGAGGCAACTCAGCAAGAGCAGGGAGTAGTAACAGCAATGGAAGAAGTTCAGATTCCGAAGGTAGTTGAAGAATTTCTAGACGTATTTCCCGAAGAACTTTCAGGTCTACCACCAGTTAGAGATATTGAGTTCAGCATAGAATTGGCACCTGGAACTAAACCAATATCAGATCGGGTTTACAGAATGGCGGATTCAGAGCAGGCCAAGGTGTATCGGCACATAGAGGAATTGAAGGAGAAGAAGTTTATCCAAGCTAGCATATCACCATGGGCAGCGCCAGTGGTACTTGTAGGGAAGAAGGATGGGTCATCCAGATTATGCATCGATTACAGGAAGCTTAACGCGGCAACAGTAAAGAACAAGTACCCATTACCCAGGATCGACGACTTATTTGATCAGTTGAGCAAGGCTAGAGTTTTCTCCAAGATAGATCTTCGTTCAGGGTATCATCAGGTGAGGGTTCGGAAGGAGGATATTCCCAAGACAGCATTCAGGTCGAAGTATGGGCATTATGAGTTCTTAGTAATGCCGTTTGGTTTGACCAATGCTCCAGCAATATTCATGGATTTGATGAACCGCATCTTTATGCCGTATTTAGATCAGTTTGTTATAGTATTTCTTGACGACATTCTTGTGTACTCTGCTAGTGAAGAGGAGCATGAAGACCACCTCAAGAAAGTGTTGCAGGTTCTAAGAAAGAACCAGTTGTATGTCAAGCTCAGCAAGTGTGAATTCTGGACGGATCATATTTCATTTTTGGGTCATATTGTATCAGGAGCTGGAGTAGCAGTGGATCCCAAGAAGGTAGAAGCAGTAGAGAGTTGGCCAGTACCCAAGACCGTAGCTGATGTACGGAGTTTCTTGGGATTGGCAGGATATTACAGAAGGTTTGTGTCAGACTTTGCAAGGCTTTCAGCGTCCATGACCCGCTTAACACGGAAGGATGTGCCATTCGTTTGGTCGGCAGAATGTCAGGCATCATTCGAGAATCTGAAGCAGAAGTTGATATCAGCGCCCATTCTTACATTGCCAGTTGGACCCGGAGGTTTTACAGTATATTGTGATGCGTCAGGTAAAGGACTTGGATGTGTCCTTATGTAACATGGGAAGGTGATAGCATATGCATCTAGGCAGCTTCGGGACCACGAGAAGAATTACCCAACTCATGATTTAGAGTTAGCAGCAGTAGTGTTTGCTTTGAAGCTTTGGAGACATTACTTATATGGTGACCGAGTGGAAATGTACACAGACCACAAAAGTCTGAAGTATATCTTTACTCAGAAGGAGCTGAACATGAGGCAGAGAAGATGGTTGGAGTTGATCAAGGATTATGACGTGGAGCTTCAGTATCATCCAGGCAAAGCTAATATGGTAGCAGACGCTCTTAGCAGAAGAGGCGGCGCATTTATGTTGACAACGTAGAGACATATCTTAGAAGACCTTCAGGAGATGGGCATAGAAGTTATACTTTCTAGTGATGTAGGAGTTCTGGCTAGTCTACAAGTCCAATCTGACTTGGTAGATAGGATCAAGGCAGCTCAGGCACAAGACCCAAGGATTCAGAAGCTTAGGGCAGAATGTGAGTCAGGACTCAGAAAGGAGATACAAATTTATGAAGATGGTACGCTTAGGTTTGGATCACGTCTATGTGTACCTAGTGGAGATATCAGACATGAAGTTATGGCAGAAGCTCACAGTTTCCAGTATTCTATACATCCTGGAGGGACCAAGATGTACCAGGATATCAAGTAGCACTTCTGGTGGAACGGAATGAAGAGAGAGATAGCTAGATTCGTTTTCCGTTGCTTGGTATGTCAGCAAGTGAAGGCAGAACAGCAGAGGCCAGCTGGATTATTGCAACCGCTTCCTATCCCGAAATGGAAGTGGGAGCATATTACAATGGACTTTGTAACCGGTTTACCGAGATCGCCAAGTGGTAAGGATGCCATTTGGGTGATAGTAGATCGTCTTACGAAGGTGGCGCATTTTCTTCCTTTCAGAGTAGGGCAATCTACAGAAAAGTTGGCAGAGTTGTATATGCAACAGATAGTCAGGCAGCATGGAGTCCCTGTCAGTATTGTGTCAGATCGAGATACCCGTTTCATATCATATTTCTGGAAGAGCTTGCATCATAGTCTGGGTACCAAGTTAAGATTTAGCACGGCTTACCATCCACAGACGGACGGGCAATCAGAAAGGACGATCCAAACTTTAGAAGACATGTTGCGAGCTTGCACTCTAGATTTTGGAGGGTCTTAGGAGAGTCACCTTCACTTGGTCGAGTTCTCATACAACAACAGTTATCAAGCCAGTATCCAGATGGCACCATTTGAAGCACTATATGGTAAGAAGTGTAGATCGCCACTAGCATGGGATGATATCGGGGAAAGGAAGATGCTAGGCCCAGAAATGATTATCCAGACGGTTGAAGTGATTAAGGGAATTAGAGAACGACTTCGTGTTGCGCAGGATCGGCATCGTCATTGGGCGGACCAGCATCGTAGGCCGCTAGAGTTTTCTGTTGGGGACCACGTGTTTTTGCGGATCTCACCTACCCGTGGGGTCATTAGATTTGGCGTTCGCGGGAAACTGAGTCCGCGGTACGTGGGCCCATTTGTTATCCTTGATCGGATAGGCGATGTTGCTTATCGTTTGTCCCTTCCACCTTCGTTACGAGAGGTGCATGACGTGTTTCATGTATCTCAATTACGAAGGTATGTATCGGACCCAAGCCATATCCTCGATCATTCAGAACTGGTTGTTGGTACCAACCTGTCTTACGAGGAGCAGCCTGTGTCCATCTTGGATCGAAGAGAGAAGGTACTCAAGAACCGAACAATTAACCTTGTCCGGATTGCTTGGGGTCATCACTCTTTGGAAGAGTCAACGTGGGAACGTGAGGATGATATCCGATCACGGTATCCACATCTGTTTGACTCACAAGGTATATCTTTTTTCTGTGTTCCTTGATTGTCTTGATTCCTCATGCTTAACCCCTTATGGGTAGAATTGCTAGATAACGTAGATTGTTAAATATGGATATGTTACTTGCTATGGACATTGTAAAATGATTGCTTTATTGAATTGCTTGTACTTAGATTAGTTTAGCCCCGATATTTCTATCTTGCTTGAATTTGAAATTCCGAGGACGGAATTTTTTTCAAGGAGGGTAGAGATGTCACTCCCCGTTCCCGGAATGCGTATTCTAATACGTATATTGCCTGAATGTATTTATTTAGTATTTATCATGTAGTATCCTGTATTTAAATTCCTATAACTTCATGTTAATTAATTATCTGCATTTTATTTTTTGCACTTTATTTTTCTGTAATTCTATTATCTGCTCTTTAAATTTTCATATTAATTAATTAGCTGCTCTTTAATTTTCACGCTAATTAATTCCTGCAATTTTATTTCTGTATTTCTTTCTGTAATTTTATTTCCTGCATTTTAATTCCTGCTTTAGTTTTACTTTCGGGTTAGCCTTGTTGGACCCGTGCAACCCGACCCATTAAGGACCCGGCCCAACTCCCACCTACCACCACCTTTTATTTAAAACCACCCTCTTCCTTCTCTCTCCTCATTCACTCCTTCTTCACCATTACTTCTTCTTCTTCCTTTCATTACTCTCTCCACCTACCAACTAGGCAAGTACATCTTGCTCTACATGAGGACCATATTTTATGGTTCAATATTCGTCCTCTCATGATTCTAAGAGAGTTTAGTGCTTAGTATTTTTGATTTCATTGGTTCATTTCTTGTAGATCTAAGTTATTGTATTTTTGGTTGTCTATAGGTTTTGATCTAGCAAACTCCTTTGTTCTTAAGATTTGATGGTTCCATGTCGTAGAGCAGTTCATCCTACCCAATTTTGACCTTTGGAAAGTTGGATTCGGACTTATTTTGACCAAGTTATGGACTGTTGAAGCTTTGGGGTGCAACCATGGAGTTCTTGCTGTTTGGAGAAGACAGTGAGCAGTGTATGCTAGCTTTTTAGCTGCGTCACTGAGCTGTGCGCGCTCTTTAGCGCAGCGCAGCATGGAATCCATACGCTGCCTTTTTAGGAAGCGTGTGTCTTGCATACGCTACCTTTTGGAAGCGTGTGTCGTATGGAGTTCATACGCTGCCTTTGGGGAGCGTATGACTTGCATACGCTGACTTGAATGGTCAGGAGTCGTATGGAGTTCATACGCTGCCTTTGGGGAGCGTATGACTTGCATACGCTGACTTGAATGGTCAGGAGTCGTATGGAGTCCATACGCTGCCTTTGGGGAGCGTATGACTTGCATACGCTCACTTGGATAGTAAGGAGTCGTATGGAGTTCATACGCTGCCTTTTGGAAGCGTATGACTCCCATACGCTAGCTTGGCTTGAGCGTAGCTTGACCTGAGCGTACGCTGGCATGAGCGTAGGCTGACATGAGAGTAGCCTGCTCACCCTGGATCTTCTATAGCCCTGTACATTGATATCTTATTAGATGTTTAACGTCCATTTTATATCCTTACACCTTTTCGCATAAACTTGATAAAATCATGATATGTTAATATTTCTGTTAAATATAGATTGTTACATGAGCTGTACCATGTGCCGTGAATTGAGTATAGATACCCCGATTGACTGGAATTAAACCCTGAGAGTTGTAGACTCGACCCCACTGAATATTAGTTGACTTTCATGCCTTGTCACCATTGATAATGATTGTGACTTTGACTAATAATTGATCATGCGTTCCTAGTTGGAACTAAGAGACTGGCTAGTCGTCTTATTGAAATGAATGAATGAGACACGTTCATGTTATGAACTATTGTACTCGACTGGCTGATCTCGAACATTGACATACATGCACATGCAGGCTTCAATCTATTTATTTATTAATTTATCTACTTATTTATTTTCTACAGAGAAGCATGTGTACTTTATGGTCAAGGCATGATTACCGTGGATAGATTTGATTGTTGCATTACGCTATGTAAGACCTGCAACCTAACCGCACTGGTATCGTTGTAGAGTTGTGCATATCGTACCCCGTACGAAAGTACTTATTTGAATGACCATGATCCACGGCATGGGATTTCACTCAACGTAGAGACTATTAAGTTAAATAAAATAATGATTGCATGAAGAGAATGGATTTCCAAATTCTTACATAGCAGCCCCCTTGGGACGAGTAGTACCCGACGGGCCGGCTGGTTCCCACAGATACTGTAAATCTGTCACACGGGCAGGGAACAGTATCTGCTTTTATTATTATTGTATATTGTATATTGACGGGCGTCCTGCTAGGACTCGTCTAATTCATGCATGGGCCAATTGATCGACTGGATAGACTAGCCTTGCTTGCACATAGTAAGAACTGAGGAATCCCTAATTGTATTATTCCAGGATAACTTGGGACTCATAATAGCAAGCCGTAGGAGTTGATTGGCCGTTCAAGATGATTTATTTGTGCACTGTACTCTGTTACCTAACTGGGATGATCAGAATGTCAGGACATGACGGGCCAACTTCTGTCCTTGTTTGGTTGGGAGGTTGGTTCGAAGTGTCTTGATGTGATGTGAGTCCTAGTAGCAAGCAGAGATCTATTATTATATTCTCTTACTTACTGGTTTTAGTTCTCATGTCGTGCTCCCTTGTGGTACTTGCTATTAGAGGTCTAACCTCTCTGGTTTTGTATGGCCGGATTTAGAGCCAGTTCCCGAGGACTCAGCGTACTTCCACCTCCAGGATGGTCAATACTAGAGGAATGATCGCAGGAGGCCTCGAGTGGGTTCCTTAACTTCACCACTCGTTTTGTTATCTACTTTATACCTTGCCGTTTGGCACCGATATGTTAGTCGGATTGTCTTGTACTTACTTTTGCATAATTATAATTAAGTCAGACTGCAGCTGATAACAATTGTGTATACTTTTGCTACATCAATCTGACTATATTTTGTAAAGCCAGATCTCAAGAACATTTTGACTGAGCGTTTGGGACACCTTACTGCTTTACCTTACATGTTCTATATTTCTGTTTCTTGTTTGAATGATTGAGACAATAGATGTGAAATGACCATAGTAAGACTTTTATGTAGTATGCACCCCCTCGTCTGGTTAGACAGCATTGATCGTATTATACGATATTCATCTACCCGTAATACGTAGCTGGCTGAGTCACTCCCCCGCTCTCCAGTATTCTGGTTCTGGGGCGTGACAACGATACAACACAAATACAAATAGCAAACATATTGTTTGATAAACAAAATGTTGTCTAGATTTGGAAGTTTTATAAAAAATTACCTAATTATTTATCTACATAAATTATTAATTTCTTGGAACTTTATATTGCTTGTAATTTGTAGAATTTTACATTTTTTGCTTTCTAAATTTTCAGTTCTAGGGCTTAATTTCTTAAAACTTTATAATTAAAGATAAAGGTTAGAGATGCATACATACCAATGTGGGATCTTATAATTCCTGAATAAAAAAGGAATTATTTGCAGGATCTTTAGTCACATGCCAGTACTTATGGTTTAAATCATTCATATTTGACTGATTGGTCCACTACGATATCTGTCATCGTATCATAATTCTCAATGTAGCTTCATCGACCACTAATACCGATTACATCCCTTTAAATCAAAGATATGAAATGCCATATCGAAGTTTTTGTGCCAAATGTTCTGTCTCTTGAGGATTCTGGTTATTGGTTAAATAACTTCCTCATAGCCTCTCCTTTGAACTTTCTTCGATTTTTTTCATTCACAAATAACCTATTACCAATAGAGAAAGGGAGGGGGGTGAGCTAATGTAGCCTACTGTTTTGGCCTGGCCTGCTGCCACTTGCCCTATAGCAGGTCAAGCTGGAAAGGGGGGGGAATGAGCTAATGTAGCCTACTGCCACTTGCCCTACCTGCAGGCAATAGCCTCAGGCCTTATAAGCCAACATCTTTTTGATAGTTACATTATATATACACAAGATGAATCTGACAGAAACTCTACACAACATATGTTGAATTGTGATCTTATAAATGTGTGTTTTTAATCATGACTTACATCATTATATCACATTTATTAATCCTTGTTTTATCTTTTGCAGGGTACATGTGCTGTGGACACAGGTCTTTATGTGAAGTTGTATGTTATGGTGTGGGATGTGTGGATAGTTTTGATGTAAAGTGTACTAGCTATATTGGATACTGATCTATAGATTTTTGTGAAGATGTATATATATATGGCCTGAGAAATGTGGAATGATAGCTAAAGTGTACTCTATTTTAAGACAATGGAATGTACCCTATTTTGAGACAATGGAATGTGGTTCTATTTTGAGACAATGAAATGGAGATTAATGTTACATTTCAATGTTTTGTTGTGAATATGGTTCAAATTAAGTGGTTTTCGAATTGAATTGAGCAGGGTTTGGAATGTATAACATGCAGTATAGAGCGTTATAAATGTTATACAAATGACCAATCATAATGCTTTCAAAATATCCTGACCCCAACCATACTAAATTATTCATAACGTTTTTACATAACTATCTATAACGGTTTGAAAATAGAACGTAGTAGAAATTCATACTATTAATGACGTTTTCGGTCAATATATCTATAACGCTTTGAAAAACATTTATAACACCCGATTTCATAACGCTTGGCTGAAGAAAAAAATCGTCATGGTTCGTAATTAATGACGGTTTTTAGCCGTCATTAAAGGGTATTTCTGTTGTAGTGCGTGGCTCCATGAGTACATGGTGGTGCCATCCACGCTCCACCAATGCATGAAGTACGTATCCACCAACGGCGTCATCCGAACGGAGTTCGCAGACATCGATCCTTTCAAAGGGATTGAAGCCTACTTCACCGATTCCGACTTATACAAGTCACTTGACGAGGAGGAAGCCAATGATGCTGATGACGAGGCAGAGACGGCAGCTGAGCCGGACATGGATCCTGAGATGACTCCCGATGCCTCCTTTGAAGATCCGACTCAAGGGCAAACCGCCCCAGAAGGTGCCTCCAATGAGCATCAAGCTACCAGGAAAAGCACCAACTCCTGAAGCTCTCCTGAAGATACGCCTCAAGGGAAAGCCGCCTCAAACATCGGCTCCCCTGGTGGCAAAATTACAGGGGAAGGCACCAATCACTGAAGGCGCAGTTGAGGCACCTCTGAAGGTGCGTCTTAAGGGCAAGCCGCCGCAGTCATCCAAGATGCCAGAGAGGGCTCACATAACCCTCTCAGACCCTAAGATCAAAGCTATGGTGGAATCTCCTGATCCAACCCCAGTGCTTACAGATGAGGAGCTTGGCGAATATATCTCTGCTGATGTAGATGCACCCTCATTAGACAATGTAATCCTACGGGATAAAATCTCGTATTTCATCAATAATAGAGTGTCTTTTAATTATTCTTGCCTTCCACATTGGAATGCCATGTATACATTAGATAACGCTCTACGGTCGTTGCAAACACAAATAACGACCGTCCATCATGTAAATCGAGTAGTCCCGTCTCAAGGAGTCTGTTACATAGTCCCTCCACGAAGTCGAGACGAAGGATCCATCATCTTTGGCAAAGTCGAGCGTCATCAAGACCTCCCGCCACTCGAGCCAGAACCTGATACCGGCAGAATATAAGTCTATCGGTACACGGATACGACAAAGCACATCATCCAAAAGATGGGCTACGACCTGAAAAGCAACAAAGGCCTAAACTACGGCAAGGGTCGACGTCTCCCTCTCCGGCTTCCAACACCTAAAGGAAAGCCGCAGGACTATTACAATCGGACTCGACGGGGGGTAGGCTATATCACGCCGCCATCAACTCCAGAGAGTTCAGACGCAGAAGACGTAGAACATTCCCACTCGTCCGAAGCATCGACTTGGGATTCCGATACCAGTATCGGATCAGTCTTCAGGAAAGTGCTGTCAGTTAACCTCAAAAAGATGATGGTGAAGACCAAGCGCCGGAACCCTTCGAAGAAGAACCCTGGGCTCAACGCCTAGGAGAACAATAGGAGTCTCGTTTCGAGTTACGTGAACCTCCTACCGAAGACGAAGTCGAATAGATCGACCTTGGGGACGGGTCTTCTTCCAAACCCATCTTCATCAGCAAAAGCCTAGAAGGAGAAGATCGAGAGTCTTTAATCCAACTGGCTAAGGAGTATATCGACAACTTTGCCTAGAGCTACGAAGACATGTCGGGACTCGATCCACAGATCGCAATGCATAGGTTGAACATCTTACCCGATGCCAAACCTATTAAACAACAACAGCGACGCTTCCGGCCGGACATCAGGAATGCCATCGATCAAGAGGTGGACAAGCTCTTGACCAGCGGCTTCATCCGTGAGGAACAACACCCAGATTGGATAGCCAACGTCGTACCTGTCACCAAAAAGAATGGGAAGATACGAGTCTGTATCGACTTCAGGGATCTCAACTCTGCTTGCCCGAAGGACGAATTCCCGCTTCCAATCACTGACGTGATGATCGACAACACGTGTGGCTTCGAACGCATATCTTTCATGGACGGGTATTCGGGCTACAATCAAATCAAGATGTTCCCCGATGACACGAAACACACGTCATTCAGGACTCCAAAGGGTGTTTTCTGCTACACAGTGATGCATTTCGGCTTAAAGAATGCCGGTGCGACATACCAACGAGCTATGAGCACCATCTTCCGTCAACATCTTCGCAAGACAGTCGAATGCTATGTTGACGACATCGCAGTCAAGAGCCGCCTCAAAGGAGATCACCTACAGGACCTGAAGACAGTCTTCGATCTCATGTGGGCACATCAACTCAAGATGAACCCCGCTAAATCCTTCCTGGGGGTTTCGAGTGAAAAATTCTTGGGCTTTGTCATTACGGCGAAAGGCATTCATGTTGATCCCGAGAAGACCAAAGCCATCCTCAACATGGACCCTCCGAAGAATCTTCGAGAACTTCGGGGCTTACAGGGACGTCTGGCATACATCCGGAGGTTCATAGCAAACCTTTCCGGTAAATGTCAACCCTTTACTCAGCTCATGAAGAAGGGAGTCTCTTACGTCTGGACAGAGGAGTGCCAAAAGGCTTTCGACGACATCAAGGCTTACTTGACAAGCCCGCCAGTCCTGGTAGCACCTGTCGCCGACAAACCATTTCTCCTCTACGTCCGTGCCATGGATCATTCCCTTGGCGCACTGCTGGCTCAAAACAGCGATGCGGGCTACGAGCAAGCAATCTACTACCTCAGTCGAACGCTCATCGGGGCCGAACACCGGTACAACCTCGTTGAAAAGGAGTGCTTGGCCTTGGTGTTTGCCATCCAGAAGACTCGCCATTACGTCTCGGGACAGACAATTCATGTCATCTTCCGAGTCAATCCACTCAGAGTCCTCATGACGAAGCCAGGGTCATTAAAATCCCGGCTAGCTACATGGGCGATCCTGCTAACACCATACAACATGGTGTTTGTGCCACAAAAAGCCGTTAAGGGTCAGGCCCTGGCCGACTTTTTAGCCGCACACCCCATCCCGGAGTCCTCAAGACTCTATGAAGACATCCTGGATGAGGTTAAAGAATCAAACGTCACCGAAGGAAGCTCCGTTTGGCGGGTGTTTTTCGATGGCGCTTCAAGAACAGGCCCCAAAGGCTAGATTGTCGCAGGAGTGGGGGTAGTCTTAGTCTCCCCCAATCAGCTTGTCATCCAGCGTGCATACTCTCTTTTAAAGCCGTGCTCCAACAATGTTGTCGAGTACAACGTGCTCATTATGGGACTCCAGCTGGCATAACAGTTGGGGGTGGATCATCTGGAAGCCTACGGCGACTCGAAACTCGTCGCAAACCAGATCCGAGGGCAATACGAGGTTCGCCATGAAGATCTGATCCCTTACCATGAAGTTGCATTGAACATCATTTCAACCTTCACCGGGTTCTTCATCGAACACGTACCTCGTCTACAAAACTTGGAGGCCGACGCTCTGGCTGGCCTCGCGGCCTCACTGGCAGCGCCCCTCGGAACTCAACACTATGTCACCGTCGTCGGGAGAGACTTGGTCTGTCCTAAAAACAACCTATGCTCACACATGGCCCATGCCATACCGACAAGTACTGGTGTTAACGTCCGAGATTGGAGGTTCCCGTTCATCGACTTCACCGTCTACGGAATTCTCCCAGAGGACCCGAAGGAAGCCGTCTCAGTCAGGAGACGATCTCTTCGATTCTATTATGATACAGCCACTAAAATGCTGTACCGACGCTCCTACGATGGACTTCTCCTTCGATGTTTGTCCAATGAAGAGGCAGCCGAAGCTCTTCGAAAAGCTCATGACGGAACTTGCGGAGCTCATCAACCTGGGCCTAAGCTGCAGGACCGACTACGGCGCATGGGCTACTACTGGCCAACCATGGCCGCTGATGCTGTCGACTATGCTAAGAAGTGCCATGCGTGCCAACTTCACGCAGACTTCATTCATACGCCGTCAGAACCACTACATCCTACAGTCGTCTCCTGGCCCTTCGAAGCCTGGGGCATGGACATTGTAGGACCGATCATCCCTCCTTCATCAAGGGGGCACCACTTCATCCTGGCCATTATCGATTACTTCTCCAAGTGGGCAGAAGCAGTCCCATTGGCGGAAGTAAAGAGCTCCAGGGTGGTCAGCTTCATCAAACACCATGTCATCTACCGCTTCGGAGTACCCCGGCGGATCATCCATGACAATGGTCCTCAGTTCATCAGCCATATTTTTAGCAGGTTCTGTGACAAGAATCGTATCCAAAACGTGGCCTCAACCGCCTACAATCCGGCAGCAAACGGATTGGCCGAGGCGTTCAACAAAACTATCGTTAGGCTGCTCAAAAAGGTCGTGTCATCCAACAAACGCGACTGGGACGAAAAGCTTGGCGAATGTCCTTGGGCCTACCGCACAACGGTACGAACCCCAACAGGCAACACACCATTCTTCCTGGTCTACGGGAGTGAAGCGGTACTGCCTCTCGAGATCCAGATACCCTCACTCCGCGTAGCAATCACAAACAAACTCACAGAAGAGGACAAACAACGTCGTCGTCTGCAGGAACTGGAGGCACTCGACGAGAAGCTTCTCCTGGCTCAACAACGCATCGAACTCTACCAAGCCCGTATATCACAGGCTTTCAACAAGAAGGTCAAACAAAGAACTTTTCAAGTTGGCGACCTGGTTCTGGCAGTCAGGAGGCCGATGGTGTTAACTCATATGACACCAGGAAAGTTCGAGCCCAAGTGGGAAGGACCTTTCATCATTGAGACGGTATACTCAAACGGTGCTTACCGCCTCGCCAAACCCAATGGGGACTTGTTCATGATGCCCATCAACGACAAGTTCCTGAAGAAGTACTACTCTTGACATCTTTCAGATATGTGCTTCCACCAGGGGATCGGTGGATCCAATCATCAGGATTCACAGACAATTCCCTTCCAACAAAACCATACGCTGCCGGAACCCAGCTGTTCCGTAGCATCCTCCAGTAGAAAGACAACCACGTCCACATCACCTCTGAGTTGTCCCTCTACACCCTACAAAGCGGAATCTTACACTTCGTAAGCCTACGCTATCCTTCATGTTTACCACGTCCACATTACCTCTGAGTAAACATCTCGTACAAATAACCCCTGCGTTGTCGTACATTGATCGCAGAACTTCTACGTCCACATCACCTCTGAGTTGTTCAGCGTATCCCCCAGGATCATTCCTACCACGTCCATAATACCTCTGAGTAGGAAGATTCTATCATTTGAACCCCAATGATTGCCACATCCACATTACCTCTGAACAAACATGTTGGTTCCTTCAAACTTATTATCTGTACCTAAAAGCCAAGGTGCGCAAAAGATAATAGGTCCACACAAATCATCAAGTTCATGATAACAAAAATGAACACATCACAAAAAAGTTGCGTACTTCTTTATTTTCTAAAAAAAAGAGAGTACAGAACTACACTATCCTCCAGCAAGAGTTGCAAAATACACAAAAAAAAGGAAGAGACTACGACCCCTAAACATCCCCAGGGTTGGCCGAAAGCTCTTCAATACGACGCCTCAAGTCTGCTGCATGAGTCTCCACAGTCGCCAGGACTCGACGCTCAGCTTCTTGACGCATCAATTCAACAGCCTCAGCGGAAGTATCATTCTCATGCTTCTCATCAAGCTGTTGTCGCTGCCGAGCCAGGGCAAGAGTCCGCTAAGTGAAAGTGTCTTCCTCCTTCTTGAATGCTACGTGTTCAGCTTGGACACGTTCGGCATCTAACTGGAGTCGGGCCCGTTGGTCCTCAAGGCGGCGCATCTGGGCGTTGATCTCCGCGATATTAGCGTCCAACGCAGCTCGCGTTTCCATTGTCTCCTTCATGGACTGAGACAACTGCTCTACCGCAGCCTCAGTCTCAGCTACCTCGCGCTCCCAGATGCTCACAGTGGCCTGGTAGGAAGACTCAATCTCAGCGATCAACTTCCCCTTCTCCGCATCTATCAAGACGAAAAGGTCATTTCGCTGGATGCGCTGAAATTCCGCGAGCCGCTGGTCCAACTCGATCACCGAAGCCTCCAAGATCTCGACCATATGGTCGTGGCCTTGGTGAACGCGGATCAGCTCGATAAAAGGCATTGCCAGAGTTCTTGTCGTCGCAAAGCTCCCGTTGGCATCCATCACCGCAGATACACCCCTCTGCAGCATTTTATACACTCCCTCAACGATGAATTTCATATATTCATCTGCGTCCGCCAGCACCTGCGGCGTCATAACAGGAGTTGGAGGAGCTACTGTAGTTAGCGGACCGGAAGAAGATCCACCAACCTCAATCCGCGAGGCTGGAACCTCAGCATCAATAGGTTCTTCATCAACAGGGACTGGGCTGCTAGCCCGAGGAGCCGAAGGAACAGAGGAAGCCGACACAGGCGTCGAGATAGTATCCCAAGTAGAAGGAGCAATGGAGGGTTCCACACCCTTACCCTTCTCAAGTTCGGAAGAACCACCGACGACAACAGCTACCTCTTCTTCCCCCAACGTCCTATCAGCGGCCAGTACCTCTCCTGGCAGAACGGAGAGATCAACACTCATCTCCTGGCCCGTCCCGGGAGACAGGGCTGGCGAATGAGTCTCATCCTTCTCAAGTCCCTCTACAGGGACAGGATCTGTCGCTACCTCCTGATCGGTAGCCACCTTAACTTCCACGGCTGATGTCACGCCCCGACCCGAAAAATCGCTCGTCCTCGCTAGATTTTACCCGAATCATCGTCCTCGCTGGGGCGTGATGCCGCACGAGCCTGGAGTTGCGCTCGTGCAAGGCAAGATAACAGGTTCACATAGAACTATCTCAAATCGATAACATAAGCAGCGGAAGGAAACAAAGTAAAACGTAAGAATCTCTTTTATTCATATTGAACTGAAGGTTACAAAGGCTCTGAATAGCCCAACATAAAATGCCAATTGGCTACAACGCTCATGATCTCTCTTAGCTCACAAAGGATTACACTGTTCCATACATCATGCCTCTTTATAGCCACCAAGTTGTCTTCGGCCGAACATCTCCATGTCGCAAGTCCGAACGCATATGCGGAAGCTCCTCTTGAACGCCAAGGACTCCATGCCTCGGCACGTCCAAGCCAAGCTCCGCCCCGAGCTGATCATAACCTGAACCTGCACATAAACTAGTGGGGGTTTAGTGCTTTCGTCCTCGCTTCGCACTGATCAAGACACGCTCGTACCCAAACCAACACTCAATTCATAGCAACATATCTTAAATGTGTCACATACCGTGTTCTTGCAGCAGATACAGTTAGCCATAATATGAACATAACATAGTGTTCGTGCTCATCTCCGTCCCATATTGCCTAGCCTGCACAGGTTAGAACTTAACATAGAATTATCTCATTTACGTAAGTGACCAATCATAAACGTAAACATATGCATAATGGGTGGCAGGCCCTACGCCTGCACCCAGCTCTCATCTCAGCCCACCGGCCCTATCTATATGAAGGTCACGGTGTTTCGCACCGTAATAGACTTGGCATCTCATATATGTAAGTCTACAATCACTTCGATACGGGTTGCTAGCCCAGTATCCGAAGGATCCTAAACTTACGGATATCATAGCTTATCACAGCACTGGACGGTCGCAATCCGTCCGAATGTTGTGCACCATAAATACCACACATAATTCCCTCCTAGGCCGAACGGTCCTGGCGCCCCGGCGTAACCGTTCGAGGGAAGCCACACCCGTGCACGGGCCATCCGAGTCCATTGACCATGTAATACGTTCCATATCATACAATCCATAGCATACCAACCGATCTCGTATTCCATAAACATAGTGTCGCACATAAACGGTTTTCCGTGCCATAAACGGTTCCCCGTGCCATAAACATAATCCACCATAAACATATGGGGAGCTCCGTCGGCGTTATGTCCCAACACATCCATATTGATGCACGACGCCCAACGGCTTAGTCGTCTCGTACTCGTATTCGACGCGTCTTGTTCATAATGTTATTCGCATAGCCTACCTCCGTATTTACTTAGTCATTTCGTAGCTTAAGTGCACGAAGGCACGCTCAGCATCATAATTAATATTCTACGCCTAGAGCTCAATGTTCTCGGAGCCGTGCACATGATGCACATCTCATTATCATCTTTCAATATTCTACCATCATTGCCCTACCGCGACCCGTGCACTCGATGCACGTCGCTTCAATTGTTCGATTGTTCAATGTTCTATCTTAGTGTTCAACGCATACTTGGACCTTTCGTCGCCGAGCCACGCACGCTAAACTCAATAACATCTTACGCAAGCATAACATATTTTATTAGACGTGAAGGAATAGGGAGAGAGAGTCAAGAACCCGCCCACCTTAAGCCGATACGCCTTGCCGATTGAAGCGTCTCGCTTCCATAACTCGATCGCATAGCTAACTCCCGGACTTAGCCATTCCTTTGAACTACTCGGTTGATTTGGCCTATCGCGCCCATGCCACAATCCGTTACAGGGCCTCGATTTGGTTTCGCGGACACTTCATTGCATAAGGCAAAATGCCGACCTCTTATTGTCCAGCATAAAAGCATAGCCTGCACACCAGATCAACTAAAATCAGCACTTGCTCGACGGGACTTATCCTTTGCATCGATTCGATTCATAGATTCCAACCGACTCAAAGCTTACCTTTGGCCAACGCAACACTTGCATCGATTCGCATCGATACCTCATCGGGTCAACGCATCTCTTCGAGTCAACGACTCATTGTAATGCACCGATGCGGAGCGGGACATTACATAATATACCACTCAAAATCAGGTTCGTCCTCGAACCGAAACCAACACTTAATCCAAGTTCCTCGCGCAGATCGCTTCACGATCTCGTGCTACTATCATTGAAATCATACAACTCAGTCTGGATCATACACATATTTTAGGCGTCCCACCAATATATACATTTCAGCCAAGCTCAGTTGTAGGATATCGGGACAACTTACAATCTCAACTTAAATCCTCAAGCACCAATCAGTCCGTGTTCGACTTAGTCATATCTTAGCGCCTATTCCCAAAATACTCTTCGTATGCATCATCCCATAACACGCGATCATCTTCCAACATCTTACACATAACCTAATTCAACCATAACTTCGATCTCATAAGTTTCTCGCCGGCCACCTAACGCTCGCATTGCATAAGTCATTGCGCATCCGATCACAAAAAGCTCCCGTAACGTCTATTCTCCCAACCGTTTCCTATCTCTCGCGTAACTCAAGTCCTTCATCCAGTCCTTCATAACATTTAGCCTTAATGACATGGACTACGTCTACATGTCTCCATTTTCTTTGCCTACCATCCGTACTAAGTCTCGCACACAACTATTTCAACACGATCCACATTCTCGAACTACCCGCGCATCGAGTCTGGGGCTACCCCCGCTAGGCAACTTATCCAGACATCATGCTCGTGCTCTCCCGACACAGAGGTCAACTTGAGTCTTCGATGCTCAAGGGCAACAATCTTTCCGACCCAAGGTCTCTTACGATACGCTTGTCTCTGATCCTTAATCGCATACGAATTCCTTTACTCAAACTTTGATTCAATCCCGACTAGTTCGTTTCGTAACATAGATCGCGCACCCAAACATACTTAGCCTAACCGTCACTCAAACCGATTTACACAACTCTCTTAGGGTCGTTCTACTATTCGTTGCTCTCGCACATTGCAAAAATCCTTGCAATCGCCTTACCGCATCATTACGCTAAGCACGTTCCTCGACATCTATTCGAACGTCGCCCAACCAAGTCTACTTACATACTCATTCGATCGATCATAAATTCTCTAACCATATCGATCTCGTCGAAGACTACTCGCTAACTTTCGAAACCCGATACTCGTTCGCTTAGACTTATCCTCAACATGCACTACATCATTCCTTATCTTCGACAAAATTTCTTATGCGACTTCTTTAGGGTCATCCTATGGTTTCCCACATTCACTTGATTTGGCGGTCTAGTCTTCTAGGGTCATCTGCCCCGAAACTACGCTTAATAATTGAAGATCATCAACAAGGGACAGTTACAACGAATCATGCTATATCCTATTGCGGAGCCAAATCAATTCCCGACATTTTCTATTCGACTCTTACCCAATCCGACATACCAATCCATAATTTGTCTACCCCGCACAACTGATGTGCCGTTACTACTCGAGTCACTTAGGCACTGCCGTTGACAATATCGCACAATCCTCAAATCCACCTTCGCATTAAACCACAAATCCATATCCAAATTGCCACGCCTTGCATGTTCGATTATCCCCACTGGATGAATCACCATACCAGTGCTCACGCGAAATGATCGTTCTAATTTTGACGTGACGTATGTGCGAGGCTGGTGTTGCGCTCGCTCAAGACAAGAATGTCAACATAGTGGTGATCCGCGAAAAATCCAAACACTCTCGTTTTCTTCCGAGTAACATACATCCACTCTCAATGTCTCGAAGCATTCCTACCGTTATCATCCGAACCTACATCAACTTAACTTGCATCTTATTCATCCAACAACAATGCTCAACATAATTTTTGTTTATTCGATCAGAGTATCCCCGAGTTATTGCATATCGTCTTTGATACGCCTCAATACCATCGTCGATATGCATAACTTGAACATCTTTCTTTCTCATAAGCTCAAACCCGTTGCAATCATTGCCATTATCTGAACTCGAACACGAATCAAGTCTCGCACTTATCAAGATCCATTCGGTTGTAACTACTTAACATCATCGCGACACAATTTTCAATTTCATATATCCTTTCTCATATCCCTAACTCGCACTTCCAATCGTGCTACCGATTCATCGCGTTAACCCAAATTTGTTCGCACAATTTCTTCGTACTTACTCAACATGTTCCGAAGAAGTCTCCGTACTAACTCAACATAAGTTCGACCGGGTCGACCATTTCCTCAACGTAACATTCATTCGCATATGCTCGGCCTATCGTTCGACTTATACTTAGCGAATCCTCGTCCGACGTACCCTCCGTAGGTATGACTTCGCACACATAATCGTTCAACTCAATTTATCGAAGCATACTCGCATCGACTTCTCTCAATCATTCCAACTCGAGTCCCGGTACTACTTCGTCCGTTGTGGACAAACCTATCGTAACAACATAATCGTCTCGACGAAGTCTATCGCAAGTCGCCAACCGGCTTAACATAGATATCGCTAAGTGGTATCCCATATACCACTCAGGGTCGAGCCTATCGTTATCGACACAATACTTCGCTATACTTGTTCGCATAATTGGTATTGCATATACCACTCGGAATCGACTCATTACTCGACATCACATTTCGCATAGGTCCGACTTCTATCTCAACTTAACCGTCCCGTATGGCGATCTTTTCGATCCCAGCTCTAACGTTAGCTCAAGTTTGACACATATTCGATCTAACCATACCATGGCGGTCATTTCGATCACACCCGCAACATTCGCTTATTCAAAGCTCAACGCGACATTCGGCCAACATACATGTTCGCCTTACTCAACTTAGCGACCAACTTGACTCGTACTATCGCATCCGCGATCTTCGAATTCCGCTCGTTGCAGCTCGTGCAACAACTTAGTCTCGATACTTAAGGTCTTTACTCAATCTCGCACAATATATCGCTATCCATCCGTATAGCCATACTACGCCTATCATACCGTATCGACTCGTTGCATTGATGCAACGAACGATCCACGACTTGCTGCACTCCGTGCAACCAACGACACATAACCATTCGTATAACAACATAACACGCACCGCCTCATATATCGACTCGTTGCACCTTGTGCAACCAACAACACATATCCCCTCGCACTGCGTGCGACCAACAACACATAACTCATCGCACTGCGTGCGACCCACAACACATAACTCCTCGTACTGCGTGCGACCAACAACTCATATATCATTGCACTTCGTGCAACCAACACCACCATATTCGTTGCACTTCGTGCGACCAGCACTCTCTGACGGCACCCGGAGATAACGTAATAGTCACGACATACTTGTGGCAGACGTACACAACTTAATATAGACTTATTGTATGGAACATCCAATATAGCATCGAGCAGATCCATGAGCCATGCGGTTACGGAAACAACTTAGAGTCAACTGGATTCGATAACGAAGCAACTGAGGGTCAAAGAGATTCACGCACGGTCCAAAGGATGGAACCGCTCTGATACCAACTTGTCACGCCCCGACCCGGGAAATCGCTCGTCCTCGCTAGATTTTACCCGAATCATCGTCCTCGCTGGGGCATGATGTCGCACGAGCTTGGAGTTGCGCTCGTGCAAGGCAAGATAACAGGTTCACATAGAACTATCTCAAATCGATAACATAAGCAGCGGAAGGAAACAAAGTAAAACGTAAGAATCTCTTTTATTCATATTGAACTGAAGGTTACAAAGGCTCTGAATAGCCCAACATAAAATACCAATTGGCTACAACGCTCATGATCTCTCTTAGCTCACAAAGGATTACACTGTTCCATACATCATGCCTCTTTATAGCCACCAAGTTGTCTTCGGCCGAACATCTTCATGTCGCAAGTCCGAACGCATATGCGGAAGCTCCTCTTGAACGCCAAGGACTCCATGCCTCGGCACGTCCAAGCCAAGCTCCGCCCCGAGCCGATCATAACCTGAACCTGCACATAAACTAGTGGGGGTTTAGTGCTTTCGTCCTCGCTTCGCACTGATCAAGACACGCTCGCACCCAAACCAACACTCAATTCATAGCAACATATCTTAAATGTGTCACATACCATGTTCCTGCAGCAGATACAGTTAGCCATAATATGAACATAACATAGTGTTCGTGCTCATCTCCGTCCCATATTGCCTAGCCTGCACAGGTTAGAACTTAACATAGAATCATCTTATTTACGTAAGCGACCAATCATAAACGTAAACATATGCATAATGGGTGGCAGGCCCTACGCCTGCACCCAGCTCTCATCTCAGTCCACCGGTCCTATCTATATGAAGGTCACGGTGTTTCGCACCGTAATGGACTTGGCATCTCATATGTGTAAGCCTACAATCACTTCGATACGGGTTGCTAGCCCAGTATCTGAAGGATCCCAAACTTACGGATATCATAGCTTATCACAGCACTGGACGGTCGTAATCCGTCCGAATGTTGTGCACCATAAATACCACACATAATTCCCTCCTAGGCCGAACGGTCCCGGCGCCCCGGCGTAACCGTTCGAGGGAAGCCACACCCGTGCACGGGCCATCCGAGTCCATTGACCATGCAATACGTTCCATATCATACAATCCATAGCATACCAACCGATCTCGTATTCCATAAACATAGTGTCGTACATAAACGGTTTCCCGTGCCATAAACGGTTTCCCGTGCCATAAACATAATCCACCATAAACATATGGGGAGCTCCGTCGGCGTTATGCCCCAACACATCCATATTGATGCACGACGCCCAACGGCTTAGTCGTCTCGTACTCGTATTCGACGCGTCTTGTTCATAATGTTATTCGCATAGCCTACCTCCGTATTTACTTAGTCATTTCGTAGCTTAAGTGCACGAAGGCACGCTCAGCATCATAATCAATATTCTACGCCTAGAGTTCAATGTTCTCGGAGCCGTGCATATGATGCACATCTCATTATCATCTTTCAATGTTCTACCATCATTGCCCTACCACGACCCGTACACTCGATGCACGTCGCTTCAATTGTTCGATTGTTCAATGTTCTATCTTAGTGTTCAACGCATACTTGGACCTTTCGTCGTCGAGCCACGCTCGCTAAACTCAATAACATCTTACGCAAGCATAACATATTTTATTAGACATGAAGGAATAGGGAGAGAGAGTCAAGAACTCGCCCACCTTAAGCCGATACGCCTTGCCGATTGAAGCATCTCGCTTCCATAACTCGATCGCATAGCTAACTCCCGGACTTAGCCATTCCTTTGAACTACTCGGTTGATTTGGCCTATCGCGCCCATGCCACAATCCGTTACAGGGCCTCGATTTGGTTTCGCGGACACTTCATTGCATAAGGCAAAATGCCGACCTCTTATTGTCCAGCGTAAAAGCATAGCCTGCACACCAGATCAACTAAAATCAGTACTTTCTCGACGGGACTTATCCTTTGCATCGATTCGATTCATAGATTCCAACCGACTCAAAGCTTACCTTTGGCCAACGCAACACTTGCATCGATTCGCATCGATACCTCATCGGGTCAACGCAGCTCTTCGAGTCAACGACTCATCGTAATGCACCGATGCAGAGCGGGGCATTACAGCTGAGACTGGGGTAGGGCTCGGCAATGATACAGCCGACCTCCCCTCATCATGACAAGGAGGGGAATCAACCCTCTCCTCTGTTCCAACTACCTCTGTTGCCCCCGCAACAGACCCTTGCAGCGCCGAAGAGACGTCATCCGAAGACGACGAACTCCATTCTACTTCACCACCAGGAAGCTGCGTGCCTGCTAAACCCTCGGCATTCGAAGCCCCCGTTGTGGCCTTTATCTCCTCGGAAGCTGCTACACTCTCAGCTTCCCTCCTGACGTAATCTGGAGATACTGGAATCTCCATAACGACGGCATCCTCCGGATTCTCCTCCATAGGAGACGTCATAGTCGGCGGGATGTGCACTCCAGACGCCAACATCAGCTGAGCATAACCGAATTGCCGTGCAAAGCGGCTCGGTAAATACGGTTCCAGGTAGCACTGATTTTTGTTCCGGTACACCAGATGGGATGGTCGGATACTTTGCAACCAGCGGAACCCCCATGGAGGCAGAGTGGTGGCGCCTTCGCCCAAATCCTTTAAGTCTTCGTTGGCCTCAAAACCTAAGAAGATTGGACTAACTTTGGTGATCTCCCAACCCTGAAGACGGGATAAAACCTTTCTACAAACAGGGACGCCAGTTCGCTTCAGTGGAAGTGAGGCGGTCCCCGAATAGGAACTCAGGCTTCAAGAAGGTCACTTTATCAGATGTGGCAGATTTTAAAACTCCACGCTCCATCATCCGTTTGAGGAACCCTGAGTCATTCTCTCGGGATGCTGATCCAGCGTAAGAACATCTTGAGCAGGGTTTATCATTTCCTCGTCATAATCTACCCCCGTCTGACTGAGAGCAGCCTCCAAAAGCACTTCATTCAAAGGCGGGATAGTCATTGACACTAGCAAAGATTCGAAAATGTTAGAAGTAACAAGAGAGTCTAAGACCCGTCAGAAGCACATAGTGTGTCTGAAAAGGGAGCTTCGGCGCATCATCAGGGTTTAAACCCATGCGCGTTAGCAGTGCTTCGGCACATCATCAGGGTCTAAACCCACGTGCGTCAGCGGTAGAGCCTCGGCGCATCATCAGGGTCTAAACCCATGCACGTCAGCGGTAGAACCTCAGCGCATCATCAGGGTTTAAACCCATGCGCGTCGGCGGGCAAAGATCGGGGCACATCATCAAAGACTCAAGGTCTATGTGCGTTGGTGTACGTAAAATGAGACTCACCAACCACCCCCGGCCGAACTTCGACAGGCCGATGGGGGACGTCAGCCGCCACAAGTTTCACAGGCTCCTTTCCTTTCTCCTTTTCCTTAGCACCGCCGCGAGGAGTCTTGGGAGCCATTCTCTCAAAAAGGAAAAGTTAGGGTTTTGAAGAAGGACTCTAAAGAAAGCAAAGGCACAGAGAAGAAGAACTCTCTCTCTCTCTCTATCTCTCACCTATTTATAGGGCTTGGTCGCACGCGTGAACTGATGACGAGTGATCTCAGCCGTCGCCTAGGGTCCTGTGAAGAGATAACAGCAAATAAAGCCAAAAGATCATCATTAATCTTTTCGGTTACCGAGGCATCATCATATGCATTAACTGAGAGGAGCATGCGCCGGAACAGGCATGCGCCCCAACAGTCATGTGCCCTGATCTCCATGCTTCTTATTCAAAGTATTTCAAAACTTTGAAGGGGATCTTGTAGAAGCATGGAATTTCACAAACAGAAAGTCCATGCGCCAGATACTGCATGCGCCAGAGCTCAGACAAAGTACTTCACAGCAAAAACAACAAGTATAGACATTGAAATAGGACTTTTTATTTAATGCATAAAAGTCTATTACATGTCTAGAAAAGGTTGTACAAAGGAGAATTTCTACAAAGGAAAGATCCTAAGTCTACAGCCAACCGCCACCATGCACCTCAAGACAAGCGCAGCAGCCACCATGCCCCTCCAGCTAGGCACAGCAGATACCATGTGCCTTCAACCAGGCGCATCCCTCCATGCGCATCCAGCAGGGCGCATCCTTTCAGCAGCTCAGTTATGTGCATCCCCAGTTATGTGTAACCCTTCAGCAGCCCAGTTATGTGCCGCTCTTCAGCCAGGCTCACCTGATAAGTGCTTCGACTAATGAAGCATTTACCCCTCTGGCTGGAACCAAGGAAGAGAAGAGCACCGCAAATCTGTGGCCAGGGGAGGCTTCGAAAGAGCCTCCAAAGGCCAAGGAAGACCGTGATCGAAACCGCGGCTAAAAGAGCAGCTTCCAAACCCACCAGAGTGGACAACGCCCACTTTGAAGGAAGAAAGAGCCTAGCACCGCCATTCCGATCTACGGCTCTTTCGGAATAACGAAAACGAGGCCTGAGCATCCCTATCTTTGGATGCAACAGGCACCTTCTGCCTGCCTCAGAAGCCCTCGACTCCGTCTTTTGGATGTAACAGTCACCTTCAAGTGCATCAATGACGACATGGCGTCTCATCTTCACCCTCGGGAGCTAGGGGTGTAAACGGGCCGGACGGACACGGACAGTCCACTGTCCGTGTTCGGTCCGAAAATAAAAATGAGTTCGGACGGACGGACACGGACAGTCCACTGTTCGAGTTCGGGCCGGACGGACACGGACAACCACTGTTCGTTAATTCAATCGGACGGTCCGCGGACAAATGAAATATATTACCAAAAGCTATTATTTTATCAAGATACCTTGATAGTTGGTACAAAAAATTAAGTTGAAAGAAAATACAATTGAAGGTTATAGAATACAACAAACAATAGTAAAAGGTTAACAAAAATCGAGACCGAACAACAAAAAATTGATACAAAATCAAAATAATATGACATAATTGATGCAAAACCAAAATGAGCCTCCATTATCGGACGGTTCGCAGACAAATTCGGACCGGACATGGATATGACCGTGTCCGGGTCCGATTTTTAAACGGACCAAAAAAATGTCCAAGTTATGTTCGTTAATCAATCGGACGGTCCGCGGTCAAACCATTTATCGAGCCGGACACGTACGGACAACGGACTATTTTGTCCATTTTACACCCCTATCGGGAGCACTTCGTCAACAGAATGCACTCGAGTACCCAAGTTCATGTTGGAAGTACGTGAGAGAACGAGAAGCAAACCTTCTCTCCATGCCACTATTTATAGGCCGGGCAGATCAAATCCACGCGCCAGGTGGATGGCTCTCCGAATTCCGTGCAATAAACTTGCATTGAATGGATGAACCGGACGCTTCGAATTCAGCCAAATCAAAACGGCTATTTAAAGCACTCGAAGAACATAACAGTCGCTACATTAAAGAACGTGTCACGAAGCGGATGCGCCGGCCAGCCCGCACATCACACAGACGCGCCCTTCAACATCAGGCGCATTACACAGACGCGCCCTCCAATACCAAGTGCATCACAGAGGATGCGCCCCCATGCGTCTCCATACCCAGTGGAACGCCAATCGACGTGCCCCCTCAGCTGTCCATCGAATGTCAGAAACATTAAATGCTGAACTGACAGAGTTGGCAGCACACCTCCCGAAGTCTGAACAGTTGACAGCTTTTTCAGAAAACGAAGCGTCGGCAACGTCAGCATCATCATAACTTTACTCCGACTGCTACTGCGACGTGGCCACTCAACCACACGCATGCGCCTCTGCAGCCATGCGTCCAAATCTGCATGCGCCTCAAAAGCCATGCGCCTCAGACTCTTCACTGATCCCTAAAGACAGAAGAAAAGTCTCCACTTGAAGCTCTGCATGCGCCTCAAAAGCCATGCGCCCCAGACTGCTCTCTGATCCCAAAAGACAGAAGGAAAGTCACCTGCATGTGTCTCAAAAGCCATGCGCCCAGAATGGTTCGTGACTCCTAAAGGTTACGAGCCAGAGTCTCCTCATGCGCCCAATCCTAGGGGTATCCTACCAGATCACCTTCCCCCATCAAATCCGAGATCTCCGAGCCATGAGTCGACGACACGTATCCTTTGACTCAACTCACCCAAGATCTCAGCAACAGAAAGATCTTCTTCTTTGCTACGTGCCGGTTCACAACAGCAACATGAAGAAGTCAACCCCCTCGATCAGGGCGCATCGTCCATGCGCCTCCATCAGCAATCTCCACGTGGCGTCCCCACGTACCGGCGCATCCTACATATGCCTACATGAGCAGCCAACCTGTCCAGCTATAAATAGAGCGATCATTTCCTTCTCACCCACGCACAGAACACACAAGGAACAGACAAAGAACTTACAGACCAACAGAGAGGCAGATACAGACACTCAACGTCTTCCTCCTCTCAGCAAGCTCCAGCACCCAGAGCAATCCAATCCTTCAGAGAACCGATAACCGTCGTCAGCTCGTCAACGGAGTCAACGCATTACCACTCGCTCCATTGGCACAAGGGACCCAGATAAACAAAAGTGTACTCCTAGGACTACATCTAAGTCCTATATTGTAACACTGTTCTGTTTGTATTGAAATTTGTAATCAAACAATTTTAATGGCAAACAGTAGTAACCTGCCAGACCCAAAAAACTTCGAACCTCTGCTACTGAGCTCGGCGTCGACCAAGACTCCACTGCAAAAATCTTCTTCGGATCCACTGAAATCCCCTCGCCAGAGACAACGTGGCCTAGGAACTCCACGCGATCCAAGAAGAACTCGCACTTGGACAGCTTCCCATACAGCTACTCCCTCCTGAGAGTGTCCAACACAATCCTCAGGTGCTCCTCGTGCTCCTCTGGCGTCTTCGAATAGATGAGGATGTCATCAATGAAGACCACCACAAACTTGTCAAGGTACTGATGAAATACCTTGTTCATCAAGTTCATGAATACCGTCGGGGCATTGGTCAACCCAAACGGCATGACGGTATACTCTGTCATGCCCCAGAACCAGAATACTGGAGAGCGGGGGCGTACATAGCCAGCTACGTATATTGAAACAGAATACATCTCAACTATACGGTCACGGCTGTCTAGATATGAGGGTTTACTACAAGCCAGCAGTCTCTTAAGGTCAAGCCTATTATCTCAATCTCAAGCAATTAACAGAGTTACAAGATGTTAGAGCATCAAATATATATAAGGCGTCCCAAATATTACATATCGGATGATCATGAAGCTAGTCATACAAAATGATAGGACTAGCAAGAGTTCGGTCATACATGATCAACCCTAGGATTTGTTAATCATGTTTACAGCCCGTAGGCAGACAGTAAGTAAATGTGCATCGAGCTAACAGGTGCTCGTCGGCTAAACGCCTCAAAAGAATAAATTTATATATAAGTGGGTGAAACAAAAAGGGAAAACCCACTCATAGCCCGGGTTCCGTCTAGTGTTCACCATTGGGCTGGAAGCCTGGTAGATCCTCGGAAGCTGCTCCAAAATCTGGCCACACAAAACCAGCTGGGTCAAACCCCAGAAAGAGCAAGTGCCACAAGGAGGCCACAAATAAGAACAAAAGCCAGCATATCAGAACATAAAGAATAAAAGGAAAGTACAAGTAATAAAATTACACAGAGCGATAAACGACTAGGGACGTGGAACCATTCCGGGAGCCAGGTCACAATCCTTAAACCAAACAAGGACCGGGATTGTACCCCTTCGCCTGAATAGCTCACTGTCTCTACCCATTTATCGTTAGAGATAAGTAAAACAATCATGATCAAGAGTTCCAAGTACAGGGGCTAGACAAGACTTAAACAGAGCTGGACACCATTCATTCACAATCGGCCAAGCAAGTACTACGGCTTACTACTTTAACTAACTAGGGTTATCACAAGCCTAATTACTAACAAGATGCAAGTGAGAATTTCCAGTCCTAAGCCCTGCAGACTATCCAGTTATCCTTCCGCGGGTTGAGAGTTATAGGTGGGTACATTGCCCGGGAGATAAATGTACCCTTAGGTGACTTAGAGGCTGCAACACATGACAGTGCGCTGGAAATATGCTCTACTCGTCGACAAGCTACAAGTCCAATTAAGAGCGCCCAGATAACGAGATTGCCTGTGACTGGAAATTCTCCATGAACTATAGTTTGATCTAGTCATTAGCCTAATCCATATTCAGTATGAATCCCTGACCGTGGGAACCACGGAGTCACGTCCTAGACATGATGCAAGATAAGACAAGTGGATTGTACAAGCAAGCAAGCAGGAACACCCACAGTGTCAAGCTGATTATACGAGTCAAGTTAGCTGTCGCAACAGCATCAAGTCAAGTCAAGTTACAAGTTACAAGTCAAGTCAAGTCAGGAGTGCGCCGCCACGGGCTACTTTCAAGTTATCGAGATAAATCATGTCAGGGTACTTGTCAGGAGTGCGCCACGACGGGCCACTATCATGTCAGGTTGGTCATGTCAGGAGTGCACCACTACGGGTCACTATACGGTCATGGCTGTCTAGATATATGAGGGTTTAACTACAATCCATCAGTCTCCTATGGTCAAGAACAAGCCTATTGTCTCAATCACAAGCAAGTAGTAACAGTCACAAGATATTAGAGCATCAATATACAATAGTAAGGCATCCCATACATTATATATTGAATGATCATGAAGCTAGTCGTACAAAATGTCAGGACTAGCAAGAGTTTTAGTCAATACATGATCAACCCTAGGATTTGTCAATCATGTTACAGCCCGTAGGCAGACAGAAAATAAAGGTGCAATACGCGCTAACACGTGCTCGCCGGCTAAACGTCTCAAAAGAATAATTTTACAAATAGAGTGGGAGGACAAAAGAAACCCACTCGTTGCCCTGGTTACGTCTGGTGGTCACCATCGGGCTGGAAGACAGGTGGATCCTCTGGTGCTGCTCCGATATCTGGCCACACAAAACCATCTGGGTCAGACCCTAGAAAGAGCAAGTGCCACAAAGGAGGCTTCACTTAGGAACTAAAACCAGCATATCATAAATAAATAGTAAAGGTAATTAAAAGATAGTGATAATTGCTGAGATAACAATAATATATTAAACACGGAGAAACCATTCAAGTAGCCAGACTACAACCCTTAAACTAAACAAGGACCGGGGTTGCAATCCTTCGCCTGAATAGAAACCCGTCTCAATTACTATTGATAAGGTAACAAGACAATAAACGAAGAGAGGACACAGAACTGCTCCGGAAGCCAGGTTACAACCCTTAAACCAAACAAGGACTGGGGTTGTAATCCTTCGCCTGAACAGAACTGGACCCCTGATCTTTATTGTTAAGGCCAGTATAAATAATCATGGTATTGAAGTAAAGGTAAAACATGACGAGCATGACAGGGGGTTACAATAAGACAATAAACGAAGAGAGGACACAGAACAGCTCCGGGAGCCAGGTTACAACCCTTAAACCAAACAAGGACCGGGGTTGTAATCCTTCGCCTGAACAGAACTGGACCCCTGATCTTTATCGTTAAGGCGGGCACAATAAGCAGGACGATATATGATAAGATAACCATAGAACTATTCAGATAGCCAAGTTACAACCCTTAAACCAAACAAGGATCGGGGTTGTAACCCTTCATCTGTACAGAACTTGGTATCCCATTATTTATCGATACAAGAAATCATGTCCTGATACAATCTTGTACAGGATCAGGATAAGACTAAGCTGGAATAAACTTCATCCAATCAATCACGGCCAATCAAGAGTACGGCTTGATACTTTTAACTAACTAGGGTTATCACAGGCCTAGTTACTAGCAAGATGCAAAAAGATTATCCCAACAGCCACAAGCCCTGCAGACCATCCGGTTATCCAGGTCGAATGTCTATTTAGGAAGAATGCAACACATGACTGTGTGCTGGAAATGTGCCCTACTCGTCGGTAGGCTACAAGTCCACTGAATGCGCCCAGATAACGGGATTGCCTGTAGCTGGGAATCTCTTCATGACTACTGAATCATTCTAGTTAATTAGCCTTAGTCCATTTCAGTAGGTACCCCTGACCGTGGTACTCAGGGGTCCCCATCCTAAACATGATGCAAGACAGTACTAGTTTATTTGTACAAACACAATCGCCCACGGTGTCCAAGTCTTTCATACTTGTCATGTCAGGCTAGCTGTCGTAACAGCATGCCGAGATATATCATGTCAGTTTACTTGTCAAGAGTGCGCCACAGCGGACCACTATCGTGTTCTATTCTTACAATATTATGAATGAGAGAACTTGCATAAAATAACTAGAGACATATTCTTGCTGCTAAGAAAAAGATCTACAACTTCCACGTTGGGAGTTGGGAGAAATTCGAGCAATAATTCAGTCAATTCGGACATATAACAGTTAGTAATAGTCAAAATATGCATTATGCGGCCTATTCTGCGACATGCATGCAACTGCGACACCATATGCGCCTACTGCGATATGCGCCTTAATGCGGCTCATGCGCGACATGATATGCGCCTATCGCGACATGCGCCTCATGTGGCTCAACTGCGACATGATATGCGCCTACCGCGACATGTGCCTCATTGCAACATGCGCCTTCTACGACATGGTATGCGGCTACTGCGACATGCGCTTCATTGCAACATGCGCCTACTGCGACATGCGCCTTCTGCGACATGGTATGCGGCTACTGCGACATGCGCTTCATTGCAACATGCGCCTATTGCGACATGCGCCTTCTGCGACATGGTATGCGGCTACTACGACATGCGCTTCATTGCAACATGCGCCTACTGCGACATGCGCCTTCTGCGACATGTTGTTCATGCTGCAGATGAACATAGAAATGACCAGAAATTATTTTGGCCATAACTTCCTCATCCGAAGTCGAAATCAAGCGAAACAAAAGCCAAAACTGCATGAAATTGAATTCTCTACAACATAGAAACACTAGTTTTCAAAAATAACCAAGTTTTAGAGATCAAAACCAAGAAAAACCGAAAAGTTTACAAACTTAGATCTACAAGAATCCCTCTATCAAATCCAAAAATGTCAAGTTCTAAAGAGGCTTAGAATCAAGTAAGGAAGAGAAAGGAACAATAAAACTTGAGATCCATCATGAAGCAAGTTTGCACTTGCCTAGCTCTCTTTCCTGGTAGGTGGAAGAGTAAATGGTGGAGAAGAAGAAGTGAAGGAGAAGAATAAATGAAGAGAGAGAGAGTTAGATGGAAATATAAAGGAGGGTGGTGGTGGTAGGTGGGGGTTTTCTTTTGGTTCATGATGAACCCAAAAGCAAACCAAACCAAGCTAAGCCGAACCAAGATATGCCATATCCAATGATATGCCAAAATAACCATGCAGGAAAATACGCAATACAAGTCAAAAATACGTACACGTATACCAAGATACGTAATACGAACTATAGGCATTACAGGCGCGTCCCAAGGTGAAGAGCTAGATCGAATAAAGCCCTTGTCCTCCAGCTCGTCGACCTGCTTCTTTAGCTCCGCTAACTCGCTATTGTTGATTCTATAGACGTGCTGGAAGATAGGCTCAGCGCCCGGCACTAGGTCTATAGAAAACTCAACATCACGATCTAGCGGCATCCCGGGCAGCTCCTCGGGAAAGACATCCAAGAACTCAGCAATGAGTGGATATGGCAACACCGGCCCCGCCAACAACGCCCCGCAGAATCCATCTCCCTGCTCTACTGCACCCCTGGTGAACTCATACTCTGGCTCTCCCGGCGGCCTAAACAGAATCCTTCCCCCTCTGCAGTCGATGCTAGCATGGTGCATGCTCAACCAATCCATACCGAGTACCACATCGTAACTCGGAAGTGGCATTACGAGCAAATACGCACTCAGCTCCCGGCCTCTCAAAGAAACTCTCCGTCCCTTACAAACATTATTAACTAGGATGATGCCATTTCCAGTCATAATCTTGCAAGTCCTACCAAGATACTCAGCAATAACATTGTGCCTAAGAGCAAAAGAAACAGACACAAAACTGTACGTAGCACCAGAATCAAACAAGGCTAAAGCTGGAAAAGAATCGAGCAGAATAGAATCTGCGATAACATCCGTAATAGGCTCCATCTCCTCAGCTGCAAGAGCAAAGGCTCTACCCTGACCAACCCGCTGCTGGTGATGCTGAACAAACAGCTGCTGCTGGGTCGGAAGTGGACCCCTCGGCTGCACTGCAGGAACTCTAGTCGACGCCCTCTGAGCTGTACCAGTAACATGAGGGTTCACTGGACACTCCCCCAACTGATGGCCTGCTCCGCCGTAAAAGAGACACACTCCTAGCCTCTTCCGGCAAACCTCCCAGACGTGACCAGGCTTCTTACAGAAGTGGCAAGGAGCCCCGTGTTGTGCCTGCCTCGGCTGAGTGTGCTGCACCTGCTGCTGAACCGGTGCTCTGGCCTGCACCTGTGGCTGGTGATGCTGGAAAGAACGATACTGAAGCTGAGGGCGCTTAGCAGCCTCCGTGCTGCTAGAAGCCCCCGAGAAAAGATCACGCTCCCTCTTGGGCTTCAAGCCCCACTCCCGCTCTACCTTGCGGGCCTCCGCGTAGATCTGGGTATAAGTCTCATAGAAGGAGGGAATGAGGATCTTGATATCCCAAGTCAGCCCCTCCCTGAAACGGCTCGCTCTGATCTCCGAGTCTCGAACCATGTACTCTGCGTATCGGCTCAGACGGCTGAACTCTGTTGTGTACTCCTCCACAGATAGACTGCCTTGCTGCAGATCCTGGAACTATCGCACCAGGTCAATCTTGTCCGTGGGGGAAAAGAACTTCTCCTTGAAGAGGAGCTTGAACTCTGCCCAAGTACGACCCTCTCCAGAAAGGGCTGGCTCATTTCTGAACCAGGTGCGCGTAATGTCTAGCAACTGCAAACCTACCGCCTCGACCTTTAGATCGTCTGCCAGGCGGGAGGCCCTCATCTGCCGCTCGATATCCTCGAGCCAATCATCTGCATAGACCACACCCTCGGTCCCGCTAAACTCACGGGGCCCGAGCTTCTTGAAGTCCTGGATATCTCCGTACCTCGGTCGCGTCCCCGGATGCGGAGCCCTCTGCTCCACGGCTGCAAGGGCCAACTGATGGGCATCCTTCATGCCCTGACGTATCGCGTCTGTCTGCCTCTGCCTGGGCTCTCTGAGTCTCCAGCATCTGCTGGAGGAAGGTAAGCATCTGTCCCATATCTATAGGCAGAGGAGGTGGAGGTGGAAGTACATCTGCAACTAGTGGAGGAATCCACTGCGTAGCAGGAGGCAGAACGCCCCCGACAACTCCCGTTGTAGCCCCTGGCACTGCGGGAAGAGCACCCGCAACCCCAGGGACGGTCATCGAGAGCGCTGGAGTACCCCCGAGAGTCCCAACAGAAGTCCCATCTGCAGGGGAAGTGACCGGAGCCTGCCCGCCAGAGGTGGCAGACCTCTCCATCTCCCCGTGCTCCTCACTAGGAGAATGAGTCATAACTATCCTGGAAACAAATTGAAAAGAAGATAACAATATGGCACATGAAGGCAATATCAAAGGAGGACAGCTAGAATGCAGTAAATCAATATCAAAGACGGTAAGCAAGATAAGCAAGAAAAGATCCTACTGTGATTGAGCACTCTTAACCTACTACCTCCTATGTGTAACACAGGCTCGTAGTCAACACTCTAAGACGAGTGCCGCCACGACATCGCACTAATTGCGACGTCAGGACCTGCGTGGGCCACCACTAAAACGTGTCACGACCCGCACCCGCTATAAGGGCACGTGCACGTGACAACGCCCAGCCCTCACCGTAAAAACGGCATAGAACGCTGTAGGTTTTTCTACTCTAAACAGTTTATATATATATATATATCAAAAATCTGTCGAGAATATGGTCAACTCCGAACGGAGGACAAACAATGAATATATACGAGTACTCAATCACAACTCTAAGATAACAAGTAAAGACTGAAAGATAAAGACAACAAGACGATAATAAAATAATAACCTCTCAAGTCCAACACAAGAATATATACAAGTCCAAGTCTCTAATACAATCCATAATAATAACAGTCTCAAAAGTAGCTGGAGACAAAGTCCAGTACAAAAGACCTACTCTAACTAAGCAAGTGGTAAGGTCTCGTCAGGCGGAGCTAAGCCCTGCTGGACCAAAGTCTCCAAGTCTACGCCCACTACGTCATTCGGACCGTAGTAGGTACAATAATCTCCCTCGTCAGCATCTGTAATATTTGTCAACATATCCTGTCAGGATGGAACGAGTACAATCTACTAACAACAGTTCACAAGATATGACAAAAGCTATAAGACTGTAAATAGAGAGTATATACAAGAAATCATGGAATGTACATGTGAGTATCATGGCAAGGTAAGCTGTAAATCTAGAGCTAGAACAAGGCAAGTAAACTGATCATGGCATGTACAAGAATCAAGAATCATATATCTACGTGTGTGAGTACTAGCTACAATATATGGCCGGCTTGGGAACTTGCATAAATAGTAACCGGCATGGCTAATCATACGTGGGGTGTATGATCAACACTCACAATCAATAGGTGCACAATGGGTGCACAATAGGCTTTGACCACATATCTACACTAATACTCCCCGTTCCCGACTGGTAGGGTGGATCCAAGCAAGACACGTTATGACACGGGATTCTATGAGAAGGGAGCAAGTCTCCTCGAGAATCGGTGTCTATATATTGCACAAGAACTACAAGGGAGCTTGCACAAGATATACCAAGATAACGAGAAATAATATCTCATGTCGGGATCCATGAATACCAATCCGTGTGACCAATGTGTCGAGAACAAGCATATCTACACTAATTACATGAATTATAACAATCATCATAAATTAGAAAAGTGTCAGAGAATGTACTCGCCTGTAATATGGTATGATATGTCAACTGGAGCAAATGTAGCGTCTCGAGGACCTATAGAGAACAAGACGTATCAATACTACGTTTAGGAATTAAAGTCAAGACAATTTAAATCCTATTAAGTCATTCTAGGTCAAGACACATCAAACTAGACTATACTAGGTCAACCTAAGTCATATTAGGTCTAGCTAGGTCATACTGGGTCAATGCAAGTCAAACGGAATTAATCTAGGTTGATTTGAGTCAACGGTTGACTTACAGTTGACTTTTGGTCAACTGGTCAACTCCGGTCAACACTGGTCAACCCTAGGTCAATCCTAGGTCATTGGAGACTAATAGTTGACTTTTGGTCAACTACTCAAGTCTAATGGAATTTGGGACTAAATTGGGTAAAGTGTTGACCCATAGTTGACTTTTGGTCTAAAAAGTCAACCGGGGTCAAGACTAGGTCTAGGCGACTATTTCTAATCATTACCAACCTCTACAACCCATATCCAAGTCCATCTTAGACTTCAAAACTCAAATCTTGGCCGTAGGCCAATTTCCTAATTTACCCTTTCTAAGGTAAATTCCTAGCCTAGGTGGAAACCTAGTTAGCCTACCTGCGCTTGTTATTTTGACCCGAGCTCCCTATGGTAGTAAGGTACCAGCCTATACATATATTACCTACCAAGATACCCAAGTAAAGTGGACGTCTAGTCCATCTTACGGCCAATTGCCGATATCTTGAATATTTCAAGATACACAATGGTACGGCGCGATACCGGCGCCCTACAACCCCGATTTCCACTCGGAAGCCTACCCACAAAATCTAATTCACGTATTCTAACTCTACGCCAAGTTTCATCTCATTCCGACACTCCGAGCTCCGTTTCACCCTCTAATTCGATCCCCTCTATTTTCTATTTTTCACTTTTCTTCCTATTCTTCTTCTTCTATTTCCTCCTCTTCAAATCCCCCTTCTCCAATTTCCATTCTCCTAATTCATCTTCTTCTAACTCTTTCTCTCATTCCTAATCTCTTTTTCTCTCATTCTTTCCTATTCTAAATTTTCTCCTAACTTCTTCCTACTTTCTCTATTCTTCTTATCCTTCTTCTTTTTTCTAATCCTTCTCAACTTCTTCCACTTCTCCTTATCTTTTCCTTAATCTTCTTCTCCTATTCTCTTCTAATTCTAACTATCTTCCTATATATATATATATATATATATATATATATATATATATATATATATATATATATATACATATATATGGGGTAAAAGGGGGGTTAAATAGGCTAAATAGGGGGGCAAATAGGTGTAATGTCCCAAATTCGTGATACGTATTTAGTGTACGTATACGTGTTTTGGACCCATATTTTATTTATTCATGGTTAGTTGTCTTGGTTTATTTTGCATTGGCTTGGTTTTATTGTCATTGATAGTTTAATTACTTTTAATAATTCATTGGTTTATTTGAGCTTGGTTTATTCCTGGGTTGGTTCGGCTTGGTTCGGTTTGGGATTGCTCTTGGTTCATCATGAACCAAGGGGTGAACCCCCTACCTACCACCACCACTCATATTTATTACATATTCTTCTTTCTCTCTCTTCATAATCATCTTCTTCTTCCTAATTTACTTCCTTACCTACCAAAGAGAGGGAGAGAGAGGTCTAGGCAAGTGCATCTTGCTTCCACAAGAGAGCTCATTTTTATTGTTCCATTAGCTTCTCCTCATGTTTCTAAGACACATTAGAACTTGTTATTTTCCATTTTGAGGCTTAACTTTTTATAGATCTAGGAAATAGTTATTTTCGGATTTTGGTGGTTTTTATCTATCAAACTTCTTTGTTTTCAAGTTTTGATGGTTCCATGTTGTAGAGAATTTTATTCTACCCAATTTTGACCTTTGAAAAGTCGGATTTGGACTTATTTTGACCAAGTTATGGACTTTTGAAGCTTTGGGTTCAACCATGGAGTTCTTGCTGTTTGGAGAAGACAGTGAGCAGTGCGCGAGCTTTTTAGCTTGAGCTACTGAGTTGCGCGCTCTTTAGCGCAGCGCAGTCCCCATACGCTGCCTTTTGGGAGCGTATGTCTTACATACGCTCACTTGTGTGACAAGGAGTCGTATGGAGTCCATACGCTGCCTTTTGGGAGCGTATGTCTTGCATACGCTCACTTGTGTGACAAAGAGTCGTATGGAGTCCATACGCTGCCTTTTGGGAGCGTATGTCTTGCATACGCTCACTTGTGTGACAAGGAGTCGTATGGAGTCCATACGCTGCCTTTTGGGAGCGTATGTCTTGCATACGCTCACTTGTGTGACAAGGAGTCGTATGGAGTCCATACGCTGCCTTTTGGGAGCGTATAACTTGCACTGAGCGTATGACCTGAGCGTATGACCTGAGCGTATGGCCCTTGGCTGACTTGGTCTTATGTCAGCGTGCCAGTTTGGTTTTATTTTCCTTAAGCTTGGCTCTTCTATAGCCCTGTATATTGATATTTTATTAGATATTTTACGTCCATTTTATATCCTTACGCCTTTTGTCCTGAACTTGATAATCACAAATTTACTTGATATGTTTGGAATTGATAATTGAGCATGACGTGATAGTGACCCGTAGTGGTGCACTCCTGACATAATAGCCTGACATGACCTGATAGTGGCCCGTCGTGGTGCACTCCTGACAAAGTACACTTGGCATGATAACCTGACATGATTATCTCGAATAGCTGTTGCGACGGCTACCTGACATGACATGACCTGTTTAATTAATCATGACACCGTAGGCGATTGTGCTTGTACAAATAATCCAGTCCTGTCTTGCATCATGTCTAGGAGGGGACTCCTGAGTACCACGGTCAGGAGTACCTACTGAAATGGACTAAGGTTAATAATTAGTATAATTCACTACTCATGAAGAGATGTTCCCCAGTTACAGGCGATCCCGTTATCCCGGCCGCAAATGTTTGGACTTGTAGCCTGCCGACGAGTAGGGCACATTTCCAGCCCACTGTTATGTGGGGCACTCTTGATTGTCACTTTAAATAATTGAACTCTATTGTCACTCTAATGTATTATACTCTCTAGATTGTCACTATAATGATTGCCTGGATAACCTGGATAGCTGCAGGACCTGTGACTACTTGGAGCATCTCATTGCATCTTGCTAGTAACTAGGATTGTGATAACCCTAGTTAGTTAATGTAGAAAGCCGTAGGCAATGATTGGCCGTGATTGATTGGATGGAGTCTAGTCCAGTATGGTATTGTCTAGAATTGATTGATTGCAAGATTGTACCAGAATGATTGAATTATTGTCACTCCAGATTGTCACTATAATGATTGTCACTCCAGATTGTTACTTGACCTGATTTCTTATATTTATCTTGCCGATAAATGGTAAGAGAAACCAAGTTCCGTTCAGACAAAGGGTTACAACCCCGGTCCTTGTTTGGTTTACGGGTTGTAACCTAGCTATCCGAATAGTTCCATGGTTATCTCATCGTATATCATCCTGGCATGCTTTTCCATATGTCCTGTCTTTTAGTAATTCTATACAAGATTGTCTTTTATAATTACCTATCATGCTTTTTCTTAAATTACTGTCTCTTATTATGTAATTATATTATTGTGTTAATTTGCTGGCTTTAGTTCTTAAGTGAAGCCTCCTTTGTGGCACTTGCTCTTTCTGGGGTCTGACCCAGCTGATTTTGTATGGCCAGATACCGGAGCAGCACCAAAGGATCTCCCTGCTTTCCAGTCCGATGGTGGTCACCAGGCGTAACCAGGGCATCGAATGGGTTTCTTTTGTTCTCCCACTGTACTATTGTAAATTATTCTTTTGAGGCGTTTAGCCGACGAGCAAGTGTTAGCTCGATTGTACTTACTTACTGTCTGCCTACGGGCTGTAACATGATTGACAAGCCCCGGGGGTTGATCATGTATGACTGAACTCTTGCTAGTCCTCACATTTTGTAACGACTAGCTTCATGATCATCTGGATATGTAATGTTTGGGACGCCTTACAATTGTATATTTGGAGATCTGATATCTTGTGATTATTATTAGTTGGTTGAGATTGAGACAATATGCTATTTTATGACCTTAAGAGACTGATGGATTGTAGCGAAACCCTCACATATCTAGACAGCCGTGACCGTACAGCGGTGTGGATCCCATTCCGTTATACGTAGCTGGCTATGTCTGCCCCCGCTCTCCAGTATTCTGGTTCTGGGACGTGACAATAGGGGGGAGCTGCTCACTGCTGCTACTGCTGTTTGCTCCTGCTGCTGCAGCTGCACATGCTGCTGCTACTGCTGCAGCTTGCTGCTACTGCTGCAGCTGCTTCTCATTCTTCTTCTTCTTCTCTTCCTCCCTCTCATCTATCTCCCTATATATATATACTCTAACACACACACATCTATATATATATATATAATACACTCACACACATATATCTACATGTATATAAATACACACACACACATCTCTACATATATATAAATACACCCACACACACACACACACACACACACACACACACACACACACACATATATATATATATATATATATATATTTTTATATATATATATATATATATATATATATATATATATATATATATGTGTGAAAAAAAAAATATATATATATATATATTTTTTTTTGCACACACAAACACTCACACACTCTCACCACCGTCTCATGACAACCACTACCACCACTCTCATTCCCTACACACACACACAAATACTTATAATCATATATATATATATATATATATATATATATATATATATATATATATATATATATATATATATATATATATATATATATATATATATATAAATATATACCATTAAATATATATATAAACCCCTAATAATTTCCTTAACCTAGATTTCTAGGGAACCCTATAAAATTTATGGGCAAATGGTGGAGAATCTTCTCCTCTCCATTTATGGTGAAGGAATTAAATGCAAAAGTGTAATAAATGAGGAATTAGAAGCATACCTAGATTAGGTTTCTTGGAGGAAGGAGGAAGCTTGAAAGAAAAATAAATTTTGGAAGAGAGAGAGAGAGAGTTTTCTTAATGGAGAAGAAAGGGGGGGGGCTCTCCTACATGTGGCCAGCCAAGTGGGGGGGGGTTATTGGGTTTGGGTGGGATCCAATAGCCCTCCAAACCCATTAGACTTCGGTTTGGTTCGGTTTGTTTCGGTTTGGTTCGGTTTGTTTCTAATGAACTAATTAAGTCTCTATGTCACCCCCATTTCCTGTATTTTCGTATTTATACTCGTATCTGGGTTTTGGCATGTATTTTAATTTTCTCGACTTGCGAAATTGTGGGTTTTTCTCGTATTTTGGGTTTTGGTTCGGCTCAGTTTTAATTGGTTTGGTTTGATTAGGTTTGGGTTAATATGAATTGGTACACTTTAACCTACACTCCTCCCTCAACACACCACAACCACCCTCATAATATCTCCACCAACCTTTCTCTCTCCTCTTTACTCTCCATTAATTTTCTTCTTCTCCTTCCTCCACACACAACTCCCCAACCCATAGGCAAGTGCACCTTGCCAACAAATAAGCACCCAATTTTAATTGTCCATTTGATAGACTAGGACATGTAGATCAACATTAGAACTTAAAATTTTATGATTTGGAGTCTCCATTGTTCTAGATCTAAGTTTTGATTATTTTCGAAATTCCTTGGTTTTGATCTATTAAACTTTAATTTTAGCATATTTTGATGCTTCCATGTGGAAGAGAATTCGATTTTACTCAAGTTAGAACTTTGAAAATCTAGATTTGGTTTTGATTTGATCAAGTTATGAAGAATTGAAGTTTTGAAGTTCTTGGAGTTCTTCTCGGGTTGGAGAAGCAGCCCTCTCGGCCTGCGCTCTTTAGCGCAAGGCCGATTGCGAAGCTCACCCTTTGGTGAACTGCGCACCTTCCTTCTCGGCCAGCGCCTTCATTGCACATAGCCGATTGCGACCGGCCTCTTGGGCTGGACCGCGCATCTCCCTTGGCGCACCAACCCCTGCGCAGTTGGCCACTGCGCAACCTGACTCATGCGCAATCCACCCTGCGCAAGCCAGCCATGCGCAATCCACCTATGCGCAATCCATCTCTGCGCAACCAACTCCTGCGTAGTTCACTCCTGCGCAGTCTACCTTCTGCACAATCCATCCATGCGCCATCTGCCCCTGCGCACTTGGCACCCTGCACAACTGACACCCTACACAATCCAACCCCTGATCCCTTGCGCAAACCATTGGCTCTTGGAGTTTTGGTTTTATTTCTTTAAGCTTGGCTCGTCCATTTTATATCCTTACGCCTTTTGTCATGAACTTGATTTTACTTAATATACTTGGAATGACTATTATACATGGCCTGGTATGACAAGAAACTAGCATAACATGACAGTGACCCGTAGTGGTGCACTCCTGACATGACCAACTTGACTTGGTAGTGGCCCGTGGCGGCGCACTCCTGACTTGTAACTTGTAACTTGTAACTTGACTCGTATAATCAACTTGACACCGTGGGTGTTCCTGCTTGCTTGCTTGTACAATCCACTTGTCTTGTCTTGCATCATGTCTAGGACGTGACTTCCTGGGTACCACGGCCAGGGACTCGCGCTAAATTGGATTAGGCTAATTATTAGATCAAACTAGAATATGGAGAATTCCCAGTCATAGGCAATCTCGTTATCTGGGCGCTTTAATGGACTTGTAGCTTGCCGACGAGTAGAGCACATTTCCAGCACACTGTCATGTGTTGCACCCTCTAAGTCACCTAAGGGTACATTTGTCTCCCGGGCAATGTACCCACCTATAACTCTCAACCCGCGGAAGGATAACTGGATGGTCTGCAGGGCTTGGGTTAGGTTATAACCTCATGACTAATCTAGGTTAGGTTAACTTCTAGGTTAAGGCTTCACTAAAAGACTAGCACAATATTTAATTAATATAAATTACAATTTCACAAAATTGTCAAAATAACCAAAATACCCTTAGGCTAAAAATTGGTAATATGAAATTCTAATCACGTGACTAGGCTCCCTTGGTCATGGTTAGTCTCTAGGCTTAGCAATAGTAGGGTTTGACTAGTTAACCATCAAAATCACCAATCAACATTTTAAATAGTTTTAAATTAATTAAAAATTACCAAAAATCACAATATAATTTAAATATCATTATTAAATTATTATAATTATAAAATTTTAAAATTACCCTCATTTGGAAAACTGGGTGTTACACCCAGAACTATTTTCCGAGAGATTCTCGAAAAAATTCGAGCCAACAGAAAACTCAGAAACCAATCCGAAACCAACAGAACCTATCTGAAAGGGTTTCGGAAAGCCCAAAAATTGTCTCGTCTATAATTTATCGAATTCTCGGGGGAAATTCGTGGACCAAGTTCATCACAGACTATAAAAAAAATAAAAACGGGGCAACGGAAATATACCAGAAATTGCTCGGCTAGAGCTCTCAGGTGTTAATAATTGGAGAAAATGAATTCCCGCAAACTCCAGAATACGCGGACAGCGGACGTTCTCGGGACAGCGCGTATGGGAACGCAAAACAGCAAATTGGGAATGCTGAAAAGAGTGGACAGTGACAGCGTCTCCGCGGAGCTACGGAAACAATGGGTCGAAGGGGCACAGCGGTCGGATCGGGGCACGAAAAGTGCTGTGGTTCGGGACAGCAACCGAAACACGAGACGACCACGGAATCGAGGAGCACGCCGGGAGATGAACGCACGGGGCAGCGCCTGAGAGAGGCTGGCCGCACGGGTCGAAATCGGCGCCGGGGAGCGGCTGGGCGCGGCCGGGAAGCGGCGCACGGCGGAAGGGGGCCGGCGAGAGGGTCGCGGGGACCGAGAAGACGGCAGCGAGGTCGCCGCTCAGGGAGCTCCGCCTGGACAGTGGCTGCGGCCAACGGAGCTCAGGTCGGGTCACCGGATTTGGGAATTAGGGCACGGTTTGAGGATGGGGATGGTGGTGAGTGATGGAAGGAGAGGAAGGGGGTTTATATAGGAGAGGAGAAGAGAGGTTACGGGAGAGGAAGGGGTTCGCCGGAGTTACGGAAAGACGATGGGTCGACGGCTTTGGCCGTTCGGGAACGGAGGGGGCTTCGGCCAGTTACACGCAGAAGGGAAAGGAAATAAAGAGAAAAGAAACGTATGGTGAGAGAGAGAGAGAGAGAGAGATTTAATAAAAGAGTTAAAGAAAATAAAGCTTCCTTTAATAAATATCTTTTTTTTTCTCTTCTTCTTGAAAATCTTTTTAAAAACATAGTATAAAATTTATATTTAATAGAAATGATCCGAAAATGGGTTCGAACTCGGAAATGGGTTCGGGTCTCGGGTCGGGCAAACAAAAATCCAGGATAATTATTTTAAAATATGATTTTCTCAAATTGACCAATTTTTAATAATAATAATAATAATAAACACCAAAATTATTTAATCTAAAAGTCTAAAATTTACGGGTTTCACAATATGCTCCTTGTCCTAGATTAGATATTAACACTTCTAACCTTGCTGAATGTTTTAACAATTGGATTAAGAGTTTGCGTGATAAACCAATAACGACACTTCTCGATGGTGTTAGAGCAAAGATTATAACACTTCATGACAAAAACAGAAATCATGCTCAAAATTTAGACACGAGTTATTGTCCGAAGATGTTAAAGACTATGTCATTTATTACCAACGAGAGACATCAACTTCAAATATTATGAATTGATAGTTATTTGTTTGAAATATTAGACCGTGCATCGAGTAGAACATATGTTGTACGGTTAGATGAAAGATCTTGTACATGTTTAAGGTGGTATCATACTTACATGCCATGTTTACATGCATGTTTTGCTTGCCAATATTGCAGTCATGAGGTTGAACATTACTATCCGATAATATTTTCTACTGACAGGTTGAGAAGTGTGTACGAGCCACAGATGGAACCAATTCCAGTTCCTTACAACATTCAAGCGGTTTTGGTTAGGGGAGAAATTGGAGTTCCAAATGTCAGACGCAAAGCCGGAAGGCCGAAGAAAAACCGTATTAAACCACGTGAATCATCGACAAGAGAACTTCGCTGCGGCAATTATGGTTTGATGGGACACAACAGAAGAAAATGCACAAGTCAACCAAGAGAATGACGACAATAGAACTTCTATTTTTCATTGTAGTACCAACATTCATGTCAACTTTTAAACATTACATAATAAAATTTTATTTCAATCATATCTGCGGGCCATTCGTTTGTAACGCCTTCGTTCTACCTGTCTAAGGCCAAGTCGGGCTCTTCTTTCATCTGTGGTCTCCTCCGCTCTTCTTTCATCCTCTTCCTCGACCTCCTGAGTAGGCACCGGGGATGACGGGGATGTAAACAATTGTGAGTAATACGACATGCCTTCAAACGAATATGCTGCGATAGTGTTGATTTGCTCAGTCGCTATGCGTTGATTATAGGGCTGAAAGGCTAAGGAAGAGCCCATGCCCACATACTGTTGACTGAGGCCTTCTCCAGCGTAGTGTGGGGCAGTGTACTCTGCAGCGTAAGGCTGGCTAGGGTACTCTGGAGCATACTGTTGGCTATGGTACTCTGGAGCGTACTGCTGGCTAGGGTACTCTGGAGCGTACTGCTGGCTAGGGTACCCTGGAGCGTACTGCTGGCTAGGGTACTCTGGAGCGTACTGCTGGCTAGGGTACTCTGGAGCGTACTGCTGGCTGGTGCCCTCTCCATTGTACTGCTGGCTGGTGCCCTCTCCATGGTATTGCTGGCTGGTGCCCTCTCCAACAGCGCCCTCCTCGTCCTCTGGATCGTCCACCCTACGGCGTCGTGAATGTCTCAGAGGAACAGTGGCAGCCGGATAATCGGCTGGGATACGTGTATGCAATAGAGGCATATCAGGATCCCGTCCAAGACTCAGTGAATCTACGCGAGTTAAAATATCTCGCATCCACTCCCGACCATGCGGCCACAAATAGCTCTGTGGTTCTTGGATATATTGTTGCCCCATAATAGCCTGAAATATAAAATATGCAAATTATAATTGTCATTACATATCTCTTGAGTTTAAATAGTGGTATAGTAGTAAAGTCCTACCGCTTCAGATATGTCATCAGCAAAAGCTCGCAGGAAAGATTCATCTACGGCTCTAGACTTGAACCGTGGCTCCTCGAATTTGTATGCTCTGTTGGTCATACGAGGCGCTCCCCACCATTGTCTATAAGCCAAATCACCTTCATCTGCATTTCGTAAAAATAATCATAAGACAAATGCTACCGGTCCAAATATACTAGTAAGTTAGAACTTACATTCATCAGGATGCATTATTCGGGACAGCCCTACCACACTACTATCCTGGAATCGTCTATACCAGGCAGCTCTAGCAGTATCGATTCTTTTTTTGTATTGGCTATATCATAACTCATGGCAGGCGGATCATCCGGAATAATATGCCTGCAACCGAATTGCCGGAGAACGCGATCTGCCGGATGATACATAGTGTAACGATCTTATATAATATATGATTTGTGTAGGCTCAAATCATACGACGTCCTTTTAATTTCTGGAGCATTTTTATCATCTGAGTATGGTATCCATACAACCTATTGGATGACAATTTATACAAAAAATTTGTGATACTCTATTACATGAATTGACAATTGTAGTTTAAAAGGCTCTAAAATTCCAAGCGAAAATGAATTGACAATTGCGTACTTACCTCCTTCCACGGTGCTATATCAAATACTCCCATGTAGATTGAAACATCCTTATGTAAATTATGATGAGGGTCCACTATATTTGTGGCCCATACCGTAGCAAGCGAAAAAATTCCAACATCACTGAAAATGCTGGTTACAGGTCGACCAATATAGAAATGCTCGTAGCACCATACCTAAGACATGAAAACATATGATATTTACAAAATGTATATCATCAAAACGAATTTAGCGAATTTTGGGATTAAATTTTTATTACCTGAACCAGGGTCATGCACCCACACAAATTTTTGGTACCATTTGATCTGGCAAATTCCGTCAAGCTAGCATATAAATATGCTAAGGTAGCAGCTCCCCATGCATGACGTGTATGTTCTTTTAAATTGTCTAAAAATGGTAACAGTCGTACGTTTACTTTATTTCCCTGCCCGTCGGGAAATAGCATTGCCCAACACAAACAGAGCAAATATGCTCTAGTACAATAAAGTATCTGCAAATATTGAAACTAACATATTAAAACTAACACACTTTTGAAATTAACTAATAAATAAATCTTAACAATAATAACGTACCTTTAAATCATCGACCACGACTGGACCGTCGATAGTTTCATGTAGATCCATGAAATTACCCCGAAGCCAAGTTACATTGACAAAACTCTTTCCTCCTAAGTCCGATGGTGCATTAATGCCTAGATATCTCCGGATTATTTGAGATGGATTTAAAGTTGTATCAAATATATAGGTTCACCTGTAATAGGTAATCCTAAAATATTTGCAACATCCCAAAGTGTGATTGTCATTTCACCAACGGGCAACTGAAAGGTGTTGCGTTGAGGCCACCATCGCTCAGCGAGACTAAAAATGATATGTACATCGTGGGCTAAAATTTGAATTTCATCCAGATATTGAAATCCAAATGAACGTAACAGCTCCTTTTGGGCAGCATTTAACTCCCATTTACGATATCCTCTCTGTATCCTCCAACTTCCATGCTCCCGTGTCCGAGCCTCGGGATGATAATCATATAGCTACAAGCAAATTATATTCTTACATTTATGTAAAATAAATAAATAATAACGCTAGTTATCATTTTTAAATTACCTTTCCGTCAAAAACCAACGTAGATATATGAGTTTCTCGTTCTTGTTTTATGGCTTCTGTAACCGGTCCCCCGGGAATACGGCCGTCATTCGGTTCAGCCATCTGTTACATTTTTGACAAAAACTATTATTATAGTTATTCATACATAGAAATTATAATTCAAATATAAAATACAAATACTTACTCTATAAAGAGGAGATCAAGATAGGGGAAGGAGGGAGTAATCTTCTGTGAAGTTGAAGGAGGAAGGAGTTGTGAAGAGGAGGGAAGGAGTTGTAAAGAGGAGGGAAGGAGGTTCGGAATATATGAAGAAGAGGGAGGGGGAGTGGAGTGGTCTCCGAGAAGGGGAGGGGAGTCTCCAACGTAGTGCCATACATCATGGCGCGTGGGAGAGAAAGGACCAGCCTTGGGAAGAGCCTGCTAGGTGGGATGGGACAGTGCGGGCGCTGGCCATGCCTTGTGGCGTGTAGGGGGATGGGACAAGGGGGGATGGGACAAGGCATAAGGGGGGATGGGACAAGGCAGGGGGGATGGGATGGCTCGGTGGGTGGGCGGGTGGAGGCCATGGGGCATGGCGTGTGCTGGGGCCCGTGGGCGGGTGGAGGCCATGGGCCATGGCGTGTGGCGTGTGGGTGGGCGGGTGGAGGCCATGGGGCATAGCGTGCGCTGGGGGGGCCATGGGGAATGGCGTGTGATGGGATAAGCCTAGCGTGTGATGGGACAAGCCATGCACCACACTAGCTGACGGGGGCAGAAGGCCATGGGGCATGGCGTGCACCACATTAGCTGACGGGCACAGAAGGCCATGAGGCATGGCGTGTGAGGGGCCCATGGCGGGGCCTGGCCAGGGAATGCCATGAGTGATGGCGTGCGTCACCTGACTACCAGCGCTCGCCACCAGTGATGTCGTTTCGTTACCCCAATTACAATTTCCTTAAACTTGTTACTTTTTTCACAATTTCGTTAAAATTCTTAACTCTGTATGAAAATTTCTGTAATTTTTATTTTCCAATTTCCAATTTCTAGTTCTCAGGTCCAACCATCCCACCCACAAAAGGAAATGTACGTTTGGCCTAAGAATTTCTAAATTCTTTAATAGTAAGTCTTAATTTAGTGCCCAACTATATATTTACATTATTATTTTTTAACATTATTTTTTTTTATCACACAATCTTTGAGAGCAAAACTCGTTTAATCATTTTCTACTATTCTCACACAAACCCAACACATTCTACTTTTACCTTTATTTTAAAATTTTGAGCCTCGTGATAAAATTTTGAGCACAATCAACTAATAATAATCATCACTGTAAGGCCCATCCCACAATCTAGATTCTAAATTCAGAATTTAGACTCATTTGGTTGAAGGCCTCGTTTGTTACGCGGAAATGAACGGAAAGGAAATCAATTCTTTGCCATTTTCTTTCCTTTAAAAAAAATACAATTTACATTAATTTTTTTAGATATTTATAAATGTCAAGGAATTTGGAAAATAAAGTGAAGTGAAAAATTGATTCCTTGCTTTGATGGATGGAATCATTTTTTTTTCCATTGGAAATCACTTTCTTGTTCTTCTCATTTTTTTTGGTACCCAAACATAGGAAAGTAATCACTTTCCTTTCCCAATCCGTGATTTCTCGAACCAAACGAGGCCGAATAGTAAGACCTTCCCAAGTTCCAATTCTCAAGTCCAACCCACCCACATGAGCTATAGGTTGCCATGACGATTTCTAGATTCAGAAGTTAGAAAATTATTTGGTAAAATAGTAAAGTCACAATTTGGAGTCCCACATTCTAGATTATATATTTTATATTATTTTTTCACCATTATATATTTTATATTATTTTTTAACCACATTAATTTTTACCACATCCTTTGTGACCAAATAGTTTATCATTTTCTACGGATCCCATACAGACCCAACCCATGTTATAAATTTGGATCTCAATATCTATTTTGGAGCTCCATCTACTAACGATGCTCTAAAAGACCCTGTTTAACTGCTTGTCAAGAAGGGAGAGGCCGCTTTGACAAAACTGTTTAAAAAAATAGTTTATAAAATTTAAGGGGGGAAAACACAAACTTTATTTGAATTTTTTTTTTGCGATGGCCGACGTAATGTACGTGACTCCGTGCATGCTAAGTTTCATACCATTTGGGCTCACAACTTCCAGTTTGACACACATACACACCCACACCTTTTTTGTGATTCCTTTCCGAGACCGTCCGCTTAGCCAAGAAAGTTATACCTCTTATTACTGACCACAAGAGCCAGTTGACTTCGATAAACAACTTCTATTGTTGTTAGGAAAAAAAATACAAATTAAACCATGCAAAAAATGGTCTTTAATTTAGAACTTCTCGCTTTCTGTTTTATTTTTCAATCATGATTTACCAATATACAATCATTTGATAATTGAGTTACTAAATAGAATACTAAAGAACAAATTATTGTTTTGTTCCAATAATCGAACCATGTTATCTAATAATTACTAGTTACTTTCACGTGCATTGCACCTTAAGAAAAAGAAGAAAAAAAAATCTACATTATGATTGAAATATGAAAATTTAAATTATGTTATAATATTTTAAATGTAATTTGAATATATTTTAGTTATTATTTATTATAAATTTATCTTTAAATCTTTGGATATGTATTTAGTTAGATAATATTATTTAGTTAGTTTAAATATAATTTAAATTTTAAAATATTTTAGTATTTATACATATTCATGCAGTTATGCAGTTAGGAGGATTTTAGGTTTTAATTTTAGTTTAAACTACGTGAAAGAATAACTAAGGTAACGATTTTTTTTTATAAATAAAATAGTTGATGAAATACACGGTCTAAACGGTTCAATCATCAACCGTTTTGAAGCTTCCTTATATTAGTAGAGATAGTAGAGATATATCCAACAAGTATAACAAACTATTTGTGATGATGCTCTAATCTCAATACGAGAAGTAGTTACTGGTACTATAATGAACCAATTTCTCAAATCCTGCACTTCACGTCTCTGCCTGCACATTAATTTTCAAGTTCCTTGGAAGAACAGAAATAAAAATTTTGTTATTTTTTAAAGAATAATTTACGTTGGCGTGAGATGCAAGTCAAAAATATTAATTTTCCAACCATACTTTACGAATTCATTTCAGGAAAAAAGACATCCACAGAGTAATTTTCAAGTGACTGATCGAGTTTACTTAACAATAAACAAAGTTACAGAAAGATTAGGGCACAAACAAAGATGAAAGTGATTAAATAGGACAGAGTACCATTGACAAAGAAGAAATTATTATTTTTAACCATGATCTTCCACCATGATTCATCGTTACTCATTAGCGGCTTGATTTATGTTTAGGTCCTTTTTCCCACAATTAGTGCACGATTTCCTGACAATCAAACTTTTGGTCACGCAAAGTGCAGACTTCCCTGCCCTTATAGAAAATTTGCTCCAAAGTATTCATTTTTTTAGAAAATTACGGTCAGATAACATTTTTGAAAAAATTAGAATTATAGGAATATTTCGTCAGACGAACTGGCGAAAATTGGACAGACCGTCTGGTTGAAATCGCACGCGGCGGGAGGGGGGGGGGGGGGGGGGGGGGGTGTTGGGTGGGTGGGGGTGGGGGTGGGGTGGGGTTGTTTGGAATGAGGGTGGGGCAAGGGTTAATAACGGCCGGAGTTTAAATTATTGCATTGTTGGGAATAATTTTTATAGAATGTTTCAAAACCTCCCCTCTTTATGTGGTGATTGACCTGACACGCTAGATAATATTATTTATCATATGACATGACAGTTTAATTACTCAATTTTTTTCATGTTAATATTAATATTAATATTAATGTTAATATTAATATTAATATTAATATTATTTTTTATAATTTTAATTTTAATTATAAAATTTGTTATGTCAGCTGCCACATCAATATGCCACGTCAGCTGCTATGTAAGAAGGGATAATTTGGAAGGACAAATAGCATTATTAATTTATATATTGTGTTAGTCCCGGGGCTTGATCAAAGATGGTAGACTCGATGTCGAGATCAGAGGTTCAACAAACGTTCACCTTCTGATTATTCTCGAGATCCAAGAGGAACACTATAATATAAATCTGATTACAAAAGCAACAATAATCAGAAAGTAAATCTCACGTTCTTCCTCGCAATCGCAGTTGCTGACAGACAGAACTGAGTTCAGAAAATAAATCTCACATTCTTCCTTGCAATCGCAGTTGCAGACGGACAGAACTGAGTTACAACTTAGATGAAGGAGAAGAAAGAAGAAAGAAGAAGAGGAAAGGTTCTTGCTGGGGTGATTAAGATCACCGTTGCTCAAAGCAAGATTCGCCCCAACACGATCTGCTTCCAGGAACCAGCAAGTTCACGAAGAACTTCTGGAACGCTCGTAAGTCAATATTTGAGACTTGAACGAGCTTCCTGGACTTTACAGACTCCCTTAATTCTCTTCTTGGTGCATCTTTCAAAGGAGGCCAAGGGGCTCTATTTATAGAGTGGAGTTGAGACTTCACCTCTTCTCCTATCCGATGTGGAACTAAAATACCAATACTCAAAAATAGAGTTTGATATTTTAGATCATCCCACAATCAGCTTAGAAGTGTGCCAGTCCACGCCTACCCTCCGAACACTCCCGTGCATGCACGAGACAATCCTGGAGTCCGCGTCCGAGTCCGCACAACAAAAATTAACTTGCATCCTTGTTGGATTTAATCCTTTATCCTTCTAGGAAAATACTCCCACATGACACAAACTTGTGCCCCACTACACCTCATGTGCACACCTCAACACAAGCAATGTATTATATTGAGATACTCACCATTTGGTGTAGCCGATGTGGGACTATCTTTTCTAGTCCAAAGGCAAAAACACCAACAATCCCCCACATATCTCAATATATGGGTTGAGCGTTCTCCACAGTGACTGCCCATCATGCATTAGGAGAGATGTCGCTACGACTTGAATCTTCCCGCATAGGTTAAATAACAGCATGATACAAGAATGGACTAAGTCTTGAATTCTGCACCATAACTGCAATTCTTCCTACTCACATAATGACATCAACTGTGCTTCTGGCTGCACATTGAAGGCCTTGTGCCAGCCTGGTTTCAGTGTATAATTTTTGGGCGTCTACAAGTTTACCCTCAAGAGACGGCCTGATATCTCTATCCATACACTATAGGTGAGTTCTTTATAAAGAGTCATGGCATGAAGCATTGCGCTTCTTTGCGGTGCTACGCCGCTATGACATGGCTTAAAGCCGAGGCTTTACCCCACCTGGGTACCTCATCGTAGTGTCATACTACTGTAGCATGAGGTCACAGGCCTCTTTGTAGTGCCAAACTATCCAGCATGAAGCCTTGCGCTTCCGTGCGGTGTTACGCCGCTATGACATGGCTCGCAAAGCCGAGGCTTTACCCTACCTGGTACCTCTTCGTGGTGTCATGCCACTGTAACATGAGGACATCATCCTCTTTATAGTGCTGTCTACCTCTCTTTATTACGATTATCATACAACATTAGGCTACCTGCCTATTTGCGGTGCTACTCCGCTGTGACTTGGCTTGCAAAGCCGAGGCATTACCCCTACCTGGGAACCTCATGGTGGAGTCACCCCACTGTAGCATGGAGTTACACTCCTTGTAGTGCTGCGCTACCGTGCTTCCTGTAAAGCACTCCAGGCATTCACTCTGCCTGAGAACTCATTAAGGCATTTAAGCCAACCTTCCCACAGGATCCGTTTTCCGCAGAAAACAACAGTAGACAACAGTGGTTGTAGGTCCGTAACCTCTCCATGTCACATAGGACAAGTATCCACCGTTCCTGATATTCTTCTGGTTAATAGTCCTCCCTTGAACCAAAAGCTAGATGCCTAGTAGATTTTTCTTTGAACTAATAGCATAAAACTTTATGGTAGGAATGTAATAACACAATATCAGAATGCCTTCAAGCCCATTTTACAAGCTGTGTCATCGACCAGCTGGCGCTTGAGGCCCTTGGTGAACGGATCCGTCAGGTTCTCCTGACTCCGAACATCAATCACTGCAATGACACCTCTCTTGATGAGATCGTTCATTGCCCTGTGCTTCAACCGCACAGTTCTCTTCTTTCCGTTGAAGAGATCATTCGATGCCACCGCTGCAGTCGCCTGGTTGTCGCAGTATATCAAAATTGTCGGTATCTGCGCCCCAACCACTAGAAGATCATACATGAGCTCCCGAAGCCACTCTGCTTCATCTGCTGCGGTATCAAGTGTAAAGAACTCAGATTCCATAGATGATCGCGAGAGCATAGTCTGCTTCTTTAACTTCCACGATATAGCAGCTCCACCCGTTGTGAATATGAATCCACCTGTGGACCTCTCGCTCTCTAATTCTGAGCACCAACTGGCATCACTAAAGCCTTCCACTACCGACGGATCTCCGCTGTAGTGCAGTGCATATGTCTGAGTCTTCTTGAGATATCTCATAACCCGTTTCACAGCTTTCCAGTACTCAATGCCTGGGTTACTCGTGAAACGACTCAGCATTCCCATAGCGAAAGCTATGTCAGGTCTTGTGGCAGTAGTAGCATACATCAAACTCCCGATTATGCTTGCATACTCCAGCTTCCTGACGCTTTTCCTTGAATTAGGCTTCAGTTTCAGATCACACTTGTACGACATATCGATCCCTGGAAGATCCTGATACCCGTAACGAGTGATCATCTTCTCAACATAATGAGACTGTGACAGCGCTAGTCCAGTGTCTGTCCGGATGATCTTGAGTCCCAAGATAACATCAGCATTCCCCAAGTCCTTCATACTGAACTTCGTCGAGAGGAACTTCTTTGTCTCCGTGACACAGCTTATATCCGTACCTAGGATTAGCATGTCGTCCATGTATAGACAAACGATGACTCCTCTTCCGTCAGTAAACTTCGTATAGACACACTTGTCTGTTTCACTGACCCTGTAGCCATTTGACCTTATGACTTTGTCAAACTTCTCATGCCACATTTTGGGAGCTTGCTTTAAACCGTACAGAGATTTCACCAACTTGCAAACTTTGTCTTTAAGACCTTTGATGACAAACCCTTCTTGTTGTTGTATGTAGATCTCTTCGGTCAGCTCGCCATTCAGGAATGTCATTTTCACATCCATCTGATGTATCACCATCTTATGTATCGCTGCGAGAGCAATCAACATTCTGATGGTGGTCATCCAGGTTACTGAAGCATACGTGTCAAAGTAGTCGATCCCCTGCTTCTGAGAAAACCCCTTGGCCACCAACCTGGCCTTGAACTTGTCAATAGTTCCATTTGCTTTCATCTTCTTCTGGAAGATCCATTTGCATCTGATGGATTTTGCACCTTCAGGAAGATCAACCAACAGCCAATTGTTATTTTGAGGTGATGGAATCAATTTCATTGTCAATCGTCTCCTTCCAGAAAATATCATCTCTCGTCTTCATCGCCTCATCATAGGTAAGCGGATCTGCTTCCACATGATAGGTGATGAAGTCATCTTCGAAGTTCTTCGGCCTCCTCGCTCGCTTCGACGACGGCTCAGCGAGTTCTGGTTCAACCGTTGTTTCAACAACAACATCTTCTTGGACTACTTCTTTATTGAAAACTTCAGTTTCTTGCGCACCCTTATTGTTCTCCGGTTTATCCATAAGAACAATATTCTTGTGCCTTGCAAATTGTCTTCACGAGATTCGATGATATGATTTGACTCAATATCAAAAAATCTCCGAGCATCACTCTTCTCGGCATACCCCAAGAAGATCATCTTCGTAGTCCTAGTCCCCAGCTTCTGAATCTTCAGATCTGGGAGCTTCACATAAGCCAGAGACCCCCACACTCGAATGACATTCAAGTTAGGTCTGACTTTGAACCAGTGTTCATGAGGAGTTGCGTCCGAAGTTGCATACGTCACTCTATTTAGAATAAAAGTGGTCGTCAATGCAGTTTCTCCCCATTAGCATTGAGGAAGACCCGTAGTTAGCAGCATTGAGTTCATCATTTCTGTCAACGTTCTGTTCTTCCTCTCCGCTATTCCGTTAGATTGAGAAGAATACGGAGCAGTAGTCTCATTGATGATTCCATGTTCTTTACAGAACGATGCGAATTCATGAGACCTATACTCTACATCTCGATCACTTCTGAGTAGTTGTAGATCGGTTTAACGTTCAGCTTCATCCCTGAAGTCTCTGAACTACTCGAATGTTGCATCCTTCTACTTGAGAAGTCATGCGAACGTGCACTTCGAGAAACACTTCGAATCGACCTCTGTGGAGAATTGATAAAAGTCATAGATATCTGAGTGTACTAACTCCAGATGATCAGTACTTTAGTTCAATCGTCTGAGCAGCTTCCCAACAGTCTTGTATCTGCACAGACCTTAAACTCCTCCACCTCCTTACCCCCACATTCTAAAGATAAGGTTCCGGTAGGACAGCTTGAGTCTGCTTCTGTCATAGAACAACTCTCAGTCCACTCAATGAAGTAACTTCATCGCCATCAGCAGAAGTTCGAACATTCCTTCAGCACCGAACATCTTTTCGAAGCATGTTCCTCGTCAAAAAATTACCATCTGGCTAGTACGAATGTCTATCTTTCAAGTCTGTATCAGATAACAGACTTTCTGAGATCAGATTGCCAAAAAATCTCTGGTACGTGCAACACGTATTCCAGTGTTTTTGTCGGTGGTTAATAACCACTGTCTCGATCTTCAGAACTTCTGCTAGATATATGTTCGCCATCGAGACCTTCGTCATAACATGGCTCGTCCTTGATGAACAACTCCTTTGAGAGCACACGTGGTCAGATGCACTAGTGTCAGACCACTAGTCAGCTACCACGCTAGATAACTCAACCTGTGCAACAATAGCAACCAAATTAAGTAATCAAAATAACCAAGTTTAGCTATACCTGCTATTTTGGTTTGTGCTGGGATTTGCATTCACTCATGTAGTGGCCATTCTTGTCACAGTTGAAGCAAGTCACGTGGGACTTGGACTTCTGTTGCTTGAACGAAGGACCGTTCACTTTTAGATTAGTGGAGTCCTTCTTGTGATGAGAATCCATCTGCTTCCCCTTGAGCTCTCTTGTCTGCACCAAGTTGGTCTTAGCCAGTGGTTTGGACAGAGAGTCCATCTTCTGTTGAGATCACATTTCGTCCTCAACGTGGATCTTTTGTAGAAGATCTTCCAAGCTAATGTCCAGCTTCTTTCGATGCATTCTAGTATAGAAGTTGCTCCAACCGACAGGAAGTTTCGAGACTATCCCTCCAACGACAAACTTGTCGACGAGGGGCATCTTCTCGTCGTCTAACTTCTGGCGCAACTTCAGGAATTCCTTTACTTGAGGTAGCATCGCCATCTCATCTTCGAAGAGCCACTTGTGGTACTTCTCGACGATGAAGTTTTTGGACCTGTTCTCATCATCTTCATATAGCTTACCCAAAGAATTCCAGATCTCTTTGGCCTTCACCTTCTTGGAATATGACTCTGCCAGAGAGTCTTCCATAGAATTGAGAATCAGCAGTTTACAGATGCTGTTTTCTCTCTTCCATTTGCTCTGCTTGACGAGTGCAGCAACAATAGCTTCGATAGTTCCTCCTTCTGGATTCGTCGGTTCATCCTCAATCAGCACATAGTCCACGTCCACGAGTTAAAGATTAAGGGTGGCATTCCTCTTCCAGATTTGGAAATGTTCTCCATCGAATTTCTCCAACTTGTTAAAGCTGGTATCGATAAGAGAAGCACGAGAGTTCTCCATCTACAAGGATCTTGCTTTGAGATTGTTAGTCCCGGGGCTTGATCAAAGATGGTAGACTCGATGTCGAGATCAGAGGTTCAACAAACGTTCACCTTCTGATTATTCTCGAGATCCAAGAGGAACACTATAATATAAATCTGATTACAAAAGCAACAATAATCAGAAAGTAAATCTCACGTTCTTCCTCGCAATCGTAGTTGCTGACGGACAGAACTGAGTTCAGAAAATAAATCTCACATTCTTCCTTACAATCGTCGTTGCAGACGGACAGAACTGAGTTACAACTTAGATGAAGGAGAAGAAAGAAGAAAGAAGAAGAGGAAAGGTTCTTGCTGGGGTGATTAAGATCACCGTTGCTCAAAGCAAGATTCGCCCCAACACGATCTGCTTCCAGGAACCAGCAAGTTCACGAAGAACTTCTGGAACGCTCGTAAGTCAATATTTGAGACTTGAACGGGCTTCCTGGACTTTACAGACTCCCTTAATTCTCTTCTTGGTAGGGATGAAAACGGGCCGGGTCGGACCGGGCCGCAGCTAGGCCCCAGCCCCGGCCCTAATGTACTTCGGGCCTAAAATCCGGCCCCTGCCCCGGCCCTGGGATTTTTAAATATCAACCCCAACCCTACCTTATACGCTTTCGGGCCGGCCCCGGCCCCGGCCCTGGGCCGGCCCTATTCCAAAAGATTTGACATTACCACCTGCATTTTTTATTACAAACCATGTCAAAACATTGCTAATATTTTTGGCAAATCGAGTTATTTTCTCCTAAATCATTGCTTGATTTATATAGAAAGTTATTAAACAAACAATTAGCACAGGATTCATTGTAAGTTATTAAACAAACAATTGCAAACAAACAATAAGGTGTTGTAACATACCTGTTGCTACAATCATAATTAGTAGAATAAACTATTTGCCTAGCAAATAAAAGAAATTAAGCATAAAAGTTAATTAAAAAACTAATCTAATAGAAATAAATTAAATAACTTGAAATAAAAATAAGCCGAATATATTTTTGTCCAAAGAGATCTAGCAAACCAAAGAGATAAGCAATTACATGACCAAATTCAGAAAATCAAATACAAATTAGGTACCAAGCTTTAGAATGTAGCAAATCAAAACACAAACTAAGTACCAAAGTGCTACCAAGCAAATGACATCAAAATTAGTTGAGATATCCTCCAAGCAAAATAATCTGAACGTTAGCACCACCTGTTCAATATTATGAATATAATCAGTAAAATACCAAATATTACAATGTGTTAGAAAAATTAAATGAGGCTAGTTTAAATAATAACTAAATATATGTTACCTTTTAATGCATTCCTTCTTTGGATTCATTCGATTTTTCCAAAGAATTTTAATCCAACTCATCAGCCAATGTTGACATTTTTGATATCACATCTTCATCTAATTGAACAAAAATGAATTCATAATTTGTTAACCATCGATGTTAATATGTAATTAAAATGCGAAAATAAATTCTCAAGATAAATTTAGTAACATACCAAGATTGAAGTTCTGATGAAGCCAATCTTGTGTACAAATCAATGCCTCAATCGTGTCAGGATTCAATCTGCTGCGATGTGGATCAATAACTCGTCCACCCGTACTAAAGGCTGATTCTGACGAAACTGTGGAGACGGGAATAGCTAAAAAATCTCGAGCCATCCGTGCTAAAATGGGATATATGTTGGCATTATTTTTCCACCACCCCAAAAGATTAAAATCCCCATCTGACATCAAACCAAGTGATTGCTCTGCCAAGTAGATATCTATTTCACTTCTTTTTGGTTTCTTAACTGCTTGTTGTTTTGACAACCATTCCATATAATCCATATCATGCTTTCTTTTGCTACCCACAACTTCCTTTGAACACGAACCTTCCAAACTATCAACACATACCACATTACTCAAATTTGCAAGCTGTGCATCCTTTTCATATATATCATATATATCATTAAAGAGCACAAGAATTTCATTAACAATTTCTTCCCCAACTATTTCTCCAAATTCTTTCATATAGCTAAAGCTGATATATCCAAGCTTTAATCGTGGATCCAACACAGTAGCAATACATAGAAACTTGTTGCAATGCCTCCAATATTTATCAAACTTCCTTTGCATTTCTGAAGCTAAGTTCCTTATAGTTACATCAAAGTTACAAGCTTCTTCCACAAGCAACCCTCTAATATTCCAAATTTCTTTGAAATATAAATTAGAAGTTGGATACTTAAAGCCAGAAAACACCTTAGTAGCATCAACAAAATGCTTCAAAAATTTACAAAATAGCTCCGCCTTTTTCCAATCATCATGTGTTAATAGAAGTGAAGAGTTTCCATGTTCTTGAATATACATCATAAAAGCATCTTTATAAATTATTGCATTGGCAAGCATATCATATGTAGAGTTCCATCTTGTAGAAACATCATAAACCAAACCTTTCTTTTTGGGAAGCCTTTTTTGAGAAGCAATCTCATTAAACATTTGCATTCTAGATGGTGTAGCACCCACATATCGGACAATATTTCGGACATTATCAATAGCATTTTGCATCACTTTCAAGCCATCTTGTACCAAAATATTTAGAATATGTGCACAACATCTAATATGCATGTGAACCCCATGAAGGAATAATTTTTCACCATAATTTTCTTTTAGTTTTGACACGGCACTATCATTAGAAGATGCATTATCAAGTGTGAGAGCAAGCACTTTATCATCCAATTCCCATTCTCGAATACAACTCCAAATGACATCACTTATAACATAACTTGTATGTGGATATGGAACCTTTTTAAAACTTAAAATTCTCTTTCTTAAAATAAAGTCATCATCAATAAAATGTGCTGTGAGAGTCATATATCCCAACTTTTGATTTGATGTCCACATATCAGATGTGAAACTCACCCAAGAATTTAACTTGCTTAGCACATCTTGAAGTTTTTTCTTTTCAACTTCATATAAAGTAACACAATCATTTCGAACAGTTACACGACTAACACATTGAAACAACGGTTGGAGGCACTTTGAAAATTCAACAAAAGAAGGGTGCTCAACAATTCAAAATGGTAGTTCTGCACATATTACAAATTTTGCTAAGCTCTGACGACTTTCAACTTGATTGAACTTGAAAGGCTTTAGTTGACCACCTGCTTCTATAGAGGATTTGCTAAGCAATAGTTGCTTTATATCCTTATTACCTTTCGGTTTTTTTTTGCAATACATATCAATATGTCGTCTTAAATGTGAAGTTCCATGTCCCGGCATATATGATAAGTGATGATTGCAATGCAAACATGTTGCTTGAATTTTAGAATTTCCATTTTTGTCTGTTATTGTTTCCTTCTTAAAATCATCCCATACAGCTGATCTTCTAGCCTTTCCATGATTTTCAACTTCTTTGTTGTTTCCATTATCATCAATTTTTCCAGTTTCAACATTGACTTCAATTTCACTATTTGGAACATTTGAATGTATCTGCATGTATAAAAATTTATGTTATAAAACAGTTTGTAAAATTTATGTGATTGAAAATTTATATGTAGTTTCACAATCAAATATTGCACACAAACATATACTTATGTATAACATCAATCTATGACTTCATGTATAAATATGTGTGTTTGTGTTTTTTGTGTGTCTTTAAGAACATGCAAACACTTTTTCAAAGTGGAACAAAAACACATCACCTCGGATGATGGAGATGGTATAACTAAATTTTTGTCTGTTGCTGATGGAGATGATGCAACTAAATTTTCATTCACTTGCGAGGATTGTGAAGGTTGATTGGGAGTAGAATTACTAGGTCCCCTCATGGTGCTTCCAGTGCAAGTTCGAGGTTGCGGCGTGGAAGTCTTGATTCTACTGAAAAAGCAAAGGACATAAAAAATATCAGTTAAAAGTTGAAGGTCATACAATTTTTAATTTGTAAATTAGATTCATTTTGACTAATTTTGAGACTGTTAAACTGATTCCCTTTGCTATTTAATTAAAGTTTGTGCTTTTGTCTCTAGATTGATATCGCAAATGTTGGTTTCCACCAAATTTGGCATTTACATGTTGTCATCACCTAGTTATAGCAAGAATAGACATCGTTTTTTTTGGCTAATGGAGAAGTCATTGAAATATAGATTGTGTGCTCAGTGGACATTGATCTGTAAAATTACACTTAAAAGAAACTTCTTGACTTTACCATGGCTTATACTTATTTCCACTTACCCTCATATCTGCAAAGGTGTTAAATATTTTTTGTAAATTGTGGTTTGTTAAGGCCATAATTCAGCAAAATCTTATGTTATGGCGTGAAGTACACCTTTCTTGGATGTCGTTTAGTCTCGTTCATAATATGGCATGAATTTTGTATCAATTTTTGTTCTAAATAAATGTAGCAAAAAATAGTTCTATCCTTAAAAAGCTTCTGTTATTGTTTGATAAAATATGACATGAGAAGCAATTTCAAGGATATATACACCAGCAATTTTTCCCATTGAGTATAACAGTATAATCTTTTTTAATGAAAATTCAAAAAAAAAAGAAATGTCAAACTGTTTATGAAAGAGAACATACGCCATTAAGTGACAGTCTTGCAGAAATGAAGATGTTAGCTCGACTTGGAGTTACAAGCCTGTAGAAAGAAAGCACAACGAAATAAATAAGAGAGTAAAAATGTAATCTGAGAATCTACACAAGTATGATGGGAAATTTATTAAACATTCAAGGCAAATGTTGCAAAAATTGGAGAATAAAAAGTATGATGTATAACTAATATCATTCACCCCGTAACCTGCAGGTAATAGAATCCTTATTGGTAAAATAAACATCAATAAAATTGCCTACATTCTGAAATTAATAAGTCTCACTTTTTTTTTTGACAACACAAAGAAAGCAAGCCCTTGACTTATCAATCCTCACATATGAATTTATGATTCTATGAAACAGAACACTGTCTGCAACCCAAAAGATGATTAATGAGCATCACCATGACACCATGGGCCATGGGAAAACATTGATGTACAGCTGATATCATCATGTTTAAACCTAATAACTAAACTCATAAGTCTAATTTTTATTTCGAATTAAGCATGCAGTACGAACCGCGAGGTGAGGTGAGACCGTGAGGCCCGTGAGGGCTGCTGGAGATGTTGGGGCTACCGCGACTCGACGAGAAGATCTCAGGAGGAAGATGAGTTGAAAGTTGTAAGGATGCAGGAGAGGGATTCATGGAAATGTTCTTAAATATTAAATTCTTAATAGATGTATTTAATTTCACTTGGGTTTAGAATTCTGAGAAGTGAGAAGATGAACAGTTTCGCGTCCCCTCGTGAGGCGTGCATCGGAGTCATTGAGAAGTTGAAAAGCCGAAGTCAATTAGGGGGCCATTCTGGAATCTATGGGACAGGGACCTGGGCTTGGGCTTGGGGAAGTGCAATTGCACTGTTAACATATAGGTTAGCAATAATCATTGGGCCGGGGCCGGGGCTGGGGCCGGGCCTATAGTCAGCCCCAACCCCTACCCGAATTTTTTGAGGGCCTAACTTGCAGCCCCAACCCCAGCCCATTATTTCGACGGGCTGGGGCTGGGGCCGGGCTTTTTTGGGGCCGGGTCGGGGGGCCCTCGGGCCGGCCCCAGCCCATTTTCATCCCTACTTCTTGGTGCATCTTTCAAAGGAGGCCAAGGGGCTCTATTTATAGAGTGGAGTTGAGACTTCACCTCTTCTCCTATCCGATGTGGGACTAAAATACCAATACTCAAAAATAGAGTTTGATATTTTAGATCATCCCACAATCAGCATAGAAGTGTTCCAGTCAACGCCTACCCCCCGAACACTCCCGTGCATGCACGAGACAATCCTAGAGTCCGCGTCCGAGTCCGAGTCCGCACAACAAAAATCAACTTGCATCCTTGTTGGATTTAATCCTTTATCCTTCTAGAAAAATACTCCCACATGGCACAAACTTGTGCCCCACTATACCTCATGTGCACACCTCAACACAAGCAATGTATTATATGAAGATACTCACCATTTGGTGTAGCCGATGTGGGACTATCTTTTCTAGTCCAAAGGCAAAAACACCAACATATTGTTGCTTAAAAAAATGGATTTATATATATTGTTGTTGATGTTAGGAAGAAATGGCAAGAAAATTTGCTAATAATCACGGAAGGATGATTGTGGTGAAAATCACTACAAAGCGAGGTGTGAAGGTATTGAGATAAAGCAACAAAGTTGCTAATAATAATGTAAAACTCTCACATGGTATATAACATTGCTAGAAAATAGTTATCGTCGAGGGTGACGAAGATTATCCTCATTCAAAATAAGATTCGACCATTTTTATCAATCAATTTTCAGAAACCATGACTTTGGGAACGCTTATTGTCACCTCAAGAGACATCGGAAGATGCACATACAACACATTCTTTGTTGTTGATGTAGATGTAGAAAAAAGTGGGCTATTTGTCACGGACTTAGTGTTTTTGCTAGCACTTCGTCCCGTGCGGCGCACTGTCTTTCTCCTCAAAGACTCGTGCAAGCCTTCCCGTCCCGACTTAGCTAGATCGCTAAGAAAACTAGAATAGTGGAGCAAAGATGGGACTAGTAAGAATCTCTTTATTGACTTGGAGAATGCTTACAATTTTTAGGTGGTGAGGAACAAATGAGAGCCTCCCCCTTTTATAAGTGCTCATAGAGCAATACAAGAAAAGTCCTGGAAGGAATATTCCAAAGATTATTACATTCTACCATAACTGGAATGGCATATTCCAGGTTTATTCCCTAGCAACATAAAAGGAAACTTCAAGGACCTTCCAGAAGCTTCTTGGGCCTCCTAGAACGATCTTGGACCTTCCGGAGAGATCCACAATCTTCTAGAGCCTTCCACCATCTTCTAGAATGTTCTGGAAGCTTCCCGCATAACCTTGGTCTGCGAACAGGTTATGCAACAGGGCCTCGGGCGGGGTGCAACATTTGGGACGTTACATTCTCCCCCACCTAAGGAGTTGACGCCCTCGTCAACCATGCTCGCTGAGAAACGCCTGGATCTCGGCTTCGAACTGATGCAGCGTATCAGCACGTTCCCAGCTAGTCTCGCCGTAAGGCAAGCCCTTCCACTGGATGAGGTACTCCACATACGGGGACACGCCTCGTCGCCGAATGGTCCTCCTGTCCAGCACGGCTTCCACCTCCTTGTCGAAGGAAGTCATCATGGTCGCCGTCGGTCGCTTTGGAACTCCTCGCTGGGGATCCTCCAAGTCTGCATGGTACGGCTTCAAGCAACTTACATGGAAGACTGGATGAATCTTCAGCTTGGCAGGGAGTTCAAGCTTGTAGGCCACCTTGCCTACCTTCTTGAGCACGGGGAAGGGGCCTTCATACTTCCGGATTAGTCCTTTGTGCACCTTGCGAAACACCTTGAACTGTTGTGGTTGTAGCTTCACCAGCACCATGTCCCTCTCCTTGTACTCAACCGGCCTTCGCTTCGCGTCGGCCCACTTCTTCATCTTCCTCGCGTCCTTCTCCAGAAATGTCTTGGCAATGTCCGCCTTTGCCTTGAAATCTGAAGTGAACTGGTTGGCCGCGGGGCTTCTACTCGAGGACCCCGCACTTAGCGTTTGCGGGGCAAGCGGTTGGCGACCCATCACCAACTCGAATGGACTACTGTGCGACGACTCGCTCCGTTGAAGATTGTTGCAGAACTGAGCGACGTCGAGGTGATGCACCCAATCCCTCTGGTTGGCACTCACAAAGTGCCGCAAGTACTCCTCGAGTAGCGAGTTGACCCGCTCGGTCTGCCCGTCCGTCTGCGGGTGGAAGCTGGTCGAGAAGTGTAAGTCCGTCCCGAGGATTTTGAACACTTCCGTCCAGAACTTTCCCGTGAAGCGGGGGTCTCGATCGCTGACAATGTTGACCGGGATGTCCCAGAACTTCACCACATGGCTGATGAACAGTCGTGCGGCCTCCTCTGATGTGCAGTCCGTCGAAGCAGCAATGAAGGTCGCGTACTTTGAGAACCGGTCCACCACCACGAGAATGGACCCAAGCGCCCCCACTTTCGGCAGGGCGGATATGAAGTCCATCGAAATGCTCTTCCACGGCCGACTTGGCACGGGAAGAGGCTCCAGCAGGCCCCCGGGCTTCTGATGATCCACCTTGTCCTGTTGGCACACAAGACAAGTACGAACATAGTCCTCCACATCCTCGCGCATGCGAGGCCAGTAGTATGCGGCCTCCAGTAGCGCCAAGGTTCGCTTCTGTCCCGGATGTCCAGCCCACTTTGTGTCATGACACTCCTTGAGCAGCTGTCTCCGCAAGCCACTCCACCTAGGCACGACCACCCTGTCGCCCTTGGTGTAGAAAAGTCCGTCTTTCAGCCAGAACCTTCTCGTTTTGCCATCCTTGGCAAGCTTCACTAGGGCCAGTGTTAGTGGGTCCTCCATGATTCCCACTCGAACACGGTCCAGAATGTCCTCCTTGAGCAAGCACACAGATGCGAGCTCGGCCTTCCTGCTAAGCGCATCGGCCACCTGATTTTCTTTGCCGGGTTTGTACTGCAACACCATGTCGAACTCGGCTAGAAAATCTTGCCATCTCGCCTGCTTCGGAGATAGCTTCTTTTGGGACTGGAAGTAGCTCGTGGCAACATTGTCCGTCATGACCACGAACTTGGTGTCGAGGAGGTAGTGCCGCCATGTCCTCAAGCTATGCACGACCGCGGTCATCTCCTTCTCCTGCACCGTGTAGCACCGCTCAGTGTCATTCAGCTTGCGATTCTCGAACGCGATGGGGTGTCCTTCCTGCACCAACACCCCACCGATGGCGAAGTCGGACGCGTCCGTGTGCACTTCGAACGCCTTGGAGTAGTCCGGTAGAGACAAGACCGGCTCCTCCGTCACAGCCCGCTTCAGTGCCTCGAATGCCTCCTCGCATCGGGGCGTCCAGCTCCACGTCCGATCCTTCCGCAGCAGATCGGTCAGAGGCATTGCGATGGCGGAATATCCTCGGATGAGCCGCCGGTAGTAGTTCACCAAGCCAAGGAACGATCGCAGCTCCGTCGGCTTGGTGGGAGCCTCCCACTCCCGTATGGACTGGACCTTTGCGCCGTCCATCCATATCTTGCCATGCCCAATCCAGTGCCCCAAGAACGACACCTCTTCTTGTGCGAATGAGCACTTCTCCCGCTTGACAAAGAGTTCTTTCTCCCTTAGCACCTGGAAGACAGTCTTCAAATGCTCGATGTGCTCCTCCATCGTGTTTGAGTACACGACGATGTCGTCGAGGTAGACCACGACGAACCGATCCAGGTAGGGATGAAAGAGCTTGTTCATCAAAGTACAAAAAGTCGCAGGAGCATTTGTTAGACCAAAAGACATAACCATAAACTCATATACGCCATACCTCGTCACGCATGCCGTCTTAGCTTCATTGCTCTCCGCAATCCAGACTTGATAATACCCCGAGCGCAGATCAAGTTTGGAGAAGTATCTCGCGCCTCCCAATTAGTCGAACAAGTCCGCCACCAACGGGATGGGATATTTGTTCTTGACGGTTACCTTGTTTAGTGCACGATAGTCGATGCAAAAATGAAGGCTTCCGTCCTTCTTCTTTTGGAACAGCACCGGTGCACCATACGGGACCTTTGACGGTCTGATGAATCCCGCGTCCAGCAGCTCCTTGAGTTGCTTCTTCAACTCGTCCAGCTCTGGCGGAGCCATGCAATATGGAGCCATGGCGGGCGGCTTCGTGCCCGGCTCCAACTCGATGGCATGGTCTACCTCCCTCCGCGGAGGTAGCCTCTTCGGCAACTCCTTCGGCATGACGTCCCCGAACTCCACAAGGACGTCATCGATCTCAGGCGAAAGATCCCCCTCCACGGGCGCCTCCTCCGTCTTGAGCACAGCAAGGTAAGTCATCTCTCCGTGTCGCATCCCCTTCTTGAGTTGTAGTGCGGAGAGAGCCTTCCCTTTCGTGAGCTCGCCTCGTACAGTTGTCACCATGCACGGAGAGCTCTCCTCCATGATCCCGATGACTCCCAAATGCGGCATTGGGACTGCCTTTGCCGAAGTGTAATGCCTATGTTCGTATTTCGTATTCTTGGAATACGTGTACGTATTTATTCTTGTATTGCATGATTTTCTTGCTTAATTTCCTCCCTGGGCTTAGTTTATTCTTGGTTGGGTTGGCTTGGTTCGGTTTGGGATTGCTCTTGGTTCATCATGAACCAAGGGGTGAACCCCCTACCTACCACCACCATTTGTATTTATTGCCATTTCTTCTTTCTCTCTCTTCATTACTCTTTTTTTTCTTCCTCATTTACTTCCTTACCTACCAGAGTGAGGAGAGAGAGGTCTAGGCAAGTGCAACTTGCTTCATGGAGGAACTCCAATTTTTATTGCTTTATTCTCTTTCTTACTGCATTCTAAAGCACCTTAGTACTTGACATTTTTAATTTCCATGGCTAGATTCTTGTAGATCTAAGTTTATTTTATTTTCGGATTTCTTGGATTTTGATCTACTTAATCTTGTTATTTCTATGTTTTGATGGTTCCATGTTGTAGAGAATCTCGTTCTACCCCATTTTGACCTAAGGAAGTTCGGATTTAGGCTCCGGATGATGGAGTTATGGAGCTTGAGGACTTGACTCTCATGGTGTTCTTCTTCTCTGAAATTTTGGAGAAGATGAACAGTGCTTGACTTGACCGCATGAATATTCATGCGGCAAGTGTTCTATCTAGCCGCATGACTGGAAGTTCTTGAGCCGCATGAGAGTCGGACTCACTTAGCCGCATGACTCGCCCTAATTCCCAGCCGCATAAGGTCTGAATTTCCTGAGCCGCATGGGCTCATTCCCCATCGGCCGCATATGTGCCCATCTCCTTGAGTCGCATGAACTCTAGCACTTGTGGACCGCATAGGCCCTGATCCTTGAGCCGCATGAGCGTGCAGTTCCGGCCGTATGAGCCTGTATTGACCTAGCCGCATGAGCACTCTTTCCTTCTGAGCCGCATAGACTCTAATGCTCCTGGCCGCATAGGCTCGGTTACCCTTCAGCCGCATGCGCCCTTTGCCCTTGCAGTCGCACATGCGCCCACCACATCGAGCAGCATGGAACTCCACTTGCCTGGTCGTATATACCTGAGTGTTAGCCAGCCGCATGAGGCCCAGTCCTTCCCGGCCGCATGGATTTCCAGCAACCCTGAGCCGCATGCGCCTTGGGCTTCCTTCTGGCCGCATGAAGCCGTGCGTCTGCTCCATATTGAACCCAAAATCTTGGCCGCATGGAACCGTATTGATTCAGTCGCATAGACTGTTCTCTCCCCGGCCGCATGAGATCCATCCTGGCCGCATGTGCCTTAGCCGTATGGCCCTCCTATAGCCATGTATATTGATATTTTATTAGATATTTTACATCCATTTTATATCCTTACGCCTTTTGTCCTGAACTTGATAATCATGAATTCATTATTATGTTTGGAATTGATAATTGAGCCTGACATGATAGTGACCCGTAGTGGTGCACTCCTGACATAATAACCTGACATGACCTGATAGTGGCCCGTCGTGGCGCACTCCTGACTAGTACACTTGATATGATAACCTGACCTGATATATCTTGAATAGCTGTTGCGACGGCTACCTAACATGACCTGTATAACTAATTCTGGACACCGTGGACGATTATGCTTGTACAAATAATCCAGTCCTGTCTTGCATCATGTCTAGGAGGGGACTCCTGAGTACCACGGTCAGGAGTACCTATTGAAATGGACTAAGGTTAATGACTAGTATAATTCACTAGACATGAAGAGATGTTCCCCAGTTACAGGCGATCCCGTTATCCCGGCCGCAAATGTTTGGACTTGTAGCCTGCCGACGAGTAGGGCACATTTCCAGCCCACTGTCATGTGGGGCACTCTTGATTGTCACTTTAATGATTGAACTCCATTGTCATGTATTGAACTCTCAGATTGTCACTATAATGATTGCCTGGATAACCTGGATAGCTGCAGGGCCTGTGACTACTTGGAGCATCTCATTGCATCTTTGCTAGTAACTAGGATTGTGATAACCCTAGTTAGTTAATGTAGAAAGCCGTAGGCAATGATTGGCCGTGATTGCTTGGATGGAATCTAGTCTAGTATAGTATTGTCTAGAATTGATTAATTGTAAGATTGTACCAGAATGATTGAATGATTGTCACTCCAGATTGTCACCATAATGATTGCCACTCCAGATTGTCACCATAATGATTGTCACTCCAGATTGTCACCATAATGATTGTCACTCCAGAATGTTACTTGACATGCTTTCTTATATTTTATCTTGGCGATAAATGGTGAGAGAAACCAAGTTCCGTTCAGACGAAGGGTTACAACCCCGGTCCTTGTTTGGTTTACGGGTTGTAACCTGGCTATCTGAATAGTCCCATGGTTATCTCATCGTATATCATCCTGTCATGCTTTCTTTCCATATGTCCTGTCTTTTAGTGATTCTATACAAGATTGTCTTTTATAATTACCTATCATGCTTTTTCTTAAACTACTGCCTTTTATTATGTAATTATACTCTTGTGCTAATTCCTGGTTTTAGTTCTTAAGTGAAGCCTCCTTTGTGGCACTTGCTCTTTCTGGGGTCTGACCCAGCTGGTTTTGTATGGCCAGATACCGGAGCAGCACCAAAGGATCTCCCTGCATTTCAGCCCGATGGTGGTCACCAGGCGTAACCAGGGCAATGAGTGGGTTTATTTTTGCTCTCCCACTCTATTGTAAAATTATTCTTTTGAGGCGTTTAGCCGCCGAGTAAGTGTTAGCTCGTTTGCAACTTTATTTACTGTCTGCCTACGGGCTGTAATCATGATTGGCAACTCGAGGTTGATCATGTATGACTTAAACTCTTGCTAGTCCTTATATTTTGTACGACTAGCTTCATGATCATCTGGATATGTAATGTTTGGGACGCCTTACAATTGTATATTTGGTGATCTGATATCTTGTGATTATTATTAGTTGGTTGAGATTGAGACAATAGGATAATTTTATGACCTTAAGAGACTGATGGATTGTAGTGAAACCCTCACATATCTAGACAGCCGTGACCGTATAGCGGTGTGGATTCCATTCCGTTATACGTAGCTGGCTATGTCTGCCCCCGCTCTCCAGTATTCTGGTTCTGGGGCGTGACACGAAGTGAGGAAGTCCATCCCAAGGATCATGTCGAAGTCATCTAGTGGTGCTGGCGTGAGACTGGTGACACCCGTCCAGTCTCCCACTTGGATCTTCACCCCTTTGGCCACCCCCTGCACGGGACGCGCCTCAGAGTTGACTGCCTTTATCGTGCTTGAGTCTTTTTCCAGAGCCAAACCCAAGCGTCGGACCTCCGCGTCCGAGATAAAGTTGTGGGTAGCCCCCGTGTCGACCATCGCCCTGGTGTTGTGGCCGTTAATCTTCACGTCCACGTACATCAGCTCTCGATTCGGGGTCTTGGACACTACCCGCCTTGCTCTTCAAAGCATTCAACAGGCACAAGGCACCCATGTGAGCCCCCTTCTTAGGCTCCATGTCCTCGGCCTCCTCGCCTTGGACCGCGTTCACCCTCTTGCCCTTGTTCGGACAGTCCCGTACGAGGTGATTTCCACCGCACACATAGCACTCGATCTTCCGTTCTGTCGAAGGCTTTGCTTGCGGCTTGTCCTTCGGCAGCGGGCCTCCCTTTCCGTTGTTCTTCTTCGCTCCCCCACCATTGAACTTGGTGGTGGTCTTTTCCTTGGGCTTTGGGGCATCGCTCCGTCGATACTCCATCAGCTTCTCGGCTGCCGCAACAGCCGTGTTCAGATCTGACACATCTTGCCTCTGTAACTCTTGTGTCGCCCATGGTTGTAGACCCTCCAGGAACGCGAATGACGATCCTCTTCGCCCATACTGGAAATGGTGAGCATCAGGCGGGTGAACTCCGCCACATACTCCTTGATCGTCCCGGTGTGCTTGAGTTGATGCAAACTCCGTCTTGCGACATACTCCACATTCTTCGGGTAGAATTGAGACTTGATCTCCTTCTTGAGATCCTCCCAAGTCTCGATCTTGCAGAGTCCCTTTTCTATATCAATGCACCTGCGTCGCCACCACAGCGTAGCATCATCATAAAAATATAGGGACGCTGTGTTTACCTTGTCGGTCTCATCCTCGATGCGGACCGCTTTCAGGTAACGCTCGACGTTCCAGATGAAGTTATCCACCTCCTTCGCGTCCCGTACGCAAGTGAAGGACTTGGGTTCTGGATACTTCACCCTCTGCGTCGACTCCCTCCTCGGAGTCGGACCACCAGCAATGGCCCTCTCGAGGACCTCTGCCTTGGTTTGTAGCTCTTTGCGTAGTTCAGCAATCTCCGCCTTCGTGGCCTTTCGTTCCTCCTCGAACTCGGCCTGCATCTCGCGGAGATGCTCTCGGAACTCCGTCATAGCCGTAGCGACATCCGCCTCCAAACCTTGCGCGAATTCCTCGTGAGCCGCTTGGTTCTGCTCCACTTGATACTCGACGCCCGTCACGCCCTTCTCCAGCATCTCAACCCGGTCAGCCAACTCGCCAAGAGCCCGTTCCACCAACGGTTCCTTGCTCTTGCCCTTCCTCGAGGTCTTCGCCTTCTTCTTAGGCGATGAGGGTTGTGCCGGTTCCTCGTTGATGATGGCTTCGGTTGAAGACATGACGGCGATCGAACCTTTGCTCTTATACCACTTGTCACGGACTTAGTGTTTTTGCTAGCACTTCGTCCCGTGCGGCGCATTGTCTTTCTCTTCAAAGACTCGTGCAAGCCTTCCTGTCCCGACTTAGCTAGATCGCTAAGAAAACTAGAATAGTGGAGCAAAGATGGGACTAGTAAGAATCTCTTTATTGACTTGGAGAATGCTTACAATTTTTAGGTGGTGAGGAACAAATGAGAGCCTCCCCCTTTTATAAGTGCTCATAGAGCAATACAAGGAAAGTCCTGGAAGGAATATTCCAAGAATTATTACATTCTACCATAACTGGAATAGCATATTCCAGGTTTATTCCCTAGCAACATAAAAGGAAACTTCAAGGGCCTTCCAGAAGCTTCTTGGGCCTCCTAGAACGATCTTGGGCCTTCCGGAGAGATCCACAATCTTCTAGAGCCTTCCGCCATCTTCTAGAATGTTCTGGAAGCTTCCCGCATAACCTTGGTCCGCGAACAGGTTATGCAACTGGGCCTCGGACGGGGTGCAACATTTGGGACGTTACATATTGCTAGCAGTAACCCACTATAATATGACATATACAAAACTGAAGTACATCTCCTAGCGGTAGCAAAACTGTAATAACGGAACAGAAAAGCCGACGAAGATAACATTTCACAAACGTCGCAAAACACGCGAAGCCTATGCAGGGGCGGATCCAGAAATTATAAGTGGGATGGGCTACCAAAAATTTGGGAGGGCTAGAAGTAGACTAATCCATATAAAAAAAAAATTTATGGTGAAAAAAAGTAAAATAAAAGAATTGGGGTGGGCTGAAGCCCACCCCATGCTATACCTAGATCCGCCCCTGAGCCTATGGAACGCCACAGAACCACGCAGAACTACCGCAGTGGACCACATTCAACCATGCGTCCGATGTGTACGTGTGAAGTGAAAATTGCATCATCAAAACACCAGTTTTGGCCCACGTCCGAACCCGAGGGACCTAGCTCCAAAGGAATCCTTCTAAGAAATGGTGACAAAAACAAATATTCACTGCAGGATTTAAACCTTGTCAATTATAAAAACCTGCAATTATACAAACTACTTGAGCTAACACGTCTCATGTGTATAAGAAAATAAATATAAGCTTATATATTGAAATACACACACACTTGAGATTTGTCTGAAAATGAAATGGTGGGACTGGATTCTAATGACAAATTTTAAAATAAATCCCAACATCTATCTGAATTTTTAACATTAAAATTAAATATCAAAGGTGAATGTTATGTGTTGTTTGCTTGCACCTCTAAGTCTCAATAGGAAAAAGTTGTAGACTTTAGCAATATTGCATGTTGTAATGCCTGAATTTTGCCTCTAAAAACATGGAAAGGTAAAATTAACATCTGAAATCTACCATGAACAAAAATTCTTTTGCAATTTTTATTTATATTTTTGTCATATTTTTTATATTTTTTTGGATAAAATGTGGGTATAAATGGTCTAAATAATACTAATTCAGTGTTCAATGGAAAACATGCAAACAAACAACTTCTGTCAAGAGGATTTGTTCAGATGAAAATAAACATCTTTTGTAGATTCAGACTTGAGGCTTCATCAGAGCACAAAACAAATAACACCTTGCAATGTATCATCATTTAAAAAAATTTCAAGCAATCTATTTTGCAATAGGTTTACTTCATTCATTATGCAATAGGGTTAATTCACTCCAATGAAGGTATTGTATTTGTATCAGGTTGCATCGGACATCTTACCGAGTACTTGCAAGTTGCAATTTTTTTATTTTCCAAAGTTATAGCTTGCAAATCACAGATACAATATTGACGTTGTATCCTAAGATAGCCATCTACTTTGACTAAAAAGAACCGAAATTTCCAGTCAGGTCATTAAAATTTATGAAAATTGTAAACGTTTATTGGACAAAAAATATCCATCCATTTGGATGTTTATTGAGAAAAAAATCCATCTGTTGAGTTTTTTTTTTTTTTATATAAATAGAAAATGCCCAATGGGTTAAGGGGACTAGGCGTGGGAAATATAAATAGGTAGTAAGGCCCGTTTGGTTCGCGGAATCTTCGGATTGGAAAAGAAAAATGATTACTTTCCTATGTTTGGATGCCAAAAGAATTGAGGAGGAAAGGAAAGTGATTTCCAATGGAAGAAAAATTATGAAAAAAAGTAACTTCATCCATCCAAGCAAAGAATCACTTTTCCACATTGAAGTATTCACTTTCATTTCCAAATTTTTTGGCATTGCCAAACAACGGAAAGGAAAATCAATAAAAATTAAAATTTTCCAAAGGAAAAGAAATGACAAAGAATTGATTTCCTTTCCCTTCCACGAACAAAAATTCTATTTTTCATAGGAATAGGAAAGTAGGATTCCTGCCACATTTCCTTTCCGTTGTTTGGTAAAACAAGAAAACTACCTAGAAAAAGAAAATAAAATATAACAATATTCCAATAATATCCTTACCTTTTAAAATAAAAATAATATTATTAAAAATAACATTAATGGTAAAATAAGCAATGCCATATGGTTACTTTTGTCATAACTTTTGTAATAAATGTTGGAAAAGGAGGAAGAAAAATCAATCCCATGAATATTAGAGTGGAACCATACTCCCACCAATTTTTCCTCTTGTCAGGAAATTGATTCCCAAATTTGTCGCTAACAAATAAAGGAAAGGAACAACTTTCCTTTCCTAGTTCTTTAAATCTGTGAACCAAAAGAGGCCTAAAAGGAAAGTGCGTCAGAAGAGGGATCTAAATCATTAGATAATTTTAAAAAAAAAAAGGTAAATTAGTGTTTGCATTCTGCATTTATATCAGTTTAGAATTTAAATTTTAACATGTCCAAATTAGAAGTTTGGCCTCTAAATTTTTAATTTGAGTTTTTTTTTTTTCCATTATACACTCCGGAAAGCCTATATAAAAGTTTAGTTTGGTCTCTGAATTTTTAATACGTCCAGAGCCGTAAAGAAAAAAATATATTGTTGCACCCCATGTAGATACAGAATTAATAAAAAAAATCAGAAATTATTGGGGGTCCAAATTTCTAACTAGACATGTCAGAACTTAAATTATAAACTGAAATAAAATTTAGATGAAAGCACTAATAATTCCTAAAAATTAAAATTTTGTTAGAAAGCACCGTGCCATTGTGGTTTTTCTACACACATTTTCACACGTGGGCAAAAATCGTCTAATAATAGGACATTTCTATTGGTCTTCAATTTCATTTTTTAATCTCAGAAGCAAACAATCACTGATACGACGTTTGCTTAAAAAACATTAGCCAATTATGTACTTTTCGCCCAATTTCACTTGATTTGAATACTTTGTGAAAAAAATCGGTAAAAAGAATGAAAACAAGACACCAAGAAAAGACCGAAATAATAATATTGTTTAAACTCAAAGAAGATATATCATAAATAAACACAAAATAATAATAATTCCCTTTTCCCTTCAATAGCAGCAACCTCACCGGAAATAACACAAGTGTGACCGGACCATCAGCAATCGACGCAAACGCAAGCTCCGCGACGCGCGCCGAACGGAAGGTCCGGCCCCCGCTTCCACGTGCCACCGGCGACGTCGTAGACCATCACCGCTCCGTTCATGGCGTCCGCCTCTTCCTCCGGACCCCTCCTCCCTCTCGACGACACGTGCACCACCGCCACCATCCTCCCCTCCCCGACCGCCGAGCACCCGAACCGGACCGCGCCTCCGAGCCCTCCCCTCGCCCCGACCGGCGGAGGCTCGAGGCGGCTCCACCGGCCCACCTTCGTCTCCTCCCAGCTCCACCTCCAGAACGACAGCTCCAGCGCGTTGCTCGCCAGCACGTAGACGCTGCCCGGCCCCACCCCGCACGCGCCGACCACGCACCCCCCGCCGGGGACAGCGCGCGCCGACGGCGGGACCCCCCGGAAGGCCCACGCGCCGGTCCGCACGTTGAAGGCGTCGATGCTCCCGACGCTCGCGTGGGCGGCGCGGCAGTCGCCGTCGGAGGAGAGGGTGAGGCCTCCGACGACGAAGAAGAGGTCCCCGGCGGCGGCGCCGAAGCAGGCGTAGCGGTGGCGGATCGGGGAGGAGGCGGAGACGGTGCGCCACGTGGAGGAGCGGGGATCGTACATCTCGATCGAGGAGGTGCGGGAGGATCCGCCGGCGACGTAGAGGCGGCCGTTGACGGCGGCGGCGGCGAACTTCTTGCGCGGGGAGAGGGGAGGGGGGAGGGGGGCGGAGCGGAGGGTCCAGGCGTCGAGGACGCGGAGGTCGCGGGGGGAGAGGAGGTAGACGTGGCGGCCGACGGGGAGGACGGCGGCGGAGGAGGCGTTGGGAGTGGGGAGGGGGTGTGACGTGGAGGAATCTGGGACGTCGATGGGGGTGAAATGGAGGGTGGAGGAGGATAGGGAGAGGAGTGTGGGTTTGAGGAGGGAGTGAGAAGAACGGAGGAGAGAGAAGGAAGGGGAGGAGAGGAGGAGAGAGAAGCGGCGGGAGACGGAGAGGAGGGAGGGGAGGGAGGAGAGGTGGGCCCGGGAGAGGCACTCGAGGAGTAGGTCGTCGGGGAGGGAGGAGATTGCGGGTTCGGGTACGGGTACGGGTACGGGTTGGTAGTGGAGGTGGTGGTGGTCGGAGGGTTTGGGGATGCAGGAGTTGACGAGCCATGAGAGGCTGCGGGAGTTGCAGCTCTCCGGCATTTGGTTCTGGTGAAGTCTCTCTCTCTCTCTCTCTCTCTCTCTCTCTGGGCCTGGACCCCTGGTGAAGAGAAGTTGGGGAGAGAGAGAGAGAGAGGAATCATGCACGACTCACGAGGAGAGATGGGGAAAGTTCTTTGCTTTCTTCAACCAACGGGAATCATTGCTTCCTTCCTTCCCAGTTCCCACTGACTATCTACTGTTTTTTCTGTTCTTCCAGATCTGGACTTGCGTTCCGGTTTGTCTCGTGTCATGCGTGTATCGGATACTGCAAGGTAGGACAATTCAAAAAAGAGAAATGGCTGCGGAATCGAGTCGGCGCTGTTTGATTCCATTATGTTCGAAAAACAACGCTTTTCAAAAAATACATCCTTGGATGTTTCGGATTTGTAGTTTCGATTTAGTTTCCAATCGAATACGGATCATCTTTTAGGTCTCCATTGGTTCATGGATTTAAGAAATCTGCATGGCCGGTCATGAGCTCATGGAAATCCAAAACAAACTTCAAAAATAAGGCTCATATATATAATATAAAAAATATTATTTTTTAAAATAAATGGCTACAACTAAGAATTGAACTAAGGACCTTTAATATAAGAGTCTAGTGTACTAACCACTACACCACAATAACTTTCTCTCTAAGAGGACCCTTGGTGTATACTAGTTCTATTTTAAGATACAAAAAATATTAACTAATTTATTTTTAAACTATTTTTTTGGGACCCTTCATGATCCATGGGTCCTGGACGGTCGTCCTAGCCGTCCTGGGAATCAGAAAAAATAAAATTTATTCCTTTTTCTAGTCATGTATTATTGCATATTGTAACGATTACCACTTTGTATTATGTTAACTGTAATTATGTTGACATCAAATATTATTGGAATATTGATATTTTTTTAATCTTTTCTGCAGCAATCATATATTGAAAGGACAATAGAATGGTCTTTTTAAAATATATTTTTTACCAAACACAAAAAAAAAAAAAAAAAAAATTGATATAGATCCTAGTTTTTTATCCCCATAAAAAATACAAAAAAAAATTGATTTTGCTTCTGTGAACCAAAGGAGGCCCTTATGTTATTGCATGTTGCTGCCTTAAACTATTTGAAATGTTGATGACTGCGGAGCGTGCGGCCCGGGGCACCCATGCTCACTCGCATCAGAAGCATGATGAAAACGGTAATATTCTGAGCCACGGAAATAAGTCTACTGGACTCGTGCACGTTACTTCGTCTCGAGCGAGCGTTCGTGCGAATGCGACTAGTCCGTGAATATGTCTCGACTCGGGTACAGGATCAGAAAAGTTATCTCGTCTTGTACGTGCGGTCGAGCGGGTGCGACCGGCTTGTAAACGTTCCTTATTTCGTGTACGATCGAGAGGATGCCAGTGTTGACAGAGGTACAGTTTTACCTACGATTCCAAGTCTGCTCGAAAAAATAAAACTAAAAATAAAAATATTATGGTGGGTGTGTCAATGTATCGGATATGGCAGGAACAAGTCAAGGGTTCGGTCAGGGGCTTGCCACAACGCTACCAAGTGTCTTAGTTCTAAGATACATCTACAGTAGTAGCTCACGTGACCTGACACATGCAATTAAAATATATATATTGACAGACCCTTTTGTATGGAAATTAACCGTCGGGAAAGAAAAGGGTAGTTAGCAAGTGGGGCCCAGCCACAGCTGGAAAACCTTGACTACATGGACAGTCAACATCGATGCTGCGCGAAAAGCGCAACACACACAGTCGTTGTTACTTGCTTGTCTCTGCTTTCCTTATTTTAATTATCTTAATAATTGGTGCTAAAATATTGTCTCCTCTCCTTTCTCCTCTCTATAGTATTTACTAATGATAAGTTCTTAATATTTTTAATATATACTAGTATATCATCCGTGCGATGCACGGTTTGTATATTTAATATTATATATGAATCCAAACAAAATTAAATGAATGTTCTTTATATAGTGATATATAGATTTTAGATTAAAACAAAAGTTAAAAAATGCTTTTAGTAAATAAAAATAAACAAAACTATATGACAGTTCCACACTCAAAAAAAAAAAGAAAGCATATAAAATTGAGATTAAATTTTAAAGTATACGATAAAGTCTACTTTGATGACATAAAATATAACATTTGTTTGGATTACAGATTTTGAAATACTTCCCTATACACAACATTTGTTGTTGAATTACATTGATCTTTGTCTTCACTGCATATTAAAATCTTCAATCCTTTCTTACTTGTTACCCTTGAAACAGCAACGTATAACTGTCCATGACTGAAAACGGGATTCTTCAAGAAAAGTCCAACATGAGAAAGTGATTGACCTTGACTTTTGTTTATTGTCATTGCATAAGAAACAATCAATGGATATTGTCTTCTTTGAAATTTGAAAGGCAATCTTGGATCAGAAGGTGTCAATGACATTCGTGGAATCAAAACTTTATTACCAGCATTGTCTCCACATAGAATCTTTGCTTCAAGAACACGATTGCCTAATTTTGTAATTAGCAATCTAGTACCATTACATAGCCCAGCTGAATGATCTATATTCCTTAATAACATTACTGGGGTACCAACTTTCAATTTTAATTCATGATTCGGTACACCTGAACATTTAATACTGTTCAAAAACTCTGGAGTGTGAACATCTGATAATAAGTCTACATTGGCATCTGATTTAGATGGACTATCAGAACTTAAGTATGTGCTTGCGTTACCAGAATTCAATGAGATCATGTACTCATTTACCATCTCAACCACATTAAGAGTTGGTGCTAATATAGCTCTTTCCTTCAAGAAATCTGAATCGATGACAAAATTGTCAAAAGAAGGATATGTGCTCTCGACAATTGTTTGTAGTGGATCATTTGCACTACTAAGTAAAACGTCACTTGGAATTTCGATTTTTGCACACCCATCATTATGCGATCCAAGTGTTCCATCTCCTATACTTGCAATCCATTCAGAAAACTGTTTGAGCTCTTCACTTTCAGATGTTATGGTAGAACCTTGAAGTCTCATGTTTTTTGTCAATCTCAACACTTTGCAGTTTTGCCAAATATAAGAAGAATTATAGTTGCATGAACTATGTCTTGTCTACTACCTTTTGGAATTACAGGCAATATTTGACGAAAATCTCCACCGAAGACAATAGTTTTTCCTCCAAATGGTGTTTCAGAACTTAATGGATTGGTAAATTGCATTATATCTCTAAGCGTTCTATCCAACGCTTCAAAGCAATATCGGTGCATCATTGGCGCTTCATCCCAAATTATAAGTTTACACCTAACTATTAGTTCTGCAAGTTGACTTCCTTGTTTGATATTGCATGTTGAATCCTCATTTACATTTATTGGAATAGCAAATCTTGAATGAGCAGTTCGTCCACCAGGTAACAAAAGTGATGCTATTCCACTGGAAGCAACATTTAGAACAATTTCTTCCTTGGATCTCAACCCTGCAGATAATGTTCTCCAGATGAACGTTTTGCCAGTACCGCCATATCCGTACAAAAAGAAAACACCACCATTTGTAGAGTTAACAGCATCCATTATTCTGTTATAAGCATATTGTTGTTCATCGTTCAAGCGAGCACATAGATGTCTGTGTTCTTCTGCTAGAGTCGCTCGATCATAACATAATTCATCATTTAGTAATCTATTTGTAGTATTTGATAAGTAGTCAATGTTTGGAAATGGCATTGATGGAAATTCTCTCAAACTTCTACCACAATTTCTCAACAACTTTTCAATCTCCGCCAAAGCGTGGTTTTGAATGTCATTCTCACTCATAAGCAAATCTAGAATTGAAAAAAAAATGTTAGAATTAGTTGCCATATTTTTCTTGAATATGAAATAATAACAGCAAACCAAATTTGAACTTAAAATAGGAAAGAAACATTTTACCTTTGTCGTTCAACGCAATTCGTTTATTATATAAAACATCATCCGATAAGTATGTCCAACATTTTTTCCAAACTAACTCAGGCCGGCTTATAGAGCAAGATGACAACAATGTTACAAATAAATTTCTCAAAGAATATGCAGATGCCCAATAGCTTGCCTCAATAATACCATCGATATACTCATCATCATCTTCCAACAATCCTAAAACGTAGCATGCTTCACGATATGACTCGTAATGAATACCATTGATTTTTTTAATATCATCATAGCATGTAGGTCCACGGACGATATTGAGAAGACATCTTAAATGGTACATCTCACCGCAACCAGGTGGAACATAAAAAATTTGTCCTAATGAGAAACCTTTCTTTCTCGGAGTCCACTCTCTTGTCTTTTGTTTCCAAACAAACTTTTGTGGAAATTCAGCATATGTAAGATTTTTTCCCTCTGGATACCTCTTATTCGCTTCAAACCAAGCTAAGAACATACTTTCTTTCACACTGGCACGGTCAATAATTGTATCAATAGCATCTGCATCTGAAAATATAATAGGTTGCTCGTCGGGTAAGTGAAAGCTAAGTCGCTCAACAGAAGGGTTCTTATATTGAATTTCAAAACCAAACAATCTCCATGCTGCCTCACAAGCAGAAATGTATCTACAATCGTAATACATGTTAATTTCATCAACTGGTTTGCTGGGTTCATCATCATCATCTGTAGTTTTATAGAAAGATGCCGTTACCCGATCATGTCCTTTATTCACATATTTGAACAAATATTTTATAGATCGAGACTGATTGCACCACTCAACATTCATATGAGCTCCATACTTCATCAATAGATAACGATTATGAGGCACTACAAATCGATTATCTAGTTCAACGCCATTCTTTAAAACAGTTCTTCCATCATCTCTACGTCTATATATTGGATATCCATCTTCATCAACCAAAGTATTTTGAATAAATTTCTTTGGAAAATGTTTTGTGCAACGACCATCTAACATACATGGTGAATTCTTTCTTGCAGTACCACAAGGTCCATGTATCATAAAATCTCGCACTGCATTGTAATAAGCAGGATCTGATTTGTGATTGGGAATTTCCGCTGAGATGATCTTGTCAATATCATTTCCTGATGGAAATTTATCTTCTTTGGCTAGGAACAATAAAATATGAGCATGTGGCAACCCACGTTTTTGAAATTCGACCGTATATATAACTGAAAAAAAAACAAATAAATATTTTATTAATTAAATTTAGTAATACAATACATGATTATGTACATAATGAAAATATGGCAAGATCGTTACCAGCTCTAACTGTTCCAAATATTTTATTATGCTTCAGATCTTTGATCAGCCCATCCAATTTCACCTTGAAATTCTACACAATATATCTGGTCGATCTTCAGGTTTAAGACCCATTTTTCCAACATATCGAAGTATTTCAGGCCATTTGGGGTTGCATGTAAATGTTATAAACAAATCCGGGTAACCAACCCATCTACATATTGCCATTGCATCTTGATAGTTTTGTATCATGTACCGAGCACCTCCTGTAAAAGAAGATGGTAGAATAACTCTTTTTCCTTGAGTAGTCGGATCTGTTTCACCTCGTAATAATGCATCTGTAAGTCCTTTATACATCTCACAACGTAATTGTTTTTGATGTATTCGAATATATTTCAATCTTGCAGATTCAACCATTGTATAAGCATCAACCAGAAATTGTTGCATAAGTCTTTTAGTAGCAAAAATGGTAGAAGGCTCATTATCCCTTTCATGCAGTCTATAAGCAAACCATTCTCTAATACTTACTCTCATCCTTCCACCATTACTTGTATTGGTTGTTTCAGACAAAGGAATGTCTTCTCTATAACCATCTTCACCGTAGGGAAAGATCAAAGGATATTGCAATGGTAAATAAGAAGCATTTAACTCATTTATTCGTTGTAAATTCCCAACTTGTGTTTCAACCATAATATCTCTGTCACCTAAGCATTCATCAAGATCTCCAACTATCAAAGCAGCCACCTCAGAAACTGTAGGCAAGTTATATTGTCGTCCATCTCCATGTCTCCTCCCAATCAACTTCAATCGAACGTTTGAATCACCTAATTCACAAATTTTTTCACGAGCCATTCTAAATGATTTAACTAAAACATTATTTTCATCCAACATATCCTTCAAGTCATGTACAATTTCTGCATGCAAACTATTTATATTATCGATCTTCCTGTAATAATATTAAAATATAAATAAGAAGACTGAAGACATTAACAGATGATAAAAATATAATTTTACATATGCTTGTTATAAAATTCAATACACACCTAACAGCTTTTAATCTGTTTTGGATTTCATTTTCTGTATCATAGATATATAGTTGTGCAAATTTTGGACTTGAACCTTGCACCGGTAATAAACTTCCCAATAAATGGTAATTTTGACCATGCAGTCTAAAAATTGGTGGAGAATTTCCTTGATTCGGTTCTGGATCAACTTTGCCTCCCATTGAAGTGAATGAAAACATGCTGTTATATGATCTTATATTTTCTAAAAAGTGCTTGCTCTTATCACTGACACCATATAATAGATCATATAAAACTTTAGGTGGTATCTTCATTGGTGAAATTTGAATCTTTCCTCGCATGCAACATAAAGAGTATGTCGGGTTTTTGCACTTGTAGGAAGATTGAACTCTCTCGTCATACCAAAAGTGTGCACCACAAAAGTTACATTTGTAAGTTGGATCACCGATATCCCAGTAATCTATCAATAAAAAAAAATATAAGAAATTAGATCAATCATAAAATAAATTAGATCAATATATATGTGTGTGTGTGGTGTGTGTGTGTGTGTGTTTATGTTTGGAAAATACCAATTGTAAGATTAGCATGTCCATGATCATATTGACATTCTTCATTCGTCATTTCAACAATCTCTGCAAATTTAAAAGACAAAGCAAAAGAAAGAATGAAAATATTTGAAGATATTTCCCTTTTTTATAATTTGAAAACATTGTTAATTTTCAAATGTATGATAAATTTTGAAATATAACTTTACGCTAATTTGATATGGATGCAAATTGTTAACTAATTTTTGTATACTTTATAAAAGTCATTAGGTAAAAGACATACTTGAATGCTCTTTAGCTTTTGTAAATGACTTCTTCGAGCAATCAACAGAACTTTGGTTCATTGAAGTAGTTAACTTAGATGCTTGACTTGATCCACACACTGCATAAAATGATTTTATGAAAAACGCAAACACACAAACACACACTAATAATAGAAAACAAAAAAAAATAAATGTATAACATACCATTCGTGATATCTTTAAAAGGATATGTAGGTGATGGATATTGTAACATGTTCAGACCATTTCGTTCATCATGGATCAAATTTGTTTCTCTTGAATAATTTGTCTGTTTTTTTGTAAATCCCTTTGTTGAGTAGCCAAATGAATATTTATTCGTAGAACCAATTATTTGACAATATTCAGTTGATCCACATGCTGCATAGAAGTTCATAAAATAAAAATATGTAGATAAATATTTATCAATTTTTAAAAATATACATATAGAGAAACTCATATCATACCATTCGTGATGTTGCTAATTGGAGGCGTAGATGATGTACAATGTGTCATGTTAATACCATTGCCACCAAATTTTGGTTGAAAGGTAATATTGCTGGATGAAGCCATACATTCATATCTATCCACATCTATGTTTCCTACAAAATAAAATTTTATTGAATGAATAAGTGAGAAAAAATTTTGAAATCCTACTGGGAATATTGATTTAGTTAAGATAATTACAATGTACATATATTTGACATATAAATATGTATATATATGAATAAATAAAATATATATTTATACATATATATTTATATACTATCAATAATAATAAGTGAAAAAGTAAAAAAATAAAACATACCATTCGTGATGTCACTAAAAGGATATGTAGATGATGAATACTGTGACATGTTCAACCGAGAATTGAACAATACATCTTTAGAATAAATTTTTCTTCTTGTAGGTGTACAATGATCTGCATTATGATTTTGATTTTCTGCAAGAACAACAACCAATTAGAAATATGATAAGCATTTAGTAAACTAAACCTGCCAAAAATAACAAATAGATAGTACAAAATTTTACATTTTGCTAAGTTGCAAAATGTAATAAAACCTTTTACAATCACACTTAATAAGTAACCGGGTTATTTTTATTCCAAATATAACTTTTTTGCAATTCCGAATAATAAATAACCGGCCTACAAATGTAAAACACGTTAAAATGATAGAACGTACCAGCACAAACCCTAGGGTTTGGAGAGGAGGCGGCAGAGAAGACAAACCCTAAGGTTTGGAGAGATAACATGGATATTGATAGAAATAAATAGTTTATAACAAATGGTTTTGGTACACTGAAAAACTATACTTTCGAATGAACATTTTGTATGTAAAAGTTTAAGATATTTTAAGTTTTTAGTAACTTACAGCGGCCAAATATGACTTATTACAATAACAAATAATAAAGAGCTAGACCAACCCCTGCCAAATATAACTTATTTAAAATTACAAATAATAAAGAGCCAGTCCAACACCAGCCAAATATAACTTATTTAAAATTATAAATAATAAAGAGCTAGCCTACAGTTGCCAAATATAATCCTTTTACAATCACACTTAATAAATAACCAGATTATTTTTTTCCAAATATAATTTTTTGGTAATCCCGATTAATAAATAACCGTCAGCTGTTTTGTTTTTCCAATGTTAAACCGCCAGCTGTTTAGTAATATAACGTTCCAATGTAAAACCGCCAGCTGCTTGGTTTTTCCAATGTAAAACCGCCAGCTTCCAAAAAAAATATCCAAATATAATGGTGGCAGTATAGCAGTGGTTTTTTGTTTGGTTTTTCCAATGTAAAACCACCAATACTTAAACTGTGGGCATCTAAACCAACCCACAGCTGTTTGGTATTTCTAAACCACCAATACTTAAAAATGTTTGTAGACCAACCCACATATGATGAGAACTTTTCTAAACCAACCCACAGCTGTTAGTTTTTTATAAACCAACCCACAGCTAATTGGTTTTTCTAAACCACCAATACTTAAACTGTGTGCATACCGGTGGCAGTATAGCATTGGTTTTTAAACCACCAATACTACAAACTGTGGGCATCTAAACCAACCCACATTTCTCTCTATCTCTCCATGAAGCATCGGTTTTTCTAAACCACCAATACTTAAAAACGTTGGCATCTAAACCAACCCACATTTCTCTCTCTCTCTCTCTCTCTCTCTCTCTCCATGAAGCATCGGTTTTTCTGTTGGGTTTTTCATTCTTGGCAGCTGTACAAATCCATTTGAAGCATTGGTTTTTCAATCTATGGCTAGAAATTCATTTGCTGCATAATTTATTTATCTGAGGCATAGTTCTGATGCTTTTTTGTTCATGGTTATTAAAAGATTTCAGATCAAATGGCTAGAAATTTATTTATCTGAGGCATAGTTCTGATGCTTTCAGAGCAAATGGCTAGAAATTCATTATTGGCAGCTGTACAAAATATTTCAGATCTACACGTTTGTAGATCTATGTATTCTTTTTTTTTTACTCTTGTTTTTTTTACAAAATATGTCAGACCTACACGTTTTTCAGATCTACACAGTTTTTTTTCTTGTTTTTTTTTCCGGGTGATTCATGAAGAAATGTTTTATATCTAGCTATACATGTTAGGATTTGGAGGTTTCTTGTTTTTTTTTTTGGCTTTTTATTTTGTTTTTTGTTTTTTGTTTTATGTTTTTTTTGGGTGATGCTTCAGGAAATGTTTTAGATCTAGATATACATGTTACGATTTGGATTATTTTGTGCTCATTTTTCGTTATTTCTTGTTTCTTTTGTTTTTTTATGGGTGATTCATCAGGGAATGTTTTAGAAATAGTTATACATGTTAGGATTTGGTTTCTTTTTTTGTTTCCGTGCAACAAATTTTTTGGCTTTTTTTGTCTGATAAACTACAAAATATTTCAGATCTACACGTTTGTAGATCTATGTATTCTATTTGTTTTTTACTCTTCTTGTTTTTTTACAAATTATGTCAGATTTACACGTTTGTCAGATCTACACAGTTTTTTTTCTCGTTTTTTTACTGTTCTTGATCTTTTTATTATTTGGTTTAACTTTTTTCTTATTTTGTCAGATCTACAAAATATTTCAGATCTACACGTTTGTAGATCTATGTATTCTATTTTTTTTACTCTTGTTTTTTTTGTACAAAATATGTTAGATCTACACGTTTGTCAGATCTACACAGTTTTTTTTCTTTTTTTTCTGTTCTTGATCTTTTTATTATTTGGTCTAACTTTTTTCCAGGACAATGTCAAATTTTGTTCGTTCTGATGATTTTTTTTGTGTGATAAACTACAAAAAATCATCAGATCTACACATGTTTGTTTGTGATTAGTATTTTGAATTTTTTTTTTAAATTGATCATATATTAGTTAACTGTTTGGATACTTAAATTCATTTAATGTTTGTTCGTGGTCAGTATTTATAGTACATTTTAGTAAATTCTTGTAGTAAATTATCAAAAATAATTCCAAACCTTCAAGCAAACAAAATATAGACAGTGACAATATATGATTGGTATTTTATTTTACTGTCTTTAACAAACTAAATTTTTAACTGCAATAAGATATGCTTGTTTTTTTAATTAAGTGAGTGAAATTTATCATGAATAAGGTTTTACTTATAAAATGGTCATATATTTTTTAAATGTTTGGATATTTTGATTCAATTCATGATTGCTTGTGATCAGGATTTGCATTCCTGAATATAATCAACTTAATAACCATCTTAAATACTTAATTAAAACAAACTTTCTTCACAAATTAAAGCATTATTTCTCTTCCTTTATTTCAGAATATATATGACTTGCAAAAATGTTTACATTCCATATATAAAAAAATGCTGCACTTTTAAGAAGATTTAAATATTGAAAAAAAAATTGTAAAGTAAGATTGAAATATTACCTTCTCCGTCGTTCGATAGTTTCACTCGCTTGTTTAGTGTAGTACTCTTTGTCAGCTTCCTCATTTTCACTCCTTCTATATGTAGTACTCCTTTGCTTGAGAACTTATTTTTCCAATCAGAAAAGATATCTTGAAATCCGATTTTGGAATTGTAAGCCCAATATATAGGCTGTGACTTCATGTTTATTTTGAAGTGGAAATACAACAAAAAGGAACACCAAAGGTTTTCTGCTAAGCACTGTTTTTGAAGCCCAATATATATTCTTGCATTTTTTACATTTCCAAAAACAATTTTAATGGCAAGGTATAAATATGGTTATTCTTCAAAACCGATGCACAACCAAAAGAAACACCAAAGATTTTCTGCTAAGCACTATTTTTGAAGCAAGTACTGATGTATTCAGTAGTTTTTATTACATTTCCAAAAATAGTTTTAATGACAAGGTATAAATATGATTATTCTTCAAAACCGATGCCCGATTCCCAATTGGCATTCACCAAGTCAGGCTATCAGCCACACCAAGTCTACGCAGTTTACTTCACTTCGAATTTATACAATAGCATTTAGACGGATAAATATTATTTCATTTTTTATTATTTGGTACTGAAATTTAATGATAAAGTCTTCAATATATTTTGATGTTGATGACAATGTTATTTAATTTATTGGATGTGCTTATCAAATTTATTATATTGAGCTTGTCATTTAATTTATATTGAATGAGCTTATAGATTTAACTGCAATTGGGCATGCTTGGTAATCAATTACCATACAAATTATTTAAAATAAGAAAACAAAATCTAAACATTTCTATAATGTTCTGGTTTCATTGCATGGGCTTATTTTACTTATTTTTTTATTGAAATTGTTCATGATTATTATAAGATTTTTTATTAAAATTAGGAACTTTCATTAAATTAGTTTAATGTGCACTTTGCTCGAATATATTACCTGGTGATATGGAAAACTATGAGTCATATATTGAATGAGATTATATCGAGCTATGTGGTCAGTTAGTTATTTAGTTTCAGTAAATAAATGTTTGCTTGGTATTTCATGATCGTAGTTTATGTTAATTTACATAAATTTGTGGTAAATTAATTTCAGAAAATTTTCAAGATAAATACACAAAATCTAAGCAGTTGTATAATGTTCTGAAATCATTAAATAAACTTATTATAATTTTTTTTAATTGAAATTAGTCATGATTATTAAATTTTTTGAATGTACCATTTCCTCGAATATAGTTTATGTTGATGGAAAACTATGATCAATTGAATGAGATTATATCTTGCTATGTGATCAGTTAGTTATTTAGTTTTAGTAAATGTTATACTGCCACCGGTATGCACACAGTTTAAGTATTGGTGGTTTAGAAAAACCAATTAGCTGTGGGTTGGTTTATAAAAAACTAACAGCTGTGGGTTGGTTTAGAAAAGTTCTCATCATATGTGGGTTGGTCTACAAACATTTTTAAGTATTGGTGGTTTAGAAATACCAAACAGCTGTGGGTTGGTTTAGATGCCCACAGTTTAAGTATTGGTGGTTTTACAACTGAAAAACCAAACAAAAACCACTGCTATACTGCCACCATTATATTTGGATATTTTTTTTGGAAGCTGGCGGTTTTACATTGGAAAAACCAAGCAGCTGGCGGTTTTACATTGGAACGTTATATTACTAAACAGCTGGCGGTTTAACATTGGAAAAACAAAACAGCTGACGGTTATTTATTAATCGGGATTACCAAAAAATTATATTGGCTTGTTAATGGTTTTACCATTGCTAGTAATTCTAAAACCATTGGCGGTCGGCTATCTTTACCATTTAATTATGTCGGTCGGCTATCTTTAAAACCATTGGCGGGGCATTCGTTGCAGCCATTGGTCTTTCGGCAATGATGATTTTGCAGCCATTGGCGGGGTATTCATTGCAGCCATTGGTTGGTTAATTCTAAATCTGAGTCTATCAACTCTTTAACATGAGTATGGTGCTATATAGATTTGTCGGTAGGGATGTATGCTTTCTTGCTGCTTCCTAAATTTTTTAGCAGTAGTGGAGAATAAATAATACTCGAAGTTGCAGAATAAGAGTACGTGAAATCAATTATTAAACAGTTTCTTTATTTTATTGTACGTGCTTATCAAATTTTTTATATTGAGCTTGTCGTTTAATTATATTGAATGGTTTATTTTATCATATTCAATTGGGCATGCTTGGTACTCAATTATTAAACAAAATAATCTTATTCTGGTTTCATTACATGAATGGGTTATTTTATTATATTCAATTTTATCATATTCCATGAATGGGTTATTTTATTATATTCAATTTTATCATTACATGAATGGGTTAACAAAATGATCAGTTATTTATTTAGTTTCACTAAATAAATGTTTGCTTGGTATTCCATGTTGTAGTTTATGTTAATTTACATTATCTCCATTTAGGTAATTAGTTAGAAATTATGTAGTGTCTGCTTGGTATTCCATGTTATTGTTTATTTTAATTTACAACACAAAAAAAAATTACAGCAAAAGGTTTTTTAAAAATTATTTGTAGTTCGTGCTTGTTTACATATATGTTGAATTAAATTACCATACAAATATATATGTATATCTAGTAATTTGTACACAATTGTAACATACTAAGAATTGTGAATTCACGAAACATCCAAGCATTTGAAACTCAGAGAATTCAAACTACATATTAAATGAGGCGCTCTAACATAATGGTACTTGAGTTCGCCTCACATTCCACAAACAAACACTACATAATAATATTCGAAAAACACAATAAGAAATTAAAGCTAAGAATTAAAGCTAAGAATTCATCCAATTACATCCAACAAAATTCATCAAAAGTAAAAACTTCACTCCTCCTCCACTTAATCGTTTTCAGTTTTTTTGATGCTGCTGTTGTTGAACCGACATCAAACAATGTTCTCTTCAAATTTGAATCTTCAGGGGTTTCCCCTTCATCATTTTGGAGACAGACTTTCATCTGTGGTGTTGAATTCATCTCTCCACAGGATTCAATCTATTCATTAAAAAACATTAAAATTTAATTAAAATGGGTTGTAATTTTAAGGATAAATGAAACAATAAATAAATTATTTTACCTTCTCAACATCATTTTCCTCCTTCAGTAAATTTGAAAAAATATCAGAATCCTGAATAAACATAAAATACTCAATGGGAATACTATTAAGCAAATTTGGCTAATAAAGTAAAAACAAAACATACCTGATTTTCACTAAAGTTTTCAGAATACAGAGAAATTAGACCTTGATCGGTAGTCAACTTTAATACTGTAAATGATCCATTAAAATTGTGGACTTGTTCTGCTCTAACTTGTATTTTGAAAAATATCTTCAAGCCAACTAACTTATGTATTTCATCAGGAGTTTTCTTTTCCATTTCTGATTGCTGCAATTGTAGGTAGCATAATTAATAAGTAGAAATAATGTAATTAGAATTTTATACAGAGAATAATTCTTAATGTACCTCAACAGTCTTATTCTTCAAATCAGTAGCCTTTTTTCCAATCAGCTGAACACATTCTTTGTCCCATAAAAGTAACTCTATTTCACCAGTAGCATCAATAACCCGAACACGAAGCTTGTACCTATATTTGTTGATATATAATTAAGAATTACTGATAAATATAAAGTTTAAATATATATATATATTTTTGTATTGTGTGCTTACCTTATATTAACATCTTTTTCAAATTTGTCACATCTCTCGCAATAAAACAAATCACCACATTTATCCAGCTTTTTCGGACATTTGTTACATGATAAATACCACCAATCATTTCTTAAACCAACTTCGACAATCTCAGCATAGACCCAAAAGCTTCCAATCTGAGATTTCAAAATAGAGTTTATATTACGTAGCTGATATATAAAAATAGTTAAACCAACTATTTTTTTTTTCTGTACCTCAAGGTTTTCCTTTAGCTGATCAATAGTCCTAACAATAGCTTGACCACTTGATAACTCATTCTCAACCGCATTCGTAGTATTAAGTGAAATAGTACTTATTGTGATTGATTCACTACTCTCTTCAATCATCCTTCACACAAAAGATATCGAAACAATTAATTTTTTTGTTTTGAAAAAAATAAAATAGTAACATCCAAAAATATTGATTTAGTTTAAGAATTATACCTCGATTTGTAATTTTCAATCTCTGGAATATCAACACCAAACAACAACCTTGACACATAATATGTGTTGGATGCCGTAATATGACCTATGCATGAACAAAATAAATTGCAAATATATTACATTATTTTACATTAGACCTAAATATGTATATTTATTTGCATTATGTTAGCCATAATTATTACCTCTATATAATTTGGTACGAAACATTTGCAGTATCACTATCACTGGCTCATTTTTAACATTACTAACGTACGAAACCATCTCATCAACCAATTGTCCCCACAGAGTACATTGCAAACGTTTTTTCCTGAAAATAGAATATATAACATACTTTTTAAGAAAAACATTACATTAATATAACTGTTCTTTGAAAGAATTAAGAAATAATAAAATCTTAAAATAATACTCGTTGTCTTCAAGTGTAATATCCATAAGTCGTGTTGGCCCATCCTTCAAATCCCTTTGTTGTGGAGGATCTAAAGTGATTACTCGTCCAATAAAATCTAAAAATAATAATAAGATTAATATAAAATTAAACGATTAAACAGTTTTATGAATAACATATTAAAAATTGTAATGAAAAAATTAAAATAATGTTACCGATAAGTCTGCTGTCTTCTAACTTTTCATCAGTTGAAAGTTCAGAAAAGTTATAAAAACTGAAAATAAAAGAAGGAAACTGTTCATCAAAATTTCAACAACTTTCGTTTTTGCGAGGAATAATATCTTGTATTTGTTCAAGGTTGTCTTGTATTTCATGGTATTATTTGTAACCACAAAGCAGCGAATAGCATAAAGCTTTCTCTCATTCAGCATTGTCTGAAAGCTGGGTATTAGGTCTTTCTTAATACTTGCATGAATCCGATCACCCTGCAAAGACAAAAAATGATTTCAGTTGAAATATATCATAATGTTGAACTATATAAAAAATGAATTCATCATTTATTACTCGTGAATATAATTTCATGTTTATTTTGGTAGGGGTTTCTGTTCTTTATTTTTTTTTTCTTAGATATTTGATATAAAAATTCAAATGCCATCTATCTGTATTTTTTTTATCTGTTCAATTTTGTTATCCGGTAAATACATTACTTTCATTTATAAACTTGATTCCCATGTAAAATACGATGGAATTAAATTTGACATAAGTTATATTAATAATAATTTATCGGATTGTAAAGGCATGTGACAATGTGAACAGCTATTGTAAAGGCTGTTCACATTCTGGACAATGGCATTTGTGAATTTAATCATGAGCATTTGTAAAAAATCCATATACGATGGAATTAAATTTGGCAAATAAAGCTATGTGACAATATGAACAGCTATTGTAAAAGATGTCCTTCTGGTCAATGGCATTTGTGATTTTTTTTTTTAAACAAATTCATGGTGTATTTGTGTTTTATCATTTAAATATGTCGGTCGGCTATCTTTAAAAACATTGGCGGGGCATTCGTTGCAGCCATTGGTCTTTCGGCAATGATGATTTGGCAGCCATTGGCGGGGTATTCATTGCAGCCATTGGTTGGTTAATTCTAAATCTGAGTCTATCAACTATTTAACATGAGTATGGTGCTATATATAACTGTTTTCCAGCATATATTAATCCGAATATAATAACTGTTTTCCAGCAAGTGTGGCTATGTGACAATGGGAAATGCTATTGTAAATGTGCATTTTAAATTGGCATTTGTGAACATTTTTACACGAAATATGCATTTTATAACATCCAAAATGTGCATTTTATTTTTGACAAAATATTATATAAATAACTATTACCTCTGCATCATGAAACACGCATTCAAGACTATATGGCTGGCCTTTTCCTCCATATCCAGGTACTTCATAGAGACGCAAGAGTCGAACCTTCATATTCCAGAAGGTTTTTGAAGGATTCACATCACGAATAGGAGAGAAAAATGGAGCCATAGTGATTTTGTTCCCAAGTCAAAAGTATGGACTTGTTGAGCTCATACTTCCATCTATTTATAGACAAAATAGAAGAGAAGCTCAGCAATAGCCATAATTGGGAACCAACATCAGCCTTATCGGGAACTCAACAGTCAAGTGAACAACAAATGAACACTTGTTTATGATCAGATTCATCAGCATAATTAATGGTATATTTGGAACCAACAGCAGCTTTGTTGGGAAACTGAACAGACCTCATGTGGGGACACATCAAAGGCACATTTTTTCAAAGGCAGATTCATCAGCAAATGAGTGGTAGGAAAGGAGGATAACAATTAAGATTTGTCCAGCTGTGTATATTTTCGAATTTATTGATCCACTTTATGTATAGCTGAATAATAGTTTTTTACTGTCATAAATTTGTCACAGTTGTTATTGATCCACTTTATGTTTTGTAACAAATTTGTCACAGTTTTAAGCTGAATAATAATGATGTATAACTATATAGATGCATAACTATATTGCTGCCACATTTTGGGCGGGAAATGCCACTATTTGGCTATTATATATATATAGATATGGTTGGTTGGACAGGAAAATGGTTTTTTTTTTTTTTAGAATCTCACCAATTATTTATTTTATTATTTTTGTTCTCTCCAAAATAAAGAAGAAGGTTCATTTCTCAACAACCAATTTTTTTTTGACCCACCAATAAGACTACAATATTTTTTTTTCTTCTAATAATGTCTTCAGGCTCAATTTTGATCGAATTTGATGGAGGGTTAGATTTGTCATAGCTAACTCGGTTAAGAAATTTTATACGGACACAAAAAGTAAGAACCTAAACCCAGTACAACCTACAACTCAGGAAAAAAAGTCGATCCACAACCAATCCAAGTCAGGTCCCAATATTTTTAAAAAATATATACTTAATATGTTTTTTTTTCTTGTTTTCTAGGTCAACCAAACAATAAAATATTTTATATATTTCCTTCTCCCTAATTTTTCTCTTTTTCTCACCAACCAAGCACTGTGTCGATCTAGGACAAAAAGATGTTTAGTGAAATTCATAACTTTATAATTTATAAGGTACTTTTTAAGGGTACATGGACAATATCATTGTAATTTCTTAGACTTCTGCAACCACACCGACAGACTCCAAAATCAATTTGTAGGGATATAAAATCAAACAAACACCCTTAAATTTAAGTTTGATTAAATAGCAAACACTCTAGCGATAGGGGCATTTGGTAAAGGGTTGATGTCACCTCGTGTAAAAATAATGGAGTTCTTTGTCACAAACTTACTATTTCCTCCTCGAAGATCCGTGAAAGTTTTTGTCAAACGTTTAGCTAGATTGCTAAAAAGATAATGAAAAACTATGTAACAAAATTAAAAAAAAAAATTTGAATGTAGAAAATTTTACTAGAAAGAGTTTACAATTTCTTTGGTGATGAGAAATAAATGAGTCTACATAAAAAGCACTTTTAGACCTAAGATATTTATATGATGAAAAGATAGAAATTTAGAAAAGTCTGAGTTCAAAAGGACCCCATCATATTCCGAAAATTTCTAGAGCCTTCAAACTAATTTGCTTAGCTTGTCATATAACGCAACATTAGTTGGGTGGGAAAAAACTTTGATACAGTAAGGGGTATCAAAGTTTTGATACCCCCTATGTATGACATGTGGGCCCCTCTTGCTTTGTAAAACGTGTACACATATATATATACACATAAATTTTGAGAGGGCCCACATGTTATACATAGGGGGTATCAAAACTTTGATACCCCCTACTGTATCAAAGTTTCTCTCAGTTGGGTGGGGCCAAAAATATTCTCCGTGACATTCGCAGAAGTTTAATTAGTAGCAGCGCAGTTGAAGTCACAGCTAAAAATCCACCTCTCTTTAGCTATAGTTAGTCAAAGGTTCCTCTAATGGTGGATCTTGCAGTTCTATGGGACCAATGTCCCATGTGAGAATGACATTTCTGTGAGCTAGCCAGAGATGATAGAATCTTTGCTTTCAAGCGACGTTTAAGAACATACTTCAGTTTTACTGGTCTAACTTAAAGAATCTGAAATTCGCTTCAAAATATAAAATAAGTAATGATAAAAATTGATTATCTGTTGAGTTCAGTTGTAGCCCGTTGGATAACGGAGGTTCCCATGGTAATAGACACGGTTCGGATTTTCTCTTCATGTTGCTCGTCGGTCCGAAAAAAAAAATGACAGTATTTATTTGAAACAATGAATTTAAGTTAAGTTCTTTTAACACGTATATCTGTGTCTCGAGGTCTTGTTTTTGTATCTGATGTTAGTCCCGGGACTTGATCAAAGATGGTAAAACAGATGCAACAGAGATCTACGATGATACAAAAACCAAATAATCCGATTACAATATGGAGGAGGGAAATAGAGAAGAGAAGATCTCTCGTTCTTCCTTGCAACCGTGTTGCAATTGGGACAGAACGAGTTACAATAATCTAGAGAGTGATTAGAAGAAGAACAATGCTGGGGTGTCAAAACACCGTTGCTCAAAGCAAGATTCGCCCCACACGATCTGTTTCCAGGAACCAGCAAGTTTGAAGAACTTGTGGAACGCTCGAAGTCACCTTTGTTCTGACTCCTCGGATGGACTTGCAATGGCGGCAGCAGCTCTCTCTCTCTTTCTCCTTTTCTGACTTATATTTTCGTAGTAACCACAAAGGAGGCTAGAAGAGAGTATTTATAGAGAGGGTGGAAACCCTAGCCGCCTCTTCAGTTATGGAAAGATTGAATCAAATCCCAAAAAGATAGCAACGAGATTAATTCAAATCCCACAAAGATAGCAACGAAATTAATTCAAGTCCCACAAAGATAGGATCTGAATTAATCACATTAAATCAGTCTTTCCATAACTGACTTGTAGTCTGCACAGTCAGCGGAACCCTCCATGCGGCAGTAACAGTCCTGGCCGCATGAGCCGCATGGCCTCATGGCCGCATGAGCCGCATGGCCGCATGGACCGCATGAGCCGCATGGACCGCATGAGCGCCAACAAAATGCCACATTACGTCTCATGAGCCCGAGTCCGAGTCCGAGTCGCTAAGTCCCTTTGGGGCTTCGCTCCAAATGGAATTAATCCAAGAGAATGACAAAAGCATTAATGCTTAATCCTTGGAACCTTATTCTTACCTCCTAGTAAAATCACCCACATGGTTTCCTCCTTAGGGTCACCACCCCATGTGCATCTCTTAACAACACACCCAAGTATATATGTTGAGATAACTCATGGTGCATTTTCGATGTGGGACTAAAATTTTACAAGGCATGTTGAGAGCAAGCTCTCTCCATGTAAAGAAAGCACCAACAATCTTCCACATATCACAACATATAGATGTGTCCAGGGTTGAGCGTTCCCCACAGTAACTGTCCATTTTGCATTATGATAGATGTCGCTGACGACTTGAATCTTTCCGCATGAGTTAAATAACAATGTGATATAAGAATGGACTGCGTCTTGAATTCTGTACCACAATTATAATTCTTCCCACTCACAAAGTGTAGTTACGTGTGCTTCTGGCTGCACATTAAAGGCCCTGTGCCAGCCTGATTTCAGTGTATAATTTTGGATGTCTACAAGTTTACTCTCAAGAGACGGCCTGATATCTCTTTCCATACACTATAGGTGAGTTCATTATTAAAGAGTTATGGCATGAAGCCTTGCGCTTCCTTGCGGGAGTCGCCTTGGCGACCCATCGGTCCCGTAGCCTTTCAATGTTGCTATACTCTACTCGGAGCGACTATGTCGATAGTCTTCCGTTTCATTGTTGTAAACCATTCATTGTTTCATTGTTGAACGTATAAGGAACTTGAACGTAAGCTTGTGCCGTAGCACGAGCATGGAGCGCGGTGCGAGAGTTCTCATATATTTCCATATTTCTTTCCATATTCTATACAAGCATGCAAGATGGGATTATTCCCTTAGCTAGGTGCGTTGAGTCATTCATTTATTAGCATGCGCAGTGTTATCGCCTAGCGATTCTCGTGATAGTGTCCGTATTGTTAAGTGTCTAGGCTAAGCAAAGACGGGTTCATCGGAGCCACCCACCTTAGCGATATTCGCATCGGCCGAGCGATACTCCGAGCGCGCCTTTGAAAGTCTAAGTCTGGATTCATCTTGACGGGTCAATGTAAGCCTTGCATCGATTCTTCTTCAGGTCGATGCCAACTCTTCGGGTCGACGGCTCGTTTGAGTCGTTGCACTTGCCGTTTGAATCGGCGTTTCGCTAGGGCGGAGCGGGTCATTACATAATACACCACTTAAAATAAGTCTCGTCCTCGAGACTTCCTGAGTGCGGGTCATCCTACCGTTCCTTTACTCATCGCCGTGTGCATACCTTAGGCAATTCATATCGAATGGCTTTACCGTTCGATGGCATCGAAGTATACTCGATACCTTTCCAAGTTCCATGTCGCATACGTTTGGTCGATTTATTGAATGGCTTTTCATTCATTTCAGAGTTGATGGTTCTTATTCAATTCAAGCATTTCTTCGACTCGGTTGCTACTTTTGACGTATCATGGGACTGAAACGGTCGCATGAGGTGCGTTGAAATTCGTCAAATGCAAGAGTCGTAGGCTGAGGCAACTCACTCATTCGTTCATGCGCATCGCAACACCCACTTGCAGCTGCATTCGAGTTCATCATATCGCTGAGTTTGGATCGTGCACATATTCAAGGCGTCCCCCGAATACGTACATTTCAACCAAGCTTAGCGATTAGCGAAGTCGGACAAGCTACTCGTGATAGTTTTGATTTGCCGATCGTTTTGCTAACTTCGATTTAAAACCGAACTTGTGTGCATCTCACTATCGTTTATCTCGGTCATCGAGATTATTCGATTCGTTTCTCAAGCGTTCTCGTCTACGAAATCAATACGATTTCTTCTTAGCGAGTCGACCAAGTTTAAGCAATTTATGTCCGATTCGAGACCAAGTATTGCAACATCATCGAGTACGTATTCCAATCAATAATTTAATTTGTTATTCCAACTTTACTTACGCATCATCCATTCCTATCATTCGTTTTGTTTGGGAACAATCTCGTCGTCGTTCACGCACATTCCCTGTTCCCCGTCCTACTCTAAGTCTTGCTACCCAAGTCTATCGTCCGTCCAGACGATACTGTAAATGCTATCGCACAGGTTCAATCACTCGGCATAGGGTCGTCCGCCTATCCGCTAGGTCAGCTAACAAGGTCATAGTTACACGTCAAGTCCATTGCTTATCGTGCAAGGTCGTTGCACGACGCTAGCCCCAAATCCTATGGTCAAACCATTTGTTCGCTTGTACGGGAGTTTCTACCCAAGTTTGTTTCACTCAAATTTCTAAACATCAAGCAGTGTTCCTCCTATTCGCATCATCACATTCTCCGTTCCACGTTCGAGCTTGTTCAGGAAAGTCATCCTACGATAGGTTATCCTCAACCAAATCCTCGACATGTTAATATCAGCGTCTGCACTAGCAATTTTCATAATCTATCTCTTCAAGTATGTTTTGATACAGTTCACCTATCCAATTCACGTAGTCGATCACAAGGTCGTCTAGCCTTGCAATATGTCGCGCCCCGATCTCACGCAAGTCTGATTATCCACGGCGGACATGAATCACTATGTCGACATTTTCGCGGAATAATCGTCCTCATCGGGACGTAACTCTTGCGTTGCGTCTAGACTTGCTCATTTTCGATACGCGGATTGGGTCTACTCAATCCTTGTCACGACCCGCACCCTAGAGTTAGGGCACGAGAATGTAACAACGCCCAGCCTACGCCGCAGTGTCGGCAGTAGAACGCTGTCCTAGGTCTCAATGCATCTAACAGTATAAGACTAAACAGTTTATACTCCCCGAATGGGGGTGACATAGCAGGTACAATTTAATCACATCTAAGGTAGAGCATGATAAGAATAGATAAAACATGAAATCCAAAAGAGATACAGGAGATAGAAGTCTAAGTGTCTAAGATACATGAACCCAGAAATACATCTCAAAACTCAAATAAAGATACAGTAATCCACAAGGTAAATACAACTCCAGACAAAATGAAATAACTACCTAAACAACCTCTAATGTGTCACCTCTAGGCTAGCAGGCACCTCCAGGCTATCTGTAAAATTTATCAACAGGTCCAGTCAGGACTGGAACGAGCACATTACATCTCAACAGTTCATAGCAGGTTAGAAAATATAATCATGCAGTAAAGTAACATACAAGATCTGAAGAAATACAGTATGTAAACAGAGAGAGAACAGTAATAGAAATATCTACTATAAATAGAGAACTAACAGTGGCTAGTGATGTAGAGTACAAGATAGCACATGTGAACGGAACAGATTTGTACATGATCTACACTAAAGAGTTGTACATGATCTACACTACTAAAGAATTGTTCACATGACTACTAGCACTCCTCCGTTTTCCCCAATCAGTACACAAGGATCTAAGCAGGTTATGTTATTGTACATGATATCACATGGAGCCCTTAAAAGGGTGCACATGATAGTATACATGAAGGCTCTGTGAACATGAGAGTACATGATTCACAAGAGTGTACATGTATGGTGAAAGCACATGAGTACATGATGAAAGTGAAACGCACATGACATAATGTACCCGATGCTCCCGAGGGGGATAACATCGCATGAAGAGATCCGTATAGTACTAATCCGTGATAATGTCGTGACAGCATCAAGTATAGTAATTTAAAGCAGGAATATAATTCTAAGCAGGATATGAAATGATCAGAGAATGTACTCGCCTCGATAACCTGAATAGCTGATAAGTATAGGGGAGTCCCACTGAAGCCACAGAGTCCTATTTAAAGCAACACAGGTTACAAGGTGTTTAAGTTGTAATAAATGAATCTCTAAAATCAATCTATACTATTCTAGGTTCTTCTAAGTCAAAACAACTCTAGGTCGACTCTGGTCAATAATCTAGTCAAACTAGGTTAAGTGTTGACTTATAGTTGACTTTGGGTCAACTGGTCAACTCTGGTCAAACATGGTCAATTCTAGTCTAATATAAAATGTACTTCGTTATTTGTACGTCGAAACTTACGGCACGCAAACCGAGATAAGAAGATTATCGGTAAGGTTGATAATCTTATTATAGTGATCCACGTATCCAACTTGTCAATTTCAGCGATGTGAGATCACTGGAATTGACTGATCTCAGTTTCGTTGTACTAATCCCGAAATACGAACATTATAAGAATTAATTATTAGTTAATTATAAAAGGTTAAACTCAGAGAAATTATCAACAAACATTGTCGGACGATGAAATGAACATCGCCAACGTGTCCAGAACGGTCAAATTAGCTAGGATAGCCTACCCAACGGTCCAATTTGGACACAAGGGCAAAAAGGTAATTTCGGGTCAAAACGGTGTCCGTGTCGGAGCCATTTTGCACCGAAAAATGTGCAAGAAAATAAGTCTACAAAATATAACAAATTATATGTCCACGAAACCAGAATGTCGATACGAACCCAACGGTATCTCCAGAATTGGATTCCGTTGACCCGATCTCCATTTGGCCCGTTGACCAGAACTTAGAATTCCGATTCGCACGGAAATGCGTGCCGGAGCCAAAGTTCTCAAAACTTAGCAAAGAGAGGATAAGAGAGAGAGAAAAAGTTGCTTTCCATATGAAAATTAGGGCCGGCCAATACATGTTGGCTGAGTAAAAAGTTTCTATGCTAGATTTTAAGGGGTAGGATTTAAAGAGGGAAATCAAAGGCTAGGATTCATTAGGAATTAATTGGTCATTCCAATGGATTAAATAAATGGAATTTACACTCAAAATTCGAAATAGAAAAGTAGGTATGGAATATTATTTTTGGACAATAAAATATGAGGATGTCATGATGGAGAAAATCATGGAGCTGGACTGGACTCGGTGGAGCCGGATTGGATGAAAATCGGACATCGAGCAATAAATGAATTAAAATTAGACGTTGATGATCATGTGTAAATAAATAGCACATGGGGATTCCAATAAATGGGACACAAGTGGCGGACGGGTAGTAGGCTCAAAGTGGGCCATGTCCATAATTGGGGCGGACAGGTTTTGGTCGACAGGGGACCCACAAATCAAGTTGGAAAATGAATGTGACGTCGTGGAGTGAAATAAAATCGGGTCACGTGTCGGGAAAGTTGTGCGAATCAAATGGAGCTCAAAATGACGTATCTGAGGGGGACACAAAGGTCATGGGTGACGAGCGTCTCGAGTAGATCATCAATGAGGAGTTGGTTTCAAGAAACTGACTGGTCTGGCGCTCCCAATTTAAATGTCATGGTAACGCGCTGGAAATGATCAAGAAAAGAGTGGGAAAATAAATATCAATCAAATGGTCTAAACCGACCCGAAGTTCAGCGAAGCAGAAAGAGTACAAGGGAACAAGTTTGGATGGGACACTATATACCGTCATGAAGGTAATCCTGTCCACTCCAAAACTCGTGAAGAAGATTTCCAGAGTTGAACATCCTTGATACTCCAAATATCAATGGCATGGAAAAGTACACTTAAGGAAAAAAAATACAGAATAAATTATTTATCAAACCAATCAATCAGAAAATAAAATAAAAAAATCAGCCCGAAATTCAGGGTGCTCACATCCTACCTACCTTATAAAAATTTCGTCCTCGAAATTAAAATATCCCTACTCCCTCTAGGTCAAACCCCCAAAATCAAAGTCCCAGAACTTAAACAAATCATACCATCAAATAAAAGACAATATCCAGGGTCATAGTAACGGTGACAGTGAAGTCTCATCTAGGTTTACTAGTCATGCTAACCAACGGTCATAGGGTATCAAACACACAAGCAATCCAGGGTGCTAAAATAGAAAGATACAGACACAACAACCATCAAAACTATAAAGTTGTCTACCACCCCATATGAAAACTGGTACTCATAAAAAAAATAAAGGAAGGTGACTACCAATCATCTGAAAAAATACTATCCCAAGAAAATCAAAATCACAGGTTAAAGAATCGAAAGTCACTTGCATTGAAATCCAATCACAATATATATACAGAGAGAGCGTTAGAGAGAGAAAACTAGCATCATGTGTATGGGGACATGTTCATACGGTTAGATAGTAGACGTGTGTGTACGTGAATACATATGAAATTGTATATGAGAAATTGGGTTTTAAAACAACAGCTATCAAGTTACACTAATCATGGCATATTGGTTAACAATCTACAATACGCAACCTATTTAATCATAACATGCATGGCTAACCATAAATAGAGACTTAGCCATGTATCTATATACGTTATAACATGGATGTATAAACGCTATATATCTATATGGATACATGATCATAACATAGAGAGGAAGATTAGGTTAAATGACAGTATATACTATGTTAGTGTGTGTGTGTCCTTGTACAGGGTTATAGCTTAGTATTAAAAAGTTAAACCAGGTTTTAGTTCAGCATTTACATAAAAAAATTTTCTGAAAATAAGCTAACATTTAACCTGTGAAAAATATGAACATAATGCGGTCTCAGATTTTAGGGTTTGAAACATCACAACCAATCTCAATGGTCCTAACACATCCTAACATGATAGAAAAGAAACCCTAACATACTATCAATATATTTACCTACGCATACAGTTTAATATTACATGTTAAATCCGAAATTTAACTAAACATGAAAATCAATGTAAAAATGTTAACATGTAACTAGTTTTCAGAATTTTGGAGAACTTGAACATTAAAACCCAACTCAATGTTTATCACAAACTAGCATGTAAGAATATGAAACTTAAATTTATATCCTACTTCCCACAAGGTAGCTCAATATTACATTTAAGAAAATAAAACAGCAATTTGAACTAACATTTGGAAATTCAGCATTAAGGTCAATATGCACACAGTCTTAGATTTTACAAATTTAAACACAAATTTTCAACCAAAATTCTTTTGAATTAAAACCCTACGTATAACATACATGTGCAGTTATGTAAACCTAAATAATAATATGAAATTTATATTTAAATTACGAATTTAAACTGGAAAAGCAGAAAGCCAAAAACATTAGGATTTTGAAAATTTAACATTAATGACATTTCAATATTATCTAGATATGTGGAAAAATCAAGTGTAGCATGCATACGTGTTAGGTAAAGTGTCTGCTATATATATTCATATACATATTCTCATGTCCCAATAAAAATTAATTCTACGTTAAGACTAACATTTAGAATCCTACCAAGATTGCAAGCAGGTGATTGACGAAATCAAGACAGTTTTATTATCATTATTATTTAATACAAGAATAATAGCAAGAAAGAATAACAATGAAATCTATTTTTGCTTATCTGTTTAAAGAAGGAACGATTTGAAATCCAGAGCTAAATTATCAAATCCAAGATAAAATCTAGCAAAATCATCGATTCATTGTATTATGAAAACTCCTAGCAAGAAGTTACACAAGGTTTATGAAAACAACTAAACTTACTCCTGAGTTAAATAATAGGAAACTAGGCAAAACAACAAATAATAAAAAAAAAATTTGAATGACTGTAACAAAAGTAGAGAAAACATGTTCAAAATTATTTAAGGTGCAATCCGATAATCATATGCGTCTATCCAAAACCATGGTACTCTAAATCCTCGTCATACTAGTAAGCAAGGCTACGATAATCACAGAGCCCTTGACTTATGCATATATCTCTAGAATCATGGTATTTAACATTTTCGCGGTGCCGCATGCTTGGCTGCGAAAACCTTAAATTCCCACACCCGAGAAATATATCCAGAGTCAGACTATATGTCCTCACCATGCTGGCTAATGTGACTATAGAAGACTAGATTCCATAACATAGACGACCTAGCCCATATAATTTTATCTTGCCAAAAATTAAATTAATCAATAATGAATACTCAAAATCAAATCAAATTTATTAACGAACATCAAAATTCAAAATGAACAAAATCCATCAAAATACAAACTCGAATGCAACAGCTATCATCAAAATTCAAAATTCGAAAAATCCTCCATCAAAATAAATACAAACTCAAATTCAACAATAATCCATAAAAATCAAATTTAACAACAAAAGTAAAAATGAATCAATAAAGGGAAAAAGAGAGTTTTCAAATCGAAGTTAAATAAGATTCTCCAGGGTCGTCCCGGAAATCTCTCAAGGGTTCCTATCTGTGATTGAGTACCTTCAAAATATATCATAATCCTACTGCAGGCTGTAGTGGTACTCTAGTTCGAATACCACTACACTTTAGTCTCGACCTGCATGGGCTACCACTAAAAACGTGTCACGACCCGCACCCTAGAGTTAGGGCACGAGAACGTAACAACGCCCAGCCTACGCCGCAGTGTCGGCGGTAGAACGCTGTCCTAGGTCTCAATGCATCTAACAGTATAAGACTAAACAGTTTATACTCCCCGAATGGGGGTAACATAGCAGGTACAACTCAATCACATCTAAGGTAGAGCATGATAAGAATAGATAAAACATGAAATCCAAAAGAGATACAGGAGATAGAAGTCTAAGTGTCTAAGATACATGAACCCAGAAATATATCTCAAAACTCAAATAAAGATACAGTAATCCACAAGGTAAATACAACTCCAGACAAAATGAAATAACTACCTAAACAACCTCTAATGTGTCTCCTCTAGGCTAGCAGGCACCTCCAGGCTATCTGTTAAATTTATCAACAGGTCCAGTCAGGACTGGAACGAGCACATTACATCTCAACAGTTCATAGCAGGTTAGAAAATATAATCATACAGTAAAGTAAGATACAAGATCTGAAGAAATACAGTATGTAAACAGAGAGAGAACAGTAATAGAAATATCTACTATAAATAGAGAACTAACAGTGGCTAGTGATGTAGAGTACAGGATAGCACATGTGAACGGAACAGATTTGTACATGATCTACACTAAAGAGTTGTACATGATCTACACTACTAAAGAATTGTTCACATGACTACTAGCACTCCCCCGTTTTCCCCAATCAGTACACAAGGATCTAAGCAGGTTATGTTATTGTACATGATATCACATGGGGCCCTTAAAAGGGTGCACATGATAGTATACATGAAGGCTCTGTGAACATGAGAGTACATGATTCACAAGAGTGTACATGTATGGTGAAAGCACAGGAGTACATGATGAAAGTGAAACGCACATGACATAATGTACCCGATGCTCCCGAAGGGGATAACATCGCATGAAGAGATCCGTATAGTACTAATCCATGATAATGTCGTGACAGCATCAAGTATAGTAATTTAAAGCAGGAATATAATTCTAAGCAGGATATGAAATGATCAGAGAATATACTCGCCTCGATAACCTGAACAGCTGATAAGTATAGGGGGGGTCCCACTGAAGCCACAAAGTTCTATTTAAAGCAACACAGGTTACAAGGTGTTTAAGTTGTAATAAATGAATCTCTAAAATCAATCTATACTATTCTAGGTTCTTCTAAGTCAAAACAACTCTAGGTCGACTCTGGTCAATAATCTAGTTAAACTAGGTCAAGTGTTGACTTATAGTTGACTTTGGGTCAACTGGTCAACTCTGGTCAAACAGGGTCAATTCTAGTCTAATATAAAATGTACTTCGTTATTTGTACGTCGAAACTTACGGCACGCAAACCGAGATAAGAAGATTATCGGTAAGGTTGATAATCTTATTATAGTGATCCACGTATCCAACTTGTCAATTTCAGCGATGTGGGATCACTGGAATTGACTGATCTCAGTTTCGTTGTACTAATCCCGAAATACGAACATTATAAGAATTAATTATTAGTTAATTATAAAAGGTTAAACTTAGAGAAATTATCAACAAATATTATCGGACGATGAAATGAACATCGCCAACGTGTCCAGAACGGTCAAATTAGCTAGGATAGCCTACCCAACGGTCCAATTTGGACACAAGGACAAAAAGGTAATTTCGGGTCAAAACGGTGTCCGTGTCGGAGCCGTTTTGCACCGAAAAACGTGCAAAAAAACAAGTCTATAAAATATAACAAATTATATGTCCACAAAACCAGAATGTCGATACGAACCCAACGGTATCTCCAAAATTGGATTTCGTTGACCCGATCTCCATTTGGCCCGTTGACCAGAACTTAGAATTCCGGTTTGCACGGAAATGCGTGCCGGAGCCAAAGTTCTCAAAACTTAGCAAACTACCTGTCAACGAGTCCAGAATGATGATACGAACTCAACGGTATCTCCGGAATTGGATTCCGATGAGCCGGCGTCAAAAAGTCCCGTTGACCCAGAAAGTGGGACCCGTTTTGCACCGAAATGCGTGTCCGGGCTCACGTTCTCCAAATCTAACAAATTTTATATGAAAACAAGCCAGAACGACGCCACAAGTCTAATGTTGGTGTCAGAAATGAAATCTGGAGTCCCGTGTTCAAAAATGAAATTTTATAAGTTGGAAATTACGAATTCGGACGGCCAACTTTGGCGTCGAATTCAACCAATCAAACAAGCTCACAATGAAACGAAACTGGAGGGGTAGTAAGAGGGTTATACCAGCTTCGCACAGGAACAGGTAGCATGCCAAACGGAGCTGCGGTGGAGGAGATATAAGCTGACGAAGTTGGCCCCGCGAAACTGTCCAAATTTAATCCAATTTAAACGGTCAACTTGGTGGCCGGTTTTCATGTATCAAACGATAAAATCAACGGACAAAAATTGACAGGGATGAAGGTGGATATACCGAGATTACGACGGAGTGAAGAAATCGCCGATCCAACGGTCGAATTTTCGAAAAAACGTGCACGAAGTCGCTGCGACGGAGCGCCAAAATGAACGTGATTTCGCGCGCGTCACGACGGGACGTCGTTCAAAACGCACGAATCGCCTATACGTCGCACTGGAGGACGAAAGGGAGGACCCAGGGGGGTCGCCGGAGTTCACCCAAGGCGGGGGAGGACAATGGCCACGTCGATGCGTGGCCGTCGAGCACGTCGCAGCGCTTCACGCGCTCGTGCGCGCGCGCGAAGGGGCGCGCGCTGCTGCCATTGCAGCTATTGCTGCCCGCTGTGCGCACTGGTGGCACACGGCGGCACGGCTCGCCTGGCCCGGCGGAGGTGCTGCGAGGTGGCGTGCACTGTGTAGGCGGAGGAGGTGGTGGCTCGAGGCTGCGCGAAGTGGTGGTGGCGGTGATGGTGATGTGGAGTTGGAGGAGGAGGAGAATGGATGAAGGAGTTGTGGTGGAGTGGACCACTGTGGGTGGCGGCCATGGCCGACCAGTGGGGGCCGACGGCCAGTGTCACGTCCCAGAACCAGAATACTGGAGAGCGGGGGCAGACATAGCCAGCTACGTATGATGAAATGGAATCCATCTCACCATACGGTCACGGCTGTCTAGATATGTGAGGGTTTCACTACAATCCATCAGTCTCTTAAGGTCATAAAATAGCCTATTGTCTCAATCTCAACCAAATAATAATAATCACAAGATATCAGATCTCCAAATATACAATTGTAAGGCGTCCCAAACATTACATATCCAGATGATCATGAAGCTAGTCGTTACAAAATGTGAGGACTAGCAAGAGTTCAGTCATACATGATCAACCCCCGGGGCTTGTCAATCATGTTACAGCCCGTAGGCAGACAGTAAGTAAGCACAATCGAGCTAACACTTGCTCGTCGGCTAAACGCCTCAAAAGAATAATTTACAATATTACAGTAGGAGAACAAAAGAAACTCACTCGATGCCCTGGTTTCGCCTGGTGACCACCATCGGGCTGGAAGACAGGTAGATCCTTTGCTGCTGCTCCGGTATCTGGCCATACAAAACCAGCTGGGTCAGACCCCAGGAAGAGCAAGTGCCACAAAGGAGGCCACAAAATAAGAACCAAATCCAGCAAATTAGCACAATACTATAATTACATAATAAGTGACAGTAGTTTAAGAAAAACATGATAGGTGATTATAAAAGACAATCTTCCATAGAATCACTAAAAGACAAGACATATGGAAAAAGCATGTCAGGATGATATACGATGAGATAACCATGGGACTATTCAGATAGCTAGGTTACAACCCGTAAACCAAACAAGGACCGGGGTTGTAACCCTTCGTCTGAACGGAACTTGGTTTCTCTCACCATTTATCAGCAAGATAAGTATAAGAAATCAGGTCAAGTAACAATTTGGAGTGACAATCATTAATCATTCTGGTACAATCTTTCAATCAATCAATTCTAGACAATACTATACTGGACTAGACTCCATCCAAGCAATCACGGCCAATTATTGCCTACGGCTTTCTACATTAACTAACTAGGGTTATCACAATCCTAGTTACTAGCAAGATGTAATTGAGAATTTCTCAGTCCCAAGCCCTGCAGACTATCCAGTTATCCTTCCGCGGGTTGAGAGTATAGGTGGGTACATCGTCCGGGAGACAAATGTACCCTTAGGTGACTTAGAGGGTGTAACACGCGACGGTGTGCTGGAAATGTGCTCTACTCGTCGGCAAGCTACAAGTCCAATTAAGAGCGCCCAGATAACAAGATTGTCTGTGACTGGAAATTCTCCATGAACTACACTTTGATCTAGTCATTAGCCTGATCCATATTCAGTGTGAATCCCTGACCGTGGGAACCAGGGAGTCACGTCCTAGACATGATGCAAGACAAGACAAGTGGATTGCACAAGCAAGCAAGCAGGAACACCCACGGTGTCAAGTAGATTATACGAGTCAAGCTAGCCGTCGCAACAGCATCAAGTCAAGTCAGGTTACAAGTTACAAGTCAAGTCAAGTCAAGTACAAGTACAGGTCAAGTCAAGTACATGTCAAGAGTGCGCCGCCACGGGCCACTATCAAGTCAGGTTGGTCATGTCAGGAGTGCACCACTACGGGTCACTGTCGGGTCAGGTTGGTCATGTCAGGAGTGCACCACTACGGGTCACTGTCGTGTTATGCTAGTTCCTTGTCATACCATGCCATGTACAATAGTCATTCCAAACATATTAAGTAAAATCAAGTTCATGACAAAAGGCGTAAGGATATAAAATGGGCATAAAATATTTAATAAAATATCAATATACAGGACTAAGCCAAGCTTAGAGAAATAAAACCAAAACTCCAAGAGCCAATGGATTGCGCAAGGGGTCAGGGGGTTGGATTGCGCAGGAGTCAAGTGCGCCAGGAGTCAACTGCGCAGGGGTGAGCTGCGCAGGGTACCAACTGCGCAGGGGTGGATGGCGCAGCAGATGGTTTGCGCTGGATCAGGTTGCGCAGGAATGAATGGCGCAGGGTCAGATTGCGCAGGGACGGACTGCGCATGAGCTGACTGCGCAGAGTATGGACTGCACAATGGTCGAGTGCACAGGGGTTACTTTGCGCATGGCTGGCTTGCGCATGGATGGCTTGCGCCAGCGCAATCCAGCACAGCGCAAAGCACTGGCTGATGTCATGCGCAATCGGCCCTGCGCTAAAGAGCACAGGCCGGGGGTGCGCAATCGGCCATGCGCTAAAGAACCCAAGGCAGAGGGATGTTCTTCCTGGCCGAGAGCAGGTCCAAGAACACCAAGAACTTCAATTCTTCATAACTTTGTCAAATCAAAACCAAATCTAGATTTTCAAAGTTCTAACTTGAGTAAAATTGAATTCTCTTCCACATGGAAGCATCAAAACAAGCAAAAATCAAAGTTTAATAGATCAAAACCAAGGATTTCTGAAAATAATTAAAACTTAGATCTAGAACAATGGAGACTCCAAATCATAAAATTCCAAGTTCTAATGTTGATCTACATGTCCTAATCTATCAAATGGACAAATAAAATTGGGTGCTTATTTGTTGGCAAGGTGCACTTGTCTATAGGTGATGGTGTTGTGTAGAGGAAGGAAGAAGAAGAAGAAGTAAATGAAAATAATGAGAAGAGAGAAAAGTATGTGGGGTTATAAAGAGGGGAGTTGTGGTGGAATGGAGGTGGAGCACAAGCTAAGGTGTTCCACTCATGATGAACCAAACCAACTCCACAAAATAAAACCAAACCATGGTCCAAAACCCATTTTACGAGAAAACCCAATCCACAAGTCGAGAAAATAAAATACGTGCCAAAATCAATTACGAGTGCAAATACGAAATACAGGAAATGGGGGTGATAACTCTACCCACCTTCAAAGAATTCCGTCCTCGGAATTTAATCAAGGAGCTAGAGATTGTCACGACAAGCTATACTAAGCACAGACAAGCTACACTAAGCAGTTCAATCATACAATCATACAATGCAAGCAAGGAAGGGAAAGCGTAAAGCATAAGAAAGACATTATACCTCACGAGTCAAACAAGTCGGGATATCGTGATCGGATGTCATCCTCACACTCCCACGTTTGACTCTCCCAAGGAGCGATGAACTCAAGCCACACGAACTAAACTGATAGTCTTGCGCTTGAGGTCTCTCTCTTTGGTCAAACAGGGACACGGTCCTCTCCTCATACGAACAGGTTGGTACCAATAACCGTTTTCGAATGATCTAGGACATGGCTCGGGTCCGGGATATACCGTTGTAGTTAGGATACATGAAACATGACATGTGTCCCGCATAACGACGGCGAAAAGCAAGATAATATGACACAGATACCTCTCTGCCGATCCTGGATCTGGGCCTGGGCCAGGGCGAACTGCTGAGGCCTCTGCTGCTGGAATCTCCTCTACCTATACTGAACTTGCACCTGGACATACTGCTGAGGCCTTTGCTGCCGAAAAGCTTGGGCCTGCGTCGGCAACGGCCTCGGGGATGGAAACTGCTGCTGGACTGGCACTGGGGCGGGTTCCCTAACCGATGAACTGATCATGGCTGGTGATGAGTCAGTCCTGAACGGGCAGGACCTTACCTTGTGGTCCGGGGCTTCACATAGCAAACACAATCCTCGAGCCTTGCGACATTCTAAAATAACATGTCCAGGCTTCCCACAATGAGAGCAGCCCATTGTGGAAGACTGCTTCTGCTTCTGTTGCTGAGGGAACGTAACCGACGTCACTGAGGCCGCCTGCCTCGGAGTTCCAATTGTCAAGGCCCAAACTGCTGGGGCTGGTGCTGTCGACTGGGTCATCTGGCCGTGAGATCGCTTTCGACCTCCGGTCCTGTCACTGTTCGTTGTACTGTTCCCATGATGTCCACCTCTGCCCAGAGCATCTGCCACCGCCTGACGCAAAGCGTTTCCTCGAGGATCCTGCGATGCAAGTAACTCACGGATGAGTCCTATCAAGACCCCATCCTCTGACCCTGCTGACTGAACTGGCTGGACTGGGGGCACTGGTTCTCCAGAAGGCATGGTTCGAGAGGCGGCTGCTGAGGACTGATCTTGATCTTCTTGCTGTTGCTGGGCTGCCGGCCGAACTTCTTCTGGCTGATCAACAGGAGCGATGCCGCTGAAGTAATGACATCAGGAATATTAAGGAAGGACCATGATAGAACAATGATGCAAGCACGTTTATCAAGTCAGGGATTCAAGAAGATAAGGGGATACGAGTGTAGATCAAAGGCGAGTACAGATTGAGACATCTATCTGGTAAACCCTCACATTTCTTGATTGACAAGACCTGCATGGGCCACCACTTAAACCATGTTACGCCCAGAACCAGAATACTGGAGAGCGGGGGCGGACATAGCCAGCTACGTATGATGAAATGGAATCCATCTCACCATATGGTCACGGCTGTCTAGATATGTGAGGGTTTCACTACAATCCATCAGTCTCTTAAGGTCATAAAATAGCCTATTGTCTCAATCTCAACCAAATAATAATAATCACAAGATATCAGATCTCCAAATATACAATTGTAAGACGTCCCAAACATTACATATCCAGATGATCATGAAGCTAGTCGTTACAAAATGTGAGGACTAGCAAGAGTTCAGTCATACATGATCAACCCCCGGGGCTTGTCAATCATGTTACAGCCCGTAGGCAGACAGTAAGTAAGTACAATCGAGCTAACACTTGCTCGTCGGCTAAATGCCTCAAAAAAATAATTTACAATATTACAGTGGGAGAACAAAAGAAATCCACTCGATGCCCTGGTTACGCCTGATGACCACCATCGGGCTGGAAGACAGGTAGATCCTTTGCTGCTGCTCCGGTATCTGGCCATACAAAACTAGCTGGGTCAGACCCCAGGAAGAGCAAGTGCCACAATGGAGGCCACAAAATAAGAACCAAAACCAGCAAATTAGCACAATACTATAATTACATAATAAGAGACAGTAGTTTAAGAAAAACATGATAGGTGATTATAAAAGACAATCTTGCATAGAATCACTAAAAGACAAGACATATGGAAAAAGCATGTCAGGATGATATACGATGAGATAACCATGGGACTATTCAGATAGCTAGGTTACAACCCGTAAACCAAACAAGGACCGGGGTTGTAACCCTTCGTCTGAACGGAACTTGGTTTCTCTCACCATTTATCGGCAAGATAAGTATAAGAAATCAGGTCAAGTAACAATCTGGAGTGACAATCATTAATCATTCTGGTACAATCTTTCAATCAATCAATTCTAGACAATACTATACTGGACTAGACTCCATCCAAGCAATCACGGCCAATCATTGCCTACGGCTTTCTACATTAACTAACTAGGGTTATCACAATCCTAGTTACTAGCAAGATGTAATTGAGAATTTCTCAGTCCCAAGCCCTGCAGACTATCCAGTTATCCTTCCGCGGGTTGAGAGTATAGGTGGGTACATCGCCCGGGAGACAAATGTACCCTTAGGTGACTTAGAGGGTGCAACACGCGACGGTGTGCTGGAAATGTGCTCTACTCGTCGGCAAGCTACAAGTCCAATGAAGAGCGCCCAGATAACAAGATTGCCTGTAACTGGAAATTCTCCATGAACTACACTTTGATCTAGTCATTAGCCTGATCCATATTCAGTGTGAATCCCTGACCGTGGGAACCAGGGAGTCACGTCCTAGACATGATGCAAGACAAGACAAGTGAATTGCACAAGCAAGCAAGCAGGAACACCCACGGTGTCAAGTAGATTATACGAGTCAAGCTAGCCGTCGCAACAGCATCAAGTCAAGTCAGGTTACAAGTTACAAGTCAAGTCAAGTCAAGTACAAGTACAGGTCAAGTCAAGTACATGTCAAGAGTGCGCCGCCACGGGCCACTATCAAGTCAGGTTGGTCATGTCAGGAGTGCACCACTACGGGTCACTGTCGGGTCAGGTTGGTCATGTCAGGAGTGCACCACTACGGGTCACTGTCGTGTTATGCTAGTTCCTTGTCATACCATGTCATGTACAATAGTCATTCCAAACATATTAAGTAAAATCAAGTTCATGACAAAAGGCGTAAGGATATAAAATGGGCATAAAATATCTAATAAAATATCAATATACAGGACTAAGCCAAGCTTAGAGAAATAAAACCAAAACTCTAAGAGCCAATGGATTGCGCAAGGGATCAGGGGGTTGGATTGCGCAGGAGTCAAATGCGCCAGGAGTCAACTGCGCAGGGGTGAGCTGCGCAGGGTACCAACTGCGTAGGGGTGGATGGCGCCGCAGATGGTTTGCGCTGGATCAGGTTGCGCAGGAATGAATGGCGCAGGGTCAGATTGCGCAGGGACGGACTGCGCATGAGCAGACTGCGCAGAGTATGGACTGCGCAATGGTCGAGTGCGCAGGGGTTACTTTGCGCATGGCTGGCTTGCACATGGATGGCTTGCGCCAGCGCAATCCAGCACAGCGCAAAGCACTGGCTGAGGTCATGCGCAATCGGCCATGCGCTAAAGAGCACAGGCCGGGGGTGCGCAATCGGCCATGCGCTAAAGAACACAAGGCAGAGGGATGTTCTTCCTGGCCGAGAGCAGGTCCAAGAATACTAAGAACTTCAATTCTTCATAACTTTGTCAAATCAAAACCAAATCTAGATTTTCAAAGTTCTAACTTGAGTAAAATTGAATTCTCTTCCACATGGAAGCATCAAAACAAGCAAAAATCAAAGTTTAATAGATCAAAACCAACGATTTCCAAAAATAATCAAAACTTAGATCTAGAACAATGGAGACTCCAAATCATAAAATTCCAAGTTCTAATGTTGATCTACATGTCCTAATCTATCAAATGGACAAATAAAATTGGGTGCTTATTTGTTGGCAAGGTGCACTTGCCTATAGGTGATGGTGTTGTGTAGAGGAAGGAAGAAGAAAAAGAAGTAAATGAAAATAATGAGGAGAGAGAAAAGTAGGTGGGGTTATAAAGAGGGGAGTTGTGGTGGAATGGAGGTGGAGCACAAGCTAAGGTGTTCCACTCATGATGAACCAAACCAACTCCACAAAATAAAATAAAACCATGGTCCAAAACCCATTTTACGAGAAAACCCAATCCACAAGTCGAGAAAATAAAATACGTGCCAAAATCAATTACGAGTGCAAATACGAAATACAGGAAATGGGGGTGACAGCCAGGCTGGGCCAAGGGGTGGCTGGAGTGAGGGTGAAGAGGAGAAGGAGAAGATGATGATATGGAAGAGGAGGAGATCTGATGGTGGTTGGGTGTTGATGATGGCCCATGGGAGGAGGAGGATATGACCAAGTGGTGGTGGCTGTGGTGGCCGGCCGAGCTCGGCCAGGAGGAGGGGAGGTCGGGCTCGGCCAGGGTAAAAGCTGATGGTGGTGGTGATCGGCTTGTGTGAGGAGTTTGCATGGGGGTGTTGGTAGTATTGTAGCTGCTGTTGTTGGAAATAATTCAAGGAGAGAGAAAGAGAGGATAAGAGAGAGAGAGAAAAAGTTGCTTTCCATATGAAAATTAGGGCCGGCCAATACATGTTGGCTGAGTAAAAAGTTTCCATGCTAGATTTTAAGGGGTAGGATTTAAAGAGGGAAATCAAAGGCTAGGATTCATTAGGAATTAATTGGTCATTCCAATGGATTAAATAAATGGAATTTACACTTAAAATTCGAAATAGAAAAGTAGGTATGGAATATTATTTTTGGACAATAAAATATGAGGGTGTCATGATGGAGAAAATCATGGAGCTGGACTGGACTCGGTGGAGCCAGATTGGATGAAAATCGGACATCGAGCAATAAATGAATTAAAATTAGACGTTGATGATCATGTGTAAATAAATAGCACATGGGGATTCCAATAAATGGGACACAAATGGCGGACGGGTAGTAGGCTCAAAGTGGGCCATGTCCATAATTTGGGCGGACAGGTTTTGGTCGACAGGGGACCCACAAATCAAGTTGGAAAATGAATGTGACGCCGTGGAGTGAAATAAAATCGGGTCACGTGTCGGAAAAGTTGTGCGAATCAAATGGAGCTCAAAATGACGTATCTGAGGGGGACACAAAGGTCATGGGTGACGAGCGTCTCGAGTAGATCATCAATGAGGAGTTGGTTTCAAGAAACTGACTGGTCTGGCGCTCCCAATTTAAATGTCATGGTAACGCGCTGGAAATGATCAAGAAAAGAGTGGGAAAATAAATATCAATCAAATGGTCTAAACCGACCCGAAGTTCAGCGAAGCAGAAAGAGTACAAGGGAACAAGTTTGGATGGGACACTATATACCGTCATGAAGGTAATCCTGTCCACTCCAAAACTCGTGAAGAAGATTTCCAGAGTTGAACATCCCTGATACTCCAAATATCAATGGCATGGAAAAGTACACTTAAGGAAAAAAAATACAGAATAAATTATTTATCAAACCAATCAATCAGAAAATAAAATAAAAAAAATCAGCCCAAAATTCAGGGTGCTCACATCCTCATGTTTTCTCATTCCTCAATCGCAAGTCCTAACAATCCTCGAATCCACCTTCGCTTCAAACCACAAGTCGAAGTAATCAAAATTGCCATGCCATGATATTTTGAGTTCGACCATTCCTGCTGGACATGAATCACCATGCCAACGCTCACGCGGAACGATCGTCCCAAATCTGACGTGATGCATGTGCGAGGCTGGAGTTGCGCTCGCGCAAGACAAGATCGTTGTCGTTGTGGTTATCACCGAACAATCAAGTCATTTTCCTCTCCATCCAACATTCATTTCTATCCAATCTCCAACATAGCATCTTTCGAAACAATAACTTCTAACACGGTCATCATTCATCGAATTAGAGTACCCCCGAGTTATCGTACATCGATCTTTGATACGCCTCAATACCATCGATGATGCACATAACCCGACGATCTTTCTTTTACAACGAATTCCGAGTCGTACAACTTAATTCCTCAATTCACGTTGTCTCGTGCTAACTCTTCATTGAGCAACATCTATTCCAAATCCTTAGTCATCTTCGTATCTTCAAACCAACATTTTCCATGCACGCTATCTTTCGATCGTGCTATCTTCGATCTCGTCCATGGGTATTTCACCTCAACTCAAGTTTCAATCCCTTCGACTAAATTCAAAATCGCATGCACGATCTCCTATGTTTCCTCGACCAAGACCTCCATTCGTTTCATGATTCGCACTACGCATTCTTAATTCGTCCGAACAATATCTCGTTTGAGACTCTCGAAGTCGAAACCAACTAAGCGTTACTCATTCCAAGGCTTGCGCGATATCATCGCTTGCCGACGTACTCGTTCTATTCGAAAATCTTTTAGTCTCGCTCGAACAATTTCTATAACGTCCATACACCACTCAGGGTTCGAGCCATTCGACTAGTCATCGACACTCGCTCTTTTCCTTCTTCGAAGCTATCACATACACCACTCGGAGTCAAGTCATTCTACAAATCCTCAAAAGGTTATTCGACTCCCGATCGACATGTCCAATTGCGCGTTCGCTCATTCTTCAAAATCTAAGAACCATTTCCCCGTGTTCGCTTTAGCGCCGGTCAAGTAGCGTCTCTATCAACTTACGTTCTAAGTCTCACTTATTCTCGTCCAAGCGATAGTCATTCTCGCTCGTAACTCGTTTGCACCATGAAGTCTAGGTGCACGATACTCGGCACAACTTAGCCAAAAGGCTGCGTGCATAACCATCCCGTTCGAACTATACTTTGGTCTCGTGTACTCGTTCGCTATTGTCTGCGTAAGGTTATTCAAGCACGTTTTGCATTTTGCTAACTCTTAGCATCGGTTCCTTCCAACTTAAGTACGTCGTGGTTCGGCACAAGGCCTTCGCCTAGCGATCCCGTTCGACCGAGTACTTGTACGAGCTTTTTAAAATATTAGACTTATTGTATGGAACATCCCAAGGCACAAGAGAGAGAGCGTACACTTCTTTTGTTTCAACGAGCTTTCAAAACTGAGAAATCGACGTGAAATCCAAGGACGTGAAGCCGTGCTCTGATACCAATCTGTCACTGTCACGCCCCAGAACCGGAATACCGGAGAGCGGGGGCAGACATACCCAGCTACGCAATCCCAAAGTACGTTAATACTCTGAAATCACGTATAAGCTGTCAAGACATGGGGGTTACTCTACAGGCCATCAGTCAATCCTATGGTTTAACAATCCTAGGTATCTCAATCACATGCAATTATACAAGAGCAAGGAGTATGATCATCATACATACAATAGTAAGGCGTCCCGAACCATATATACATGACTGATCATGAAGCCAGTACCACAGAACTGTTGACTAGCTAGAGTATTAGTCGTACATGATAAGGACTAGCTATAGTCTAGAATACATATATCATGTTTATGCCCGTAGGCTACAATATCAAGGAAAATACCAAAACACGAGCTAAACACGTGCTCGGGGCTAAACGTTACAAGAGGAGAATTTACATATCAGTGGGAGGATGAAGAAGAAACCCACTGAGGCACTCTGGTGCTCCGGCTGGTCACCGTCGAGTAGATGGTACGGTAGATCCTTCGGGCTCTTCTATTAGAACCTGGCCATGCAAAACCAGTGGGGTCAGACCCCAAATAGCAAGTACCACAAAGGAGGCCAAACTATGAACTTAAAACCAGCAATCATAGGCAAACAACAGGGAGAGAAAGCAATAAGTAAAGGAGGATCGAGATTCGTGCAGTACCAATGCACTTATCCCGAGCATAGGAAGACAGTAAGTAAATTATCATTTAACATAAAATAACTGGAGAACATGTTAAATAAATAGAGCCAGGCAATATACGAAGAGAGGACGAAGGCACTGTTCCGGAAACCAGGTTACAACCCTTAAACCAAACAAGGACCGGGATTGTAACCCTTCGCCTGAACAGAACTTGGTCTCTGATCATTTATTCCTAGAGGTGACAATCATTAAGTGACAATCAGAAAGTGACAATACAGAGTACAAACATTATAGTAACAATCTGGAGTGACAATCATTCAATCATTCTGGTACAATCTTGCAATCAATCACTTCTAGACAATACTATACTGGACTAGACTCCATCCAAGCAATCACGGCCAATCATTGCCTACGGCTTTCTACATTAACTAACTAGGGTTATCACAATCCTAGTTACTAGCAAGATGCAATGAGATTCTTCCAAGTCCAGTTACCTGCTTGTTACTACCTGAATGACCCCAGCAAAGAAAAGGAAAGATAACATGATATAGCAGACACACTGTATTAAGATACATGTGTCCTAAGGTACCACGCTCGACGGCGGGCTGGAAGTGCGCTCATCTCGACGGATAGCAACAAATCCCATGTATATATATATATATAAGGCCGGGATCAAAGGGGCAACAGGTAACTGGGAAAGTCTCTCCATGAACTACTGGATTATTCTAGTAATTAGCCTTAGTCCATTTCAGTATGAATTCCTGACCGTGGGAAACCAGGGATTCATGTCCTCGACATGATGCAAGACAAGACGGGTTCATTTGTACAAACACAATCACCCACGGTATCCAAGCCATTCATACTGGTCATGTCAGGTTAGCCGGCGCAACAACATTTTAAGGAGTATCATGTCAGGTTTATCATGTCAAGAGTGCGCCACGGCAGACCACTATCAAGAATTATCATGTCAAGTTATATCATGTCAAGTCTAATTGTCAGAAGTGCACCACGGCGGGTCACTATCAAGTCATGTTAGGTTTACTTGTGAAGAGTGCACCACTACGGGTCACTATCAAGAATTATCATGTCAAGTTTACTGGTCAAGAGTACGCCACGACGGGCCACTATCAGGTCATGTCAGGTCATTAATCAGGAGTGCACCACTACGGGTCACTGTCGTGTTTAGGATACATGTGCCAGACAGTATAGTGCAAGCATTCAATCAGGAGACTCAAGTTATGCTGAGGTTACAAGGCACAAATCATCATTAAGATCAAATAAGAATAGAGAAATAATAATAACAATAATTTAAATAGCTGGACAAGGCATAGGAAGGAGCCCTGCGGCTCAGGGTCACTATCAAGCATTGTTCAATTATCATTCCAAACATAATAAATAAATTCGGGATTATCAAGTTCATGACAAAAGGCGTAAGGATATAAAATGGGCTTAAAAATATACAATAGGGATAAATGTCTACTCCGTAGGAACTCAAGTTACAAAAAGAGCCACAAGACTTGGATATACAAGATAAACGAAATATAAAATACAGGACATGACAGAGCCATGCGGCTCGGGCAAGGCTGGCTCATGCGGCAGGATTAATCAGATACATGCGGCTGAATTTATGGGGTTCATGCGGCTCACGAAATCTGAGTCCATGCGGCTCAGGGAATGAGCAGGGTCCTATGCGGTTCAGGGAGTCCCAGTCCTATGCGACTGAAGGGAGAATCGGGCTTATGCGGCTGAGACAGCACATCCCATGCGGCTCAGGGAGACGGGTCTCATGCGGCTCAGAGAACGAGCCTCATGCGGCTGGGTCAATCAGGGTCATGCGGCTCAGGAATGTGGCGCATATGCGGCCAGCGGAAGATGGGTCATATGCGGCTGGGAGAGACTAGTCCTCATGCGGTTGGGAACGAGTCTGCCTTATGCGGCTGAACAAGGGCGGTTCATATGCGGCTAGGGACGTTCAAGTCCATGCGGCTAGTCGTAAGTCCTATGCCATGCGGCTCGATCTAATCAGGGTCATGCGGCTCAGGAATCAAAAGTTCATGCGGCTAGATGGATCAAATCTTCATGCGGATGGGAGTAAGTTCCTGCAGTATAGGCCATGTGGCCAAGTCATGTAGTAAGCTTATGCGGCTAAGAAGGATAACTGGCCGTATAAGAGCTATGCGGCTCAGTTCTTGCGGCTGTGAACTGTTCTTCTTCTCCATTCTTCCGAGAAGAAGAACCACTCAAGCCATGGCTCCCAAGCTCCATGAATCTTTCATCCAGAGTCCAAATCCGAACTTCCTTGGGTCAAAATGGGGCAGAACAAAATTCTCTACAACATGGAACCATAAAAACTTGAAAATAATAAATTTTAATAGATCAAAACCCATGAAAACCGAATTTGCTTCAAAGATAGATCTACAACAATCTAGCCATCAAATTAGAAAACTCCAAGTTCTAAACATGCTTAGAATGTAACAATAAAGAGAATGGAACAAACAAAATGGAAATCGTCCAACATTCGGTAAGGTGTACTTGCCTCTCTCTAATGGCTAGGGTTCTGGTGGAAAGAAATGAATGAGGGTGAATGAGGAGGGAGAGAGAAAAAGTGGCTTATATAACAAGCCCAAGCAATCTCCACCATTCATTCCTCTCCACTCAATCTAAGCCATACATCTCATCTCATAAAGAACCAAACTAAACCAAACCAAGTCAAAGTGGAACCGAGCCAAATAAAACCAAATCTAAGTTAAACCAAGTCATGAAATCCTACACTTAGGAAATTTTAAAATATCACACGAATCAAAAAATACGAAATATGGCTCAAATAAATACGTATTCGTATAAAATACCGATACAGTGAGACGGGTCTCACAGTCACGCCCCGCTCCCGTAGGAGCGATCGTCTTCGCTAAGGCGTGATGCCGCACGGGCCTAGGTTGCGCCCGTACAAGGCCAAGTCCAGGAACGGCCGATTTGAGCTAGGCCACATAGTCGCACAGAGTGTTCCCATTTGCAACGGAAAGTAAATGAACACAAGTTGAAGCGAATTCAAACTCTTTATTGATATTCAAGAAGTTTACAAGCGGCGCTAGGCCGAGTATACAAGTCACTCAAGCTCTCTCTCTCTGAAACATAAAAGGCGTGCCAAGTGGCTTACAAGATGGAATGATTCATGGCGATGTTCTGATACATTATGTCCTGTATATGGTGCTCCAGCTCCTTGCAACGCTCTAAGGCTCCAGAGATAGCTCCGCGCCTTAGCACGTTCGAGAAAAGCTCCGCACCTACCGACGTTTCCTGCTTCCTGCAAGCAGACTGTGGGGTTATCAGTATATTGTTATGCACTGGTGGGGAGGCTAGCTCACCCACAATGCTATCATTACCAAACACGTTATATTTACTTTTGTGCATCTCTACCAATCTGTCACTCCCCGCTCCCGTAGGAGCGATCGTCCTCGCTAAGGCGTGATGCCGTACGGGCCTAGGTTGCGCCCGTGCAAGGCCAAGTCCAGGAACGGCCGATTTGAGCTAGGCCACAGAGTCGTACAGAGTGTCCCCATTTGCAGCGGAAAGTAAATGAACACAAGTTGAAGCGAATTCAAACTCTTTATTGATATTCAAGAAGTTTACAAGCGGCGCTAGGCCGAGTATACAAGTCACTCAAGCTCTCTCTCTCTCTGAAACATAAAAGGCGTGCCAAGTGGCTTACAAGATGGAATGATTCATGGCGATGTTCCGATACATTATGTCCTGTATATGGTGCTCCAGCTCCTTGTAACGCTCCAAGGCTCCAGAGATAGCTCCGCGCCTTAGCACGTTCGAGGAAAGCTCCGCACCCGCCGACGTTTCCTGCTTCCTACAAGCAGACTGTGGGGTTATCAGTACATTGTTATGCACTGGTGGGGAGGCTAGCTCGCCCACAATGCTATCATTACCAAACACATTATATTTACTTTTGTGCATCTCTATCATTCATTGTCTTTCTAATCTTTCCTTAGGATCAATTTCATGGCATATTTCATAGCCTATCTCGTGTTGCCGAATTCAAGTGTCATATGAAAATATATGCATGACTTACCCATACTTACCGTCCGGCCTTTCCTGTCCAAAGCAAACCAAGTTAGACAACAGTTCATATGAAATAACTTAACATGATTCAAGTAAACATTCAATGTTAGGGGCGTGTTCCTGCCTCGGGTCCTAGCGCATCGTAGGCGTGTTTTCTAACTCACTTGCATAAAGTACTTTCGATCATTTGTATGTTACATTCAATGTTATTTCAGAGGGCGTTTCATTCAGTTAACTTAGACTACTTTGATTTCAATGCAAGGACTTGCACGTGGATTGCCATCAGCAAAGTCCACTTAAATCTATATGCACCGGTCGTTGGCATGTCAGCCATTTTGGACATTTTCCCCTGTGGCATTCTCATCTATCAAGCATGATGGCTGGTACACCTTGATAGACTATTGAATAACCGGCCCTACATTTGGTTATGTGCCCAAGCCCGCACACATGTCCGCCCGTAGGCTATGATTCTGCCTAGGCCGGCCATGAAATTGTCGTTCGCTGTCCTTGGAATCCCTTTTTCACTCGTGCACGAGCCTGTCCACGACCATTTCGTATTTTATTGTCATTTTAACTTAACGGCTGTCTCCGAGCCATAGGCTAACCCTTAGCCATAATGCGTTATCGACCAGGTTGGCGTCCGTGCAGCGCGGGTAGCGAGCCCCGTTGCACGTGCCCGTCACACCTGTCGCTAACCATTCTTTCCTTTCTTATCTTTCATTTATTCTTTCCTTCTTTCACTTATTCGTTCGTTCATTGATTCATTCACATATTCATTCATTCATTCATACATTATGCAACTCCCTGTGCGGGAGTCGCCTTGGCGACCCATCGGTCCCGTAGCCTTTCAATGTTGCTATACTCTACTCGAAGCGACTATGTCGATAGTCTTCCGTTTAATTGTTGTAAACTATTCATTATTTCATTGTTGAACGTATAAGGGACTTGAACGTAAGCTTGCGCCGTAGCACGAGCGTGGAGCGCGGTGCGAGAGTTCTCATATATTTTCATATTTCTTTCCATATTCTATACAAGTATGGAAGATGGGATTATTCCCTTAGCTAGGTGCGTTGAGTCATTCATTTATTAGCATGCGCAGTGTTATCGCCTAGCGATTCTCGTGATAGTGTCCGCATTGTTAAGTGTCTAGGCTAAGCAAAGACGGGTTCATCGGAGCCACCCACCTTAACGATGTTCGCATCGGCCGAGCGATACTCCGAGCGCGCCTTTGAAAGTCTAAGTCTGGATTCATCTTGACGGGTCAATGTAAGCCTTGCATCGATTCTTCTTCAGGTCGATGCCAACTCTTCGGGTCGACGGCTCGTTTGAGTCGTTGCACTTGCCGTTTGAATCGACGTTTCGCTAGGGCGGAGCGGGTCATTACAATCGTAGTATCATACTACTGTAGCATGAGGTCTCAGCCTCTTTGTAGTGCCAATCTACTCAGCATGAAGCCTAAGGCTTCCTTGCGGTGTTACGCCGCAACGACATGGCTTGCAATACCGAGGCTTTATCCCTACCTGGGTACCTCATCGTGGTGTCGTTCCACTGTAACATGGGGCCATCCTCCCCTTTGTAGTGCTGTCTACAACTCTTTAATTACGTCCTACAACATTAGGCTACCTGCCTATTTGCGGTGCTACGCCGTTATGACTTGGCTTGCAAAGCCGAGGCATTACCCCTACCTGGGAACCTCATGGTGGAGTCACCCCACTGTAGCATGGAGTTCCACTCCTTGTAGTACTGCTCTATCGTGCTTCCTGTAAAGCACACCAGGCATTCACTATGCCTGAGAACTCATTAAGGCGTTTAAGCCAACCTTCCACAGGATCTATTTTTTCAGAAAATACATAGTAGACAACAGTGGTTATGGGTCCGTATCCCTTCCATGTTCCAGAGAACAAGTACCCACTGTTACCTGATAGTTTTCCAGTCAGTGATCCTCCTTTGAACCAAAAGTTAGATGCCTAGTAGATTTTTCTTTGAACTAATAGCATAAAACTTTATGGTAGGATTACAAAGACACACTATCAAAATTCCTTCAAGCCCATTTTACAAGCTGTGTCATCGACCAACTGGCGCTTGAGGCCCTTTGTGAACGGATCTGCCAGGTTCTCCTGACTTCGAACATCAACCTCTGCAATTACACCTCTTTTGATAAGATCGTGTACTGCCCTGTGCTTCAACTGCACAGTCCTCTTCTTTCTGTTGAAGCGGTCATTTGATGCCACCGCCGCAGTCACCTGGTAGTCACAGTATATCGGTATTGCCGGTATTTGAGCCCCAACCACTGGAAGATCATACATGAGCTCCCGAAGCCATTCTGCTTCATCTGCTGCAGTTTCAAGTGCATAGAATTCAGATTTCATGGAAGAACGAGAGAGAATAGTCTGCTTCTTCGACTTCGACGATATAGCAGCTCCACCCAAGGAAAAGACATATCCACCTGTGGATCTCTCGCTTTCCACCTCTGAACACCAGCTAGCATCACTGAAGCCTTCCACTACTGTCGGATACCTGTTGTAGTGCAGTGCATATATCTGAGTCTTCTTGAGATATCTCATCACCCGCTTCACAGCTTTCCAGTGCTCAACCCCAGGGTTGCTTGTGAACCGACTCAGCATTCCCACGGCAAAAGCTATGTCAGGCCTTGTGGCAGTGGTTGCGTACATCAAACTTTCGATAACGTTAGAATACTCCAACTGCCTGACGCTTTCCCTTGAGTTTGGCTTCAGCTTCTGATCACACCTGTATGGCGTATCGATCCCTGGAAGATCCTTATACCCATAGCGTGTGAGCATCTTCTCAATGTAGTGAGATTGTGACAGCGCTACTCCAGTGTCTGTCCGGATGATCTTTATGTCCAAGATGACATCTGCATCCCCCAAGTCCTTCATACTGAACTTGGTTGAGAGGAACTTCTTTGTCTCTGTGACACAGCCTATATCCGTACCTAGGATTAGCATATCGTCCACGTACAGACAAACGATGACTCCTCTTCCATCAGCGAACTTTGTGTAAACACATTTGTCCGTCTCGTTGACTCTGTAGCCGTTTGACCTAATAACTTTGTCAAACTTCTCATGCCACATCTGGGAGCTTGCTTCAAACCATACAATGATTTCACCAACTTGCAGACTTTGTCTTCAAGACCTTTGACGACAAATCCGTCTGGCTGTTGTATGTAAATTTCTTCGGTCAGCTCCCCATTCAGGAATGCTGTCTTTACATCCATCTGATGTATCACCAACTTATGTATAGCTGCTAGAGCGATTAACATCCTGATTGTGGTCATCTGTAAAATCCCTAAATTTCAACTATTTTTTTATTTTATTTAAAATTTGTACTTATTTAAAATTTTGTATTATACGTCACGTAGTCGTATTGTACGTCGTGTGCGAAGGTTCGTCTTTCGTAATTGCTCGACGAATGCGAATATGTGCGAGCGTACATATTTTTGAAAAATATTATTTTTATTATTTCAAAGAAATATAGACAATAATTAATTCTAGCTATTATTTTCAAGTTTACGATTTTATTTATGAAAGCCTTTTCGTTTATAGCAGTTATTAATAATAAATAATATTCTTAGGCATACATATATTTCCTAAATATTTTGCTAGTTAATTTTAAATAAAAATGTAATTTTCGAGATTTATTAATATTAATATTTTATTATTCGAAAAGATATTTAAAAATATTTATTATTTTCGAAATTATTATTATTGGAATTTTAAAAATATATTTGGAAGTTATTGTGGCCATTTAAATCTTGATTTAATTTTTGGATTATTTAAATAGATTGAATTAGTAACTATATTTGAAATTTGATTTATTTGAATTGATTTTAAACTAGAGGGATATGATTTAAAATTTGATTTGTATTTGGAATTGGGTTTTGATTTAAATTGGATTGTATTTAGATTGGATTTGATTTTAAATTAAATTAGGAAATATCTAATTTGGGTTTTAAATATCCTAATCCCTATCTTAATGGGAATTCCCACATCCTATAAATAGGCATGTACTCCTCCATTATTTCTCCACAAGTCAAAATTCCACAAATATTTCTCCACCCAAGTTTGTGCATCGTGTCCGTGCCCTATTTTTTTTTTCCTTTTCATTATTTTACTTACATATACATTTCATCTTCTTCGTGTCCACATGTCGGACACGATTTCAACACAGTTATTCCAATCCTCTAATCCAAAATCCTAATCCTATTCTAAACCCTAGTCTCTTTCCATGTCCCACTCCCTGGCCTCGAGCCGCAGCCCCCTTCGGCTCCTCCCTGGACAAACCCAACACCACCCGTCGACTCCACGAACACCACCACCACCGACATCGACCTCGCCGCAGCCACACAGACCGTCCCCATACCGCGCACCCGGTCCTCCGACCTCCCGACTCAGCCGTAACCACCATCACCACGGTCACACCATCACTGTCTCCCCGACGTGTCTGGCCATACGCCGTGTCCCCAATCAAACCAATATAAAATACTTACCTCTGCCGACCACCAGCCTACGCCTCTGCCGAAACCCCGATCTTGCCATGAGGCCCAAGTCCGCCTCCGTCTGGCCGTCTCGGTTGGCAACCCCCCATCGGGCCTCCGCAGCACCGCCTTGGTCGCGCTCGGCGAGCGCCGGACAGGCGCGGACCCAGCCCGCCGCGACCTCGCCGTCGCCACCCGCCCAGTCATTAGCGCCGCCGAACCCCCAAAACGCCGGACCACCGATCTCGTCCGCCCCTCTTTCTCCTCTTCCTCCGCCGCGTCGACCGCCCCTTCGAACCCTAGCTCCGCCCGGCGCGCGACCCCTTCCGTCGGAGCATCCGTCTCGCGTCGACGCATGCCCGCCGAACACCGACCACATCCCTTCGCCGTCCCCTCTCTCTTCTGCCGTCCGCAGCGCCTCGCCGCGCCCAGCCTCCGCCTACCGCTGTCTCTTCCTTCTCCCCTCCGATCTCACCACCACCGTCCCCCTCTCGCTCTCGCTCTCTGCTCTCATTAGGAAAGTAGGAAAGGAATTTGACACTCTCTCTCCTTGTTTTTTTTGTTTTGTTTTGGAGAGTCTTCCTTAGGAAGACAGTAACAGCAGTGGTATTTTTCTACCCGCTGTTATTGAGATTAGTTATTATTATTATTATTATTATTATTATTATTATTATTATTATTATTATTGTTATTATTATTATTATCTTTTATTTTATTTTTGTTTTATTATTATTATTATTTTGTTTTTGGTTGGTATTATGTTATCAATCAGATTTTTGTTTTGGTTTCTATTTCTCTTTGAGTATTATTATTATCATTATTTTTATATATTAATATTAGGATTATTAATATTATTACTATTGATTATGATTACTATTTTGATATTGGTTATAATTGCTAACATCATATTTAATATTTTACTATTTTTGGTAACTAATATTATGTTATTATTAGTTACTATAAATAACTGATTTTTGCGTAATTGGGTATAAAAAACTTTTCAAATTATTTTGTAAAATATGGGTATATAGTTATACAAATATTATATTTGGTTTGGCTTATATTTCAAAATATGGTTTTAAAATTTGAAATAAAATTTCTAGATTATTAATGTTCATTTAGAAACATTTTGACCCGTGAAAATATAGTTTTCTGCCTATAATTTCAATTTTGACAACTTAGAGTTTTTTCGAAAACGATTTTTGACTTTAAGTATTTCTTTTAGACTCAAACTAGTTTTCAATTATTATAAATTATTTTCTAAATTCGTATATATTGTTTATCAAATTTTCTTTCGATTATCCTTTTGTCCGCGACTAAGCCCATTACTCCCAATTCCTCGCCAATTCGAGTCTACCTTGTGTCCACCCTAACCAATTTAACCGTCCTGGACCCAATGGAACCGACCGTGCCGACAACAGAGTTCACCTTGCATAGTTGTTACACCAAAGTTGCAGATCGTGCCACCTTGATCATCCAAGCACACCAGGCGTACTACCAGGCAAGACACCTTGCCATTCGCTGTTTAATTATTTTAGCTCATATTTTATGCATTACTTATTTTCTTTATACAAAATAAACTGTGATACATGGCATAACCTGTTAGAACTTACTGTTCATTTATATTTTCTGCTATGTATTATTTTTACACATTAAACCTAGATTTAAGGGACCACCTTTTTGTGTTGCATACATGGCCTTGACACGTTGTACCACGAAGTTGTGTGTCGCATGTAGAATACGAAAGTGCGTGATTGACTGGCCACCAGTACGTACAAGCCGTGCGATAGGAATAACCGCTAATAGAGGTTGCATGCTAGTTTGACTTAGCGGTTATAGAGGTTACTGTCGTGGATACAACAAAGTAGGCATTGGGCGGGGAGGATAATTCCTTAGCGTATGGGCTTCGATGCACTTTCCCTTGTGACCCGGACTCTCCGCTGGAGATACGGGATTAATGACCCATGATTACTGACGGCCACTGACGATTCTGCGGAACGTCATGCTCTTACTGATGGGGCCTCTGGTGCCCAAGGGGGACTACGTCGATCCTATTCAGTCAGGGCCCATGCGTAGGAAGGATTGTTCTTAACTACATATCACATAGAACGGTAGGCTACCTGTATCCGTTAGGTACGAGTACTTTTGGTTTGGGTACTTGTATCTGACCGTGGCTTGGAACAATAACTTGTCGCGGATTAGTTCGTCACCTCTTGTCCTTGTTTGGTTATAGGTGTGACTTACTACTTCGATGAGAAGGTATTGAACCTTGTTGGGGTCCAGATACCATATTGGATTCTTAGCATGGAAAGATACGTCACCGTGAATTAGTTTACCATCTCCTGTCCTTGTTTGGTTGGGGGGATGGTACGCTCGTTCAATAGGCGTGTATTGGACCATGTTATAAATTCAATTGACTTATTTATTTGAACAATATTTATTCAGTTTATATGGCATGATATTATGTGTCTTGTTACGTCCCTCTGAGGACCTGGTTATCTCTCCAGGTGTGTGCTCTTGTCTTTCGCAGGTGTTCTAGCTCTAGCCGTGATCTTCGCTATTTCTTCGAGGATGATTGCACTTGGATCGTCTTCGCTTCGCTCGCCAAAATTATTTATTCTATCATATATTTTTTCTTTACTTGTTGGTAGTGGATTTGTCTCCGTCCAACATAATGTATCAAGACAATTCATTATCTTTATATGATGTCTTTTATTTATTTATTTTGTGTGGATAAGATTAGTTATGGTTCTACTGCATTTTACAACTTATGTATTTATACGAGGCTTCCATATATTAGGGTATACTTCGTATGACTCCAGCTGGCATGTCTACGTTCCTAGTCCTACGTATTTTGGGACTGGAGCGTTACATGTTTTTGTGGTGGCCCATGCAGGTCCAGATAAATTGTTTGGTTACTTTACCGTACCAAGCAAGCCTGCGTATAGGATTAGAAGTCTAGGATCTCATCCACATACTTGACCTCTTTCCTTGATTTTATCTGCCGTTTGACTTATCAATTGCATCTTGCTTGCTTCCTTCCATCCCTATTCTTATCTTCCCTTCGTGCTTGCTAGAGATTGACCCTACTAGTTAATTGTCCCAAAACACCTTTAGTTTAAGTTGGGTAGAATACCTTATGAACTAGCAACCCCTTTGACCTAGTGACCTATATTAGCAAGCTTATTTAGATCCTAGAATCTAGAGGACCTAACCCGTCTAGCCAACCAAGGACTTGGACAAGAAGACTATAGGACGACTGTATGACTTAGAATCATTCTACCTTCCTTAAATCTTAATCTCTCGTGCCTATGTATTTACCATTTTAACTAATGATGCTAATATAGCCTAGTATTTGCAAGCTAATTCTTTATCAAGCTTGATCAAGGCATATGATATTGAGCGGCCGCTCACTAACGTATTGTCTACTCAGAACCGGTGTATGATGGTCTGATCAACCGAGTGCACTTTGGTTCGCTTTTGTCTATTATTCTATGTGGATGGAATATAGTTAAACTTACCCTTAGAACCCCATCCGCGACCGCCTTGAATTTTTTTTTTTGAAATTATTCGATCGCCTTTGAATCACATAGTCGTATTCGATAACGCCTCCTTCGAACTCCTTTTTGCTTTCGCCTTCACCTATTTTAGAAGGACGAAGACGTTATACTAGAACTTCCTCACCTATTTTAGAAGGACAAAGACGTTATACTAGAACTTCCTCTAGCCTTCCTATCGACTATGACATTCTCACTCGATGTTGCTATATCTTCATCCCAAATAACTCGGCCCTATCAAGACCCTCTAATCGCTTAATTTAAGTGAACCTATTTCGTTCTCTTAATCGTGACCTCATTCATACCGTCGTATTTTTCTATGATCTAGATCGTGAATTCTTATGACATGATTTGTTATAGATTGTTTCCCATCGATACCCCCTTGTGTCCTCTTACCCCCCTACTAATTCTTAATTTTGAGGACGAAATTCTTTTAAGTTGGGTAGGATATAAAACCCCTAAATTTCTACTATTTTTTTATTTTATTTAAAATTTTTACTGATTTAAAATTTTGTATTGTACGTCACGTAGTCGTATTGTACGTCGTGTGCGAAGGTTCGTCTTTCGTAATTGCTCGACGAATGCGAATATGTGCAAGCGTACATATTTTTGAAAAATATTATTTTTATTATTTCAAAGAAATATAGACAATAATTAATTCTAGCTATTATTTTCAAGTTTACGATTTTATTTATGAAAGTTTTTTGTTTATAGCAGTTATTAATAATAAATAATATTCTTAGGCATACATAAATTTTCTAAATATTTTGCTAGTTTATTTTAAATAAAAATGTAATTTTCGAGATTTATTAATATTAATATTTTATTATTCGAAAAGATATTTAAAAATATTTATTATTTTCGAAATTATTATTGGTATTTTAAAAATATATTTGGAAGTTATTGTGGCCATTTAAATCTTGATTTAAATTTTGGATTATTTAAATAGATTGAATAAGTAACTATATTTGAAATTTGATTTATTTGAATTGATTTTAAACTAGAGGGATATGATTTAAAATTTGATTTGTATTTGGAATTGGGTTTTGATTTAAATTGGATTGTATTTAGATTAGATTTGATTTTAAATTAAATTAGGAAATATCTAATTTGGGTTTTAAATATCCTAATCCCTATCTTAATGGGAATTCCCACATCCTATAAATAGGCAGGTACTCCTCCATTATTTTTTCACAAGTCAAAATTCTACAAATATTTCTCTACCCAAGTTTGTGCATCGTGTCCGTACCCTATTTTTTTTCCTTTTCATTATTTTACTTACATATACATTTCATCTTCTTCGTGTCCACATGTCAGACACGATTTCAACACAGCTATTCCAATCCTCTAATCCAAAATCCTAATCCTATTCTAAACCCTAGTCTCTTTCCATGTCCCACTCCCTAGCCTCGAGCCGCAGCCCCCTTCGGCTCCTCCCTGGATAAACCCAACACCACCCGTCGACTCCACGAACACCACCACCACAGACATCGACCTCGCCACAGCCACAAAGACCGTCCCCATACCGCGCACCCGGTCCTCCGACCTCTCGACTCAGCCGTAACCACCATCACCACCGTCACACCATCACTGTCTCCCTGACGTGTCCGGCCATACGCCGTGTGTCACCCCCAGTTTTCGAATTAGGGATATTTTTGTCATTTTTCACGTTTTATAATTTTTAGGAATTTTATTCGATTTTATGTGATTTTTTGGGATTTATTTGGGTTGGTTTGGATTTTATCCAATTTAGACTCAAATTGGAGATCCGGGTAGCCTGGACCCTAGTGGGACCCCCATACTAGCTGGACTTGGCCCACATACCATTATAATTAGGCTAGAAATCATTAACCCAACTTCCATGGCTTAATTAGTCATTATAGAGGCTAATTTAGTTAGTTAGAGCTAAACCGAAACGAACCAAACCAAATTCAATTTGAACCAAACTAAGCCTAATGGGTTGGGGGTTTAGTGGATCCCCAACCCAATAACCCCCAAAGCCATGGCTGGCCAAGTAAGTCCCCCCCCCCTTTTCTTCTCCTCTAAGAAAACTCTCTCTCTCTCTTTCAAAAATCCATTCTTTCTTCCAAGCTTTCTTCCTCCAAGAACAACCAATCTAGGTATGCTTCTAATCCCACATTTATTACACTTTTGCATTTAATTCCTTCACCAATAATGGAGAGGAGAAGATTCTCCACCATTTGCCCCTAATTTTCATAGGGTTCCCTAGAAATCTAGGTTAAGGATTTATTTAGGTGTTATTTATATTAAGTGGTATATATATATATATATATATATATATATATATATATATATATATATCTATATATATATATGTAGTATTTGTATATCTATGTATTTGTGTGTGTGTGTAGAGAATGGTGGTGGTGTTTGTGTCATAAGAGTGGTGTGAGAGTGTGAGTGTGCTTGTGAGTGTGTTAGAGTGTGAGTGTGTGTTTGTGGGAGGGTGTGTGTGTATGTATTTATATATATATGTCTGTGTGTTTATATCTTATATCTCTCTATCTATTATATCTATATCTGTGTGTGTGTGTGTGTGTGTGTGTGTTTGTGTGTGTTGTGTGTGTGTGTCTCTCTCTGTATATGGAGATGTGTGTGTGTGTGTGTATATATATGTATATATAGAGGAGTGTGTGTTTGTGGGTTGGATGGTTAATGGATATATATATATATATTATGTGTAAGTATATAATAGATATATATATAATATAGATATATATATATATATATATTATATATATATATATATAATATATATATTTTTTTTTAAGTATATATATATATATATATATATATATATATATAATATATATATATATATATAAGTATATATATAATATATATATATATAGATAGAGAGAGAGAGAGAGAGGAGAGAGAGAGAGTAGAGGAAGAAGTATAGAGAAGAAGAAGAAGAATTCAGCAGTAGCAGCAGCTACATGGCTGCGTGGTGACAGCAGCAACACAGCAGTGTAGCAGCTGCAGTAGCAGCATATCCCCCTTGCCTATAAGCCCTAATTTACCCCCCATTGACCCCCCCCATATATTATATATATAGTATGTATATATATATATATATATATATGTGTGTGTATATATATATAGATAATTAGATATTAGATAGTTAGAATTAGAGAGAATAGAAGGAAGAATTAGAAGAAAGTTTAGGAAGAATTAGAAGAAGAAAAGTTAAGAGGAAAGAAGAAGATTAGAAGAATTTGAAGAGAATTAGAAGGAGGAACTAGAAGAAAAGTTAGGAGAATGAGAAGAAGATTAGAAGAGAATAGGAAAGGAGAATATAAAGTAGAAAGGAGGAGAAGAATTAGAATGGGAGGAAGAAGTTAGAAGAGGAAACTAGAAGAGGAATTAGAGTGAGAGATAGAAGGGGTTTTTTAGGAGAAATCGAGTTAGAGAGCGAATTTGAGCCCGGAGTATCGGATCGCGATGAAACTTGACGTAGGCCTAGGATACGTGATTTAGATTTTACGGGTAGGCTCCCGAGTGGAAATCGGGGTCGTAGGGCGCCGGTATCGCGCCGTATCAATGCGTATCTTGAAATATTCAAGATTTTGGCAACGGGCCGTATCATGGACCGGATGTCCACGTTACCTAGGTATTTTGGTAGATAATATATGTATAGGCTACTATCATACTACCCTGGGGAGATCGGGTCAAAATATCAAGCGTAGGTAGGCTAACTAGATAATCGCCGAAGGTAGAATTTTGCCCTTTTTAAGGGTAAAATAGGTAATTGGCCTATGGCCAAGATATGAGTATCGAAGTCCAAGATGGACTTGGATATGTGTTGTAGAGGTTGGTAATGGATAGAAATAGCCGTCTAGACTTGGTCTTGATCCCGGTTGACCACGGTTGACTTTTTAGGCCAAAAGTCAACTATGGGTCAACACTTTACCCAAATTAGTCCCAAATTCCATTAGACTTGTGCAGTTGACCAAAAGTCAACTGTTAGTCACCATTGACCTAAAGTTGACCTAGGGGTGACTAAAGTTGACCACAGTTGACCAGAGTTGACCAGTTGACCAAAAGTCAACTGTAAGTCAACTGTTGACTCAAATCGACCTAGATTAATTCCGTTTGACTTGCATTGACCCAGTATGACCTAGCTAGACCTAATATGACTTAGGTTGACCTCGTACAGTCTAGTTTGATGCGTCTTGACCTAGAATGACTTAATAGGATTCAAATTGATTTGATTTTTACTTCCTAAACATAGTATTGATACGTCTTGTTCTCTATAGGTCCTCGAGACGCTGCATTTGCTCCGGTTGACGTACCATATCATATTTCAGGCGAGTACAGTCTCTGACACTTTTCCAATTTATGATGATTGTTATAATTCATGTAATTAGTGTAGATATGCTTGTTCTCGACACATTGGTCACACGGATTGGTATTCATGGATCCCGACATGAGATGTTATTCCTCGTTATCTTGGTATATCTTATGCAAGCTCCCTTGTAGTTCTTGTGCAGTATATGGACACCGATTCTCGAGGAGACTTGCTCCCTTCTCGTAGAATCCCGTGTCGTAACGTGTCTTGCTTGGATCCACTCTACCAGTCGGGGGCGGGGAGTACTAGTGTAGATGTGTGGTCATTATCTGCCTTGTTTATTCTTGTAGACCTTGAATGCTACCAATCCTACACTCCACGTAGGATTGGCTGATCAGTAGACCTTGTGCAGACCCAAGCCGGCCACATATTGTAGCTAGTACTCACACACCTAGAGATATGATTCTTGAGCCTTGTACATGCCATGACCATTTTACTTGCCTTGTTATAGCTCTAGATTTACAGCTTACCTTGCCATGATATTCACATGTACATTCCTTGATTTCCTTGTATATACTATCTATTTACAGTCTTGTAGCTTTTATCATATCTTGTGAACTGCTGTTAGTAGATTGTACTCGTTCCATCTTGATAGGATATGTTAAAAATATTACAGATGCAGATGAGGGAGACTATTGTACCTACTACGGTCCGGATGACGTAGTGGGCGTAGACCTGGAGACTTTGGTCCAGCAGGCTTAGTTCCGCCTGACGAGACCTTACCACTTGCTTAGTTAGAGTAGGTCTTTTATACTGGACTTTGTCTCCAGCTACTTTTTAGACTGTCATTATTATGGACTGTATTGGAGACTTGGACTTGTATATATTCTTTGTGTTGGACTTGACAGGTTATATATTATTTTATCGTCTTGTTGTCTTTTCATTTCAGTCTTTACTTTGTTATCTTAGAGTCATGATTGAGTACTCGTATATATATTCATTGCTTGTCCTCCGTTCGGAGTTGACCATATTCTCGACAGGTTTTTGTTATATATATAAACTGTCTAGAGTAGAAAAATCTACAGCGTTCCACGCCGATTTTTCGGTGAGGGCTGGGCGTTGTCGCGTCACGTGCCCTTTTAGCGGGTGCGGGTCGTGACACCGTGTCCCCAATCAAACCAGTATAAAATACTTACCTCTGCCGACCACCAGCCTACGCCTCCGCCGAAACCCCGATCTTGCCATGAGCCCCAAGTCCGCCTCCGCCTGGCCGTCTCGGTTGGCAACCCCCCATCGGGCCTCCGTAGCACCGCCTTGGTAGCGCTCGACGAGCGCCGGGCAGGCGCGGACCCAGACTGCGGCCGTCGCCTCGCTCCCAGTGAGCCTTCGTACAGCCCGCCGCGACCTCGCCGTCACCACCCGCCCAGTCATTAGCGCCGCCGAACCCCCAAAATGCCGGACCACCGATCTCGTCCGTCCCTTTTTCTCCCCTTCCTCCGTCGCGTCGACCGCCCCTTCGAACCCTAGCTCCGCCCGGCGCGCGACCCCTTCCGCCGGAGCATCCTCCTCGCGTCGACGCATGCCCGTCGAACACCGACCACATCCCTTCGCCGTCCCCTCTCTCTTCTGCCGCCCGCAGCGCCTCGCCGCGCCCAGCCTCCGCCTACCGCACTCTCTTCCTTCTCCCCTCCGATCTCACCGCCACCGTCCCCCTCTCGCTCTCCGCTCTCTACTCTTATTAGGAAAGTAGGAAAGGAATTTGACACTCTCTCTCCTTATTTTTTTTGTTTTGTTTTGGAGAGTCTTCCTTAGGAAGACAGTAACAGCAGTGGTATTTTTCTACCCGCTGTTATTGAGATTAGTTATTATTATTATTATTATTATTATTATTATTATTATTATTATTATTATTATTATTATTATTATCATCATCTTTTATTTTATTGTTGTTTTATTATTATTATTATTTTGTTTTTGGTTGGTATTGTGTTATCAATCAGATTTTTGTTTTGGTTTCTATTTCTTTTTGAGTATTATTATTATCATTATTTTTATATATTAATATTAGGATTATTAATATTATTACTATTGATTATGATTACTATTTTGATATTGGTTATAATTGCTAACATCATATTAATATTTTACTATTTTTGGTAACTAATATTATGTTATTATTAGTTACTATAAATAACTGATTTTTGCGTAATTGGGTATAAAAATCTTTTCAAATTATTTTGTAAAATATGGGTATATAGTTATACAAATATTATATTGGTTTGGCTTATATTTCAAAATATGGTTTTAAAATTTTAAATAAAATTTTTAGATTATTAATGTTCATTTAGAAACATTTTGACCCGTGAAAATATAGTTTTCTGCCTATAATTTCAATTTTGACAACTTAGAGTTTTGTCGAAAACGATTTTTGACTTTAAGTATTTCTTTTAGACTCAAACTAGTTTTCAATTATTATAAATTGTTTTCTAAATTCGTATATATATTGTTTATCAAATTTCCTTTCGATTATCCTTTTGTCTGCGACTAAGCCCATTACTTCCAATCCCTCGCCAATTCGAGTCTACCTTGTGTCCACCCTAACCAATTTAACCGTCCTGGACCCAATGGAATCGACCGTGCCGACATCAGAGGTCACCTTGCATAGTTGTTACACCAAAGTTGCAGATCGTGCCACCTTGATCATCGCAGCACACCAGGCGTACTACCAGGCAAGACACATTGCCATTCGTTGTTTAATTATTTTAGCTCATATTTCATGCATTACTTATTTTCTTTATGCAAAATAAACTGTGATACATGGCATAACCTATTAGAACTTACTGTTCATTTATATTTCCTGCTATGTATTATTTTTACACATTGAACCTAGATTTAAGGGACCACCTTTGTGTGTTGCATACATGGCCTTGACACGTTGTACCACGAAGTTGTGTGTCGCATGTAGAATACGGAAGTGCGTGATTGGCTGGCCACCAGTACGTACAAGCCGTGCGATAGGAATAACCGCTAATAGAGGTTGCATGCTAGTTTGACTTAGCGGTTATAGAGGTTACTGTCGTGGATACAACAAAGTAGGCATTGGACGGGGAGGACAATTCCTTAGCGTATGGGCTTCGATGCACTTTTTCTTGTGACCCGGACTCTCCGCTAGAGATACGGGGTTGATGACCCATGATTACTGACGGCCACTGACGATTCTGCGGAACGTCATGCTCTTACTGATGGGGCCTCTGGTGCCCAAGGGGGACTACGCCGATCCTATTCAGTCAGGGCCCATGCGTAGGAAGAATTGTTCTTAACTACATATCACATAGAACGGTAGGCTACCTGTATTCGTTAGGTACGAGTACTTTTGGTTTGGGTACTTGTATCTGACCGTGGCTTGGAACAATAACTTGTCGCGGATTAGTTCGTCATATCTTGTCCTTGTTTGGTTGTAGGTGTGACTTACTACTTCGATGAGAAGGTATTGAACCTTGTTGGGGTTCGGATACCATATTGGATTCTTAGCATGGAAAGATACGTCACCGTGAATTAGTTTACCATCTCATGTCCTTGTTTGGTTGGGGAGATGGTACGCTCGTTTAATAGGTGTGTATTGGACCATGTTATAAATTTAATTGACTTATTTATTTGAGCAGTATTTATTCAGTTTATATGGCATGATATTATGTGTCATGTTACGTCCCTCTGAGGACCTGGTTATCTCTCCAGGTGTGTGCTCTTGTCTTTCGCAGGTGTTCTAGCTCTAGTCGTGATCTTCGCTATTTCTTCGAGGATGATTACACTTGGATCGTCTTCGCTTCGCTCGCCAAAATCATTTATTCTATCATATATTTTTTCTTTACTTGTTGGTAGTGGATTTGTCTCCGCCCAACATAATGTATCAAGACAATTCATTATCTTTATATGATGTCTTTTATTTATTTATTTTGTGTGGATGAGATTAGTTATGGTTCTACTGTATTTTACAGCTTATGTATTTATACGAGGCTTCCATATATTGGGGTATACTTCGTATAAATACAGCTGGCATGTCTACGTTCCTAGTCCTACATATTTTGGGACTGGGGCGTTACATCATCCGAGCTACTGGAGCGTACGTGTCAAAGTAGTCTATCCCCTGTTTCTGAGAAAATCCCTTGGCTACCAGCCTGGCCTTGAACTTGTCAATAGTTCCATCAGCCTTCATCTTCTTCTTGAAGATCCATTTACATCCGATGGGCTTTTCTCCTTCAGGTAGATCTACCAACACCCATGTGTTATTGGAGGTGATAGAGTCAAACTCGTCATTCACTGCCTCCTTCCAGAAGATAGCATCTCTGGTCTTCATCGCCTCATCATAGGTAAGCGGATCTGCTTCCACGTGATATGTGACAAAGTCATCTCCAAAAAATTTTGGTCTCCTCGCTCGCTTAGCTAACGACTCTGCGAGTTCTGGTACAAGAGTTATTTCATCAACAATAGCTTCTTCTTGGACTACTGGCCCATATGAGATTTCAGTCTCATTTGCACCTACATTATTTTCCAGAATGTCCGAAAGAACAATGTTTTTGTCTTTTGCAAACTTGTCTTCAAAGTATTCTGCATCGCGAGATTCGATGATATGATTTGACTCAATATCAAGAAATTTTCTAGCATCACTCTTCTCGGCATACCCCAAGAAGATCGCCTTCGTAGTCCTTGTCCATAGCTTCTGAATCTTCAGATCTGGGAGCTTCACATACGCTAGACACCCCCACACTCGAATGACATTCAAGTTTGGTCTGACTTTGAACCAGAGTTCATGAGGAGTTACGTCCGAAGTTGCATATGGCACTCTATTTAGAATAAAAGTGGCCGTCAATACAGCTTCTCCCCAGTAGCATTTAGGAAGACCCGCGGTTAGCAGCATTGAGTTCATCATTTTTGTCAACGTTCTGTTCTTCCTCTCCGCTACTCCGTTGGATTGAGGAGAATATGGAGCAGTAGTCTCGCATATGATTCCATGTTCTTTGCAGAATGATACGAATTCAAGAGACCTGTACTCCCCACCTCGATCACTTCTTAACCTCTTGAGTTGTTGTCCAGTCTGCCGTTCAGCTTCGGTCCTGAACTCTCTGAACTTTTCGAAGGCTTCGACTTTAGACTTGAGCAAGTAGACGAACGCGTATTTTGAGAAGTCGTCGATGAAGGTTATGAAATACTTCATCCCGGCCTTCGTGGAGAAATGTTTGAAGTCACAGATATCGGAGTGCACCAACTCCAGAAGATCTGTGCTTCGATTGACCCGATGAAAGGGTTTCCTTGTGATCTTCTTCTGAGCACACACTTCACACTTCTCCACCTTACCCCTATATTTGGAGATAAGTCCTAGACTAGACATTTTGTTAATTCTTTTACAATGAACATGTCCTAGTCTATTATACCACAACTCAAGAGAATAATCAAAAATGCAACTGCATTAATGTCATCAAACTGGTTGACAAGCTGAATTTTAAACATTCCTTCGGTTTGATAAGCCTTTCCGAAGTATGTTCCTTTCTTGGACATCACCATCTGACCAGCATTGATGTCCATCCTCAAGCCTGCGTTGCAGAGCAGGCTCCCAGAGATCAGGTTCTTGGCAATCGCCGGAACATGCTTCACACCTTAAAGCGTCAGAGTGTTCCCAGAAGTGAGTTTCAGTTCCACGGTCCCGATCCCCAGAACTTCAGCTTGGGCTTGGTTTGCCATGACAACCTTCTCAGATATCGGCTGGTACGTGACGAACCATTCCTTGCCAGAACAGACATGGCAAGTCGCACCAGTGTTTATCCACCAGTCAGAGTCAACCCCCACATTTGTGACCTGTGCGATCATAGCAATAAAGTTAGAAACCTTATTAGGCTCACCTTTCTCTGATTGTTTAGGCTTAGATCTGCATTCACTCTTGTAGTGGCCTTTCTTGCCACAATTGTAACAAGTCACGTGGGACTTAGTCTTCTGTTGCTTAAATGAAGGACCCTTCACTTTCAGATTAGTGAAGTCCTTCTTCTTGGGATGAGAAACCGCCTGCTTCCCCTTGGGATCTCTCGTCTGCACAAGATTGGCTTTAGCCAACTGTTTGGACAGAGTGTCCACCTCCTGTTGGGAACGCATCTCGTCCTCAACATGGATCTCTTGAAATAGATCTCCCAAGCTAACGTCTAGCTTCTTTCTGTGCATCCTTGCATAGACGGTGTACTCCATCCAGCATAAAGTTTTGAGACGATCCCTCCGACGACAAACTTGTCGGGAAGGGGCATCTTTTCGTCTTCCAGCTTCTGACGCAGCTTCATAAATTCCTTCACCTGTGGCAACATGGACTTTTCGTCCTCAAAGAGCAATTTGTGATATTTTTCAACCATAAATATTTTGCTCCTGTTCTTGTCTTCTTCATACAGTTTTTTCACAGACTCCCATATGTCTCTGGCAAGTTCCTTCTTCGAGTAGGATTCTGCTAGGGAGTCCTCCATAGCATTCAGGATGAGAAGCCTGTTGTCACGACCCGCACCCGCTAAAAGGGCACGTGACGCGACAACGCCCAGCCCTCACCGGAAAAAATGGCATGGAACGCTGTGGATTTTATAGTCTGACAACAGTTTATATATATAACAAAACCTGTCGAGAATATGGTCAACTCCGAACGGAGGACAAGCAATGAATATATATATGTACTCAATCACAACTCTAAGATGATAAGTAAAGACTGAAATATAAAGACAACAAGACGATAAAATATAACATGTCAAGTCCAGATACAAATAATATACAAGTCCAGTCTCTAATACAGTCCAAATATAATACAGTCTCAAAAGTAACTGGAAACTAAGTCCAGTACAAAGGCCTACTCTAACTAAACAGTGGTATAGTCTCGTCAGGCGGAGCTACGCCCTGCGGGACCAAGTCTAGGCCCACTACGTCGTCTGGACCGTAGTAGGTACTGCAATCTCCCTCGTCGGTATCTGTAATATTTTATCAACAGTCCAGTCAGGATGGAACGAGTACATATATCTCATAACAGATCTCAAGATAGAATAAAAGCTATAAGACTGTAAATAGAGCATATACAATAAATCATGGAGTGTACATGTATGTATCATGGCATGGTAAGCTGTAGAGCTAAAGCTAGAACAAGAAAATAGAACGGGATCATGGCATGTACACAAATCAAGGTAAACTATATATCCAATGTGTGTGAGTAATAGTTTCAGCTTGTGATCGGCTTGAGTACCTGTCAAGAATCGGCCTGGCAAGTCATAAGTACGGTATATGACTCACACTGTTCGGGAATGCGGGATGGATCTGATCACAGGCCTACGCTACTACTCCCCCTACCCCAACTGGTAGAATAGATCCAAACATGACACGTTACTGCACGGGATTCTAATAAGAAGGTAGCTAGCCTTCTCTAGAATCAGTGACCACATATTGAGCAAGAGCTACAAGGGTGCTTGCACAATACATCCCAACCTAAGAAGGAGAAAACATCTCTCGTCGGGATCCAAGAATACCAATCCGTGAGAACCATGTGTCGGAAATAAGCATATCAATACTAAGTACATGAATCATAACAGTTATCATAAATTGGGAATAAGTATCAGAGAATGTACTCGCCTGTAAGATGATAATATACGTCGACTGGATCAACTGCAGTGTCTCGAGGACCTATAGAGAACAAGACGTATCAATACTTTGTTTAGGAAGTAAAGTTAAATCAAATTAAATCCTATTTAGTCATTCTAGGTCAAGACATGTCTAGTCGGGTCAATCTTGGTCATGGAAGAACATTAGAAGTCAATCCGAATCAAACTAGGTCGAAAACTGGCTTACCGTTGACTTTTGGTCAACGGGTCAACTCTGGTCAATTCTAGGTCAACTCTAGGTCAACCCTAGGTCACTGGTGACTAATAGTTGACTATTAGTCAACTGTCCAAGTTAAATGGAATTTGGAACTAAATTGGGTAAAGTGTTGACCCATAGTTGACTTTTAGTCTAAAAAGTCAACCGTGGTCAACCGGGTCCAAGACTAGGTTTAGACAGCTAATTCTACTCATTACCAACCTATACAACCCATATCCAAGTCCATCTTGGACTTGGAAACTCAAATCTTGGCCATGGGCCAATTCCCTATTTTACCCTTAAAAAGGATAAAATTCTACCTTCGGCGATTATCTAGATAGCCTACCTACGCTTGATATTTTGACCCGTGCTCCCTAGGGTAGTAGGGTACTATCCTATAGGTTTGTTATCTACCAAAATACCTAGATAAAGTGGACGTCTAGTCCACCTTACGGCCCGTTGCAGATATCTTGAATATTTCAAGATACGCACTGATACGGCGCGATACCGGCGCCCTACGACCCCGATTTCCACTCGGGAGCCTACCCGCAAAATCTAATTCACATAACCTAGGCCTACGTCAAGTTTCGTCGCAATCCGACGCTCCGAGCTCAATTTCCCCTTCTAACTCGATTTCTACCAAAAATCCCCTTTTTGCTCTCATTCTAAATCTCCTCTTTAGATCTAAATTCTAATTCTTCTTCTTCTTAACTTCTTCTCCAAATTCTTCTAACTCAATTTCTTCTTCTTGGCCTCTTCCTCACTCTCTCCTTCTAATTTCTAGCTTCTCCTAATTCCTTCTCATTTTCTTCCTATTCTCTCCTCTATTCTTTCCTTTTACTTCTCTTCCCTTCTACTTCTTCTTATTTCTTTTCCTTCTTCTCTCATCTAACTTCCTATCTATCTATCTATTATATACATATATATATATCTATATATATATATACCTACATATATACATATATATAGGATACTAGGGGGGTTTAAGGGGTAATTAGGGGTGTAAGGGGGGGGGGGGGGAAGGAGCTGCCAATGGCAGCTCCTGCTGCTGCTGCTACTGCTGCATCTGCTGCAGCTGCTGCTACTACTTCTGCTGCCTGCTGCTGCTGCATCTGCTGCAGCTGCTGCTGCCTCACATTCTCCTCTTCTCCTCCCTCTATATATATATCTCCCTATATATATATATTTTATATATATATATATATATATATATATATATATATATATATATATATATATATATATATATATGTGTGTGTGTGTGTGTGTGTGTGTGTGTGTGTGTGTGTGTGTGTATATATATATATATATATATATATATATATATATATAAACACATACACACACACACAACACTCATGACAACTCCCCCACTACCACTCTCTACACCACCACCACCATCTCTCATTCTCTCATCCTCCCACAAATACACATATATATATATACATATATATATATATACATACATATATATATATATATATATATATATATATATATATATATATATATATATATATATATACCATTCAATACATAAAAGCCCCAAATTAAACTCTAACCTAATCTCTAGGGAAAAACCTACAAATAGAGGGCAAAATGTAGAGAATCCTATTCTCTACATTTATGGTGAAGGAAGTAAATAGAAAAGAGTAATAAATGAGGATTAAATGGCTTACCTAAGTGGAGTTTTTGAGAAGAGAGAGCTTGGAAGAAAGAAAAGATTTTGAAAGAGAGAGAGAGAGATTGCTTAATGGAGAAGACAAGGGGGGGTGCTCCTAGTCTTGGCCGGCCACCTCTTGGGGGCTATTGGGTTGGGATCCAATAAGCCCCCAACCCATTAAGCTTAGTTTGGTTTGGTTTGAAATCGGTTTGGTTCGGTTCGTTTCAGTTTAGATCTAACTAACTAAATTAGCCTCTAAAATGACTAATTAAACCATTGAAGTTGGGTTAATAATTTCTAGCCTAATTATGATGGTATGTGGGCTAAGCCCAGCTAGTATGGGGGTCACACTAGGGTCCAGGCTACCCGGGTCTCCAATTTGAGTCCGAATTGGATAAAATTCAAACCGACTCAAATAAATTCCTAAAAATCATATAAAATCAAATAAAATTCCTAAAATATTTTAAAACTTGAAAATGACGAAAATACCCCTAATTTGAAAACTGGGGGTGACACCTGCAGATGCTATTTTCTCTTCTCCATTTGGCCTGGAGTTTGGTAGCCGCATTAATTGCGGAAGTAGATCCAGTGTCTGGAACAGAGGGTTCTTCCTCCAACAGAACATGATCAACGTCTTTTAGTTGAAGAGTTAGGTAAACCTTTCTCTTCCAGACTTGATAATGCTCTCCATCGAACTTTTTCAACTTGCAGAAGTCCGATTGGAGGAGCGAAGCATTAATGTTTTCCATCTACACGGATCTTGCTTTGAGATTGTTAGTCCCGGGGCTTGATCAAAGATGGTAAAACAGATGCAACAGAGATCTACGATGATACAAAAACCAAATAATTCGATTACAATATGGAGGAGGGAAATAGAGAAGAGAAGATCTCTCGTTCTTCCTTGCAACCGTGTTGCAATTGGGACATAACGAGTTACAATAATCTAGAGAGTGATTAGAAGAAGAACAATGCTGGGGTGTCAAAACACCGTTGCTCAAAGCAAGATTCGCCCCACACGATCTGCTTCCAGGAACCAGCAAGTTTGAAGAACTTGTGGAACGCTCGAAGTCACCTCTGTTCTGACTCCTCGGATGTGTAGTGCCCCGCTCCGCGAAGGCACTAGATAAACAGAAAGATCGGATTGCTGGCTCAGCAACAGAAGACGATTAATCTGGATGAGTGGACAAAGACTCATTTTATGATTCGCTTACGCCTTAAGAATCTGAGTTTTTGATTGAATGCTTTTGTTAATAACAAGACTGTAATCTTGAGTATACTTAAAAGAGAACCTGCCCCTTGTCTGCTAAGAAAAGAGATCTGTATCCTGCCTGAAAAGAAGATGGAATTGTTTATAACTTGCTCGATTTATGCATGATTCATTTGATATCGCATGCGCATTGGGGAATCCACTTAGTGACGAGCTGAACCCTAGAGAGTCACAGCGGCTAGCGACAAGCTGAACCCATGAGAGTCACAGCGGTTAGCGACGAGCTGAACCCAAGAGCGTCACAGCGGCTAGCGACGAGCTGAACCCATGCGAGTCACAGCGGTTAGCGACGAGCTGAACCCGTGGGAAGCACAGCGGCTAAGATGGAAATGATTGTGGCTTTTCAAAGATGTGTTTTCAAAAGAATGTAAACTGACTAATGCATTCATGAAATGAATCTAGGTAAAGAGTAACAAGATCACATCACAAGAAAATGTTTTCTCACTAAATGAACAGTGATCGTTTCAGAAAAATGTAGCTCCTTTGTTCACAATTCACCAGTATGCTGATATACTGACCCATCATCAGTCTGCATGCAGGTGCACTATGCATCGAGAAGGATAGTCCGAAGCGATAGCCCGTACCTCATCCTCAGGAGCCAGAAATCAGAAGAGATGCCAAGAGATGACATCTGTGCAAGAGTTTGGTTTTGTATATAAAAGGATGTAATGTATGGGAACGGGATCATTGTAATCTGTAAAGTTCTGAGAGAATGTAATATTGTATCAGAGAGAATCGAGAGCTTGTAATCTGTTCAAATGAAATCAATAAAGAGAAATGTTCTTGTTACCATTGTGTTCAATACTTGTATTCTGAAATATGTCCGCTGCTGCTTCAATTATCTGCGATACGTTCTGCTGCGTATTGTCAAACTTGTCTATCTTGTCTTGTTTCAGGTCTTGGCCTTGTGCAAGCGCAACTTAGGCTTGCATGGCATCACGCCTTAGCGAGGACGAACGGTCCCAAAGAGCCCGAAACGAGGACGAAAAGGACTCTGCGGGATCGGGGCGTGACAGAATGGTATCAGAGCAACACGATCCTCTGGCCAATTTTGATTCAATTGAATTTGTACATGTCTTCTGATTGAAATTCTGTTGCCTACTCGATATCAATAATGAGATGAACGTTCCAAACAAAAAGTCCGTAAATATTTTATGATGGTGAAGGATGAGGACTATCGCTGCTAAGGATATCGTAAGTTTCTCCTTAAGTTTCGAGGACGAAACTTCTTTTCGGTGGGTAATTATGTAGTGCCCCGCTCCGCGAAGGCACTAGATAAACAGAAAGATCGGATTGCTGGCTCAGCAACAGAAGACGATTAATCTGGATGAGTGGACAAAGACTCATTTTATGATTCGCTTACGCCTTAAGAATCTGAGTTTTTGATTGAATGCTTTTGTTAATAACAAGACTGTAATCTTGAGTATGCTTAAAAGAGAACCTGCCCCTTGTCTGCTAAGAAAAGAGATCTGTATCCTGCCTGAAAAGAAGATGGAATTGTTTATGACTTGCTCGATTTATGCATGATTCATTTGATATCGCATGCGCATTGGGGAATCCACTTAGTGACGAGCTGAACCCTAGAGAGTCACAGCGGCTAGCGACAAGCTGAACCCATGAGAGTCACAGCGGTTAGCGACGAGCTGAACCCAAGAGCGTCACAGCGGCTAGCGACGAGCTGAACCCATGCGAGTCACAGCGGTTAGCGACGAGCTGAACCCGTGGGAGGCACAGCGGCTAAGATGGAAATGATTGTGGCTTTTCAAAGATGTGTTTTCAAAAGAATGTAAACTGACTAATGCATTCATGAAATGAATCTAGGTAAAGAGTAACAAGATCACATCACAAGAAAATGTTTTCTCACTAAATGAACAGTGATCGTTTCAGAAAAATGTAGCTCCTTTGTTCACAATTCACCAGTATGCTGATATACTGACCCATCATCAGTCTGCATGCAGGTGCACTATGCATCGAGAAGGATAGTCCGAAGCGATAGCCCGTACCTCATCCTCAGGAGCCAGAAATCAGAAGAGATGCCAAGAGATGACATCTGTGCAAGAGTTTGGTTTTGTATATAAAAGGATGTAATGTATGGGAACGGGATCATTGTAATCTGTAAAGTTCTGAGAGAATGTAATATTGTATCAGAGAGAATCGAGAGCTTGTAATCTGTTCAAATAAAATCAATAAAGAGAAATGTTCTTGTTACCATTGTGTTCAATACTTGTATTCTGAAATATGTCCGCTGCTGCTTCAATTATCTGCGATACGTTCCGCTGCGTATTGTCAAACTTGTCTATCTTGTCTTGTTTCAGGTCTTGGCCTTGTGCAAGCGCAACTTAGGCTTGCATGGCATCACGCCTTAGCGAGGACGAACGGTCCCAAAGAGCCCGAAGCGAGGACGAAAAGGACTCTGCGGGATCGGGGCGTGACAGGATGGACTTACAATGGCGACAGCAGCTCTCTCTCTCTTTCTCCTTTTCTGACTTATATTTTCGTAGTAACCACAAAGGAGGCCAGAATAGAGTATTTATAGAGAGATGGTGGAAACCCTAGCCGCCTCTTCAGTTATGGAAAGATTGAATTAAATTCCAAAAAGATAGCAACGAGATTAATTCAAATCCCATAAAGATAGCAACGAAATTAATTCAAATCCCACAAAGATAGGATCTGAATTAATCACATTAAATCAGTCTTTCCATAACTGACTTGTAGTCTGCACAGTCAGCGGAACCCTCCATGCGGCAGTAGCAGTCCTGGCCGCATGAGCCGCATGGACCGCATGGCCGCATGGACCGCAAGTGCAAAGTGCGCCAACAAAATGCCACATTACGCTTCATAAGCCCATGAGCCCGAGTCCGAGTCGCTAAGACCCTTTGGAGCTTAGCTCCAAATGGAATTAATCCAAGAGAATGACAAAAGCATTAATGCTTAATCCTTAGAGCCTTATTCCTACCTCCTAGTAAAATCACCCACATGGTTCCCTCCTTAGGGTCACCACCCCATGTGCATCTCTCAACAACACACCCAAGTATATATGTTGAGATAACTCATGGTGTATTTTCGATGTGGGACTAAAATTTTATAAGACATGTTGAGAACAAGCTCTCTTCATGTAAAGAAAGTACCAATATCTGATGCAACTTCAACGTTGGAATAGTTTTTCCATTACATGTTCTGTTCAAATTTAGTAAATTATTGATTAATATTACACGATTAACTTGACTTCTTGCTCTCCTTCATTAATTTTGAGCAATCAAATTTGGAATAAGCAATCATCTCAAGTAGAGGCATGTTGGATTTGCACAAGTAGCGGACAAGTATGATCCATGGATGGTTGTGCTTAAATATTACTGACTAAGCAAGGAAATGTTGAGGTGGTGGCTTTCATTCTCCGTTAGTTCGTCCAACAAACCAGCCAGATGCACCGGACATTGCTTCTCTTTTAGAGAGCTAAATTAAAGAAACTGATTAAAACTTTTCAAACTTCTTTTGAGAAACATGGCGATCAACTTTTGGTAGTTTTCTTCTGACTCCTCTCAGCAAATGGTAAAGAAATAACTATCAAGGTGTTGCCTAGATTCTAGTATTCTTTCAAACAGTAAAGTGTATCCGAAATGAGAATATTAAAATACATAGGTAGCATTACAGTACTTTAGAAATCGATAGAAGTGAACATATTTGTAAAAAAATAGAGGTGGCAGAAATTATATTAGTTTTAGCGGAGCTGTTACGTTGTCCGCAGTTTATAATCACGGACGTGATCGTCGGCTGACGTAGCGGCCAACCATCAGCCATTGGTCCCTGATCCGAATGGGACCCGGAGACAGCCGGGTGGCCAATGGCCGACCGTCACGTCGGCCGGTGGCAGGGCCGATTTTTAGGGAGTACAATGGGTGCGATCGCACTAAGACTCCTGAATTGGTAGGCCTCAATTTTTTTTATATTCCTATATGTATTATATCTATTATACAAAACACAAAGGTTTTTAAATCCTAGGGCCGACTGTGCCAAGATAAAGAGTGGTTGGGATTTAATCTTGGTGAATCAACGGTTGTGGAGTTTTATGAGGAATCTAAATAGTGGGGTTTGCACTCATAATGGTTGTGGATGAGCATTATTGAGAGTGGGGTTTTATGGGAAATGAGCATTATTGAGAGTGGGATTTTATGGGGAATCCAAAGAGTGGAATTTGCACTCATAATGGTTGTGGATGAGCATTATTGAGAGTGGAGTTTTATGGGGAATCCAAAGAAAATTCACATCCAGCAGTGGTTGGGATTTAATATTTTGATGGGGGCCTCATAATTATTATTGTTCGTTTAAAATTGGGGGTCCAAGATTTGGGGGGAGAATACCTTAAATGAACCATGCCCTATGGGCACGGGTTATGACTAGTATACCTGTATATACTAAATTAACTTATGAATAAATAATTTTAAAAAGGTATATGTATATTTATTATGTATCCTATAATACTAAAGACTAAAGTAACTTATGAATAGATAATTTATAAATTCATTGACCTCCCTTATGTATACTAAGGTAACCAATGTGGAGATTATATTAATTAACTAAGGCTATATCTGTTTCTAATTAACAAATCAATTAACTAAGGCTTTTATTATTTCCAATTAACAAAACAAGTCAGATATTCTTTCAATTACATTCAGTTCATATTCGAAATCAATAGAAAATCCTAACACTTAATAGAAAATCCTGTGACTTATAGGATTCAAATAAAATACTATGTATATCTGACTCTATCAATCGTATGGTCTGTCTCCCGACCACTTCTTGTATATAGTAGTTCATGCTATTGCATCACGCCCGCGGGCAAAATATCATTTTCGTAGTTTTAAACATGTGCAACGTTTAGATACTTTGGTTAGAAAAAATAAGATACCAGTTAGATGGAGTAATAAGAGTACAGGTAGGCCGAAAAGAAAATGAATCTTAAGTTCCAAAGAAAGATATATATTTTGTTAGGATGACGAAGAAAAAAAAGCTCCTAGAAGAGCTAAATTAAATAAACTGATTAAAATAGCAACCCAAAAGTTAGGCAATTTACAAAGACACGTCCAAAGTTCATCAGGACTAGTCAATTTATTTAATTTACAAGTTTGCAACTATAAAAAATTGTTAGGGGCTACAAACTACATAATATAAAATTTCTACAGTTCTGTGTTCTTCTATTTCGTGGTTGTGCCGAAAAACCCATACAATATCCAACGAAAGTGAAAAATAATAACATACATAACGAGTAACATGTGTTCGTCTACAATATGATACTATATTATGATATAAAGCTGTAACAAGGATTAAGAAAATTTTTTTAAAAAAAATACTAAATGAAGAAATAGAGAAAATGGAGGGATGAGATTGGGAACAAGAGTTTTACCTTGATTGCGGTGAAGATGGAGATGGTTGAGAAGATTGGAAAAAATTGGGAAGAAGAACAGAGATGGCGGAGAAACTTAGAATTTTGGTGAATATGAGGATGGTGGAGAAGAAAAAGTGTAAACTTGAGAGGATTTGGAGAGAGAGAGAGAGAGAGATGATTAGATTTGAGTAGATCTGTCAATTGGGCCGGGCTGGCCCAGCCCGGCACGAGCCCGGCCCGAAAATTTGGCACATGTGCCGGCCCGGCCCGATTAATCATGGGCCCGGCCCGGCCCGGCCCCATATATTGGGTCGTGCCGGACCACATATATCGGCCCATAACATAGGCCCGGCCCGGCCCCATATATTGGGTCGTACCGGACCACATATATCGGCCCATAACATAGGCCCGGCCCGGGCCGGCCCGGCCCGAAGCCCAAGCACGGCACGACACGGCCCGAAGTCCGGCCCGGCACGGCCCACCCAAATAAATAAGAATCTAAGTAGTTTCTATATCAAAAAATGGTTGTTATTAATATTTAGAAAACTTAATCATGTTATTATGGTATGTTAATCTACGTAAATATATGTGAGTGTTGAAAAGAATATATGAAAACATGTTGGATGTTCAATCTTTTGTGTTTAAAAAATAATTGTAATTAATATGAAAAAATTTTGAGAAGAAAAACAAAATTGAATGTCCAAATTTCACGTGCCAATCAAGCCCGGCACGGCCCAGCCCGGCCCGGCCCGACCCGAAGCCCATTGTGCCATGGGTCACGTGCCGGACTGGGCCGAGATTTTCAACCCTTGGTCCGGCCCGGCCCACTACAATTCATGGGCCCAAGAGGCCCGGGCCCGGCCCGGCCCGGCCCACCCAATTTTCGTGCCGGGCCGGCCCGGCCCGGCCCACTTGACATGTCTAGATTTGAGAGGGCTTGGGAAAGATTGGAGAGTGGGCAGCCCCTAGTAAAAAAAAAAGTGCTGTCTTGAATAACAATTCCTCTAAATTAGACTAGTCCGGAGTAACTTTGGATTCGTTGTATAAATCATGTTCTCCTGTCATGTTGGTAGTTCGAGTGAAAAAATTTAATGTGGATGTTCAATTTTTCCGTTAAGATAATTTCTTTATTTATTAAAATAAGTAAACTATTTTAAATCCAATATATTCAAAATGTAATTAAGCTTTTAAAGAGGACAAATAAGCAATTACTGGAGGACAAATAAGCATAATCCTTTGGCATTTAAGAGGAGGAAAAATAATGCGTCTTTACCGGAAATTTGTCTATGCAATTACTAACATTAAGGAGGACAAATAAGCAAAATCCTTAGGCGTTTAAGAAGCGGAAAAGTATTTTCAGAAATAAAACAGAAATAAAACGAGGGGGAAAGAAAGAAGGAAAGAAAGAGATAAGGGTCAAAGAGGAGGAGGAGGAGAAGAAAAGAACCATTCTTTCTCCCCCTCTCTCTCTCTCTAGACTTCCTCTCTTTAGAATTCTTCCGATGGAGCCTCCGGCGAGCGAGAAGGAGATGGAGGGAGCCCTCTCTAACGTGGATTCCTTCCTCGTCGAGGCTCTCCAGAACCCTCGCCATAGGCTCACCGGTCAGTTTCTCTCAAATTCCGGATCTTTCTCTCTCTTTAGCTTGAATTCGAGAGGGAAATTAGCGGGTTTCGTTTGAATTTTGTATCCGGACGATTTAAGGGATGGGTCTTGTTTTGATCAACCCTTATAGTGGTTTTTCTGTAAAATTTTGTTGTTATTGTTCAGTTTCTTGGTCCCCAATATAATGTAGCTGGTAGAAATTAGGGTTCTTGTGATGTGATTATGGGGTTAGTTCTGATAGTATTGTAAAGATTGGATCTTGTTCGAGCTTGCTTTAGTCAATTGCATCTACCATGGAAATTATATGTTTCTCCGACATGAATACGCCCCGATTTGTATCTGACATGATACTGTACGGACACGGGTCTGCGAAGAATTGTGGAGATGAATTTGTTATAGTCATGAAATCATCTGTAGATTGGACCTAACTTTTTCTGGATAGATCTAGTTCTAACTTCTTTAAATGGCTATTTTAGAATTAGTTTAAGAAAGCTGCAAGAAAGTCTAGAAATATGCGGTACATTATATGCATCTTGCCTTTGGACTTTCTCGTCTCAGCCATTGATGTTGATGGTGTTACTAAACATTTTGCCTAAAGTATCTAAATAAGTTCAAAGCACCTAACCTCCTATATTATCAAGAAAGGAGAAAAAGCTAGCGGAATTTCTTAAGAACTAACATTTTCTCGGATGCAGAACATTTTGTACCGTGATATCAGGACACTGTTAGAGTAGTGCAATTTTGCTCTATATCAGACTAGAAATTCCTAGAGCTATTTGGCCACCTTTACTATTCTGCATAAGGGTTTCTCCTAAAACCGTTTCTTTGTAAAACTAAGAAATTTATGTTATTTAACACTTGTTTTTCATCTTTGTTGAACTCACATTCTTTAAAGAAATCAAGATTAGGTCACGGAAGGATAGAAGGAGTCCTGTCGTCAACTATCGGTTGCTTGCCCCCACAACCGCTTTAATACCATATGCCCGCGTGAATCACACCAAATGCCGACAAATGTGGCAATCAGAGGGAAGACCGGGACTGGGAACGGAATTTCCTCCTATTCTTACACGATCACCCTTTTCTCTTTCAAGGATGGGTTTACTTAATAATAATCAAGGCTGACACATGAAGATCCATATAAAATCGGTTTTGCATGGGGCCACAACCTGTTTTGTTCAAAATGGTCAGCCTGAAGGAAGTTCTGCGTCTCTAAGCACTTTAGGAGAAATTTGTCACATAAATGTGTATTGAATCGGAAATAGAAAACTATTAATGTATCTTTGATCTTCAGTTTGGTATGCTCTCAATCGCCCCCCATACGCCCATTAACCTATTTAAGTTCAAGCTCAGTTCCTTTAGTAATTTGACCAACTCTTTTTTTTTTTTCCAATATACTCGAGGCGAGATTTATGCATCTTGATTTGTCTCAAGCCCAGATTGTGGTTTAGAACCATAAGAATTATGGTTCTGCATCCTACCCAACAATTATTGGTCATTCAGCCTTTTACCGAACTTGCAACTTTAAAGGTGTTCTTAAAAAACTAAGGTTCAAAAACTCGGTATCTGTGCCGGTATAGACAGCTTTGGCAGCTCCAAAGATCAAAACTTCGGGTGTCAGCATTCGCAGGGTTATCTATTTAGTCACAAGTTATTAATGCAAGATGCACCGAACTTTTGTAAAACTTGTTAACTGCACTTTGAGTAACTAAAGTGTAAGTTAGAATATTAACTGAAGAGTATTTGCTTACATAATCTGTGCTGTTATGAGACATTTATAAAGTTAAATTATTTAAGGAGTTCAAACCAAGATCCAGAAACTACATTTCTTTCATGATATCGGAACCTCTATGTGAGTAATCATATTTGCACTGCATTAGATTTTATGATTTAAATATGTTTATGCATACTGTGAACACGAGCAGCCCAATTGAAACTGTCATAATTTTTATCTCGTGATATTCTTAATCGCTTAGGTAGATAAGTCTTGTGGTTAATATTTTTTGTGTTCCCCAACTAGAGAACCCATAGTTCGCTAGATTGTTGGAAAGAGTCAATACATGCTTACTTTTTTGGTCCTATATTTTAGTTATTTGTCTTGTTTCCCCTCCAAATTCTAACTGATATTTGTTCTTTGAATTTTAGTTTTAAGGATGGAATATGACATTCAGAAGTTCATGCAGAACACCGATCAGGATCATTTTGAATTCCAAAATTTTCCAACTTCTTATCTTAGATGTGCTGCCCACCGTGTTGCCCAGCACTATGGTCTGCAGACAATTTCACTTGACAACTCTGTAGATGGTTTAGGCAGCCGGATTATAGCCAGGAAAAATCCTGATAGTAAATTTCCAGCTGTCTGTTTATCCGTAGTTCCTGCAAAACAGACTGAAAAGGATTTGACTGAGCAAGTAAAGATTGTTATTTGTCCGAGGCCAACCAAATCCTCATTTAGTGATGCAACGAATCTACAAAATAGGAAAAGTTCTCTGAAAACAGTGGAAGAAAGGAAGGTGGAATATGAGAAGGCACGTGCTCGCATCTTCAACAGTTCTACCTGTACTGATGTAGAGGGCTCTCCATCTATGGCTTCTTCAGACAGGAGAAGCTTCTATATAAATGGAGACGAAGTAGAATGCTTCATTAGTACTGGCGATGAAGATGAAAAGATTAGCACAAGAGATGGTGCTTCCAGAGTTGCCATTTTCAGAGACATGGAAAAGGATCGCACTGATCCTGATTATGACCGAAGTTATGACAGGTATGGATTTGATTGTGATTGTTTCTCATGATTCTGGAGAAGTGTTCTTAATACGGATTAGCTTCTTGCATTGTTCCTCAGAAATGGATGCCATATCTTATTATCTTCCTCAACATTTAGATATGTGTTCCCTAGTTGCAAACTTATAATCTTTGACATCACATGATAGGTTTTTATAGTCAGATAGAGCACTGTGGCAATTCCCTCCTGCCGATAGTTGTGTTGCTAGAATTCAGGACCGATCATAAGGGTTGGCTTCGTGTTGTTTGGCGTGTATACCGATCATTCATTTTGGTCAATTTTTTATAGGAGCCTTCTCAGTATAGAGCTGTGCTCAATTATTCAACCCTATTGTGATGTGATACGGCTTATACGAGTATTGAGCTGATGATCTTGCTTGCTATAGCGACATCTTTGTTTTTTTTCTCGTAGTTTCTTGAAATCAGGTTGCTAATAGTGATGCAACTATCGCAGGTATGTTAGAGGTCTGCCACCTAGCCAGAATTTGGGCTTTGGACCCTGCAATGTTCTTCAGTTTCCGTTTCTGCATTATGACTCAGGAGTTTCTCAGTTAGGTCAAATGGCGAGAAACCAAACACCTGTGAGCTACAGGCCATCAAACCCAGCTGCAAGCCCTTTATTTGCTTATGGTTGCAACCAGACTTCTTCCAGGGATTCTGTCAACCACATGCAGTGGCCTAGCCCTTCTATGCTGTATGCACACTCTTATGGCCATGTTAGAAATGCTGTCTTCCAGGTACATGATATAGACAGTCAAACATATTCACTTCTTGATATAGATTATTGGTATGATTTAATAGTGAGAACATTTTATTTGTTGCAGGCTCCAATGTACCAGCACCCTTTGAGTTTCAAACACCCACAGAACTGCTAGCTAATGTGCCTTGTTATTCTTTAGATTTGGTAGAGTTAGTACACTATAAACACTTTTTATGGGTGTTGATCTATTTCTCTCCCCATTTATAGAATATGTATTGTGTCTAGGGAGGGTTTAGGGTTTGCCAATGAACTTGTTTAACTTTTCATGGTTGTAGATCCTTCTTTCTTTGAGACTACTATTATGTATGTTGTCTTCGTGTTTTCGTCTTTTTCTTCTTCTTTTTTTTTCCTACTGTTTTAGAATATTCTTTTGTCTTCCACATAAGAAATATATAGGACAAGGACGGGACCAAGGCATGGGAATGGGCAATGTGATCTTGATTGTCATATGAGGGATGAGCTAAAGCTTTTAGTACCATAGTTTCAATTTGTGTATGCAAAGACAGATTAAACTGAGAGTAGATGGAAAACCTATGATGACATTATAACTATGCATTTTCTTATGGAAGTGGAAGTCTCTGATTTGAAGTTCATAAGCAGAAGAGGAAAATGTATAAAGTTCTAAAATTTAGGGTATTGGGTGGTTAAGGTGTTTGGAAGCATGCTTAGTCAAAATATTTGAAAGCTGTAACTCTTAGGGCCTGTTTGGTAAATCGTAAGTGCTAGAAAATATGGATTTCGACTTTCAAAGATAGATTTCATGTAGAAATCCACTTACTTTCTTGTCCCCCTATCAGGAAACAAATGTGTTTGGTTGGAATAGGAAAATGAAAAGTGGGAAGTGAAAGATTAAGCAAATGTGTTTGGTTGAGATAGAAAAATGAAAAGTGGGAAGTGAAATATTACATTATAATAATAGTAAATTATAATCAATTCACATAATAATTTAATAAACTAAATAATTTAAGATGATTAATTACAAATTAAGTAAAATTTTACATTTAAAAAGTGGATTAATTTTTTTATTAGTTATTAATTATTTTAATAAATAAGTAATTGATTGCTAAGTAATTGACACCAGAGTCCAAAATTAAAATTTGAAAAGTAATTGCGGTTGGGGAGCAAAAAATTACGAATTAAGAATTAAAATTAAAATTGAGAAGAATACAACATTAACAAGCTTTATTTACGTTCAACATTATCCTAAAAAACATAATTAATTTTGTTAAATTTAATAGTTATTAAATAATACAAATAATTATCCTAATTAAGAAGAATTTTTAAACATTAACAAGCTTTATTTACGTTCAACATTATCCTAATTAAGACAAAAAATTTAAACATTAACAAGCTTTTTGTTATTAATTAATGTTTACTTATCACTTAGTTGTTGTTAATAATCAATAACTTTAATTATGTAAGAAAAAATAATAATAAATTTAGGATTCAAGTGTTTCCATCCACATCTGAATCAAAGAAACGGATGTGAAGAGCAATACAAATCAGCCCGATACTTCTTCGACCGAAACTGGAGTCCAATTATGACTCCATCTTCCAACCCAAAAACCATGTTGAACCAAACATGGAAACTCCTCTTCTAACCCCAAATCCTGATTTATCCTCAATTCCACAATCACTTTCCTACAGCCAAACTGGCCCTTATTTCACTTCCAGTCCCAAACCAGAATAAGACAGGCAGTGTTAAACTTTGTAGTACCACTTCTTCTAGATTGTTTTCTGGTCTTATAATGCCCACGTCTGCAATAAAACTACCCATCTGAGATATATGTCCAAAAAATGAGATACTGAGAATGCTAAGATCCGTACGTTTCGGTACAATGAAAGATACAAGGGAGTCCAAATGATGCAAATTGTGGACAAGTGTTGTAGAATATTACTTGAAGGAGCTAGTAGAATTAAGGCCTTGTTTGGTCCGCGGAAAGGAAAGAAAAATAATTCCTTGGTTTTTTTTTTTTTGCTTTGGAAAATTATAATTTCAATTGATTTTTCTTTCCGGTGTTTCAAAATGTCAAGAAAGTTGGATTGAGGATATAAAAGAGAATATGGTATTCCCTAACCTTCTTACAAAAAATAGATATTAGACCCTTAAAAAAATCAATGGTGATACACAGACCGGAAGGGGGACCGCAGAGGAGGACACGTCAGCACTCGGTTTGAGCTGCGGTCCTCCCATTCGGTTCGGGAAGCTTTTTCCTAAAAAAAAACTGTGATAGTTCTGTGGTATATGTTGTGAGTTAATTAGTTGTACCTCCTATGGTTTGTACGTATTTTGGTAACTGTTTTCGTTGTTTTAAAAATAAGGAACATCCCCTGGTTTATATAGAGTTAATTAGTTGTATCCTCTGGTACATAGAAGAAATTTAAGCATCCAGTGGGATGTTCTTTGTTTTTAAAACAACGGAGACAGTTACCAAAATACGTACAAATCATAGGAAGGTATAACTAATTAACTCTATGGCCTCGTTTGGTTCGTGGAATGGAAAGGAAAGGAAACTGATTCATTGGTATTTCCTTTCCTTTAGAAATTATAATTCCTATAAACTTTCCTTTCCGGTGTTTGGAAAGATCGGGATTATAGCCGGAATATATTTTTAATTTCCATTATAGTGTTTGGTGTTTGTAAGAAAAGGAAACAAAATCAAGTCAATTTTTCAAAAATACCCTCGTGCTAATAAAAATAATTATTACTCAGAAATATTTTTGTCTAAAAGATATTATGGATAAAAATGGTAAATAATATTATGAACATGGATATTTTGGTCAAATTTTTTTGTAATAAATACGAGAAAGTTGGAGGGAAAGTGATTCCTTAGATAAATGGGAGGAACCACTTTTTTCCCTATTTTTCTACCTCTTGGGAATCATTTTCCCTTTCCAACAACTTTTCTTTGGCTCCCAAACATAGAAAAGGAATCACTTTCCTTTTTCAAGCTCAAATTCCGGTAACCAAACGAGGCCTATAAGTCTATATGTTGTCAAAGACAAGTATTGCATGAAATGATGGTCATTTCTGACCGAACTCATGGAGTATCTACTTTTAGGGTTATTTTGTATAAGGGTACCAAGTTTTTGATATAATTAGACTTTGGGTACTGGATTTGTCCGTTTTAGACTTTGGGTACCGTAACTTTTTAGTAACACATTTTAGTGACGAACATTTGTCGTTAAAAGTCTTATTTCGTCACTGAAAGTCCATTTTTGTCACTAAAATGTGTCACTAAAAAAATTCGAGTACCCAAACTCTAAAATAGACAAATTCAGTACCCAAAGTCTAATTATATCAAAAACTTGGTACCATTATACAAAATAACCCTTACTTTTACACGGTAATCTGTGTTTGTGCATGTGCTTGTAGTCGGATATTATAACCCCATTAGGTAGCTATTCAAAACTTCAATTTCTGATACCCAATTAAAAGAAAATTATAAATATGACAGAATGTTGATTCTTGTTTTTAGCTTCATGTCAGTTTTAGATCTATTGGGCTACAAATCAAATCATCAATTGGTGCGCTAGAAGACAACGGACCGGAGGTTCGAATCCCCTTTGGGCTGAGGTGAAATATGCATGATGTGCTGCTGATTCAGTCATTTAGTCTCACTGGCCTCGACTGTCCCATGTTAAATTTTATGTTATGTTATGTTAACAAGACATGGGTGATCCTTGTGTGCGTGTGGGATACATCTTATCAAACCTACGTGTCAAATTCAAATTTCACTACTTATTCATTTCAAAACCAAAAAGAAAGGGAAAACAAAAAAGTTATAATAATACACTAATACCAAACAACTCGTTTACTTGCGTTATCATTCATAGAATAAACCAACTTTGGGCCAGTTCCACTGGTGCCCAAATTTTTTTTTTTTTTTAAGATAAATCTGGCGCCAGTGACACTGGCGCTGAATTAAAACATAAAATTTGAGAGTGGGGGGTGGGGTGGGGGGGGGGGGGGGGGGGGGGGGGGGGGGGGATGGGTTGGGTGTTGCAAGTGTCAACTCCCCAGCTCATGAGCTGCCACCCTCTTTCTCTCATCAACTACTGCAATGTCGACAAATAGCATTCATCAAAGGAAGGAACCTCATTCTAAATGTGCCTAGTGAATTCATCTATAACTGGTTCATAAAGCTAACCATCTAATGCTGATACTTTTTGCAAAACCTTTTACGACGTGAAATGGAGATGTGTCTCCTCTAATTATCCTATCATCCATCATAAATCCACCCTAAGTATCCTTAATTATCTCAACATATTCTACAAAATGAGTTCCTACAATATAGAATCTAGAAATTGCGATGTCCAAGCCTTGAGTCTTGTGGATGGAATGAGACCGAAAAATATAGAAATTGAGACCGGATATGGTGCTTACTATTCAACCAAATGAGCTTCAAAATTTTAAATCGAGAAATTGAAATCCGAGATGAGCCTTACCGATGAAGCTCTTATGGCATTTTCTCTCGAAGAACAGCTTTTGTTCTCTACCCTCACAATAATGTACGGATTGAGCTGCATTCTGGGATCGACCCATACCTTTTGGATGCAGCCTGAAGAGTCGGACACAAATAAGTGTCCTCTTTTATTTCCTCGAATCATTTCAGCACTCGACTCGACTGCCAAGTGATTTCTTGCTTTGTTTCTTTGAATCATGGCCAGCGAGTTCATCAAGACTGCTGCCAGGTGATGCGTAGGAATTGGTCCGTGGTTGGTACATAAGGTGGGGAAAATCTTCATATGATTGTCCGTAACTGGAAGCTAAGTTTTGAGCTACCAAGAATCCAATCTTCTAGATTGTATATGATGCATGTTGTGATTTCCTAACAAGTTTAATAAAAAGAAAATTATCCCACTTTAGTATCAAGATGTGAGGTGGGCCGGGCTGGGCTTGGGCTGGGCTTGGGCTGGGCCAGGCTTAGCCCGGATGGAGGAGCGGGCCGGACAGGGTCAACCCGGATTTACAATATTTGAATCCAGTTCGGACCCAGGCCCGGATAGGGTTGGGCCGAGTCGGGTCCGGGTTAGCCCGCGGGTCGACTAATTTTTAAAGAACATTTTTTTTTGGCTCCGTTTGGATTTTATACTATAATCTTTTCTAATTCTAACACAAACCAACTTTGAACTGTTGGTCAGCTGGGAGGTTGATAAGTATTTCCTTTTCCAAAAAAATTGAATTTTTTCAACATAATATCTGAGCCGAGCTGGGTGGGACGGACTAGAGAAAAATAAAACCAGCATGGACCCACTACGAGTACGAGCCGGGTTGCCGGGTCAGTACCTTTGTACCCAGTCCGAATTCGAATCTACTATGGGCTGAATGGCCCGTTGATCGACCCGGACCGACCCATACCCGGTTTGACTGGGCCGGTTTGGGGTCGGGTTCCGGGCCGTCCGGCCCAATATACACCTTGACTTTAGTATCTACTCCACCGATTCTTGTCTTCAGTATCTAGTGATGCCCCACTAATTAAAAGCTTGCTCCACAAGGTTTCAGAGGGGCAAAGAAGGTAATTAATATTTCATGATGGACAACGGAGGCAACAGTGGACTTGTCTCGTTTGGTTCGCGGAATCTCCCGGTTGGGAAAGGAAAGTGATTACTTTCCTATGTTTGGATGTCCAAGGAATTGAGGAGGAAAGGAAAGTGATTCCCAATGGAAGGGAAATTAGGGGGGAAAGTGATTCCATCCATCCAAGGAAGGAATCACTTTCCCACATTGAAGTATTCACTTTCCTTTCCAAATTCCTTGGCATTGCCAAACATCGGAAAGGAAAATCAATAGGAATTAAAATTTCCCAAAGGAAAGAAAATGACAAGGAATTGATTTCCTTTCCTTTCCATTCCGTGAACCAAACGAGGCCTTAATGGTTCGTACTTGCTTGAAGTCATATCTAAGTTAACAAAAGAACTTTGAGAATTTGTCGACGGGACTCCAAAGTTGTACCAACGGATACACCTGAAAAATGCGTGAAAATGCGGTGGTTTTGAAGAAATGGAGGACTTCAAATGCTAAACCGAAGTATATCTTGAAGAGAACCATTTTACATGATCTCTTCGAGCATATTATCATGTGCAAGTCACTAGTGACGGATACATAAAGAACTCTTTGACTCGTTATTCAACAAGAATAACATTAAAATGTTAATCATTTGTGTTGGAATGATAAACTTTAATATTTGTAGAAATTTACAAAAAGGGCTCTGAAGAGAATCTAAAATGAAATCTATTTCGATTGTATGATTCCCAAAAAGTGTATTGATAAAAGAAAATTACAAAAAATTATTTTTTTTCTATGTTTGGACGTTAAAGAAAAGTATGAGAAAAGAAAAATAATTCCTATAGGAAAGAAAATTAAGGGAAAAAGTGGTTCTCCCTATTCAACCATTCAACCAAGGATTCACTTTTATACTATAGAGAATTCAATTTTTTTTCTAATTTTCTTGTCATCTCCAAACAAGGAATAGAAAAAGGATAGAAATTATAATTTTCCAAGAGAAAGAGCAAGGAATTGATTTGTTTTTTTTCTTTCCGCGAATCAAACGAGGTCTCGCGGAAAGGAAAGGAAAGGAAAGGAAATTGATTCTATGATATTTTCTTTCCATCGAAAAATTGTAATTCCAATCAATTTTCTTTCCGGTGTTTAGAAAAGTCAAGGAAGTTGAGAGAGAAAGTGAATCCTTACAGCGTGTTTGGGAACTTCTTTGAGGAGGGGAAGGAAAATTTGAGGGAGAGGAAAATGGAGGAGAGTAAAATGAAGGTAAAATTAATTTTTCCCTCACTTGTTTGGATAACCAAAAAGTAGGAGAAGAAAAATTTTAAAAATAATATTTTGTTTATTTATGTAGAAAGATATATTTACCATTTAGTCCTTGATTTTTTTCAAATCATAATTAATAATTTTTCCCTCACTTGTTTGGATAACCAAAAAGTAGTTGGGTAATTTTTTTCACAATCCTCTCAACTCTCTCAATTTTCCTTCCACTTTTGGGAGGAAAAATTTTGGACTGAGCCCATATGAATTTTTCTCTCAAATTTCTCTTCCTAGTTTTCTCTCCCCCTTCCCAAACAACATTAATTTTAATTTTCCTCTCAACATTTTCCTTCCTCCCATTTTTTCCTCTTCCAAAACAATACATTAGAGGAAAAAAAAGAATTCTTGGGTTGGTGGAAGGAAGTACTTTCCTCTCCTATTTCTCCTCCTCTTGGAAATCAAATTTATTTCCTCCTCATTTTCTTTGGCTTCCAAACAAAATAAAAAAATTATTTTTTTCGGAAAATTGTACCATAAGCATCAAAATTATAATTTATTTCGCAAAAGGAACAAAGTCCAGCAAAATTGTAAATTGAGCATCGTTGCGCCCAAAAATAGGGCGCCAATTTTTTACGCCCTTAAATTGGGCGTCAAATATTAACGGCAAGGATTAAGAAGGATTAAGGGAGAAAGGAGAGATTAGGGGGGATTAAATTGTGCGCCCCATTTTTGGGCGTGCAAATTCTACGTCTTTTTTTTGGACGTGTATTTTATTCAGAATAAAAGGGAGGTAAAAGCTCCAGATGGCGTTGGGGACAACGCAAGCCGCCTACAAAACAAGTGGGACGTACACACCCACACAAAACTAGAAAGATATTGTGCTCCAAAAGCAAGCACCAAAAAATACTCACAAGTGGGGCCTATACACCCACACAAAGCAAAAAGCTACTATGCTCCTACATGGAGCTCCCAAAATCACTTGGAAGTTAATCCAAGCGGCTAAGCAGAAAATCCACGCCCTACTTTCAGGCGCACTTTTTATTAAAAAAAAAAAATCTACGCCCTACTTAAGGACGCCAAAATTACTTCTACGTCCAATTTTTATTAGCTTCCTAACTGGCTGGATTAAGGAATTTGGGAGGAAGCTGATTGTACAAATATTATTGACGCCTTAAAATATGATGTTTATTTTTTTGGCGCCCTATTTTAAGATGCTGTTTCTACAATTTTACTAAACTTCGTGTCTTTTACGCAATTATTTTAAACTTTATGCTTTACATGAATTTTTTTTTTTTTTTTTTCCAAAGTTCCAATTCCACGAACCAGAGGCCCTAAGGTAAAAGTTTTCCCTCTAATATCCCGTCCCCATAGGGATCATGGGTTTAACGACCCATTAGATGGTCACAACAACCCAACATAATTGTGGGACTTTTAGCCTTAAAAAATGGGATCACGTCCCTAAGATCTCCCTCGGGATAATCTTCCATAATGACCAATACGACAAAGTTAAGCTTATGGTGAGGCTAGGTAGCTACGACGAGACGAGACTAGCCTCGTTGGTCGAATACAACGACGCTAGCCTGAAAGCTTGTGTGTGCGGCAAAGCTAGCCACTCATGTTGTTAGCTCACATGTACGTCGGAGCTAGCCACTTAGGTTGTTCAAACCAATGTTTTAAAAATCGGACCGATCATTGAATCGATTTTTTTTTTTTTTGTATAAGTCAGGATCGGAGTTCAACCAGGTTCAACCGCAGTTCAAATAGACTTAGTTTGGTTTCGTTCAAACAGAAAACATAACCACATTTACTTCTTAGGTTCGTTCTTAGCATGTTTGGTTTGGTTTAATTTACAACTATAAGGTCTCTCAAAACCAAACCAAGAATCAAATGGTCCAAATCTCACACAATAAATTTTTTTGAGTTTTTTTTTGAAAAAAAAAAAACCAAAATTTTCGGTTCAATTGCGAACTGGTTCGGCCGGTTCACCGGTTAAACCCGGTTCTGTAAAAAAAACCGACGGTTCTTAAAAAAAATTGGTTCACATCAGACCAGACCGAAATTTTTGTCAAGACCGGTCGGATCCGGTCGGACCGCCGGTCCGGTCCGGTTCTGATAACACTGGTGCAAACTTAGCATGTTAGTCTATCTTAAAGCTAGCCACTTAGGTTGCTCAAACATTGCTTGTTAGCCTAGGTTAGGCATTGTTCGACCCAGGTTGAGCTTGAATGAGTCCATTGGGTTCCAAATGACCATTCTTACACCTTGAACACTGAACCTGGCAGCGTGCGATTGCAATAGCTAGAGAATGAGTTGGCAAATGTTGTCCAAGGTGGTTTTCCCATTTCGCAATATTTTCTAAAAATAAAGGATCTATGTTCGGAGACCTCTATTGTAGATCCAGAGGAGCCAAATTCAAAGGCCCGAAGGAGCTTCTACGAGAGTAGATTCTATACGATGCATCAATTCAAGGGACGATGTCGATAACCATCATCGGTGGAGAGAGTATATTCCATATATTTACATCTTACATGCGTTCATAGGCTAGTGTTCATAGCACTATTTGAGAAAATGGGAGTTTTTTTACTTTATATTAGACACAAGCCTCTAAGAGCATCCACAATGGGGACACAACAAACTCCAAATATGTACTACAAATTATTAGAAATTGTGTAAATTATATTTGAGAAATTTTGAGTGGTACCCCACTTTTTTTACCCTTATTTAAGGTGCACCCCACCACTTTACATAAATGTAAGTTATCTCCCACTTTTGACGAATTCCGTCCAAAACCAATGGTCAACGCGCTTGACCGATAATTTTGGACGAACACAAGCCCAAATCCTGCCCCCTTCCGCCGCTCCCACTCCGCTGCCGTATCCCCGCCCCGCCGCTATCGCACTCACCACCACCATCACCATCACCACCTTCACCAACACCACCATCACCGGAGTAGTAACATTAAACTCCTTCATCCCCAAAAACAATCCACAGTGCACAACATCAACAACTCCATGATTCCATCTGTATGTTTCCTAACATCCTCTTGTTTAAAGTTTACATAATACTTACTTGTGAATAATAAATTTCTCTCTTTATAGTCTATTAATTTGATGTGACCAACCCCGGCATTAATTTGGCGCGAGAGGAAGGGCGACGGGAGAGCGGTGGTGGTGGTGGTGATGGTGGTGATGGTGAAGGTGATGAGCGCGGGAGCAGAGGGGCGAAGATACATCAGCGGAGCGAGGGAAGGGCGAAGATACATCAACGGAGCGGGGGAAGGAGGGGCAGGATTTGGACTTGGATTTGGAAGGATATTTTCGTCCAAAATTATCGGTCAAACGCATTGACCGTTGATTTTGAACGGAATCCGTCAAAAGTGGAGGATAACTTATATTTATGTAAAATGGTGGAATGCACCTTAAATAAGGGTAAAGAAAGTAGGATGCCACTCAAAATTTCTCATTATATTTTTTTGAGTGTCTCCTTGATATTGACACACAATAATACACTCCAAACAAATACTCCAATTTAACATCTTCCATCTTTTTTCTTTTTATTTTTCTTCCATGTTTAGTAAAAAAATTTCTCCCTAATTTTTTCTTTATTTTTTCTTCCATATTTGGTATAATTAATTAATATTGGTGGGTCCAGAAATTAATATAGTAGAGCTAGCACACTCCAAATCTGAAGCGTCTTTTAGTTTTCTAGCAATTTTCAAATATGGACAAGTGTCCATTGTAATATTCAAGTACTACAAAATTTGGTTAAAGTAAAAAATAATGCACTTGAAATATCTCCCACCGTAGATGCTCCAACTACTCGAACAAAGGACTAAAGGAGCTAATAAGCCCAGGAAGACTATGCAGAAGCTGCTTTCGAATAAAACAAATTGTTGTCGGATGTTTACAACTTTTGTGTCAGTTTAACCCCACAGCGCACACACGCCAAACTTAATTCAATTTATTTCTCATGTTGTACTCTTTGATTGAAGACCAAGTTTTGTTTACAAAAATCAACCACCTGCCACTTTACGACCGGATCAAATTGTCTCGATTTGAATTTTGCAGGTGACCAGCCGAAAGAAGCCCAAAAGAAACAATATCTAGTTCCAGCTGCTATTTCCTCGGCTGTAGTCAAGTAATGCTACTACAACAAATGCTGCCTGAATTGTAACTAAATCTAATTACCACAACCAATATAAATCCATGAAGTAACAGACTAAAAAAATAATGAGCCAAATGTTGAATCAAAGCCCTCGAATAGCAAATAGGCTAGAGAGAAAATAAAAAATGTCTTGAGCATAAGATTGCATAGTTAATATAATTACAATAAGATTGAGAATAAATATATAATTACATTATATGAAAAAATAAATAAGAACCTAAACACTTAAAAGTAATGCACGAGTTATGAATATGCAGAACAAATCAAAACCTGATCCAAAACAGTGTAGGGTTTACGCTTTTCCTAACTTGGTGAACTAGGAATTGTAGAAAATATTTTGATTTAGGGGACATTTGAAAGAAGGTTTTGTATTCCTAGGAATCAACTTCTAATTCATTTTCCATATTTGGTTAGGCTGGGAAGATGTAGCCCGAAAAATTCATAGGCCGGAAAAATGTAGCCCAAAAATTTTAATTTTTCCATTCTCATGTATAATTCAGACAAGAATAAAAATCTTAATTTGTTTAGTTTTCCATAAATAGCCTTTTATTCATTTCATTATGTTATTATTACCAAAATTCAATTGTTGTTATTGAGGGTAGTACCGTAAAAAAAATTATAGTTAATGCACCCAACCAACATTTCCAAGAAAGTAAAAATGTTTCCAAAGGGGACCTGTGTTTTACTTTCCTACATAAATGGGAATATAAAGCCCTCCATATTCCCTCCCAATTTTCAACCTCACACTTACCAAACATGGATAAGAAATCAGAAACCCATTTCCAATCTTCTAGAACTTGAACCTAACAACCCCTAGTGGAAGGACAAAAGAGGTTAAGGTTTTGTAATTGTGATGGAAATCACCAAAAAGATATTTATATTAACTATCAAACTCTTGAGTTAGAGAGCAAAGCCAAACAAAAAAAAGGGCACACAAATTAATCTTGAAATTTTGCAAACTTGAACTACTACGAATTGTAGAAAATGTTTTAATTTAGTGGAAGGACAAAAAGAGGTTTGGAAGCCTTGTTCTCTATGCAATACAGTGCTAGACTCCTCCTGTTACCCCCTCTTTTTTTTAATGTCCTTTCTCTAAATCCATATGGCATATGTACTACACTGAGCTGAATATAAGTTGTAACTACAATTCTTGGCACAATGGTTGGTGGTTAGAAGAGGGCAGCTCGCTAGATATTTCTGGCAAGAAATTCTTAATAGCTCACACAGCTCGTTAGATATTCCATGGCTTATATGGAATGTTAGAAACGAAATGATATTTAGAGGTACCAACTTAGTCCAGCACATGTATTTCATCGTTCCTTGGCCTATCTTTAAGCTGGCGTTGAACCCGTTGATATCTGAGGGAAGAGGGAATGAATCCAACTTTCGCTGGAAAAAAACCGGTTAATCCTTGCTTGTATAAATTGAATAGATATGGTGCTTACAACAGCTCAGACAAGAGTGGGGTGCTGAATACACACTATCAGGGACCAAGATGGTAACTGCTGCTGAGTTTGGAGGCATTTATACAAATGGCAAGACTCCGAAGATTGGACATCTAAACACTGAGTCGAACTACAGAGAGCTGGTTGACATCATTAGCAAAGAACAAAACACCACCTTGGCAGATTACCGCATTGAACACTGATATTAGACTACTAGTTAAGAATATCAACTCTATTGTATCCCACATATATAGAAGAAGAAAAAAATACGGCTGCCCATTGGGCCGGCCAGTTTTGCCACGCAACAAAAACAGGATTATGCCTGGAAGGATCATGTATCACGGGACTCACTTTGTATTTGTGTAATGATCGATCAGGTCATGTTTTGGAGTAATTAATAACAGTTTTGGAAAAAGAAAAAAAAAAACGAGGTTTGGTAATTGTGATGAAAATCACCACAAAGATAGTTTATTAACTATCAAACTCGAGTTAGAGAGCAAGACGCCAAGAGCCCAATGAAAAGGGGCACGCAAATTAAAGGAGGCTCATGTTCCCCTTTTATACACAAGTGACCTCTTATATAACTAGAATTACAAAAACCTAACCATAATCCCATTTTAAATAAACATGCTCTCCTATCTAACTAGGGGCACGCAAATTAAAGGAGGCTCATGTTCCCCTTTTATACACAAGTGACCTCCTATATAACTAGAATTACAAAAACCTAACCATAATCCCCTTTTAAATAAACATGCTCTCCTATCTAACTAGGATTAGGATGAATCAATCCAATAAAATAAATAAACATGCTTACACTAAAGAAACTCCTAATGCCTAAGGATTACTAATTTTATTCCTAATAATCAGGAACAGTGATCCTAACCCTAAAACTTTAGAATATGAGATCCTCATGGATCATAACTGACTATATTAGATTTAGGATAATATCTCGTAATATACAAAAATCATGTTACTTTTGTGGGTAATACGACCTAAAAAAGTTAAGAATCGCAAATGAACATAAAATAAGTTCATGGCTTATTGAACGACCAATTTGTTACTGGTTTTCATGTCAGTGGCATGTACATGCAAAAAAGAAAAAAAATTATATCAAAATAGAAACAATGACTTGGCCCTGATTTTGGGGCTAGGTTACATGAATCCTTATATTCCAACAGTTCTATTAAGGGCCTCTTCATCATTAGTCCCTTCCCTTCTATAGCTTTTTCTTACGTGTTAGGCAACTACTATCAAAAGCGAATACTGTTATAAATGGCCCTAAACGTAGCTAAATGGAAGGTAACAGATTCAGGAAGTTGACCCAAATTTTCAGGTAAAAGGCTTTTTGATGTTTAAAACTTTTTGGCATGTTATGCCACAAACACAAGAAACATCACTCATACATTAGCAGTCCAATAAGCTATGATCGAATAGCCTTCTAGACATGTCTCTCCCTTAGCCTCCTAGTTCATATTAAACAATAATCCACTTCTATAATTATATTTATCATAAATATCCTACATCAAATACAAATGGTGATCGAATAGCCTTCTAATTCATGCCTTTTACTTAGCCTTCCGGTTCATATTAAAAATAATCAACTTCCATATATCATAAATTTCCTAAACCAAATGCAGATGGTTATGATTCCTTTTATATCACACATTTATATTATCTTAACTTATTAGGTTGTAATCTATTTTTTGATCTGACTGTATTTTCTTACTTTAACACTTGCTCTATAATTTTGTTTTCCACTCCTCTACTACTCAATCACCGACTATTTTGACTTTATTATTGTTTAATATCTTACACTATAGATTAACTATAGTGGTTAACCTAATAAATCTTGAATGCATGTGATGGTGGCCACTATGTCACATGAACAATAAGGTATTATAGACACTAGATGTACTTAAAGTCAAAATGCATATTGTCCATCTGTATTATTCTGCAATCCAGATGTAATTATGTAAATGATTTGTTCATCTCATGAGTTGGCCAGGTAAATTTTCAAAAAATTCAGAGGCTATTGGGCTCATGGACTAAAGATTTGGTGCTTTGGGCTATTATTGAAGACTAACCAAAATCATATTGCACAGGAAACCATATCAATGATGCTTAATACAGATGTATGTAGTTCTAAAGATGACCTTAAGCCATAAAATGAACTAAGTGGAAGAATCACAAGTTTGATTCAGAGCTGAAATGTGAACTAGTGGAAGGTAAAAGCTGGAATAATTGCACACTGCCGATATGATGTACAAGATTTACTCAGCAGAACACAACATCACAAAGCAAGTACTAATCGGTATAAATATAATAAAGTCATACTTTATTATCTGCTATTGTTCTGCACAAGTTATTTTTTACCTAAAATGTATACAACAACTCATCAGACAGATTGAAAGAGGCATTTATTTTCAGAATCTTACACAATTGGTGAACATAGGTCAAACTCCGCAATAAGTGACATACATTGAACTCATGCAACCACGGTATGGACAAAGAAAGATGCACACCCTAATGACTAAAGGGTATCTACTCGGTTCATATTCTTCTGCTATAATAGCTACGGTATGGACTAAGAAAGATGTACAGCCTAATGACTAAAGCGTATCTACTCGGTTCATATTCTTCTGCTAAAATAGCAGCAAACAAGGATCTACATGCGACCATCAAAATTATGTATTCTCTCCTGAAATCAACATGCTTCTCCGAAAACTAATGCAGGAGTGTACATCCCCATGCGTATCATACAGACTACCCTTCTCAGCTACAAAAGCAGTATATTTTCGCAAAGTTTTAAAATTAATCTAAATTCATATGGATGAAGTTTGGTCCTCAAACTGTCAGATCCACCACTTTGAAAGAAATTGATCTGGTGCAATAAATTAGCTCATAATCGACAAATGTGATTTTGCTTTGAAAAAATAGATCCCACCTTTACGAAGTTTTCGAACCAAGCTCGTCAGCTGAGCATGTAACCCTATAAGATACCATGCAGATCCGAATACATGAGAACGCAACTAAAAGAACATCAGACACCTCAAATAGATCATAAATAACAGTATCCAAAATGAATGGTGAACAGATCGGGAATCCAACAGATCAAACAGATCAGCATCTCTGAAAACCAGATCATACCTAATTGAAAATCATAATTAGGGGGAAATAAATATTAAAAAAAAAAAAGGTAATTTGGCAGGACAAGACAGTGGATATCGCGATAACACCTATTCTAAAAAATCATAATTCATAATCATAATCGTCGTAGTCATCACCTACTCGTTCTCCGTCTCCACAAAAGTAGCAAGAATGATAATAATTATAATAAAATTCTACCAGTACCGAAATTAGTTGAGTATAAAGAGATGCGGCAGAGCTGACGAACTGACCTGATAAAAAGAGAGAGATCGGTCATCGTCAAGCCTGGGAGTCGTTCTTCCTGCCGTCTCCGTCCCTCTCCTGGAGCAGCGAGCCGGCCTCCTCGTCGGCCTGGGCGGACTTCTTCTGCGCCTCCTTCGCCTTGAGCGCCTGCAGCTTGACGTGGTTGTAGTAGGCGACCCCGAGGAACGCCACCCCGTAGCCCATCAGGTTGACGGGGGTCACCGTGTCCCGGATCACGGACCACGAGAACGCGATCAGCAGCCAGTCCTTGACGACCCCGGCGACGTTCATGGTCAGGGCCGAGGTCTTCCCGACGAGGAGGAACACGGCGAGGTTGAGCGCGAAGGCGCAGAGGGAGTTGGTGCCGAATATCAGGAGGTCGGGGTGGAAGGAGGCGGCGGCGCGGAGGACGGGGAGCTCGACGACGGCCCAGGGGAGGAGGAGGAACGCGAGGCAGCAGGGGGCGACGTAGTAGAGGGAGGTGATGGGGTTGAGGGAGATCCCCTTGGAGGTGAGGAGGATCTGGATGAGGACGAGGCGGGTGGCCTCGAACGCGACGGCGGCGAGCTGGAGGGTGACGCCCCAGACGTCGAAGCGGGCCTCCCCGTAGGCGGCGATGGCGACGCCGAGGGAGATGGAGAGCATGTTGGCCATGGAGGAGGAGCGGAAGGTCTCCTTCTTGAGAAGGACGCCGATGGAGTAGACGGCGACCGGCATGAGAGCCTTCAGCATCTGGATGAAGGAGACCGAGAGGTATATGTACGCCGAGTTGGAGAACCACAAGGAGAGAGAGTACAATGCTCCGATGGGGACGACGGAAGCGATGTAGAGGTCCTTGGTCATCGGCGGAGAGGTGGGGGGCTCGACGAGGCGGAGGACGCGGATGATGAGGAAGGCGAGGGAGGAGCAGAAGCCCATGTGGACCATGGTGAGGGAGATGGGGAAGGGCCAATTGTACATCTTCGGGTCGAGTATGAACTTGTTGTAGACGATGACGGTGAAGCTGAGGAAGATCCAGATGGCCACGTACGCGTAGGAGAGGAGGACCTTCTTCAGGACGCCCTCCGACACGCCGGAGGAAGAAGAGGAGGAGGACGCCGCCATTGCTGCTGAGTAAAAACCCTAACCCTAATTTTGCAGATTTGATTTTGAGGATGGAAAGAATAAGAAGAAGGAGATATGTGGTGGATTTATGGGTGCAAAGCAACAAAACGAAAGAGACGGTTTTTTGATCCCAACCCCTAAAAATAAAATAATATTCGTGTTTCTTACTTCTTTGTTCTTTTACATTTAAGTCCCTTAAAAATATCTGTTAATTTGTGTTGTGAGCATGACACTTGTGATGAGAGCGTTTCTTGTGGGGAGGAGCGCTGTTCATACATATGGGCATCTCAACTAAAGTATTGACGGGACCAAGTCCGCGTGATGCTCATTATTATTTATTTATTTATTTTCTTTCTCTGCTACTACTCTCTTATTTATCGTTATTTTTATTTTTATTTCATTCAGAAGCAAAACTAACACATGGGGAAGCAGCATATAACTCAGATTTGGATCTGGAATAAATTATTATTTTATATTTTATGTTGGTTATCACGTCTAATTTACTACGTTACGGATTCTTGAAGCAAAATACTGTTGTAGGTGGTGGACTTCAACAGTTTACTCGGATCTTAAAATCAGAACATTCGGTGGAATCCGATTGTCCGAGTCCAAACTTATTTTGGTCATCTTTTATTCTTGATCTGGAATGATTCTGTCCTCGATTCCGATCTCTTATAAGTCACTAATCACCTTCACGTACGTTACACGTATAAAAAAAAATCAATAATAGTATTAATAAAGTATATAAAAATATAAATTATATTACAATATTTTAAATATAATTTTAATATATTTTAATATGATTTGTTATGATTATTTTTTAAATTATAGATATGTATTTAATTAGATAATATTACGTAGTTAGTTTAAACATAATTTTAATTTTAAACATATTCTAGTATACTTTGGTTTTAAATTTTTTACGTGAGGAGATAGTTCGGTTATCCACACAAAAGATAAGAAAGTTAGTTAATTTAAAAAAAAATTAAAATAGTTGATGATATATACAACTTAGACGGTTCAAGATTGAACGATTTTGAAACCACTTTATAATAGTAGAGATGTTGGACTAAAGAATTGTCCTGAACAGAAAATGTTTGTCCAAACCCAACTACCTGGAATGCAATGTTTGTACCAATAACAGTTTTGTATATTTTCTTAATTTGGATGTAACATTGTCAAATTTTATGATTCTAAATTTATGAGTCAGTGTGTATGGTTGCAGTATTGAATTGTGCGCACCTTTAGGGATGTTGAATCTTATTATGATTTGATCTTAATAAATTTCAAGATCTTCTCAAATATTTATACAACTAGGAGTAGACTAGGAATTTATTTATTTTAATTTTTATGATCTCTAAGAATTGTAAGTTTATGTAAAGTCCCAGTGTTCTAGGTTTGGAATTGCTCGTCTATGGTTCATTCTGTTTATTTTTCGAAAATATACTCTCATAAACTATTGGGTTAAAACAACTTGTTAAATAAATTTTGAAGAGTTGGTGCAATTTTTGGATAGCTTTTTTAAAAACCGATAATCCAACCGTTTAAAAAAAACTGCTATCATTCTTGAGAAATGCCAGACTGCCAGTAATCCTAAACCGAACATAAGTCTTTCTTTCAGGAGATTATAAAAAAGTTTAATGAGTGCATTCCAATTAAGGTTATTAAAATTTTTGTTTTATTTTACGGTCTCGTATTAAATTTTAAATTTATGATAATGTTTCTATTTTAGACCGCCATTATAAGTTAACCATTATTACAAGATCCAAATCATTTTTTGAATAATATGGAGACTTAAACATGATAATATTATATGAGACCTAAACCTAAATAATACTTCTTATATGTAGATTTAGACAACTTATGGATGTTTGTGGACTCGAGACATTCATCCATTCGTAACTGCTCTCCGTCAAATATTAAGTAAGTTATCTTAAAACATGCAACAAGACCCCAAAAAAAAAGAGGTTAGTTAGATGGGTCTATAGTTGATATCGGCATTGCAAACCACAATTTGAAACCTTGAAGAAGGACTTTACTTGCACCCAAAATTTGATCTCTTGTTATAGTAGATAATATCCATTATTTCATTGTATTCTAAGACTATGAATAACCTTTTTTTGAAGGTGTCATTTTCTTCGGACTGACGAGCAACCTCAAGGGGAGATTTGAACCGTGTCCATCCCCATAGGACCCCCTCCTCCCTTCCGGTATACCCAACGGCCTTACACTCCCACGAACACTTTGTGTAATTATACTACCGAGGCATTGTCGAGTGGTAACATAAAGAAGATGAGAGGTCAATGGAAGAGGGGTGGTAACATAAAGAAGATGAGAGGTTGGCTAAGTTGGAATCCAGTAAAATAAAAATATCAATGGAAGAGGGGTGGTAACATAAAGAAGATGAGAGGTTGGCTAAGTTGGAATCCAGTAAAATAAAAATATCAATGGAAGAGGGTATGGTGTTAGTAGTTTATGACATGAGCAAATACTATTTGTTGGCACTATATTAAAAAAAATGAAAAATAAAAGAAAACACTTTCTTTTGTCACCAACTTGTGGCCCATCGATTAGGGTTGGTGAGGAGTGTTGGAGAGGTCTTATTTTTCTTTTATCCCATGCCTTAAATACTTATTTTATACCAAGACATGATAGTAGGTTGGGCGAAATCGAAGGCCCACTGGCCAGTCCGAAAATTTAGTCCAATCCTACCATGATTCGATTGTGAAACGGGGATTGGAATATAGTTTCTTAGGCCCAATCAAGTGTGGACCTCCCGACCCAATCAATACTCGACCAATTGATGTCCACTAATTATCCTTTCCTACCTATCCCATATAAATATCCAAACTATGTGTCACCTTGATCAATTTTTATTCCGAGCACAAACACATATTATGCGAGGGATAAAATCACAACTAGTGATCATGGTTGTGGTCGTTAAAGTCAGAAAAAATATAATTTGCTCACCGACTAATGCATTAATTTATTCTACTATATAATGTCAAAAGTAGACTTCATCGTAAAAAAATTTATTTCAAAAAATATACTTTGTTATATTTACTAATTAAAAAATTTAATTAAAATTAATATGTGTATTTAGGTAAATACATGAGTTGTTCTTTGATATTCTTAATTACAACAACTCTTAAATGATTGAGTATCTAAAAATGAGATATTGAAAAATAAATTTTGTTTAGCATCATTGTAAATACGTGCAATACACGTACATATATACTAGTAGGAATAAAACCAAATCTATAGTTGTAAGTTCATGAAAAAAAATTGTATAGTTGTGCACTTAAATGATGAGTGTTTATTTATTTATTTATTTATCTTAATTGTTTTAGACTTGTATTCTTTTAATATTTGCTCTCCCCCCTTGTAGCCCCAAGAACTATCTTATTTGTACATGAAGGGCATATGTATGCATAACATCATCTACGAGGTTGTATTGTTATTTCATCAAGCTTAACTGTTAATTTTGTGTGTGCATATGTGTATTTTCATTCGGAAAGTTGAGAAATTGGGTGTTGTAAATTGCAATAGTTTTCCTAAAAGGCAACAGCAACGATGACAGGCGAGAATGAGATGCTGGGGTGAATGAACCACCGTTGCTCAAAGCTTTATTCGCCCCACACGAGCACGAACAGCTTCCAGGAACCAGCAAGTTCACGAAGAACTTTTGGAACGCTCGTAAGTCAATATTTGAGACTTGAACGGGCTTCCTGGACTTAACAGACTCCCTCAACTCTCTTCTTGGTGCATCTTTCAAAGGAGGCCAAGGGGCTCTATTTATAGAGTGGAGTTGAGACTTCACCTCTTCTCCTATCCGATGTGGGACTAAAATACCAATACTCAAAAATAGAGTTTGATATTTTAGATCATCCCACAATCAGCATAGAAGTGTGCCAGTCCACGCCTACCTCCCGAACACTCCCGTGCATGCACGAGACATCCTGGAGTCCGTGTCCGAGTCCGCACAACAAAAATTAACTTGCATCCTTGTTGGATTTAATTCTTTTTCCTTCTAGGAAAATACTTCCACATGGCACAAACTTGTGCCCCACTACACCTCATGTGCACACCTCAACACAAGCAATGCATTATATTGAGATACTCACCATTTGGTGTAGCCGATGTGGGACTATCTTTTCTAGTCCAAAGGCAAAAACACCAACAATTCTCCACATATCTCAATATATGGGTTGAGCGTTCCCCACAGTTACTGCCCATCATGCATTAGGAGAGATGTCGCTACGACTTGAATCTTTCCGCATAGGTTAAATAACAACATGATACAAGAATGGACTAAGCCTTGAATTCTGCACCATAACTGCAATTCTTCCTACTCACATAATGACATCAACTGTGCTTCTGGCTGCACATTGAAGGCCTTGTGCCAGCCTGGTTTCAGTGTATAATTTTTGGGCGTCTACAAGTTTACCCTCAAGAGACGGCCTGATATCTTTGTCCATACACTATAGGTGAGTTCTTTATAAAGAGTCATGGCATGAAGCATTGCGCTTCTTTGCGGTGCTACGTCGCTATGACATGGCTTAAAGCCGAGGCTTTACCCCACCTGGGTACCTCATCGTAGTGTCATACTACTGTAGCATGAGGTCACAGGCCTCTTTGTAGTGCCAAACTACCCAGCATGAAGCCTTGCGCTTCCGTGCGGTGTTACGCCGCTATGACATGGCTCACAAAGCCGAGGCTTTATCCTACCTGGTACCTCTTCGTGGTGTCATGCCACTGTAACATGAGGACATCGTCCTCTTTGTAGTGATGTCTACCTCTCTTTATTACGATTATCATACAGCATTAGGCTACCTGCCTATTTGCGGTGCTACTCCGCTGTGACTTGGCTTGCAAAGCCGAGGCATTATCCCTACCTGGGAACCTCATGGTGGAGTCACCCCACTATAGCATGGAGTTACACTCCTTGTAGTGCTGCGCTACCGTGCTTCCTGTAAAGCACTCCAGGCATTCACTCTGCCTGAGAACTCATTAAGGCATTTAAGCCAACCTTCCCGCAGGATCCGTTTTTCGTAGAAAATAACAGTAGACAACAGTGGTTGTAGGTCCGTAACCTCTCCATGTCACAGAGGACAAGTACCCACCGTTCCTGATATTCTTCTGGTTAATAGTCCTCCCTTGAACCAAAAGATAGATGCCTAGTAGATAAATCTTTGAACTAATAGCATAAAATTTTATGGTAGGAATACAATAATACAATATCAGAATGCCTTCAAGCCCATTTTATAAGTTGTGTCATCGACCAGCTGGCGCTTGAGGCCCTTGGTGAACAGATCCGCCAGGTTCTCCTGACTCCGAACATCAATCACTGCAATAACACCTCTCTTGATAAGATCGCTCTGTGCTTCAACCGCACCGTTCTCTTCTTCCCGTTGAAGAGTTCATTTGATGCCACTGCGGTTGCCGCCTGGTTGTCACAGTATATCGGTATTGTCGGTATCTGAGCCCCAACCACCGGAAGATCATACATGAGCTCCTGAAGCCACTCTGCTTCATCTGCAGCAGCATCCAATGCAAAGAATTCAGATTCCATGAAGGAGCGAGATAACATAGTCTGCTTCTTCGACTTCCACGATATAGCAGCTCCGCCCATGGCGAATACGAATCCACCTGTGGAATACTCGCTCTCCATATCTGAACACCAGCTAGCATCACTGAAGCCTTCCACTACTGACGGATCTCCGCTGTAGAAAAGTGCATATGTCTGAGTTTTCTTGAGATATCTCGTAACACGCTTCACAGCTTTCCAGTGCTCAACGCCTGGATTGCTAGTGAACCGACTCAGCATTCCCACTGCAAAAGCTATGTCATGCCTTGTGGCAGTAGTAGCGTACATCAAGCTTCCGATGACGCTAGCGTACTCCAACTGCCTGACGCTTTCCCTCGAATTTGGCTCCAGCTTCTGATCACTCCGGTACGGTGTATCAATAAAAGGAAGATCTTGATACCCGTAGCGAGTGAGCATCTTCTCAATATAATAAGATTGTGACAGCGCTATTCCAGTGCCTGTCCGAATGATCTTGAGCCCCAAGATTACGTCGGCATCCCCCAAGTCCTTCATACTGAACTTGGTCGAGAGGAATTTCTTTGTCTCTGTGACGCGGCTTAAATCCGTACCTAGGATTAGCATGTCGTCCACATAAAGACATACGATTACTCCTCTTCCGTCAGCAAACTTCGTATAGACACACTTGTCTGTTTTACTGACCCTGTAGCCATTTGACCTTATCACCTTGTCAAACTTCTCATGCCACATTTTGGGAGCTTGTTTCAAACCATACAGAGACTTCATCAACTTGCAGACTTTGTCTTCCAGACCTCTGACGACAAAACCTTCTGGTTGTTGCATGTAGATCTCTTCGGTCAGCTCGCCATTAAGGAATATCGTTTTCACATCCATCTAATGTATCACCAGCTTGTGTATTACTGCTAGAGCAATTAACAATCTGATGGTTGTCATCCGAGCTACTGGAGCATAAGTGTCAAAGTAGTCGATCCCCCTGCTTCTGAGCAAACCCCTTGGCCACTAGCCTGGCCTTGAACTTGTCAATGGTTCCATCTGCTTTCATCTTCTTCTTGAAGATCCATTTGCATCCGATGGGTCTTGCTCCTTCTGGCAGGTCAACCAATACCCATGTGTTGTTGGAGGTGATTGAGTCAATCTCGTTGTCTATCGCCTCCTTCCAGAATACAGCATCTCTGGTCTTCATCGCCTCATCATAGGTCAGCAGATGTCACACCCCAGAACCAGAATACTGGAGAGCGGGGGCAGACATAGCCAGCTACGTATATTGAAATAGAATACATCTCAACTATACGGTCACGGCTGTCTAGATATGAGGGTTTACTACAAGCCAGCAGTCTCTTAAGGTCAAGCCTATTGTCTCAATCTCAAGCAATTAACAGAGTTACAAGATATTAGAGCATCAAACTAGATATGAGGGTTTACTCAATCTCAAGCAATTAACAGAGTCTCTTAAGGTCAAGCCTATTGTCTCAGTCTCTTAAGGTCAAGCCTATTGTCTCTTAAGGTCAAGCCTAAGTTGTACCGCTTAACCATCCTGCATGGACTATATTCATGTTTTGCACGCTCAGTTGCTAGGGTCAACGCAAGACTAGTTAGGTACGTACGAGACATGTTAACTTTGCATGTGTTCTCAATCGAGTCATGTTTAACGTCGTTCGGCACAAAGGCCTTCGCCTATCGATCCCGTGCAACCGAGTACTTGTACGAGCTTTTGAAAGTATTAGACTTATTGTATGGAACATCCCAAGGCACAGCGAGAGAGAGCGTATACTTCTTTTCTTCCAACCGAGCTTTCAAAACTGAGATAATCGAAATAAAGTCCAAGGACGTAAAGCCGTGCTCTGATACCAAAATGTCACGCCCCGCTCCCGTAGGAGCGATCGTCCTCGCTAAGGCGTGATGCCGTACGGGCCTAGGTTGCGCCCGTGCAAGGCCAAGTCCAGAAACGGCCGATTTGATTCCTAGGCCACAGAGTCGCACAGAGTGTTCCCATTTGCAGCGGAAAATAAATGAACACAAGTTGGATACGAGTCAAACTCTTTATTGATAATCACGAAGTTTACAAGCGGCGCTAGGCCGATATTACAAATCGCTCAAGCTCTCTCTCTCTGAAACATAAAAGGGGTGCCAAATGGCTTACAACATGGAAGGATACATGGCGATGTTCCGATACATTATGTCCTGTATAGGGTGCTTCAGCTTCTTGCAACGTTCCAAGGCCCCCAGAGTTGGCTCCGCGCCTTGACGCGTTCGACGGAAGCTCCGCACCCGCCGACGTCTCCTGCTATCCTGCAAGCATACTGTGGGGTTATCAGTACATTGTTATGCACTGGTGGGGAGGCTGGCTCGCCCACAATGCCATCATTACCAAACACGTTCTATAATCTTTTGTGCATCTCTATCATTCATTGTCTTTCTAATCTTGCCTTAGGATCAATTTCATGGCATATTGCATAGCCTATCTCGTGTTACCGAACTCGAGTGTCGCATGGAAATACATGTACGACTTACCCATACTTACCGTCCGGCCTTCCCTGTTCAAGGTAAACCAAGTTAAACCACAATTCATGAATAATAACATAACACGATTCATGCACGCATTCAATATCAAGTGTGTGTCCATGTCTCGGGATTCTAGCACGTCGGAGGCATGTTCTAGCACGTCGTAGGCACGTTTTTTAGAGTGTTACAATTCAAGCATGTTTCGAGTATTTCATTCAAGCATGTTCAGGAGTGTTACATATCGAGCATGTTCATGTTCAGGATGTTATGTTTCGGGCATGTTCATGATCAGGATGTTATATTTCAAGCATACTCTGGGTGTGTTGTATTTCAAGCATGTTCAGGAAGCACTTGTTCATTTAACTTAGACTACTTTGATTTCAATGCAAGAACTTGCACGTGGATTGCCACCAGCATAGTCCACTTAATCTACATGCACGGGTCGCTGGCTTTACAAGCCATTTAGGACATTCCCCTGTGGCAATTCTCAACTTAGCGTAGGGTGATGGCTGGTACACCCCGTTAAGTCTCTTGAATATACCCTCCTACTTACGTCTCTTGGTGCCCAAGCCCGCACCCAAGCAGCCCGTAAGCGCCGTTGATTCTGCCTAGGCCGGCCACGGTTTACCCCCCCAACGCCCGTGCCGCAGAATCCTTCCACACGACGGCCACGGTATTCCCCCCCATCGCCCGTGCCGTTTGTCCACGACCATTTCGTATTGTCTTGTCATTTTAACTTAGCGGCTAACTCCGAGCCGTAGGCTAACCCTTAGCCATAATGCGTTAACGACCAGGTTGGCGTCCGTACAGCGCGGGTAGCGAGCCCCGTTGCACGTGTCCGTCACACCTGTCGCTAGCGTCTTCCATGTCTTATCTTTCATGTATTCTTTCTTTCATTTCATTCTTTAACTTGTTCGTTCGTTCATAGAGTCATTCATGTATTTATTCATTCATTCGTTGATTCATTCATTCACGCATTATGCAACTCCCAGTACGGGAGTCGCCTTGGCGACCCATCGGTCCCATAGCCTTCCAATGTTGCTAAACTCTACTCGGAGCGACTATGTTGATAGCCTTCCCGTTTCATTGTTGTAAACCATTCATTGTTTCATTGTTTGAACGTATAAGGGACATGAACGTGAGCTTGTGCCTTAGCACGAGCGTAGAGCGCGGTGCGAGCATATCTATAATTACCGAGTTCTTTTCCATGTTCTAAACAAGCATGCAAGATGGGATTATTCCCTTAGCTAGGTGCGTTGAATCATTTATTAACATGCATAGTGTTGTCGCCTAGCGATTCTCGTGATAGTGTCCGCATTATTATGTGTCTAGGCTAAGCACAGACGGGTTCATCGGAGCCACCCACCTTAGCGATGTTCGCATCGGCCGAGCGATCCTCCGAGCACGCCTTCGATAGTCTAAGTCTGGATTCATCTTGTCGGGCCAATGCAAGCCTTGCATCGATTCGCATCGACACTTCATCGGGTCGAAGCAACTCTTCGGGTCGACGGCTCGTTTGAGTCGTTGCACTTGCCGTTTGGAATCGGCGTTCCGCTAGGGCGGAGCGGGTCACTACAAGTACTACCACGACTTCGCATTAACTGCAAAGACTGACCTGCATGGGCCACCACTAAAAACGTGTCACGACCCGCACCCGGATATACGGATACGAATACGTGGGCCACGCCCAGCCTACGCCGCGGTATCGGCGGTAGAACGCTGTCAAGTATACTATACTAACTACAACTTCTAAGATCCATAACTATGAAATGTACTCATGTCACAACTCGAAAACTAAGGAAGATAAGACAAGAAATAATAACAATATCACTAGAACAACTAGAATCTACAATGATCATAAGACAGGAAATAAAGAAGGAACAACAAGACTAACTAAGGGTAACTACCAGGCAACTCACATAGAGGAACAGTGAGAACCACCTCAGCTAGAATCATCCTGCAGTCCAACAAATGTGGCACAACTACTCCTAAAATTTTGTCAACATATCCAGTCAGGATGGAACGAGCACAAATCTCAAATAACAGTTCTAATTAGACGATATTGAAAATGTAGCAGTAAATAGAGAGAATATACGAGGTAAATAATGTGTACATGAATCATGGTAAGGCATGTCAAGACTGTAACTGAATGTAAGAACAGGGAAAATAGTATAAATCATGTACAAGAATCTGGAACTATATCTATGTGAGTTTAGCACTAGTTTCAACATGTGACCGGCTTAGAACTTGATACAATGTTTGGCCTGGCTAATCATACGTGAGTGTATGATTAACACTATACAATGATGATACAATATCTGTGGGGTATTGATCACATATCTACGCTAACACCCCCATCCCTGACTAATATAGTGGATCCAGTCATGACACGTCATGACACGCATTCTCTGTGAAGTAGCTCTCCTTCACAGGAATCGTGTCTATACTATGAACAAGGAAACAATGAAGACTTGCACAAGGCATACCATATATAAGAGGAATAACATCTTATGACGGGATCCAACAAATACCAATCCGTGTGAACAATGTGTCAAGAGAACAAGGATATCTACACTAAATACTAGAAACAAAAACGATATCATAAAACAGAATTATTATCAGAGAATGTACTTGCCTGGGGTCCTGCTGTCAATATGAATCAGGGTTCGGAGTAAAGCCACAGACCTAAAGATGAAATAATACAAGAGCTGATCAGGGTCAAAAGACATACTAACATCTAGGTCAAACTAAGTCAAACTAAGACAAACTGGGTTAAGATTGACGTCTAAGTCTAATCTAGGTTAAATAGGTCAATGGTTGACCTACAGTTGACTTTGGTCAAAAAGTCAACGTTTGTCAAATCTGGTCAAACCTAGGTCAAATATTGACTCTACTTCGACATCTAGTCAAAGTAGTCAACCATGGTCAAGCTAGTCTCTATAACCATCTACAAGGTCAACTTATGAATTTCAGTGATTTAGAAATCACTGAAATCGACAGGTCTCTAAAACAACCAAAAGGAGAAAATATTATAATAATAGGATGACACAAAAAGGGAAGAAATATACAGATGTTGTCGGATGATGAAACTAACATCACCAACGTGTCCAGAATGGTCAAATCAGCTAGGATAGCCTGTCCAAAAATCCAATTTGGACACAGGGGCAAAACGGTAATTTTGGGCCAAAATGATGTCCGTCGTTGGACACAATTTGCACCGAAAAATGTGCCGAAATAAAAGTGCACAAAACCTAACAAATTATATGTCCACGAATCCAGAATGACGATACGAACCCAACGGTATATCCAGAATTGGATTCCGTTGACCCGATCTCAAATTGGTCCGTTGACCCGGACATTGGAAACCGATTTGCACGGAAAAGCGTGTCGGAGCCAATGTCCTCAAAACTCAGCAAATTATATGTCAACGAGTCCAGAATGACGATACGAACTCAACGGTATATCCGGAATTGGATTCCGATGAGCCGGCGTCAAAAAGTCCCGTTGACTCAGAAAGTGGGACCCGCTTTGCACCGAAATACGTGCCAGGGCCCACGTTCTCCAAATCAAGCAAACTTTATATGAAAACATACCAGAACGACGCCACGAGTCTACTGGTGGTGTCAGAAATTGAATCCGGAGTCCCGGGTTCAAAAATGGAATTTAACTAGTGCATCACTAAGAATTCGAACGACCAACTTTGGCGTCGAATTCGACCGACCTAACAAGCTCAAACTGAAATGAAATCTAAAGGGGGCAGGAAGAGGGTTATACCAGCTGTGCACCGGAACTGGTGGCACGCAAAACGGAGCTGCGACGACGAAGATACGAACCCGCGAAGTTGGCGTCGCGAAACTGTCCAAAAACAGTACAAATTAAAACGTCAACTTGGTGGCCGGTTTTGATGTATCAAACGACGAAATTAACGGTTCAAACTTGACAGAGGTGAAGAGGGATATACCGAGATTGTGACGGAGCAAAGAGTTCGCCGATCCAACGGTCGGATTGTCCGAAAAACCGGCACGAAGTTGCTATCGCGAAACGCACTTTCTGAATTTCGAAATCGCGCGTCACGGCGGGATCCCGTGCAAAACGCACAAATCGTGTGTTTCACACGTCGGGGAGGCCGGAGACTCTCCCAGGGTGGTCGCCCGGGTTCGCCGGAGGCGTGGGGAGCTTGCGGGGGCGGGTCGGCCACGGATGGCGCGCAGCCATCGCCGCATCCGTGCGCGCGGGTGGCGCGGCAACCACTGCGCTGCATGCTGCTGCTGTTTGCAGCTGCTGCGGCTGCGCGTGCTGCTCCGGCCAAGGCGGCGGCGGCGCAGCGCCGGGGTCAGGCGGCGCACGGCGGTGGGGCTGTGCGGGCGGAGGTAGAGGTGGTGGGAGTGGTTTTGATGATGGTGATGAAGATGATGTTGATAATGGTGATGATGAACTTGATGATGATGATAATGGAGGAGGAGGAGGAGAAGAAGATGGAGGAGGTGGTGGTGCATGGTGGCGGTGGTGTTCGGCCACCGGGGCTACGTCGGGGAGCTGGGCTCGGCCAGGGAGGAAGGGTGCTGTGGTGTTGATGGGTAGTGATGGTGATGGCATTGATGAAGAGTGGTGGTGGTGTTCTTCTTTGAAGAAGAAGAAGACTAAGAAGAAGGAGTTGAGGAAGAAGAAGGAGAAGTGAGAAGAAGAGAGAGAGATGATGATGATGTAAAGAAAATAAGAGGGGGGCTGTACCAGTACGGGAGAGGGGTGAGGTGGTGTGGGGTGTTTGTTTGGAGAGAGAGAGAGAAAGAGAGATTATATAATATATATATATGTGTGTATATATATTATATATAAAGAGGGAGAGATATTAGAAGATATTTAGAGGGAGAGAGAGAGAGAATAGAGAGAGGTGGTGTGCTCGGGTACATGGGGGGGTGTGAGCTGACATGGGGAGGGAAGAGGTGGTGTGTAGGTAGAGAGAGAGTGATGGGAGATGTAGTGACCCGCTCCGCCCTAGCGGAACGCCGATTCCAAACGGCAAGTGCAACGACTCAAACGAGCCGTCGACCCGAAGAGTTGCTTCGACCCGATGAAGTGTCGATGCGAATCGATGCAAGGCTTGCATTGGCCCGACAAGATGAATCCAGACTTAGACTATCGAAGGCGTGCTCGGAGGATCGCTCGGCCGATGCGAACATCGCTAAGGTGGGTGGCTCCGATGAACCCGTCTGTGCTTAGCCTAGACACATAACAATGCGGACACTATCACGAGAATCGCTAGGCGACAACACCATGCATGTTAATAAATGATTCAACGCACCTAGCTGAGGGAATAATCCTATCTTGCATGCTTGTTTAGAACATGGAAAAGAACTTGGCAATTATAGAAACGCTCGCACCACGCTCTACGCTCGTGCTACGGCACAAGCTCACGTTCATGTCCCGTATACGTTCAAACAGGGGACACTCTGTGCGACTCTGTGGCCTAGAACTCAAATCGGCCGTTTCTGGACTTGGCCTTGCACGGGCGCAACCTAGGCCCGTGCGGCATCACGCCTTAGCGAGGACGATCGCTCCTACGGGAGCGGGGCGTGACAGATTGGTATCAGAGCACGGCTTTACGTCCTTGGACTTCATGTCGATTTCTCAGTTTTGAAAGCTCGGTTGGAAGAAAAGATGTATACGCTCTCTCTCGCTGTGCCTTGGGATGTTCCATACAATAAGTCTAATACTTTCAAAAGCTCGTACAAGTACTCGGTTGCACGGGATCGATAGGCGAAGGCCTTTGTGCCGAACGACGTTAAACATGACTCGAATGAGAACACATGCAAAGTTAACATGTCTCGTACGTACCTAACTAGTCTTGCGTTGACCCTAGCAACTGAGCGTGCAAAACATGAATATAGTCCATGCGGGATGGTTAAGCGGTACAACTTAGTCCGCGTGTCGCGCACCTCGACTCTTGGGTACAATCGGGTTGCGAGCGATATCAAGTATCGCTCGATCGAGAACGGAGATACACTTTGAGTGTATATCGATAGGAACGCTATCGAGTTAACGCTTAGGCGTACGTGAATGATTGACTTGGATTTTGAGGATTAGTGTGAACGACTTAGTACGTCGAGACGACGTAAGCGAGTACGCTAGAGATTCGTCGAACGAATCTGAAGGATATCTTAGTGCATGGCACGAACGTGATTGAGGATTAGACCGTATGGCTTGAACCCGAGTGGTGTATGTGATAGGTTCGAAGAAGAATAAGAATGAGTGTCAACGACTAGTCGAGTGGCTCGAAACCTGAGTGGTGTATGGACGTTATAGAAATTGTTCGAGCGAGACTAAAGGAATTACGGATAGAACAAGTATGTCGGCGAAGCGATGCGGTCGCGCAAAGCTTTAGAACGTGTCACGCTTAGTTGATCGTGACTTCGTGTGTCCCGAACGAGATATCGTTCGGACAACTTGTGAATGGGTAACGCGTGTTAGAAATGATTCGGAACGATGGATAAAAATAAATGGTCTTGATCGAGGAAACTTAGAGGAACGTGCGTGCGATGTCGAATTGATGCAAATGAAATGTGACTTGAGTTTTGAATAACGATCTTGAAACGAGCTTTGAGGAAAAGCGACTGAACTTGATCTTGAGTATCGGGAGAAATGGTGGAATATCCAACTCGGACAACGGCATCGTCGCATGACTCGAAATTGGTTGCAAAGGAAGATCGTCAGGTTACGCATATCGTCGATGGTATTGAGGCGTATCAAAGATCGATATGCGATAACTCGGGGGTACTCTGACTCGGCGAATGACGATCGTGCAAATGTTATTGTTCCGTTGGATGCTATACTCGGGGTATTAAAACGTGTCAAGGAAAATATAGACGTGACTCGAGGATTTCTGGTTGAATGAATGACGGTCGGACTGTCGAATTGAAATCTTGACTTGGATGAAATGAAATGCTTGGATTTACTTCGACGATAACCCCAACGTCGACATTCTTGTCTTATGCGAGCGTAACTCCAGCCTCGCACATGCGTCGCGCCGATTAGGGCGATCACTCCGCGTGAGCGCTGGTATGGTGATTCATCCAGCGGGGGTGATCAAACTTGCACGGCGTGGCAATACGATTGCTTCGACTTGTGGTTTGACGCGAAGATGACTTGAGAATGATTCGGTGTGCTTGAATGATGAAGTTTGAGGATTGAGTAGGTCCAATCCGCGTATCGAGAATAAATCAGTCTAGACGTAAGCAAGAGTTACGCCCCGATGAGAATGATTATTCCGCGAGAGCGTTGCATGGTGATTCATGAACCACCGTGGATAATCGGACTCGCGTGAGATTGGGGCGCAACGTATTGTCAAGCTAGATGAACTCGTGATCGAATACATGAATTGGAAAGAATGGATATGTGAAGTATGTGATCAGAATGAATTCGGATATACGCGGCGAATGCCTTGACGAGAATAGGTGATCGTGCTCGATGTTTAGAAATCTGAGTGACGCGAGCTTGGGTAGAAAATCCCGTACTATCGACTTTGGTTTGACCCTAGGATTGGGGTCAGTGTTGGCATTATTGTTGGGGAACTATGATTCCAATCCTGACATTGACTTAGCCTCGAAAAGATGGCCTAGCGGTTAGGCGAGACGCCCCTGTTTCATGTGTTAGCAATCAAAAGATTGATCTTGAGAATTGGCATGGATGGATAGCATGAACCACGAATGTAGGAAACCCCACTCACGAGACTCGGCTGACATGCATATATTTCAGGGACGCCTGGGTATGTGCACGATGCGACTCGAGTGAGAATGACAAATTCTCTATCATGCGGCTAGGCTGAATGCAGGTATTTTGGGGACGCCTGAAATGCGTGCACGATCCGGCCAAGTGATACGATGAGTTCTAGCACGACTTGGGGAGTAAACAAGTGTCGTGAGCGTGAAATCGTGCTAGTAAAAGTTGGTATAACGAAGTGAAGCATTGATAGGAATATATGCTCGACGATAGTGCAATATGTGGTCTTAAATTCGATGAAAATTTCCTAGACTTGGTCGACCCCGTTAAGTAGAAATCATACTGATTTCGTGGACACGAACGCTTGAAAAGCGAATCGGGCCATCTCGATGACCGAGATAAACGAAAGTGAATTTGCCTTAGCCTGCGACCCTCGCATTTGACGAATTACAATGTGTCTCGTGTAACCATTCCAGTTCCATGACACGTCGAAATAGCAACCAAGACGAAGAAATACTCGAATTGAATAAGTATAATCAACTCTAAAATGAATGAAAGGCTATTCGATAAAATCGACCCAACGCGTGTGACACGGAACTTAGAAAGATATCAAGTATGGTTCGATGTCGTCGAACGATAGGACCGCTCGATGAAATTGTCTAAGAAACACGAAAACACGAGTTAAGAAATGGTAGGATGACCTGCACTCAGAAAGTCTCGAGGACGAGACTTATTTTGAGTGGTGTATTATGTAGTGACCCGCTCCGCCCTAGCGGAACGCCGATTCCAAACGGCAAGTGCAACGACTCAAACGAGCCGTCGACCCGAAGAGTTGCTTCGACCCGATGAAGTGTCGATGTGAATCGATGCAAGGCTTGCATTGGCCCGACAAGATGAATCCAGACTTAGACTATCGAAGGCGTGCTCGGAGGATCGCTCGGCCGATGCGAACATCGCTAAGGTGGGTGGCTCCGATGAACCCGTCTGTGCTTAGCCTAGACACATAACAATGCGGACACTATCACGAGAATCGCTAGGCGACAACACCATGCATGTTAATAAATGATTCAACGCACCTAGCTGAGGGAATAATCCTATCTTGCATGCTTGTTTAGAACATGGAAAAGAACTTGGCAATTATAGAAACGCTCGCACCACGCTCTACGCTCGTGCTACGGCACAAGCTCACGTTCATGTCCCGTATACGTTCAAACAATGAAACAATGAATGGTTTACAACAATGAAACGGGAAGGCTATCAACATAGTCGCTTCGAGTAGAGTTTAGCAACATTGGAAGGCTATGGGACCGATGGGTCGCCAAGGCGACTCCCACACTGGGAGTTGCGTAATGCATGAATGAATGAATCAACGAATGAATGAACAAACACATGAATGACTCTATGAACATACGAACAAGTGAAAGAATAACATGAAAAGAAAGAATACATGAAAGATAAGACATGGAAGACGCTAGCGACAGGTATGACGGGCACGTGCAACGGGGCTCGCTACCCGCGCTGTACGGACGCCAACCTGGTCGTTAACGCATTATGGCATGAAAGATAAGACATGGAAGACGCTAGCGACAGGTATGACGGGCACGTGCAACGGGGCTTGCTACCCGCGCTGTACGGACGCCAACCTGGTCGTTAACGCATTATGGCTAAGGGTTAGCCTACGGCTCAGAGATAGCCGCTAAGTAAAAGACAAGATAATACGAAATGGTCGTGGACAAACGGCACGGGCGATGGGGGGGTAAACCGTGGCCGTCGTGTGGAAGGATTCTGCGGCACGGGCGTTGGGGGGGTAAACCGTGGCCGGCCTAGGCAGAATCAATACGGCGCTTACGGGCTGCTTGGGTGCGGGCTTGGGCACCAAGAGACGTAAGTAGGAGGGTATATTCAAGAGACTTAACGGGGTGTACCAGCCATCACCCTACGCTAAGTTGAGAATTGCCACAGGGGAATGTCCTAAATGGCTTGCAAAGCCAGCGACCCGTGCATGTAGATTAAGTGGACTATGCTGGTGGCAATCCACGTGCAAGTTCTTGCATTGAAATCAAAGTAGTCTAAGTAAACTAAATGAAGTGTCTCCAGTACATGCTCGATATGTAACACTCCTGAACATGCTTGAATGAAATACTCGAAACATGCTTGAATTGTAACACTCTAAAAACGTGCCTACGACGTGCTAGAACATGCCTCCGACGTGCTAGAATCCCGAGACATGGACACACACTTGATATTGAATGCGTGCATGAATCGTGTTATGTTATTATACATAAATTGTTGTTTAACTTGGTTTACCTTGAACAGGGAAGGCCGGACGGTAAGTATGGGTAAGTCGTGCATGTATTTTTCATGCGACACTTGAATTCGGCCACACGAGATAGGTCATGAAATATGTCATGCAACTGATCCTAAGGCAAGATTAGAAAGACAATAAATGATAGTGATGCACAAAAGATTATAGAACGTGTTTGGTAATGATGGCATTGTGGGCGAGCCAGCCTCCCCACCAGTGCATAACAATGTACTGATAACCCCACAGTCTACTTGCAGGATGCTGGAGACGCCGGCGGGTGCGGAGCTTCAATCGAACGTGCTAAGGCGCGGAGCTATTTCTGGGCCTTGGAGCGTTGCAAGGAGCTGGAGCACCATATACGGGACATAATGTATCGGAACATCGCCATGAATCATTCCATCTTGTAAGCCACTTGGCACGCCTTTTATGTTTCAGAGAGAGAGCTTGAGCGACTTGTAATATCGGCCTAGCGCCGCTTGTAAACTTGTTGAATATCAATAAAGAATTTGGTTTCGCTTCAATTGTGTTCATTTATATTCCGCTGCAAATGGGGACACTCTGTGCGACTCTGTGGCCTAGAACTCAAATCGGCCGTTTCTGGACTTGGCCTTGCACGGGCGCAACCTAGGCCCGTGCGGCATCACGCCTTAGCGAGGACGATCGCTCCTACGGGAGCGGGGCGTGACAGGAGAGGAGAGAGATATTTAATATATAGGTGTGTGTGTGTATATATCAAATATAGAAGAGAGAGAAAGAGAGATAGAGATATTTACTTCATGAGGAAGAAAAGAGAGGTAGAGATATTTTTAGAGAGAGGGTGGGGAAGGTCGGCTGCTCATAGGGGGAGTTAGGAGAGAGAGTGAGGTGGGGATGTGAGAGAGAGTTATCCATATATATATATATATATATATATATATATATATATATATATATATATATATATATATATATTTGAAATGGAGAGAGAAGAGACATTTATATAAAATAAACGTATTTTCAAATAGAAAAAAAAAATACAGACACATCAATGGAATGTATGGGCAGTCATGGTAGGGTCCATGCCAAACTGGGTCGGACGTTGGGCCAAGTTTGGACAAAGTCGAAGCCAAGATTTAATTAAAATAATAAATTAAGCAAATTAATTCATGGATGAAATAGGAGCACAAGGGAGATCGAAATTTTGGCACGCAAGTGGCACCTGCATAGTTTACTCAAAACAGGCCAGGGCCATATATTGGGTCGACTGGATTGGACCGATGTCAGGCCCAGAATTTAAATTGGAAGTTAAATCACAATTTACGGTAAATAATAAATTGGTCTAAATTGACCCAAACTTGCGCGAGGCAAAAAGAATACAAGGGAGCAAGTTCAAGTGGGACAGGACATATGAAAATGAAGATAATCTCGTCTACTACAAACTCCAAGAAGAAAGTTTCCAGAGACTGGCATCCCTGATGCTCTACAATTCCAAGTCACGGTAAAGAGCATTAAATCAAATAATAATCAAATAATAATATTCTAATTAATTGATTATTAAAATTAAAAAAAATAAGCCCTAAATTCAGGGGCTTACAATCCTACCCACCTTATAAAAATTTCGTCCTCGAAATTAAAGGTTGGTAGTGGGGTTAAAACATGATGGAAGATTTAGGCAATATTTTAGGCACGATCCAAGAATGACGAGTTTTGCACGATCAAGATAATCGATTCACAACTGTTCAGGCACGAAGAGGGATTTGGCACGATAGAATCATGATATGAACAAAATTATATGTGCATGATTTCAGAAATAAGCCAAGTCATTGGGGCACAATTTTAGGGACGATTAGAGAATCGAAGATATAATTGAAGTCCAAGTACGGGATGATTTGTATAATCAAGACATAGCTAAACAAGGCAAAGGAAATGACGGTAAGATGAGAAAATCATCATGCGATGGGAAAGAAAATAATGATAAACAAGAAATAATGATAGGAATTATCTTGCTCAATTGGTAAAAGAAGTGAATCAACTTAAGATATGACCTGATAACCATACACGTCTATCCAAAATTATGTTGCCAGAATTTACGCCACGCCAGTAAACATAGCTACAATAAACGATAGAGTCCATAACCAAGGTATACACCCTATAATCATGTCATCTAGATTCCTTACCACGCCAACCGGTATGGCTGCAAGAGAATCTAAATTCCATAACTAGGATAGTATATCCAAAATCAGGCTCCATGTCCCGGTCAGGCTAGCTAATATGACTGCGATAAATTCCAAACTCCATAAGTAAAGAAGACACTTACTGTTCTCATTGTTCTCGTCCAAAATATGTTTATCAGGATATCTTAACCAAATTCTTAAAAGAATTATCCAAAACAAAATCAAAGGTCAACAACGAATATTAAGATTTAAACTTCAACAACAAGTCAAGGGTAAGTTAATAGAAACAACGGAAACAACTTTCGAGATAGGGTTCAGAGGGAAATCTCAAGAAAAGTCCCGAGGGTACTACCTAGGTCAAGATAGGAAATGGTGGAATATAATCTAAAACAAACCTCGACCATGATACGAGGTTGGTAAATCATATTCTCTCCCCAACCTAGATGATATACAAGTTCAACTTATACCTTCCCTCTGGGGTCCACAAACTCATTCCAAGAAGGAATAAAGTTGATAACTGAGAGATATCTCAGGAATCAGGACGGATAGAAACGAATGGGAATAGATTCGAAGAGTTTCAAAATAAGATTCCCAGGGGTCATCCCTAGAATCTACCAAGAGTTCCTAATATGTGACTGAGTACCAAAATCCTAAAATATTCCATGACTCAACCTTAATCCTAGGGCAGGCTCGCAGTAGTACAGATAAACTCAAGTACTGTCACGCCCCGCTCCCGTAGGAGCGATCGTCCTCGCTAAGGCGTGATGCCGCACGGGCCTAGGTTGCGCCCGTGCAAGGCCAAGTCCAGAAACGGCCGATTTGATTCCTAGGCCACAGAGTCGCACAGAGTGTTCCCATTTGCAGCGGAAAATAAATGAACACAAGTTGGATACGAGTCAAACTCTTTATTGATAATCACGAAGTTTACAAGCGGCGCTAGGGCGATATTACAAATCGCTCAAGCTCTCTCTCTCTGAAACATAAAAGGGGTGCCAAATGGCTTACAACATGGAAGGATACATGGCGATGTTCCGATACATTATGTCCTGTATAGGGTGCTTCAGCTTCTTGCAACGTTCCAAGGCCCCCAGAGTTGGCTCCGCGCCTTGACGCGTTCGACGGAAGCTCCGCACCCGCCGACGTCTCCTGCTATCCTGCAAGCATACTGTGGGGTTATCAGTACATTGTTATGCACTGGTGGGGAGGCTGGCTCGCCCACAATGCCATCATTACCAAACACGTTCTATAATCTTTTGTGCATCTCTATCATTCATTGTCTTTCTAATCTTGCCTTAGGATCAATTTCATGGCATATTGCATAGCCTATCTCGTGTTACCGAACTCGAGTGTCGCATGGAAATACATGTACGACTTATCCATACTTACCGTCCGGCCTTCCCTGTTCAAGGTAAACCAAGTTAAACCACAATTCATGAATAATAACATAACACGATTCATGCACGCATTCAATATCAAGTGTGTGTCCATGTCTCGGGATTCTAGCACGTCGGAGGCATGTTCTAGCACGTCATAGGCACGTTTTTTAGAGTGTTACAATTCAAGCATGTTTCGAGTATTTCATTCAAGCATGTTCAGGAGTGTTACATATCGAGCATGTTCATGTTCAGGATGTTATGTTTCGGGCATGTTCATGATCAGGATGTTATATTTCAAGCATACTCTGGGTGTGTTGTATTTCAAGCATGTTCAGGAAGCACTTGTTCATTTAACTTAGACTACTTTGATTTCAATGCAAGAACTTGCACGTGGATTGCCACCAGCATAGTCCACTTAATCTACATGCACGGGTCGCTGGCTTTACAAGCCATTTAGGACATTCCCCTGTGGCAATTCTCAACTTAGCGTAGGGTGATGGCTGGTACACCCCGTTAAGTCTCTTGAATATACCCTCCTACTTACGTCTCTTGGTGCCCAAGCCCGCACCCAAGCAGCCCGTAAGCGCCGTTGATTCTGCCTAGGCCGGCCACGGTTTACCCCCCCAACGCCCGTGCCGCAGAATCCTTCCACACGACGGCCACGGTATTCCCCCCCATCGCCCGTGCCGTTTGTCCACGACCATTTCGTATTGTCTTGTCATTTTAACTTAGCGGCTAACTCCGAGCCGTAGGCTAACCCTTAGCCATAATGCGTTAACGACCAGGTTGGCGTCCGTACAGCGCGGGTAGCGAGCCCCGTTGCACGTGTCCGTCACACCTGTCGCTAGCGTCTCCTATGTCTTATCTTTCATGTATTCTTTCTTTCATTTCATTCTTTAACTTGTTCGTTCGTTCATAGAGTCATTCATGTATTTATTCATTCATTCGTTGATTCATTCATTCACGCATTATGCAACTCCCAGTACGGGAGTCGCCTTGGCGACCCATCGGTCCCATAGCCTTCCAATGTTGCTAAACTCTACTCGGAGCGACTATGTTGATAGCCTTCCCGTTTCATTGTTGTAAACCATTCATTGTTTCATTGTTTGAACGTATAAGGGACATGAACGTGAGCTTGTGCCTTAGCACGAGCGTAGAGCGCGGTGCGAGCATATCTATAATTACCGAGTTCTTTTCCATGTTCTAAACAAGCATGCAAGATGGGATTATTCCCTTAGCTAGGTGCGTTGAATCATTTATTAACATGCATAGTGTTGTCGCCTAGCGATTCTCGTGATAGTGTCCGCATTGTTATGTGTCTAGGCTAAGCACAGACGGGTTCATCGGAGCCACCCACCTTAGCGATGTTCGCATCGGCCGAGCGATCCTCCGAGCACGCCTTCGATAGTCTAAGTCTGGATTCATCTTGTCGGGCCAATGCAAGCCTTGCATCGATTCGCATCGACACTTCATCGGGTCGAAGCAACTCTTCGGGTCGACGGCTCGTTTGAGTCGTTGCACTTGCCGTTTGGAATCGGCGTTCCGCTAGGGCGGAGCGGGTCACTACATAATACACCACTCAAAATAAGTCTCGTCCTCGAGACTTTCTGAGTGCAGGTCATCCTACCATTTCTTAACTCGTGTTTTCGTGTTTCTTAGACAATTTCATCGAGCGGTCCTATCGTTCGACGACATCGAACCATACTTGATATCTTTCTAAGTTCCGAGTCACACGCGTTGGGTCGATTTTATCGAATAGCCTTTCATTCATTTTAGAGTTGATTGTACTTATTCAATTCGAGTATTTCTTCGTCTTGGTTGCTATTTCGACGTGTCATGGAACTGGAATGGTTACACGAGACACATTGTAATTCGTCAAATGCGAGGGTCGCAGGCTAAGGCAAATTCACTTTCGTTTATCTCGGTCATCGAGATGGCCCGATTCGCTTTTCAAGCGTTCGTGTCCACGAAATCAGTATGATTTCTACTTAACGGGGTCGACCAAGTCTAGGAAATTTTCATCGAATTTAAGACCACATATTGCACTATCGTCGAGCATATCTTCCTATCAATGCTTCACTTCGTTATACCAACTTTTACTAGCACGATTTCACGCTCACGACACTTGTTTACTCCCCAAGTCGTGCTAGAACTCATCGTATCACTTGGCCGGATCGTGCACGCATTTCAGGCGTCCCCAAAATACCTGCATTCAGCCTAGCCGCATGATAGAGAATTTGTCATTCTCACTCGAGTCGCATCGTGCACATACCCAGGCGTCCCTGAAATATATGCATGTCAGCCGAGTCTCGTGAGTGGGGTTTCCTACATTCGTGGTTCATGCTATCCATCCATGCCAATTCTCAAGATCAATCTTTTGATTGCTAACACATGAAACAGGGGCGTCTCGCCTAACCGCTAGGCCATCTTTTCGAGGCTAAGTCAATGTCAGGATTGGAATCATAGTTCCCCAACAATAATGCCAACACTGACCCCAATCCTAGGGTCAAACCAAAGTCGATAGTACGGGATTTTCTACCCAAGCTCGCGTCACTCAGATTTCTAAACATCGAGCACGATCACCTATTCTCGTCAAGGCATTCGCCGCGTATATCCGAATTCATTCTGATCACATACTTCACATATCCATTCTTTCCAATTCATGTATTCGATCACGAGTTCATCTAGCTTGACAATACGTTGTGCCCCAATCTCACGCGAGTCCGATTATCCACGGTGGTTCATGAATCACCATGCAACGCTCTCGCGGAATAATCATTCTCATCGGGGCGTAACTCTTGCTTACGTCTAGACTGATTCATTCTCGATACGCGGATTGGACCTACTCAATCCTCAAACTTCATCATTCAAGCACACCGAATCATTCTCAAGTCATCTTCGCGTCAAACCACAAGTCGAAGCAATCGTATTGCCACGCCGTGCAAGTTTGATCACCCCCGCTGGATGAATCACCATACCAGCGCTCACGCGGAGTGATCGCCCTAATCGGCGCGACGCATGTGCGAGGCTGGAGTTGCGCTCGTATAAGACAAGAATGTCGACGTTGGGGTTATCGTCGAAGTAAATCCAAGCATTTCATTTCATCCAAGTCAAGATTTCAATTCGACAGTCCGACCGTCATTCATTCAACTAGAAATCCTCGAGTCACGTCTATATTTTCCTTGACACGTTTTAATACCCCGAGTATAGCATCCAACGGAACAATGACATTTGCACGATCGTCATTCGCCGAGTCAGAGTACCCCCGAGTTATCGCATATCGATCTTTGATACGCCTCAATACCATCGACGATATGCGTAACCTGACGATCTTCCTTTGCAACCAATTTCGAGTCATGCGACGATGCCGTTGTCCGAGTTGGATATTCCACCATTTCTCCCGATACTCAAGATCAAGTTCAGTCGCTTTTCCTCAAAGCTCGTTTCAAGATCGTTATTCAAAACTCAAGTCACATTTCATTTGCATCAATTCGACATCGCACGCACGTTCCTCTAAGTTTCCTCGATCAAGACCATTTATTTTCATCCATCGTTCCGAATCATTTCTAACACGCGTTACCCATTCACAAGTTGTCCGAACGATATCTCGTTCGGGACACACGAAGTCGCGATCAACTAAGCGTGACACGTTCTAAAGCTTTGCGCGACCGCATCGCTTCGCCGACATACTTGTTCTATCCGTAATTCCTTTAGTCTCGCTCGAACAATTTCTATAACGTCCATACACCACTCAGGTTTCGAGCCACTCGACTAGTCGTTGACACTCATTCTTATTCTTCTTCGAACCTATCACATACACCACTCGGGTTCAAGCCATACGGTCTAATCCTCAATCACGTTCGTGCCATGCACTAAGATATCCTTCAGATTCGTTCGACGAATCTCTAGCGTACTCGCTTACGTCGTCTCGACGTACTAAGTCGTTCACACGAGTCCTCAAAATCCAAGTCAATCATTCGCGTACGCCTAAGCGTTAACTCGATAGCGTTCCTATCGATATACACTCAAAGTGTATCTCCGTTCTCGATCGAGCGATACCTGATATCGCTCGCAACCCGATTGCACCCAAGAGTCGAGGTGCGCGACACGCGGACTAAGTTGTACCGCTTAACCATCCTGCATGGACTATATTCATGTTTTGCACGCTCAGTTGCTAGGGTCAACGCAAGACTAGTTAGGTACGTACGAGACATGTTAACTTTGCATGTGTTCTCAATCGAGTCATGTTTAACGTCGTTCGGCACAAAGGCCTTCGCCTATCGATCCCGTGCAACCGAGTACTTGTACGAGCTTTTGAAAGTATTAGACTTATTGTATGGAACATCCCAAGGCACAGCGAGAGAGAGCGTATACTTCTTTTCTTCCAACCGAGCTTTCAAAACTGAGATAATCGAAATGAAGTCCAAGGACGTAAAGCCGTGCTCTGATACCAAAATGTCACGCCCCGCTCCCGTAGGAGCGATCGTCCTCGCTAAGGCGTGATGCCGCACGGGCCTAGGTTGCGCCCGTGCAAGGCCAAGTCCAGAAACGGCCGATTTGATTCCTAGGCCACAGAGTCGCACAGAGTGTTCCCATTTGCAGCGAAAAATAAATGAACACAAGTTGGATACGAGTCAAACTCTTTATTGATAATCACGAAGTTTACAAGCGGCGCTAGGCCGATATTACAAATCGCTCAAGCTCTCTCTCTCTCTGAAACATAAAAGGGGTGCCAAATGGCTTACAACATGGAAGGATACATGGCGATGTTCCGATACATTATGTCCTGTATAGGGTGCTTCAGCTTCTTGCAACGTTCCAAGGCCCCCAGAGTTGGCTCCGCGCCTTGACGCGTTCGACGGAAGCTCCGCACCCGCCGACGTCTCCTGCTATCCTGCAAGCATACTGTGGGGTTATCAGTACATTGTTATGCACTGGTGGGGAGGCTGGCTCGCCCACAATGCCATCATTACCAAACACGTTCTATAATCTTTTGTGCATCTCTATCATTCATTGTCTTTCTAATCTTGCCTTAGGATCAATTTCATGGCATATTGCATAGCCTATCTCGTGTTACCGAACTCGAGTGTCGCATGGAAATACATGTACGACTTACCCATACTTACCGTCCGGCCTTCCCTGTTCAAGGTAAACCAAGTTAAACCACAATTCATGAATAATAACATAACACGATTCATGCACGCATTCAATATCAAGTGTGTGTCCATGTCTCGGGATTCTAGCACGTCGGAGGCATGTTCTAGCACGTCGTAGGCACGTTTTTTAGAGTGTTACAATTCAAGCATGTTTCGAGTATTTCATTCAAGCATGTTCAGGAGTGTTACATATCGAGCATGTTCATGTTCAGGATGTTATGTTTCGGGCATGTTCATGATCAGGATGTTATATTTCAAGCATACTCTGGGTGTGTTGTATTTCAAGCATGTTCAGGAAGCACTTGTTCATTTAACTTAGACTACTTTGATTTCAATGCAAGAACTTGCACGTGGATTGCCACCAGCATAGTCCACTTAATCTACATGCACGGGTCGCTGGCTTTACAAGCCATTTAGGACATTCCCCTGTGGCAATTCTCAACTTAGCGTAGGGTGATGGCTGGTACACCCCGTTAAGTCTCTTGAATATACCCTCCTACTTACGTCTCTTGGTGCCCAAGCCCGCACCCAAGCAGCCCGTAAGCGCCGTTGATTCTGCCTAGGCCGGCCACGGTTTACCCCCCCAACGCCCGTGCCGCAGAATCCTTCCACACGACGGCCACGGTATTCCCCCCCATCGCCCGTGCCGTTTGTCCACGACCATTTCGTATTGTCTTGTCATTTTAACTTAGCGGCTAACTCCGAGCCGTAGGCTAACCCTTAGCCATAATGCGTTAACGACCAGGTTGGCGTCCGTACAGCGCGGGTAGCGAGCCCCGTTGCACGTGTCCGTCACACCTGTCGCTAGCGTCTTCCATGTCTTATCTTTCATGTATTCTTTCTTTCATTTCATTCTTTAACTTGTTCGTTCGTTCATAGAGTCATTCATGTATTTATTCATTCATTCGTTGATTCATTCATTCACGCATTATGCAACTCCCAGTACGGGAGTCGCCTTGGCGACCCATCGGTCCCATAGCCTTCCAATGTTGCTAAACTCTACTCGGAGCGACTATGTTGATAGCCTTCCCGTTTCATTGTTGTAAACCATTCATTGTTTCATTGTTTGAACGTATAAGGGACATGAACGTGAGCTTGTGCCTTAGCACGAGCGTAGAGCGCGGTGCGAGCATATCTATAATTACCGAGTTCTTTTCCATGTTCTAAACAAGCATGCAAGATGGGATTATTCCCTTAGCTAGGTGCATTGAATCATTTATTAACATGCATAGTGTTGTCGCCTAGCGATTCTCGTGATAGTGTCCGTATTGTTATGTGTCTAGGCTAAGCACAGACGGGTTCATCGGAGCCACCCACCTTAGCGATGTTCGCATCGGCCGAGCGATCCTCCGAGCACGCCTTCGATAGTCTAAGTCTGGATTCATCTTGTCGGGCCAATGCAAGCCTTGCATCGATTCGCATCGACACTTCATCGGGTCGAAGCAACTCTTCGGGTCGACGGCTCGTTTGAGTCGTTGCACTTGCCGTTTGGAATCGGCGTTCCGCTAGGGCGGAGCGGGTCACTACAAGTACTACCACGACTTCGCATTAACTGCAAAGACTGACCTGCATGGGCCACCACTAAAAACGTGTCACGACCCGCACCCGGATATACGGATACGAATACGTGGGCCACGCCCAGCCTACGCCGCGGTATCGGCGGTAGAACGCTGTCAAGTATACTATACTAACTACAACTTCTAAGATCCATAACTATGAAATGTACTCATGTCACAACTCGAAAACTAAGGAAGATAAGACAAGAAATAATAACAATATCACTAGAACAACTAGAATCTACAATGATCATAAGACAGGAAATAAAGAAGGAACAACAAGACTAACTAAGGGTAACTACCAGGCAACTCACATAGAGGAACAGTGAGAACCACCTCAGCTAGAATCATCCTGCAGTCCAACAAATGTGGCACAACTACTCCTAAAATTTTGTCAACATATCCAGTCAGGATGGAACGAGCACAAATCTCAAATAACAGTTCTAATTAGACGATATTGAAAATGTAGCAGTAAATAGAGAGAATATACGAGGTAAATAATGTGTACATGAATCATGGTAAGGCATGTCAAGACTGTAACTGAATGTAAGAACAGGAAAAATAGTATAAATCATGTACAAGAATCTGGAACTATATCTATGTGAGTTTAGCACTAGTTTCAACATGTGACCGGCTTAGAACTTGATACAATGTTTGGCCTGGCTAATCATACGTGAGTGTATGATTAACACTATACAATGATGATACAATATCTGTGGGGTATTGATCACATATCTACGCTAACACCCCCATCCCTGACTAATATAGTGGATCCAGTCATGACACGTCATGACACGCATTCTCTGTGAAGTAGCTCTCCTTCACAGGAATCGTGTCTATACTATGAACAAGGAAACAATGAAGACTTGCACAAGGCATACCATATATAAGAGGAATAACATCTTATGACGGGATCCAACAAATACCAATCCGTGTGAACAATGTGTCAAGAGAACAAGGATATCTACACTAAATACTAGAAACAAAAACGATATCATAAAACAGAATTATTATCAGAGAATGTACTTGCCTGGGGTCCTGCTGTCAATATGAATCAGGGTTCGGAGTAAAGCCACAGACCTAAAGATGAAATAATACAAGAGCTGATCAGGGTCAAAAGACATACTAACATCTAGGTCAAACTAAGTCAAACTAAGACAAACTGGGTTAAGATTGACGTCTAAGTCTAATCTAGGTTAAATAGGTCAATGGTTGACCTACAGTTGACTTTGGTCAAAAAGTCAACGTTTGTCAAATCTGGTCAAACCTAGGTCAAATATTGACTCTACTTCGACATCTAGTCAAAGTAGTCAACCATGGTCAAGCTAGTCTCTATAACCATCTACAAGGTCAACTTATGAATTTCAGTGATTTAGAAATCACTGAAATCGACAGGTCTCTAAAACAACCAAAAGGAGAAAATATTATAATAATAGGATGACACAAAAAGGGAAGAAATATACAGATGTTGTCGGATGATGAAACTAACATCAGCAACGTGTCCAGAATGGTCAAATCAGCTAGGATAGCCTGTCCAAAAATCCAATTTGGACACAGGGGCAAAACGGTAATTTTGGGTCAAAATGATGTCCGTCGTTGGACACAATTTGCACCGAAAAACGTGCCGAAATAAAAGTGCACAAAACCTAACAAATTATATGTCCACAAATTCAGAATGACGATACGAACCCAACGGTATATCCAGAATTGGATTCCGTTGACCCGATCTCAAATTGGTCCGTTGACCCGGACATTGGAAACCGATTTGCACGGAAAAGCGTGTCGGAGCCAATGTCCTCAAAACTCAGCAAATTATATGTCAACGAGTCCAGAATGACGATACGAACTCAACGGTATATCCGGAATTGGATTCCGATGAGCCGGCGTCAAAAAGTCCCGTTGACTCAGAAAGTGGGACCCGCTTTGCACCGAAATACGTGCCAGGGCCCACGTTCTCCAAATCAAGCAAACTTTATATGAAAACATACCAGAACGACGCCACGAGTCTACTGGTGGTGTCAGAAATTGAATCCGGAGTCCCGGGTTCAAAAATGGAATTTAACTAGTGCATCACTAAGAATTCGAACGACCAACTTTGGCGTCGAATTCGACCGACCTAACAAGCTCAAACTGAAATGAAATCTAAAGGGGGCAGGAAGAGGGTTATACCAGCTGTGCACCGGAACTGGTGGCACGCAAAACGGAGCTGCGACGACGAAGATACGAACCCGCGAAGTTGGCGTCGCGAAACTGTCCAAAAACAGTACAAATTAAAACGTCAACTTGGTGGCCGGTTTTGATGTATCAAACGACGAAATTAACGGTTCAAACTTGACAGAGGTGAAGAGGGATATACCGAGATTGTGACGGAGCAAAGAGTTCGCCGATCCAACGGTCGGATTGTCCGAAAAACCGGCGCGAAGTTGCTGTCGCGAAACGCACTTTCTGAATTTCGAAATCGCGCGTCACGGCGGGATCCCGTGCAAAACGCACAAATCGTGTGTTTCACACGTCGGGGAGGCCGGAGACTCTCCCAGGGTGGTCGCCCGGGTTCGCCGGAGGCGTGGGGAGCTTGCGGGGGCGGGCCGGCCACGGATGGCGCGCAGCCATCGCCGCATCCGCGCGCGCGGGTGGCACGGCAACCACTGCGCTGCATGCTGCTGGTGTTTGCAGCTGCTGCGGCTGCGCGCGCTGCTCCGGCCAAGGCGGCGGCGGCGCAGCGCCGGGGTCAGGCGGCGCACGGCGGTGGGGCTGTGCGGGCGGAGGTAGAGGTGGTGGGAGTGGTTTTGATGATGGTGATGAAGATGATGTTGATAATGGTGATGATGAACTTGATGATGATGATAATGGAGGAGGAGGAGGAGGAGAAGAAGATGGAGGAGGTGGTGGTGCATGGTGGCGGTGGTGTTCGGCCACCGGGGCTACGTCGGGGAGCTGGGCTCGGCCAGGGAGGAAGGGTGCTGTGGTGTTGATGGGTAGTGATGGTGATGGCATTGATGAAGAGTGGTGGTGGTGTTCTTCTTTGAAGAAGAAGAAGACTAAGAAGAAGGAGTTGAGGAAGAAGAAGGAGAAGTGAGAAGAAGAGAGAGAGATGATGATGATGTAAAGAAAATAAGAGGGGGGCTGTACCAGTACGGGAGAGGGGTGAGGTGGTGTGGGGTGTTTGTTTGGAGAGAGAGAGAGAAAGAGAGATTATATAATATATATATATATGTGTGTATATATATTATATATAAAGAGGGAGAGATATTAGAAGATATTTAGAGGGAGAGAGAGAGAGAATAGAGAGAGGTGGTGTGCTCGGGTACATGGGGGGGGGTGTGAGCTGACATGGGGAGGGAAGAGGTGGTGTGTAGGTAGAGAGAGAGTGATGGGAGAGGAGAGAGATATTTAATATATAGGTGTGTGTGTGTATATATCAAATATAGAAGAGAGAGAAAGAGAGATAGAGATATTTACTTCATGAGGAAGAAAAGAGAGGTAGAGATATTTTTAGAGAGAGGGTGGGGAAGGTCGGCTGCTCATAGGGGGAGTTAGGAGAGAGAGTGAGGTGGGGATGTGAGAGAGAGTTATCCATATATATATATATATATATATATATATATATATATATATATATATATATATATTTGAAATGGAGAGAGAAGAGACATTTATATAAAATAAACGTATTTTCAAATAGAAAAAAAAATACAGACACATCAATGGAATGTATGGGCAGTCATGGTAGGGTCCATGCCAAACTGGGTCGGACGTTGGGCCAAGTTTGGACAAAGTCGAAGCCAAGATTTAATTAAAATAATAAATTAAGCAAATTAATTCATGGATGAAATAGGAGCACAAGGGAGATCGAAATTTTGGCACGCAAGTGGCACCTGCATAGTTTACTCAAAACAGGCCAGGGCCATATATTGGGTCGACTGGATTGGACCGATGTCAGGCCCAGAATTTAAATTGGAAGTTAAATCACAATTTACGGTAAATAATAAATTGGTCTAAATTGACCCAAACTTGCGCGAGGCAAAAAGAATACAAGGGAGCAAGTTCAAGTGGGACAGGACATATGAAAATGAAGATAATCTCGTCTACTACAAACTCCAAGAAGGAAGTTTCCAGAGACTGGCATCCCTGATGCTCTAGAATTCCAAGTCACGGTAAAGAGCATTAAATCAAATAATAATCAAATAATAATATTCTAATTAATTGATTATTAAAATTAAAAAATATAAGCCCTAAATTCAGGGGCTTACACCAGGAGTGCACCACTACGGGTCACTGTCGTGTTATGCTAGTTCCTTGTCATACCATGCCAAGTACAATAGTCAATCCAAACGTAATAAGTAAAATCAAGTTCATGACAAAAAGCGTAAGGATATAAAATGGACGTAAAATATCTAATAAAATACCAATATATATAGGGCTATAGAAGAGCCAAGCTTAAAGAAATAACCAAAACTCCAAAATCCAATGGATTGCGCAAGGGGTCATGGAGTTGGATTGCGCAGGTGTCAGTTGCGCAGGGTGCCAAGTGCGCAGGGGCACAGGGCACATGGGCAGATTGTGCATGAACAGACTGCGCAGAAGTGAACTGCGCATGGGTGGATTACGCAGGAACAGACTGCGCAGGAGTTAACTGCGCATGGGTGGATTGCGCAGGGGTTACTTTGCGCATGGCTGGCTTGCGCCAGCGCAATCCAGCGCAGCGCAAAGCACTGGCTGAGGTCATGCGCAATCGGCCCTGCGCTAAAGAGCACAGGCCGGGGGTGCGCAATCGGCCATGCGCTAAAGAGGGATGTTCTTCCTGGCCGAGAGCAGGTCCAAGAACACCAAGAACTTCAATTCTTCATAACTTTGTCAAATCAAAACCAAATCTAGATTTTTAAAGTTCTAACTTGAGTAAAATCGAATTCTCTTCCACATGGAAGCATCAAAACATGCAAAAATCGAAGTTAAATAGATCAAAACCAAGGATTTTCGAAAATGGTTAAAACCTAGATCTAGAAGAATGAAAGCTCCAAATCACAAAATGTCAAGTTCTAAAGTTGTTCTCCATAGCCTAATCTAGTTAATGGACAAATAAAAAGTGGTGCTTATTTAATGGCAAGGTGCACTTGCCTATGGGTTGGGGAGTTGTGTGGAAGAAGGAAGAAGATGGAGAAGTTAATGGAGAATAAAGAGGAGAGAGAAAGGTTGGTGGAGATATAATGAGGGTGGGTGTGTTGTGTTGATGGTAGAGTATAGGTTAAAGTGTACCAATTCATATTAAACCAAACCTAATCAAACTAAACCAATTCCACAAAATAAAACCAAGCCATGGTCCAAACCCATTTACGAGAAACCAAAATCCGCAAGTCGAGAAAATAAAATACGTGCCAAAATCAAATTACGAGTACAAATACGAAATACAGGAAATGGGGGTGACAGCAGATCTGCTTCCACATGATAGGTGACGAAGTCATCTCCGAAGTCTTTCGGCCTCCTCGTTCGCTTAGTTGACGGCTCAGCGAGTTCTGGTTCAGCTGGTGTCTCCTTGACGACAGCTTCATCTTGGACTACTGGTTCATTAAAGACTTCTGTCTGCTTTGTACCCTCATCATTCTCCGAAAGATCCGCGAGAACAATATTCTTGTGTTTTGCAAACTTGTCTTTAAAGTATTCAGCATCGCGAGATTCGATGATATGGTTTGACTCGATATCAAGGAATCTTCGAGCATCACTCTTCTCGGCATACCCCAAGAAGATCGCCTTCGTAGTCCTTGTCCCCAGCTTCTGAATCTTCAGATCCGGGAGCTTCACATAAGCCAGATGTAATGTCCCAAATTCGTGATACGTATTTAGTGTACGTATACGTGTTTTGGACCCATATTTTATTTATTTATGGTTAGTTGTCTTGGTTTATTTTGTATTGGCTTGGTTTTATTGTCATTGATAGTTTAATTACTTTTAATGATTCATTGGTTTATTTGGGCTTGGTTTATTCCTGGGTTGGTCCGGCTTGGTTCGGTTTGGGATTGCTCTTGGTTCATCATGAACCAAGGGGTGAACCCCCTACCTACCACCACCACTCATATTTATTACCTATTCTTCTTTCTCTCTCTTCATAATCATCTTCTTCTTCCTCATTTACTTCCTTACCTACCAAAGAGAGGGAGAGAGAGGTCTAGGCAAGTGCATCTTGCTTCCACAAGAGAGCTCATTTTTATTGTTCCATTAGCTTCTCCTCATGTTTTTAAGACACATTAGAACTTGTTATTTTCCATTTTGAGGCTTAACTTTTTGTAGATCTAAGAATTAGTTATTTTCGGATTTTGGTGGTTTTGATCTATCAAACTTCTTTGTTTTCAAGTTTTGATGGTTTCATGTTGTAGAGAATTTTATTCTACCCAATTTTGACCTTTCAAAAGTCGGATTTGGACTTATTTTGACCAAGTTATGGACTTTTGAAGCTTTGGATTCAACCATGGAGTTCTTGCTGTTTGGAGAAGACAGTGAGCAGTGCGCGAACTTTTTAGCTTGAGCCACTGAGTTGTGCGCGCTCTTTAGCGCAGCGCAGTCCCCATACGCTGCCTTTTGGGAGCGTATGTCTTGCATACACTCACTTGTGTGACAAGGAGTCGTATGGAGTCCATACGCTGCCTTTTGGGAGCGTATGTCTTGCATACGCTCACTTGTGTGACAAGGAGTCGTATAGAGTCCATACGCTGCCTTTTGGGAGCGTATGTCTTGTATACGCTCACTTGTGTGACAAGGAGTCGTATGGAGTCCATACGCTGCCTTTTGGGAGCGTATGACTTGCCCTGAGCGTATGACCTGAGCGTATGGCCCTTGGCTGACTTGGTCTTATGTCAGCGTGCCAGTTTGGTTTTATTTTTCTTAAGCTTGGCTCTTCTATAGCCTTGTATATTAATATTTTATTAGATATTTTACGTCCATTTTATATCCTTACGCCTTTTGTCCTGAACTTGATAATCACGAATTTACTTGATATGTTTGGAATTGATAATTGAGCATGACGTGATAGTGACCCGTAGTGGTGCACTCCTGACATAATAGCCTGACATGACCTGATAGTGGCCCGTCGTGGTGCACTCCTGACAAAGTACACTTGGCATGATAACCTGACATGATTATCTCGAATAGCTGTTGCGACGGCTACCTGACATGACATGACCTGTTTAATTAATCATGACACCGTGGGCGATTGTGCTTGTACAAATAATTCAGTCCTGTCTTGCATCATGTCTAGGAGGGGACTCCTGAGTACCACGGTCAGGAGTACCTACTGAAATGGACTAAGGTTAATAATTAGTATAATTCACTACTCATGAAGAGATGTTCCCCAGTTACAGGCGATTCCGTTATCCCGGCCGTAAATGTTTGGACTTGTAGCCTGCCGACGAGTAGGGCACATTTCCAGCCCACTGTTATGTGGGGCACTCTTGATTGTCACTTTAAATAATTGAACTCTATTGTCACTCTAATGCATTATACTCTCTAAATTGTCACTATAATGATTGCCTGGATAACCTGGATAGCTGCAGGGCCTGTGACTACTTGGAGCATCTCATTGCATCTTGCTAGTAACTAGGATTGTGATAACCCTAGTTAGTTAATGTAGAAAGCCGTAGGCAATGATTGGCCGTGATTGATTGGATGGAGTCTAGTCCAGTATGGTATTGTCTAGAATTGATTGATTGCAAGATTGTACCAGAATGATTGAATTATTGTCACTCCAGATTGTCACTATAATGATTGTCACTCCAGATTGTTACTTGACCTGATTTTTTATATTTATCTTGCCGATAAATGGTGAGAGAAACCAAGTTCCGTTCAGACAAAGGGTTACAACCCCGGTCCTTGTTTGGTTTACGGGTTGTAACCTAGCTATCTGAATAGTTCCATGGTTATCTCATCGTATATCATCCTGGCATGTTTTTCCATATGTCCTGTCTTTTAGTGATTCTATGCAAGATTATCTTTTATAATTACCTATCATACTTTTTCTTAAATTACTGTCTCTTATTATGTAATTATATTATTGTGTTAATTTGCTGGCTTTAGTTCTTAAGTGAAGCCTCCTTTGTGGCACTTGCTCTTTCTGGGGTCTGACCCAGCTGGTTTTGTATGGCCAGATACCGGAGCAGCACCAAAGGATCTCCCTGCTTTCCAGCCCGATGGTGGTCACCAGGCGTAACCAGGGCATCGAGTGGGTTTCTTTTGTTCTTCCACTATAATATTGTAAATTATTCTTTTGAGGCGTTTAGCCGACGAGCAAGTGTTAGCTCGATTGTACTTACTTACTGTCTGCCTACGGGCTGTAACATGATTGACAAGCCCCGGGGGTTGATCATGTATGACTGAACTCTTGCTAGTCCTCACATTTTGTAACGACTAGCTTCATGATCATCTGGATATGTAATGTTTGGAACGCCTTACAAATGTATATTTGGAGATCTGATATCTTGTGATTATTATTAGTTGGTTGAGATTGAGACAATAGGCTATTTTATGACCTTAAGAGACTGATGGATTGTAGTGAAACCCTCACATATCTAGACAGCCGTGACCGTATAGCGGTGTAGATTCCATTCCGTTATACGTAGCTGGCTATGTCTGCCCCCGCTCTCCAGTATTCTGGTTCTGGGGCGTGACACCAGACACCCCCACACTCGAATGACATTCAAGTTAGGTCTGACTTTGAACCATAGTTCATGAGGAGTTATGTCGGAAGTTGCATATGGCACTCTGTTCAGAATGAACGTTGCCGTTAGTGCAGCTTCTCCCCAGTAACACTTTGGAAGACCCGCAGTCAACAGCATGGAGTTCATCATCTCTGTCAACGTTCTGTTCTTCCTTTCTGCTACTCCGTTGGATTGAGGAGAGTACGGAGCCGTTGTCTCATTGATGATTCCATGTTCTTTGCAGAATGATAAGAATTCATGAGACCGATACTCCCCGCCTCGATCACTCCTTAACCTCTTGAGTTGTTGTCCAGTTTGCCGCTCAGCCTCGGCCCTGAACTCCTTGAACTTCTCGAATGCTTCGTCTTTAGACTTGAGCAAGTAGACGAAAGCATACTTTGAGAAGTCATCGTTGAAAGTAATGAAATACTTCATCCCGGCCTTTGTAGAGAATTGTTTGAAGTCACAGATATCTGAGTGAACCAACTCCAGAAGATCTGTGCTTCGATGGACCCTGTGAAAGGGTTTTCTTGTGATCTTCGTCTGAGCACATACTTCGCATTTCTCTACCTTACCCCCACACTTGGAGATAAGTCCTAGACTAGACATTCTGTTAATCCTTTTACAATGAACATGTCCTAGCCTATTATGCCATAACTCAAGAGAATAATCAGAAAAAGTGATTGCATTTATATTATCATGCTGGGTTACAACAAGCTGAATCTTGTACATTCTTTCAGTTTGGAAAGCTTTCCCGAAGAATGTACCCTTCTTGGACATCACCAACTGGCCAGCATTGATGTCCATCCTCAAGCCTGCGTTGCAGAGCAGACTTCCAGAGATCAGGTTCTTAGCAATTACTGGAACATGCTTCACACCTTGAAGCGTCAGAGTGTTCCCCGATGTGAGTTTCAGCTCAACCGTCCCGATCCCCAGTACTTCAGCTTGTGTCTGGTTTGCCATTATGACCTTCTCTGAAGTTGGCTCATAAGAGACGAACCAGTCTTTGTCTGAACATACATGGCATGTCGCACCAGTGTCTATCCACCAGTCCAAGTTGTAGTGCCCCGACCCGCAAGATGCCTTATGATGGATGGTTGGTTCGATGAAGCCTTGTTGGACTTGGGATTATGCGAAGAATCGCTTGGAAGACTATGCGATCGTGGCAGGATTCGTCCTATGAATGTGAGTAGTGTTGAACCCTTCAAAGATCCTTTAGCTTCACGCTTAAAATAAGGATAGTATGCTATGTTTCTTGTTGAATTGCTCAATAACACCTTGCATGGAATTTGGAAAGATAATGAAAGATAATAATCACATGAACGTAAACTGTTGTGGCTAAGTGAATTGTATGCTTGTACGCTGTTGCGATGAATTACATGACAGGTGAAGGCAAAGTCCCAAATACTTGGGCAGTGAGTATATCGAGCTTTGGCTCAATGAATAGATGGCAAAACAGATGTTAAGACCCAAGAACTGGGCAGTGAGTATACTTGCTTTGCATTCGAATGAATGTTTGCTTAACAGATGCTAAGTCCCAGGAACTGGGTGGTGAGTACATTGAGTTGGTTGGAAAGATGTGGCAAGGCTTTGGGTAACAACATTCTATTATCCCGTCGCCGATGTAGAATGTTGATTATGCTAAGACCCTGGATGGGCAGGTGATAATATGAGCGTTGGCTCAAGGCAAGATGGCTAGATGGCAAGATGGATGAGAATGATGGTTTTTGCTTAGTTTTCCTTATCATGCATTATATGTTTTCTTCTTAGATAAGTTGCATATAGTTGCATGGTCATGGACAACTTGTCGACAAGGTGGTTTCTCGAACGGTATTCCTGGGCCATGGAACCCGGTTCGTCCTAGGGGAAACCAGTGCCGAAGTAGTGGCAGTGCTGATGTACTAGCACGGTATACAGGACTTGCAGTGGGGCTAGCTACCTGCACTGTAAGGGCGCTGTATATCTGTAAGACGGTCCAGGATGGCGTGTCGCCAGTGACCTTCATATAGATAGGTCAGGTGCTAATGATGTCTTATGCAGGCAGAGTAAATTATTACTCAAATACAGGGAAGGACGTCGGCTTTGGTAAGAATTCACCTGAATGGTGATAATCATATTGAATCATGATATTGTTTCTAACAATGTCTTGTGCAGGCAGAGTAAGTATTATAAATGTACAGGGATGGCTATACGACCGTGGGTAAGAATCACCAAAGGATGATAACTGCATGCTTTAAATTATGTTGGCTATGAGATTTGCATGTCTTACTTCTTGTCGGCTATAACATGAAATTGACCCTAAGGCAACGAGAAAGACCATTGATAATAATGTTCTGTAACATGATTACTTAGTGCTGTCTTCTTAGGTGAGTTGGGCCAGCACCGCTCGCCAGTACATTGATGATGTACTGACCCACGTTGTGGGCAATATTACAGGTGTTTGCTTGGGGGAAATCCTGTGAATCAGTGCTTGGCATCGATGAATCGGATGGGTGTGCAGAAGCTCTTCTTTCAAGACGATGTCTTCTGCTATACGGGACATAATGTATGGAACAGTGGAACTCAGATGTACCAGTGAGATTGTAGCCAAATTGGCAAGTTATTGTAAAGAAGTCGGTATATTCATTGTAGCCTAAAGGGCAAGTGTATACATTCAGTTGGCTATACTAAAAGTCTTGTATTCAGTTGTAAACTCTGTATTCTGCTGCAAGTCTTGTAATCCATTTTGAATATCAATAAAGAGATACATTTCTATATAAATTGTGTGACTTCAATTTATCTGCTTGGTTCCGCTGCATTGTCGATGTTTTCTGAGAATTACCAGGAACTGTAATGGTTTTGCCTTGTACAAGTGCAATCTAGACTTGTACGGCATCACGCCCAGTGGCTAGTTTTCGATCCTCCGGGATCGGGGCGTGACATAATGGTATCAAAGCACGGCTTTACGTCCTTGGATTCCTATTCGATTTGTTTCGAATCAATGTTGCTACTAAGATGATTCTAAGCTGCTTCCGCGATGATTCAAAGATTGCTTCCGCGATTATTCAAAGTTGCTTCCGCGGTGAATCAAAGTTGCTTCCGCGAATACTCAAAGTTGCTTCCGCGATGAAATCAAAGTTGCCTCTATGATGATTCATAGTGCTTCTGCGATTGTTCTGTGTTGCTTCCAAACTATTCTATGTTGTTCCCTTAACTGAAAGTCCGTTGATCATTCTAACCTCTCACTGGGTGTTCCATACAATAAGTCTAAATATGTGGGCTGTGATATGTGTGCTTTGTTGAATTTCTAAAAGATACCAAAAAGAATAACAATGATGCGATACGTAAGTTTGTGATGTATGCTGGATGTCTTATGTGTGGGATTCTTTGAGTCGATTGTTATGCAGCAATCGACCGTGGGTGATGGCTTGGTATGTTGGAACAGAATGTGCATGGATTTCAGTGAATGGGAATCGACAGAATTTTGAGTCGGTATTTGTGGTCAGCATAACCACTACGGGATGGATTGTCCATGTTGGACGTTGGTTTGATGCGAAGAAATATTGTGTTGGAATGGCTTGAGTTCTGGGTGGTATATTGCATATACCCTTGTCGTGATAAGATGTCCCTTGACCCTTAATGTGTTTATGAGTTTGTGATTGCTTTACCTATAATATTGGGTGGTATCGAATCGTAGCTGAGCTTACGATTGATACATGTTGGCTAGGAATGTCCCTTGATGATTAAGTTGGATGACCCATTGTGAGATTTTGATGTGTTCGGGTGAACCATCGCTAGACCTTGTCGGTTAGCATTATGTTGGGTAATAAGAGAATTGAGAATATAATGAATGGCTTGGTTGGGAATGAAACAAATTTCAGATTCAGGCGAAGACTTGAATCAGTTGGGTAAGAAGGATGGTAGGCTTAGTAACGATAGTGTGGTGTTGCTATCGAATGATTTTGCGGGAATAACTATGGACCGAATTTTGAACGATGTTGGAATTGAGTGAAAAAAATTGCATGTTGGATATCGACAGAATTGTTGGCGATGTTAGACGCTTATCGGGATGTTGTAAATGATTTAGAAGATGCCGAGAGTCGCATCAATGATTGAAAAATTGAGAATGGACTTGAGAAATAGATGATCTTAGCACGTGGTGCAGTTGTGCTTGAGAGAATTTGATGTGTCCCGAATTAACAAGTTATGACCCTGGACTATTTTGAGGCATAGAGAATGGATACTTGTCCCTTGATGCCTGAAAGAATAGATGCTCCTTACGAGAGTCGAATGGCTGGAATACAAATAAGTATCGAGGTGCAGCGATATGTAATAGACCCTGTCGGTAGATGATGTTGTCACATGAATAGCAAGTTTGGTAGAATATAGAATTGTTGGATTATGACTTAGCCGATGAGTTATGTCATGTCCACTAAGATGACCGATATATGATGCGAGATGATTGGTGCCATAGAGATTGGATCGATACATGAATAGTAAATCTTCTTATGGAATCATAAGGAGATGATACAAAACTAATATTGATGGTTAACGTGAATTGCTAAGAGATGTCCGTGTTGGTGTTAGAAAATTTATAAGTGATGCCTCGGAAGAAATATGATTATAGTTGCCTGATTTTTTGTTGGTTAAAAGAGTACGGACCGTATCGATGATCTAAGAATGTGGGAAACGATTATGTCGCGAAGAGACCGTAAGAAAGAGATCATAAGTGATAAAGTATTGAGATAGCAATGTCGGATGATGACTCAAAATAGTTGACCAGATTGAATAGACAATTTGAGTACGATATGAGGATGCAAGTCGGATTGAACAAGTGATGCTATGTCTATGCAAGTGGAAATTGAAAGTTGGATATTCGATTGAGGAGTTTTATATGATAGCTTTGGATTGACCCATAAGAATTGTCGGATAGACTTTGTCGGTTGCGGGTAAGTCTAGAATGAGACTTCGTTGGATATGATCCGGGTATGAGTACGGGTAGAAAGACTTGACCCTAGAATGTTGGTTGGTTGCCTAGAGTGTCGGTTTGTTGCCTAGATTGTTGGTTGCTTGCTTAAGTCTCAGATTGGTTGGCTATGTTCTTCAGTTGTCCGTGTTGGGTATAAGTTCATAAGATTGGGATGGCGTCCCATGTCCCTAAGTTGGTCAGACCATAGAGTTGCCCTATGTTGAGAATTGGTTGCCTCTAAGATAAGAGATAAGTATGTCCCTGATAGCTACTCATCTCATATGGGTTAGCTGAATGTCTGGTTTAGCTCAGATTAGCTGACCGTAGAGACTTGATTGTATGCTAAGTTGACTATTGGAAAACCGTAGGATGTCCCTATTGGTGTTGCGTGAGTATAGTTGGAATGAATAAGATGTGTTGGAAGGTAGGCTTTGGAATTGAATAGATATTTGGGAAATTTTGATGTTATAATGTTGGATGGGATGACGGATCATGTTGGTTTCGGAAATTGAGTTGCCTTGGTTAAAATGTTGGGAATTGTTAGAACTGGTTGGGTTGGTTGATTAATATTGAGCTGCGAAAATTGTTGGTAGTGCTTTGAGATAGTTGGAATAATTTTATTGACCGGATCAAGATTGAGGATAAGTGTAATGACGGAATTGGGTAGTGCATGTAGCGGAGATCGGCGAATGTGAATATAAATGACCCTCAGAATTAATGTTGCTGGAATATGATAGTTGCCTATACGAGAGGATAAATATGTTGGCTTGATCAATACGAGAAAATGTTCGAAGACAGCAAAAAATATTACTAGAGTGGGATGATGGTACAATTTGATGGATGAATCAGGATCGAGAGAATTTATGAGTTGCAAACAATGTGTATGGATGCGATCGATGATGAGTACAAGATTTGACCGATGTGAATCGGGGTATCGAAATAAAATGTTGCTATGGGATTTATCAACTTTGGTGGCATGGATGACAATGAACTTGAAAGGAATACTTGATATATCTAAGTCCGAATACTTTGGAAAATGTTGGATCGCTTGAGGAAAATGTCTTGATTTGAATTAGCAACATCTATTGTGTTATCAATTGGTTGGAATATTGAATAAACAAGTGGGATTATAAGAGATGCTTGAAAAGAATTATTGATGTTCGAAAAGGAAGGTACACCGTAGCTCGTTCGTTTTTTCTATCACTGAACTTGGCTGAAGTGCATGTATTTCGGGGACGCCTAAAATATGTGTATGATTCCGACTAAGTGGTATGCTGAATTCAAACGAAGCCACGGGAAGGATTATCATGTGCTAAGGATTTGCACGAGTGTCGGAGGAAAGATCAAAGATAGTAAACTATGTTGAATTAATTGGGATGCTGTAACGAGATGGCACATTACTTGAAATTAATCGAGAGATTACAGAAGAATATTAAATGGTGCAAGTTGATTGTTGAGAAGTTTCATGAAAAGCTTGGTTGAAGTTTTGGGGATGAGTTTTGTTTTAAGTTTCGAGGACGAAACTTTTTCTGGGTGGTATATATTGTAGTGCCCCGACCCGCAAGATGCCTTATGATGGATGGTTGGTTCGATGAAGCCTTGTTGGACTTGGGATTATACGAAGAATCGCTTGGAAGACTATGCGATCGTGGCAGGATTCGTCCTATGAATGTGAGTAGTGTTGAACCCTTCAAAGATCCTTTAGCTTCACGCTTAAAATAAGGATAGTATGCTATGTTTCTTGTTGAATTGCTCAATAACACCTTGCATGGAATTTGGAAAGATAATGAAAGATAATAATCACATGAACGTAAACTGTTGTGGCTAAGTGAATTGTATGCTTGTACGCTGTTGCGATGAATTACATGACAGGTGAAGGCAAAGTCCCAAATACTTGGGCAGTGAGTATATCGAGCTTTGGCTCAATGAATAGATGGCAAAACAGATGTTAAGACCCAAGAACTGGGCAGTGAGTATACTTGCTTTGCATTCGAATGAATGTTTGCTTAACAGATGCTAAGTCCCAGGAACTGGGCGGTGAGTACATTGAGTTGGTTGGAAAGATGTGGCAAGGCTTTGGGTAACAACATTCTATTATCCCGTCGCCGATGTAGAATGTTGATTATGCTAAGACCCTGGATGGGCAGGTGATAATATGAGCGTTGGCTCAAGGCAAGATGGCTAGATGGCAAGATGGATGAGAATGATGGTTTTTGCTTAGTTTTCCTTATCATGCATTATATGTTTTCTTCTTAGATAAGTTGCATATAGTTGCATGGTCATGGACAACTTGTCGACAAGGTGGTTTCTCGAACGGTATTCCTGGGCCATGGAACCCGGTTCGTCCTAGGGGAAACCAGTGCCGAAGTAGTGGCAGTGCTGATGTACTAGCACGGTATACAGGACTTGCAGTGGGGCTAGCTACCTGCACTGTAAGGGCGCTGTATATCTGTAAGACGGTCCAGGATGGCGTGTCGCCAGTGACCTTCATATAGATAGGTCAGGTGCTAATGATGTCTTATGCAGGCAGAGTAAATTATTACTCAAATACAGGGAAGGACGTCGGCTTTGGTAAGAATTCACCTGAATGGTGATAATCATATTAAATCATGATATTGTTTCTAACAATGTCTTGTGCAGGCAGAGTAAGTATTATAAATGTACAGGGATGGCTATACGACCGTGGGTAAGAATCACCAAAGGGTGATAACTGCATGCTTTAAATTATGTTGGCTATGAGATTTGCATGTCTTACTTCTTGTCGGCTATAACATGAAATTGACCCTAAGGCAACGAGAAAGACCATTGATAATAATGTTCTGTAACATGATTACTTAGTGCTGTCTTCTTAGGTGAGTTGGGCCAGCACCGCTCGCCAGTACATTGATGATGTACTGACCCACGTTGTGGGCAATATTACAGGTGTTTGCTTGGGGGAAATCCTGTGAATCAGTGCTTGGCATCGATGAATCGGATGGGTGTGCAGAAGCTCTTCTTTCAAGACGATGTCTTCTGCTATACGGGACATAATATATGGAACAGTGGAACTCAGATGTACCAGTGAGATTGTAGCCAAATTGGCAAGTTATTGTAAAGAAGTCGGTATATTCATTGTAGCCTAAAGGGCAAGTGTATACATTCAGTTGGCTATACTAAAAGTCTTGTATTCAGTTGTAAACTCTGTATTCTGCTGCAAGTCTTGTAATCCATTTTGAATATCAATAAAGAGATACATTTCTATATAAATTGTGTGACTTCAATTTATCTGCTTGGTTCCGCTGCATTGTCGATGTTTTCTGAGAATTACCAGGAACTGTAATGGTTTTGCCTTGTACAAGTGCAATCTAGACTTGTACGGCATCACGCCCAGTGGCTAGTTTTCGATCCTCCGGGATCGGGGCGTGACACAAGTCAGCCCCCACAGTTGCAACCTGTGCTATCATGGCAACTAGATTAGTAACCATAGAAACCTTACTAGGCTCACCTTGTTCTTTGGGCTTGGACTTGCATTCGAATTTGTAGTGGCCCTTCTTGCCACAATTGAAGCAAGTCACATGGGACTTGGACTTCTGCTGCTTGAAAGCAGGACCCTTCACTTTCAGATTCGTGAAGTCCTTCTTTTTGCGATGAGAAGCAGCCTGCTTCCCCTGGTACTCTCTGGTTTGGACCAGATTTGCCTTCGCCAGTTGTTTGGACAGAGTATCCATCTTCTGTTGAGAGCGCATCTCGTCCTCAACATGGATCTCTTGCAAGAAATCTTCCAAGCTAATTTCCATCTTCTTTCGATGCATCCTTGTATAGAAGTTGCTCCATTCTGTAGGAAGTTTCGCGACGATCCCTCCAACGACAAACTTGTCGACGAGGGGCATGTTCTCGTCTTCTAGTTTCTGACGCAACTTCAGAAACTCCTTCACTCGGGGCAGCATCGCCTTCTCGTCTTCGAAGGTCCACTTGTGGTATTTTTCTACCATGAAGATCTTGGACCGGTTCTCGTCATCTTCATAGGGCTTTCCCAAGGAGTCTCATATCTCTTTGGCAGATGTCTTCTTGGAGTAGGACTCTGCCAGAGAGTCTTCCATGGAATTGAGTATCAGTAGTTTGCATATACTGTTTTCTCTCTTCCACTTCGCTTGCTTGGTCATAGCAGCGGCCACAGCCGCAGCAGATCCAGTGGTTGGAACGATCGGTTCTTCTTCTGACAGCACGTGATCAACATTCACGAGTTGAAGATTTAAAGTGACCTTTCGTCTCCATATCTGGAAGTGTTCGCCATCGAATTTCTCCAACTTGTTAAAGCCGGTATCGATGAGCGAAGCACGAGAATTATCCATCTTCTCAATAAAGCTTTGAGATTGTTAGTGCCGGGGCACAATTTTTGATGAAAAATTCTGAAACTGAAACAATTGTACACACAACGTTTCAAATGCAGCACCTTAAAGAAGATGTGCAACAGAGATCCTGGATGATTCTGAATTACGAGGATCTAAAAAGATTCTACGTAATACACAAAAAATCTAAAGAGACTTTGTGCAAGCAACTATCGACAGTAGAGCTTCTACAAAGAAGTTACTGTAAAAGGCAACAGCAGCGATGACAGGCGAGAATGAGATGCTGGGGTGAATGAACCACCGTTGCTCAAAGCTTTATTCGCCCCACACGAGCACGAACAGCTTCCAGGAACCAGCAAGTTCACGAAGAACTTCTGGAACGCTCGTAAGTCAATATTTGAGACTTGAACGGACTTTCTGGACTTAACAGACTCTCTCAACTCTCTTCTTGGTGCATCTTTCAAAGGAGGCCAGGGCTCTATTTATAGAGTGGAGTTGAGGCTTCACCTCTTCTCCTATCCGATGTGGGACTAAAATACCAATACTCAAAATAGAGTTTGATATTTTAGATCATCCCACAATCAGCATAGAAGTGTGCCAGTCCACGCCTACCCCCCGAACACTCCCGTGCATGCACGAGACATCCTGGAGTCCGTGTCCGAGTCCGAGTCCGCACAACAAAAATTAACTTGCATCCTTGTTGGATTTAATCCTTTTTCCTTCTAGGAAAATACTTCCACATGGCACAAACTTGTGCCCCACTACACCTCATGTGCACACCTCAACACAAGCAATGCATTATATTGAGATACTCACCATTTGGTGTAGCCGATGTGGGACTATCTTTTCTAGTCCAAAGGCAAAAACACCAACAGGTTAAGTTGGAATCCAGTAAAATAAAAATATTAATGGAAGAGGGTCTGGTGTTAGTAGTTTATGACATGATCAAATACTATTTGTTGGCACTATATTAAAAAAAAGGAAAAAGAAAAGAAAACACTTTCTTTTGTCACCAACTTGTGGCCCATCGATTAGGGTTGGTGAGGAGTGCAGGAGAGGTCTTATTTTTCTTTTATCCCATGCCTTAAATACTTATTTTATACCAAGACATGATAGTATTTTTTTTTTTTTTTTTGAGACATGATAGTAGGTTGGGCGAAATCGAAGGCCCACTGGCCAGTCCGAAAATTTAGTCCAATCCTACCATGATTCGATTGTGAAATGGGGATTGGACTATAGTTTCTTAGGCCCAATCAAGTGTGGACCTCCCGACCCAATACTCGACCAATTGATGTCCACTAATTATCCTTTCCTACCTATCCCATATAAATATCCACACTCTGTGACAACTTAATCAATTTTTATTCCGAGCACAAACACATATTATGCGAGTGATAAAATCACAACTAGCGATCACGGTTATGGTCGTTAAAGTCAGAAAAAATATAATTTGCTCCCCGACCAATGCATTAATCTATTCTATTATATAATGCCAAAAGTAATATTCACCGTAAAAAATTTCTTTTCAAAAATACCCTTTATTATATTTACTAATTAAAAAATTTATTTAAAATTAATATGTGTATTTAGGTAAATACATGAGTTGTTCTTTGATATTCTTAATTACAACAACTCTTAAATGATTGAGTATCTAAAAATGAGATATTGAAAAATAAATTTTGTTTAGCATCATTGTAAATACGTGCAATACACGTACATATATACTAGTAGGAATAAAACCAAATCTATAGTTGTAAGTTCATGAAAAAAAATTGTATAGTTGTGCACTTATACGATGAGTGTTTATTTATTTATTTATTTATCTTAATTGTTTTAGACTTGTATTCTTTTAATATTTGCTCTCCCCCCTCGTAGCCCCAAGAACTATCTTATTTGTACATGAAGGGCATATGTATGCATAACATCATCTACGAGGTTGTATTGTTATTTCATCAAGCTTAACTGTTAATTTTGTGTGTGTATATGTGTATTTTCATTCGGAAAGTTGAGAAATTGGGTGTTGTAAATTGCAATAGTTTTCCTAAAGGGAAGATTTATGAAATGCCCAAAAACTAAAAAAGTTTTATGTAAAACCCACCGCTAAAAAAATTTTCATCGCGTGCCCAGAATTAGAGAAACTTATCCAAAGCGGGTTCCAAATGACCCTTTTGCCCTTCCTTTTAATTTATTGAAAACACCCACGAAACTGCTCTTAAAAAAAAGTTTCGATACTTCATCTTCTTCCTTACGCTGCTCACTTTCGAATCTAGGTTTTCTCCTCAAAAATCTTCAAAAACTCGTCGAAAAATTTCGGAAAGACTGGGACAAACGACAAAAATGCTAAAACGGAGGTCCAAACATCATTTTTTTGCGAATCTAAAATTTCGGAAGGCCGTCTAACTGTGAAGCTATTACTTTCAGTCTCCTCGACGATACGCTCATTTTGCGACAAACGGGACCTCGTTTCGACCTCCCAGTCAAAAGTTATGGCCCTCCAAAGTTTCAGCTGACCATAAAATGCAGGAGAATGGCCATTCTCCGTGTTAGAACACGAAAAATGTTAATTTCACATGAGGGTGGTCATTTTCCGTATTAGTAACACGGAGAATGGCATTCTCCGTCTTAATTTACACGGAGAATGACCATTCTCCGTGTTAGTAACACGGAGAATGACATTCTCCGTCTTAATTAAGACGGAGAATGTCATTCTCCGTCCTGAAAGTTACACGGAGAATGGCCATTCTCCGTCATAATTTAGACGGAGAATGGTCATTCTCCGTCTTAGTTTACACGGAGAATGGTCATTCCAGTGTTAAAACGCAAGAGAATGACCATTCTCCGTGTTAGAAACACGGAGAATGCCATTCTCCGTGTTAAATAAAACGGAGAATGTCATTCTCCGTGTTAAATAAAACGGAGAATGACATTCTCCGTGTTAATTTAAACGGAGAATGTCATTCTCCGTGTTAAATAAAACGGAGAATGACATTCTCCGTCTTAATTTAAACGGAGAATGGCCATTCTCCGTGCTACATTAAGACGGAGAATGTCATTCTCCGTTTTATTTAACACGGAGAATGACATTCTCCGTTTTATTTAACACGGAGAATGGTCATTCCAGTGTTAAAATGTAGGAGAATGACCATTCTCCGTGTTACTAACACGGAGAATGATCATTCTCCGTGTTAAATAAAACGGAGAATGGTCATTCTCCGTGTAATTTAGCACGGAGAATGGTCATTCCATTGTTAAAACGCAGGAGAATGACCATTCTCCGTGTTAGAAACACGGAGAACGGCATTCTCCGTTTTAAATAAAACGGAGAATGACATTCTCCGTGTAATTTAGTTTTTTTCATGAACAAAGAGTTTCGTTCTTCTTTCAAAACGATGATAATTCTGATGGAAAAGAAGAAGAAAGATATTCTCTCCACAATTGACCTAATTGTCGGAAAACTTCAAATGTCTCCACGATGAAGATGAAGATGATGATGATGATGATGACGAGCGATGATCTGAGTTCGACTGAAGAAAAGTACACCGAACTACGAACGATCTTTGCGATCTCTGCTGAAGATGAGAGCAATAGAATTTAGATTTCCAGTGAAGAAGAAGAAGACGAAAATCACAATCCAGATCTGAGTTTTTTGAATTCAAATACATATAGATGACCAATTCGCGCGGAGGGGTAGTTTCGGTATTATAAAAATAGCAGTTTCTAGCGGGTGGCATCTAAAAGGGAATCTTGGAATATTTAACGTGAAAATACTTAATTCTGGGTATTTCATAAAACTTATCCAGCAGGTGGGCATTTCATAAAAGCCCACCCCGAAATTGGGTTTCTCAGCAATTTCCAGTTTCCTAAAAGTAGCATTCAATCACTACTCATTAGAATGGATAAGTAACAATCAATTGGTTAGCAATATGTTAAAGACTTGTAGTACTGTACGCAAGGGCGGAACCAGAAATCTGAGCTGGGGTGGACTAGAGTGGATTAGGGTGGGCTAAGTATAGCTTGACTCACAAAATTTTACAAAAGAAAAAAATTATATATGAAAAAAAAATAAAAAAATTTTGGATGCCCACCCCAACCCTTCACATGGGTGCGCCCATGCTTGTATGCATACATGTATATAGGGCCTCATGCAACAATATTATATATATATATATATATATATATATATATATATATATATATATATATATATATATATAGAGAGAGAGAGAGAGAGAGAGAGAGAGTGTGTGTGTGTTAAAAGTCCATGAGTGAGTGCAAAGCAAAAAAATTTGGTCCAAAATAGGTTATTTGGTTAGTTACTCCTAAATTTTGGATTTATAACACATCATACTTTTAGACTAATTAGACTGGCCATCTCTCTCTTTAGAAAAAAAAAATATGTTTTAGAATGTTATAACTTTTTAATTTTATCTTAAAGTTGGAATATCTTGTATAATAAATATAAAACATAAAAGCGATTAGTATAATTAGTTTAAAAATAAAAGTATCTCGTGTTATAAATCAAAAAGGCTATTTATAAGGGCATATAAGAAGTTGATCAGGGCTAGCCAGGATTAGGGCTAGCCAATGTTTGAGGAGATTTTACTTGGACTATCCAAATATTCGACTTAGGGGGCTTTCCAAACCCCACACCCCCCCCCCCCCAAACCCCAAAAATCAATCTCATTTTTAAATTTCACTATCTCTCTTCACAAACCCTAGCTTTCTTCTTCTTCTTCTATCCATCTTCTTCTTCTCCACCATTTACATTCTCACATCTCCATCAAAATCATAGTTTTATTCTCTTCTTCTTCTTCTTCTTCTTCTCCACCATTTTTATCATCACCATCTCCATCAAAACCCTAGTTTTCTTCTCTTTCCCAATTTCGATGGCACCCAAAAAATTTAATAAATCCTAAAATGCATGAAAATAAAGCTTAAATACTTCTTTCCTCACAAAGAATGCATGGAAATAAACCCTAAAATGCATATTTCACTATATTATCAAGATTGAAATAAACCCTAACATGTTTTTTCATTCGAAAATTTTGACTTTAGGACTGCCAGAAATTATGGCAGTCCTGAAAGGAACTTGCTGTACAGCAAGTATCTTTCAGGACTGCCTCAATTTCTGGCAGTCCTCAATATATCTAGGACTGCCAGAAATTGTAGCGATCCTGCTGTAGAGCATGTCCCTTTCAGGACTGCCACAATTTCTGGCAGTCCTCAGTTCTTCTAGGACTGCCAGCAATTGTGGCAGTCCTGTTGTACATCGAGTCTGTTTCAAGACTGCCACAATTTCTGGCAGTCCTCAATACTTCTAGTACTGTCAGAAATTATGACAGTCCTGATATGAACCCAATTCTTCTACAACTAGGATTTCTTCCATAGTTTTCTGCTACAACTAGGATTTCATGCATAATTATTCTATTAATAAAAAAAAATTGGTTAATAGATTTGATAGATTTGATAACCCAATTTCTTCTACAACTAGGCACCTGCTGCTAAACAAATGCAGCTAATGCAGCGAGCCCCACCCCGGCGACTGAGGGGGGCTGCTAATGTAGCTACTGCAGCTAATCAGGTAAGTAAAAGTACGTGTGTAGCGAGCTCTTAGCGAGCGGCTAAACAGGGAAGGGGGGTCCAGGGGGGAAACCATTCCCCCATACAGTATCATAAGATATCTGTCGTCCCCCTTTGCAACTTTCTCAAAATCATCACTCTTCCTTATATAAGCCACGACCCTCCTTCCAGCACCTTGTAACGATCAGGCCCGGGAACGAATTCACCGCCGTATGGCTGACCGACGATTACTAGGGCGATTCCGGCTTCTAAAATTGCAAAAAGCACTTTCTTCTTGACTTAGTAGCCAGCTCAACCATTTCATTATCTTAAAGTTTTCCTGAGCACATGGAGTGGATGGGACCTTTTCTCGAAAAACGACGTTCCAGAGGCATTTCATCCATAATGTCTAAACAAGAAGAAGAAAAATAAAGTAGAATTTGGAGAAAGATATCTGAGAAATTAGAAGAGAGCAAAAAATCAAAATAAACTAGGTTTGCAAAAATTGATGTTCTTGTTCTTGTTGTTCTTGTTCTTCTTCTTCTTCTTCTTGTGAGGAAAGAGATGAGAGAAAAAAATAAAAGGTTGACTTATATACTCACATGTTGGCTAGCCCTGAGTAATTTTTTCAATAACAAATTTGTAAATAAATCAAAATTTACTTTTGGCTAGTCCTGATTAATTTCTTATGTGCCCTTATAAATAGCCATAAAAAATTTAGACATAGTTAATGTAAATAACCGTAAACAAAAATAGAAATATTTAGCCGAACAAATCATATTATTTAAAATATCAAATAAGCAGTGAAAATGATGTGAATCTCCTCTCCTGGTGGGGGTGGCTTATGCCAATGCGGCAGAGCTTAATTATACGTATTTTCCTTTCTTTAGCAACGCCAACGCAAATGGTCGGTCAGTCGGAGGAGTTCTTGGCAGCCTTCCCACTGCCGAAACTCCCCCGCTCGCTCCAGATCGACCTCACGCCGCCGGCGTCCTTCTCCTGCGGCGCCGCCGCCGCCTCCTCGTCCTCCTCCGCCCCGGCCGCCAGCGGCTTCCTCATCCCCTGCAGCTTGACGTGGTTGTAGTACACCACCCCGAGGAACGCCACCCCGTACCCGGCGAGGTTGACGGCCGTCACCGTGTCCCGGATGACCGACCACGAGAACCCGATGAGCAGCCAGTCCTTCACCACCCCTGCCACGTTCATCGTCAGCGCGGACGTCTTCCCGACCAGCAGGAACACCGCCAGGTTCAGCGCGAACGCGCACAGCGAGTTGCTCCCGAACACGAGAAAGTCCGGACGGAAGGAGGAGGAGGAGGAGGCGCGGAGCGCCGGCAGCTCGACGAAGGCCCAGGGGAGGAGGAGGAACGCGAGGCAGCAGGGGGCGACGTAGTAGAGGGAGGTGACGGGGTTGAGGGAGACCCCCCGGGAGGTGAGGAGGACCTGGATGAGGACGAGGCGGGTGGCCTCGAACGCCACCGCCGCGAGCTGGAGGGAGACCCCGCGGACGTCGAAGCGGGCCTCCCCGTAGGCGGCGATGGCGACGCCGAGGGAGATGGAGAGCATGTTGGCCATGGAGGAGGCGCGGAAGGCGTCCCTCCGGAGGGCGACGGCGATGGAGTAGACGGCGACGGGCATGAGGGCCTTGAGCATCTGGATGAAGGAGACGGAGAGGTAGATGTAGGCGGAGTTGGAGAACCAGAGGGAGAGGGAGTACAGTGCTCCGATGGGGACGACGGAGGCGATGTAGAGGTCCTTGGTCATCGGCGGGGAGGTGGGGGGCTCGACGAGGCGGAGGACGCGGACGATGAGGAAGGCGAGGGAGGAGCAGAAGGCCATGTGGAGCATGGTGAGGGAGACGGGGAAGGGCCAGTTGTACATGTTGGGGTCGAGGATGAACTTGTTGTAGACGATGACGGTGAAGCTGAGGAAGATCCAGATGGACACGTAGGCGTACGAGAGGAGGACCCTCTTCATCACCCCGTCCGCCATGCCCATGCCCGTACTTGCTTGGAGAGGAGAGAACGTAGCGACGGAGATGGGAGTGTTAATTTGCTTCGGCTATGATGGATTGATAGTGCAAGTTAGTTAATAAACCACAAATTCTACCATAACGTGCGCTTGAAAAAAGAAAACTTTATTTTCTTCATCGAGATCGGGTTTCTTACATGTTCATATAGAAAAGAAAAGAAAACGTTAAAAGAGTGAATTCATCAGTACAGCAGAATACTTCGAGATGGGTTTGTCTACATCATTAGTACGCGCGCTTAGTAAGTTCGTTGACCATGAACGTGGTAGAAAATGAGTTGGGTGCCGGAAAAAAAAGAAAGAGAGAGGCTAAATTACAACACCTTCAACTATTATAGTTCGAAAATTTGAAACCCTAAATTTTATTTGGGATGAACTTAATATTCTTTTTTAACTAATATTAACAATTGAGTACCTTTCGTCATCTTAACCGTTACATTCAACATTAAAAAAAAAAACAAAAAAAAACTAAACTACTCTCCCCTGACCCTCGC